>CM077673.1:129305477-129905477 GCA_039707655.1 Elymus sibiricus | reverse complement strand
GGCCTTGGCCCCCGGGGACCCTGAGGCCAATGCCCTTCCCGTGGCCGAGGAGGAGCGCCCCTCGCTGCCCGCTCCTCCGGTTCTCACTCTGAGTCAACCCGGGGTCGAGGGTGACACCCCGTCGATGATGAAGGTTGCCGTTTCCGCCACTGAGCGCCGGGTGCCGGTCGTCGGTTCATCGTCTCCCGGCCTCTGCGCCGGCCGGAAGAGGAAGGCGCCCAGGGGCGGTCGCTCCTCGGCGCCGTGGGCGCCGGTGAAGAAGAAATGGATCATTGTGGATGAGTAAGTGCCTCCGCCACTTCTTAACCTTCCCTTCGGCGCCCTCCCTCTGAGCTTCTGTTTTGCAGGCTCCCCACTGGTGAAGGAGGAGCCGGGTCGACGCCGCCCACTTCTACGGCCGCCAAGCTTCTCGCGGCCTCGTCTCCCGTCGGCCGCGCGGTCCTGGTAGGCAGAACGCCCGCGCCCAGGCCTGCGCGGTCGTTAGGGGGCCTCGAACGCGAGCCCCCCGCGGTCTTCTTCGCCCGTGGCCTGCGCCCCCCTGGGACGGGGCCACTCTTCCCGCTAGTGGCCTTCCCTGGGGGCGTGCCGCGTTGTGTCCTTGGGCCCCCTCGCTTCGTGATGCGGGGCCCCAGGAGGCGCGTCCTTCTCTCGGAGCGGTTACGCGGGAGCCCCCAGCCCCGGGGCACGCGCCCGGGCTGGGTGGTCCCTCGCATGCCTCCCCCGTCCACCCTGGGGAAGGTGGAGACCCTGGTTGGGCCCTTGCGCTCGCGGGTGACCGGAGCACCGTGCGGTGGGGTTTGCTCCAGACCGCGGCAGAAGCGCTAGGATGCCTGGGGGTGGAGCTTGCCAGCAATGATGCCCGCTTGGAGGTGGAGCGTCAGCGCCTTGCGCAGGAATGGCATCGTCTTGAGGTCGCCGTGAGCTTCGGCCGCCTGCAGCGCGAGCGCGCCCGTGCAAAGGCCGAGGAGTCCCTTGCCGCGGCGGTGGAGGCCCGCGAGCGCGCCTTTGCCGAGGCTCAGGAAGCCGACTGCCGGCGCAGGGCCTCCGAGGAGCGCCTCAAGGAGCTTCAAGCCCTCAACGCCGCCCTTGAAAGATAGATCCGGACGCGGAGGGCCACACTTGACGGCCCGGCAATCGAGTTCCTCCCCGCTGGCGGGAGACCCCGCGTGCCCGTCGACGCGTTGGCGATGGAGGCGTTGGAGCAGAGCCTGGAGCAGGAGAGGCTAGAGGTGAGGGAGCGCCAGGCGTCGCTTGCCAAGGAGTCCCTTGCCTCCCGCGAGGCGAGGTTCCAAGAGGAGGTCGACAGCAAGGTGGCAGAGGTCTGGCGTTCCGTTCTCCAGGACTATCGCGCGAAGCTGAAGCTCCAGGAGTCCCGTTTCTGCAAGCGGCGTGACCACCTGAAAGGCAAGGTTAACGTCCTCAAGAAAAGGTTAGACTAGGAGGAGGGACGCCTCCGAGCCGCGATGGCCGCCCAGGCTGCTGCCGAGGCCGAGCTAGCCTTTCTTTATAAACAAGTAAAGGGCGCAACTTCCCTGGCGGAGAAGGCTTCGGACGAGGCGGACCGTGCCCGCGGCCTCCAATACGCGCGTTCCCAGATGTTCCGGTCCCTCGAGGGGAGGGCTACCCAGGCCTTGAGCGACATCTGTGGTACGAGCGTCTCGAGCCCCTTGGTTCCAGACGATGCTGGGTACCTGGGCTTCTTTTCCAGGGTCGTGGAGTGCCTCGAGGAGGGCGCGGAGAAGATCCGCGTGCTTGTGGAGGAGAAGCGCCGCGACCTCCTCGCGCGGGCGGCCTCGAACGTCTTCAACCACCTCCTTCGTCTCGACCCGCACTTCGATTTCGGGGCGGTGCTTGGTCCTGTGCCTGAAGTGACTCGAGCTGCCCTCGCCGAGTGGGTCAAGGACCATGTGGAAGACCTCATAACGGAGCTTTCTTCTGACGAAACCGAGGGCCCTGCCTGAGCCGGGAAGCGCGAGGTCGCCGCCGGGCGGTGATGACGAGAGTAGCAGCGGCTGCATGCTCCCTTGAGTAGCCTTCTTGTTCTCCTGGCAGGGTTATGCATGTGGCCTAGTGGCAATTCTTATGTATTTTGGAAAATACCCTTGAATGTGCTCCCAAATGACAAGGTGTGTTGCGCCGCGCTTCCTCTTGCCCGGGGTTGCTGCCAATCCGGTTGTCATGCCCGCGATAGTCTTCAGCGTTAGGGAGGTTTAGCTGTGGCGCTTGGGGAGGGGTCCTGGCGTCCTGTGGGTTTCCCCTTCACGTGAATGAGGCAAGTTGGGGGCCCTTTCGGCACTCTGTGTCTGCAGGCCCCAGTCCCGCACATTTCCCTACCACCGTAATGTATGACCGGATCACCAGGACGAAACTACGAGGTGAGGCCTCGGCACCATTGATGCCGACCGGATCACCAAGGACGACATCAAGGGGCGAGTGGCTATATGACCGGTAAGGCGGATCCTGAGGCGCGTTGCTCAGGAGCCCCCTTTGACGCTCAAGCGGCTCTACGTCGGCAGGTCCCAGTCCCGCACATTTCCCCACCCCCGTAGTGTACGACCGGATCACCAAGGACGCAACTACGAGGCGAGGCCTCGACACCCTTGATGCCGACCGGATCACCAAGGACGACATCAAGGGGCGAGTGGCTATATGACCGGTAAGGCTCCTGAGGCGCGATGCTCAGGAGCCCCCTTTGACGCTTGAGCGACCCCCATTTCGTCCTGCCGGCTGCTGTCTCAGGAGGCCCTGGGGCCTCCCGAGACTCCATGTTGTGGCGCCATACTGCGGTCGGAGCCCCCGAGCAGGGGTCGGCGGCTAAAAGATGCGAGCCCCTGAGGCGACATGGCCTTGCTGTCCAGCCCTGAGGTGCCTCGGGGATGGCCAGAGCGCACGGTTCCTTGTGAAACACCAATCTAGAAAGAGAGAACTCAAGACCGATCAAACGAGAGAACAACGAGAAAAAAGTCCCTGCCCCTTTTTGTTTTAAATATAGAGTTGCAAAATCCTCAAACTTCCGGCAGGTTCGAGTACAAAAAGGATTCTCGAAGGTGGCAACTTAGAATACAAAAAAGAGTGAGAAAACGGCCGTGTCCGGCTTTTAGGGTAGTCTTCGTCTTCGTCTTCCCCCAGCGCTGAGCATAGGGCATCCACGTTGCATGGGCATAGCCATTGGAGGGCAGTGTTGTCCGCCAGCGCAGAGCTGTGGTTTCCACATTGCGTGGGAAGGAACCCCTCCGCGTCCTCGGGGGGCTCCGGGCATATACAACCCACTCATTATTACGTGAGAGTGTCACGGGTTGGTCCTGGGGGTGTGCAGGGAGCTCCATGCTCCATCAAAATATGAAGCCCACTCCCAGCCCCCAGGCTTGGCGTGGGGAAGTAGGGTTGGCTCTGGACGGGCCCCCGAGCGTAGGGGGAGCCCCTCATGCCCTCCGATGGGAAGGCCCGTCCCGGAAAAGGGCCATGGGCACCCCGGTCGGTGCCCCAGCGCACCTCGCTGGGGTGCCCGGGGTCCCCACACAGGTACTCGAGGCCCTGCCCCCAGACCGGGCGAGCAGAGCCTGGGGACATGGGCGAGTACATGATTGCCCGCTGGTGATCGAACGAAACCCGACCTGGAGACATGGGCGTATGTTCCACCCTCCGTCTCCAGGTTGGGATCATCTGGCCTGGAGACATGGGCGTGTGCTCCACCCTCCGTCTCCAAGCTACGGCCATCCGGCCCGGGGACGTGGGCGGATGTTCCACCCTCCGTTCCCAGGCAAGTGACCCCCAGTCCCCAGACCCATACGCCTGCTCAAGGCAGCTCCCTACCAGCGGGTGTGCCTCGCGAAGGTGCCTACGCCGGGCATCCTCGCGAGGCCAGTCCCGCAGGCTGTGGATTGGCCTCACGTGGAGGCTGTGGATGAACTAGTACCGTGGTAGGGTGGCCTCTCGAAGCCCCTAGCTAATGATGAACTCGTCCTCCAAGGTGGGAACTCGTCCCTCTTTATAGGGGCCACGGTCCTCTTCCCCTATCGCACAGGCGGGAAGGGATCCCACAATGGCCAAATTTGAAAGGGGACAAGAGGTACACCCTATCCTGACAAAAGGTGGTCTTCGCCTGCAAAGCTTCTGGGTGTGACGCAGCGGTTGGCTCGGCGATGACATCCGTCCTGCCGAGCTCGTAGTCTCGGTCCTCTTGCACCGGGAAGGAAACCTTTGGGGGTTCCTTGGGAACCCGCGTAAGTCCTTGCCTCCTTATCATGAAAGAGGAAAATGTGCTGCTTCTGTGCCTGCCTGGCTCTGCCGTCAGAACCCACGTCACCCCGGCCTCACGAGGCCGGGCTCTTGCATAGGAACCTCCGCTCCTCAGGAGGTGGCTTGGGGGGATGCCACTCCTCCGGAGGTCTTGGCATTATCCTCCTCACGAGGTGGGGGCTCTCGCGAGGGCCTTGACTTGGGGGGCTTGTTGCAGGGTCGTACCAGGCATTCGTGGTGGGCCACGTGCTGGGCCACAGGCAGGCAGGTTTGGGTACCCCCATTCCCAGAACGCCGACACCTCCTACTTCATGTTGTGGAGTTCAACCAAGAAGTTTGTACGGGCAAGGAGATCGCCTACTTTGTGAAGATCTACCCATAGTGAGGCTAGTCCATCGTAGACGGAAGCTGTTATGGAATAGTCGAGGTTGCCACTTCTTGGACCCTTTGTGGGTGGAGCCCTCCGTGGACTCTCGCGACCGCTACCCTCCGTGGGTTGAAGACTCCATAAACATGGACGTACGATAGCACCACCTATCGGAACCACGGGAAAAATCTTCGTGTCTCCAAATTGTGTTTGATCTTTCTACCCTTATCCTCTTACATATGTTTGTCTTTACTTTCCGCTGCAATACTCGTAGACATGCATGTGTACGTAGGGTGAACTTGATATGCTAGAATTGCTAAAATATGCCAACCAATTAACTTGGGAAAAGGTTAGGTTTTTATTCGGTCAAGTAGTCTAATCACCCCCTCCTCTAGACATACTTTCGATCCCTACAAGTGGTATCAGAGCTTTGGTCTCCATTGCATTGGTCTCACAACCAAGGAGAGTATGGCATCTAGTGAGGGAAATTATCACCGTAGAGGTCCATATTTTGATGGTAGAAACTTTCCTAGTTGGAAGCATAAGATGAAAATGCATATTCTTGGTCATAACCCTGCCATATGGGCTCTTGTTCGTGTTGGCTTGCAAGGTGAGTTCTTTGGCGATGGAAAGGAACAGGGTCGTGAAGAGACCGCGGAAGAATTGAAGATGTTGCAATACAATGCTCAAGCATGTGACATTCTATTCAACTGCCTATGCCCCGAAGAATTCAACAAAATCAGCCATCTTGAGAATGCAAAGGAAATTTGGGATACTTTGGTTGATATACATGAAGGTACTGAATCCGTCAGGGAATCTATGTTGGATGTGCTACAAAGTCAACTTGACAAGTTCAAGATGAAGGATGGTGAAGGAGTTGCGAAAATGTACTCTAGGCTTGCTGTCATCACCAATTAGATTGTCGGCTTAGGAAGCGAAGAAATGACCGACAAATTCATCATCAAGAAGATGCTTAGAGCCGTGGATGGAAAGTACGATACCGTGTGCACATTGATCCAAATGATGCCAAACTACAAAGATCTCAAGCCTACAGAAGTGATTGGAAGGATTGTTGCTCATGAGATGTCACTCAAAGACAAGAAGAACTTCACACCAAGTCAAGCGGTGCTTACAAAGCTACAAGTGACACCCCTGCTACATCAAGTGACTGTCGGCGCTCTGGGAACGGGGGTACCCAGACTTGCCTGCCTGCGGCCCAGGGCGTGGCCCACTTCGACAGCCTGGTACGGCCCAGTGCGGGATCGCCCAGGACAAGGCCCTCGTGAGAGTCCCACCCTCGCGAGGAGCACGACACCAAGACCCCCGGAAGGAGGATGCCTCTCTAGGCTCCCTCCCGAGGGGCGGAGATCTCTATGAAGCGCTCGGCCTCGAGAGGCTGAGGTGACGCCATCCGGGCCAGGTAGGCGCCGGCGGGCACGGAAGAAGCAGTTTCCTCTTTGGTGCAAAGGAGGCAAGAACGTACTCATGTTCCCAAGGCATCCCCCCAAAGGTTTCCATTCCGGCGAAACAAGACCAAGACCGCGAGCCCCACAGGACGGACGTCATCGTCGAGCCCACCTCTGCATCTTTACCAGCTACTTTGCAGGCGAAGACCACCTTTCGTCAGGATAAGGTGTACTGCTTGTCCCCCTTCGAATTTGGCCGTTGTGGGATCCCTTCCCGCTAGTGCGATAAGGCAAGAGGACACGGGCCATTATAAATAGAGACCAGGCTGCGCTGTAGAGGGGGAGATACAGAATGACCCGAGCGCCCTCGCGAGTGTGGGGACCCCGACTCATAAGTCGTGATCACCGAATGCATGTGTACAGTGATCCCAGAGATCAATGCTCACTGAACACACAGAACCTGAATAACAAGAGTCTTACATCCTTACATACCGTCTTACACAAATAAAGACCATGGAGGTCAAGTCTTACATAGATACAGCCGCAAGGGCCAAACACTTAAACATAACAAGCAGCGGAAATCTTGATCGAAAGCGTGAACCCATGCCATTTGCCTTAAACCTACAGGCATTCTGACTAGGAAGCGTCCTAGTTCGCATGTTCGTCACCAACGAACTCTTCACCGTATTCCTGTTCTTCCATGCCTGGCCAATTAAATAACCAGTGGCAAGCCAATGAGTACTTTGAATGTACTCGCAAGCAACCCAAGTTGTGGAACATGGTATAACAATGCATGATATAGCACTAAGTAGGTAAGTTTTGCAGAAAGCTGATTTTAAGTGCAATGATATGATCAAGTAACTTGAGTAAGCATGCATCAACTGTTAACAGGTACTCACGTGAACAAGTCTCAGATTTCATTATAAGCAGGGGTTGAACATCTCATGTTCATCATCATGCCAAGTCATCGGACTTAGCTCAAGTATCACCTTTATCACCAACACACACACACACACACCGGTTTAGTAACCATTTGGACGTAGCACAAGAGCGGTCATCCAACTGTCCTTGACCGTGGACACGGCTATTCGAATAGTTTTACACTCTGCAGAGGTTGCACACTTTACCCACAAGACTCGGGGAACTTCGTGTCATCCACGACTCGCGGTATATTACATACCCGAGGTAAGCACCCGAACAATGCCTTTCCCCTAGCGATACTAAACAAAGAGTCCACTCGTTGGTGCCATCCCTCATGATATACATCACACATATCATCCATGAGGGCACACAACGGTGTGCCCGGTGCCTGTAAAGACACCGCATGGTCGCCCTACCAGGCACGACCCCGTGTCGAGAGTGACCACATCACTCCCGCCACTAGTAATGCGAGCTCTCTGCTAGTACCCACCAAGGTAATCAACAAAGCCCCGTCCCATAAGGGGTATCGTGGTTGTACATGTAAGGTTGGAATAACGATCGCAACTTACACCAATCCGTTTTCGAAAACCACACACACTCACTTGCTCCGGTACACCACTTCTTTATCAAGTGGCTACCTAGCTCATCATCATCTCCCTCGGGCATTAGTGGCACCCGACGGGGTTTTCAAAAAGTCTTTGTAATCATTTGTTTCCTTCACCATGCATATTCCCGTCCCACTTGCGTAACTTCTACTAGCAACCTATCTACTCCCACCCGCACAACCCTCATAAGAATGGTAGAGTCATGCACGATGCAAGTATCAATGGTAAAGTATCGGAGGCATCCCACCGAAGGGGGGGGTACCTCATCAACATGATCAATTCATCGGAACAACAAGTGCTATATGGCATGCAATAAAAGGGTTCATAGTCATGGTCAAAGGGTTGCTTGCCTGGCTCAGCAAAGTCTTCGAGGTCTTCGCACGCTTATCGTCCACTACGAGCACTTCGTCTACTCCGCCAACTATCGCCGGAAACAACCGCAATAAGCAACACAACAAGCAGAGAAATAAAAGTGCTCTATAAATAGAAGTTTTATTTTTCTTGGACACCTCTGGTCACAAGAGAAATAGCCAAGGAGGTTTTATTGGATGTGGATCAAGGGGGATTTTTGAATGGTGGAAATGATGATCCTATAAGATGTCCACAGACAATTTTTTTGTAAAAATGAGTGGAGGCACTCATCGAATAGGGCATGTTTTTAGAAGAATTTAGAAAGTGGTTTCACTGGATTTGGAGTTGGGATGTATTTCCTAGGGATTTGCAAAGTGGATCACATAAGAAGAAATGGTTCAATATTTGACATAGCAGAGGAAGTGTAAGGAAAAAATGTTCATATCCTAAGACATGATTTTAGATGCATCTAGGAACTTGAATCACTTCATTTGGAGCTATCATGAATCCACTAAAGATTTTACAAGGTGGGTCTCTCATAGTTCAAATTCAAATTTGAATTTGAACTCTACAGAAAAGGTTGTAGGAAAAATGTGCAATGCACATATTGGGATAGGAATTGATTTTAGGGACACCTAGGATTTTTAATCTCCATATTTGGAGCCATTATGAATTTACTATGATTTTTCTAGTCTCTGAAGAAAATAAAAACAATGAAAAAGGAAATATACCTAATGGGCCAAACAGGCGCACTGGGCGCAACATAGCGGCGAGCACAGCGGGCCGGCCCAGCTGCTGGCTGCGCGCGTGCGAGGACTACCACGCCGAAGGCGTACCCCGCGGAGTGCGCCTTCTCCGCGGGAACACGGAGTCGGGGCGAGGCGTTTCCACTTAAACGCCGGGCCCGACCAGTGGGTCGCTTCCAGGCGGGGCCCGCCTGCCAGGGTCGTCCTCCTCCTCCCGCCCGAACAGGGGAGAGCAGGGAAGGCGAGACCGAGCGGGTGCCGGCGCCGCTCCGGCAACTCAGGACGCCTCTGGCGAGGCTACGGCCACCGGCGAGCTTAGGGAGGTGAGCCGCTCCTGCCTGGGTGGTCCTCAGGCCCCGGGGAGGCCGGGTTGAGTGATGCGTCCACCCCGACAGAGGAGGCCATCGGCCATGGGGGCACGGTGGCATAGCCGCAGAAGGGAGAAGATGAAGGTGCGGAGGGGTTGTACGGCAATGCGCGGGCGTTATGGTGCAGCTCCGAGGAGGGGGAAGGTGCAGAGGAGCTCGAATTTAGCAAGGGCCGGCGGGAGAGCTTCGTCCATGGGGGTGGAAAGAGGGCATGGGAAGACAGGGGAACCGGTCCGGGGGGTCTGTGGGAGAGAGAGGGAGTGAAGGGAGTGCAGAGGGGGCCTCGGGAGGCTTCTTATAGCCGCGGCGCCGGAGCACCGTAGGCCATGCCCACGGCCACGGCTCGGATGCCGCCAGAGGCCACGGGGTGCGCTGGGGTGCGTCTACGGGCTCCGTGGGTGTAGTCAACATCCAGGGAATGGATTGGGAGGAGCGGGGAGCCGACAGGGATCGCGTGTGTGAGCTCTCGGTTGGAGCCCCTGGGCGGCCATGGCGTGCATGCGAGGGAACCAATAGAGGGGGAGAGAGAAGGGGGACAGGACGGTTGCGTGTCCCGGACGTCGAGGCCGACCATCTGGCGAGAGGGGGGCGCTCGAGTTGGTCGAGGCCATGCATTGCGCGGTGGCTACACTGCTGTCGGGCACTGTAGCGCGCTCTGGAGCGTGTCTTTGGCATGCCATGGCATGCCTATTGTGTCATGGTCATCGCCATTTGTGTCCAGATTGTCTGGGGGCAATTAAACAATGTGGGGAGGCCCTTGGATTCCCTGTGAGGCCAAAGGAAGAGGAGAGAGGTTGAGGGGAAGTGGAAATGGGGCTGTCCAGAGGGGTAAAATGGGGTTTTACCCCACTTAACCATGGAACCAGAGCTCGGTTTTCCTTGCTGGAGGTGAAATGCATCAATGTGAGAATGTGGTAAAAATTTAAGGGCAAGGAGAACAAGTTAAGAGGGGGAAACAGTGACTTTTAGAAATGACCAGAAGGTGTTTGATGATGATTTGGACAAGTAAATGAATACTACTTGCCTTGAGATTTAACAGGGATAAATGATGGTTAAAAATAAGGTTTTCCACCAAGTTTGAGATTTGTTGAGGAAAGTTGCCAATGTAATTTTGGCAAACCCTAGGAATGGGCAGAAACTGATTTCTATAGATCTACTCATATAATTCTATTCCCCTTAATGCACCACTTTGTGTGGTGGCATTATTTGGGTATTAGACCATGCCCAAAAAGTTTGGGATCAAATAGAGAAACTTGACAATGGAAAAATTTCCAACTCTAGAAATCAGCAGAGAGGGGTTTGGACAAGTGGATCTCTTCTCCTTGATGCACCAGTTGGTGTGGATGCATTATTAGAGGATCAGAACATGTCCACAAAGTTTCAGCATAATTGGAGACAGTTGGAAATGTAGAGTTGCTCAAATTTGGATCTGGCCAGAGAGGGTTTTGGAATATTTTGGGGTATCACATCAATTGGTTTTGAGATGAAACTTGGCAAGATGATCACATATGTCATATGTGACATTCTAGAATTTTCTTGGATTTATTTGAGAATATTTCTTATAGAAATATTTCAAATGCTTGAAATAGGCAGAAATGGTTTTGAAGGGTTTTGTCCAATATTTTGAACATGACCATGTGTTGAAACTCTTATATATGGACAATGTATGTCCATTGAGTTTTCCTAAAATTTCTCAAATATTTTTAAAGCATAAAAATGATTTTTCCTAATAAAAGACAACTTAGTCATGAGGCAAAACACAGGGTGTGACAGACCTACCCCCCTTACAAGAATCTCGTCCCCGAGATTCCTAGGCTAGGCGTAGAAAGATGCGGAAATTCAGAGGTGAGGTAGTCTACACGTTCCATGTTGCTTCTGCTCCGGCATGGTTGTCCTTCAGGGTCTTGAAGTGCCTGATGATATGTCTTCGAGTGCATCGTTGACTTCATCTAAGCGTGAACGGGGTTCTTGCAATATGCTAGGCTTGCCTAAAGGTCAAGGGTTTGGCGAACGAGGTCCTGGCAAGGGCCTGGCTTGCGTGTGTATTCCAAAGTCGGAATACGTGGCAAAGTAATGTGTCTGCGTGCTGGCCCTGGGGCTGCTCACGTTGGTTAGTGACTTCCAGATGTCTCGTGCTTAGACGAGAAGGGTCAAGGTTTTGGTGTAGCTTCCGTTGATGGGGAATCGTCGATTTCGTTGGAGTAGTCGATCTTCCGATGCTCGTGGTCTTCAACAGTAAGGACGTCGAAGTTTGTCGGCATAGGCTTCTCGTCGAGGTCTTCTGCTTGAGTGAGTTTCCCAGGTACGTTCTTCATCCATCTTTGGCCATTAGACTTCATCGTCATGGATGCATGTTTCTGGCGGGTCTTCGAGTGTTCGGTCTACTTGTCTCTCCGTAGTCATTTGTGGCAAGGTTGGGCTAAGTCTCGTCCCTAAGACTAGCTTAGAGATTTGGTGTCGAAACGGGTTCTACCATCTGGGAAAGTTTTAGTGGGGTTCTAAATAAGCTGACTATCCAGAGTATAGAACAACCATCTAATCCCCAAGGTCTGAGGCTTGGCAAGCGGGGTGAACTACCTTTGACAGGTGGTTTACCATGATTGAGTCAGGGTTTACGCCCTAGATTGGACCAAAAAGGGGCTAGTAATGGGGTCATGACACTCGTTCCTCTCCGTTCCAAGTATCCGGAGAGAGTAGGGACGTCATGCTCATCGTACACCGTCAAAGTGGTGGAGCGAGGGGTGCTATCAACTTCTCTGTTCCTTCCTATTCAGAAACTGATAGGTGATTGATAAGACAAGGGCTATAAAACGCTCCTGATGTCCAAGGGCTTCATTGGGCTTGAACGCCGGTGCTTCTCAATATAGTCTAGTTGATGTAGCTGACAGAGGAGTGGTGGTTGAGTTCTCTTGCTTTATCTTCTTCGTTGTCGTGGCTTCCCGGCCGTAGTGGTTCTTCACCTTGCTTGGGCAAGAATGTCTTCTGCTGCAGGGAGGGTGCTTCAAGGAGTCCAACTTTTTCAAGGTGAACCCTTATGCTCGAGAGGCATGGTAATTGGTGTTCCTGGGGCTGGTCCAAATAGGACTAAGGTGTTCCTTTCTCTCATTGGTTAAATAAGTATGTCATCTGTGAGGACAACAACATATTTCCCCAAGTTTTCACACAAACACATTGCTCATGGGATGCCTGAGAGGAGCGGGCATTGTTCCGGATGGTTACTTGTCCAGGAGTTTGTGGTCCATCGAAATCTAGTTCTGCGTGTCCACCTTCCTTATGGAAAGGGGTGGGTGGTGGTCAAGGTGGAGTACTGGCCATAGTCTAATGACTTAGAGCCAAGGCCTAAGGTCATAATCTGGCCATATCATGGCTCGGTAAAGCTTTGGGGTTCCAAGGAGCCTAGGATGTGAGTGAACGTCTATCATCTTATCCTCGAGCACAGTTCTTAGATGCCAATAGTACTACTTACTGCTCCAAACAAAACCACTCCATAGCATTGAAGGTATCGTCTCATATAAGTCAACTCCAACATCACTCATGCTATCCATCTCCAAGGTTTTGAGAGAAGGACTAAACCAAAATCTCATATGTTATTCTACAGCTAACTCAAATATATCCCTATGTAAAAATCCTCGGGAAGCATTCAAGCCGCTAAGCTTGATTGTGATACTACAAATCCAAGTATTCAGCTAATATATCCAAGGTCTAAGGTGTTGCACCTCTATGCTAAGGAAACATGTAATATACAAATCCAAGACCTTGTTTCCTTCCTAATGAATCTGGTTTAATCGATCCACGAATACCATCCACTATTACATGACCTATTATTGCTACAAATCCAATACCGGTGTCGTTCCATATATCTCCAGATTTCCTAAATCCCCAAATCCCAGAAAGAACTATCTCATCACGGTATAACCATCAATTCCATCATGATGATCTAGTGAACTCCCATGTTAGGTGCATATGGATCCTTGAATCAATTCTGACATCCATCCAATATTCCTGGTTTGTCTTCCACCGGGAAACATCGTATCAAGGTCAAGATCATCGGACTAAATCCAAATTACTCCGAACCATGTAGCTTGATTAATCCTGAGCACCTATTAGAATCACCTATTTAAATCCAAGGTTTACATCTAGTAAGAATTCCCTACTAGTTAATCCAGTCACTAACATATCACCATCAACCCACTGTCAACATTACTTGCCAAAGTCAAATCATTAATCCACCAAAAATTCAGGCTTGTGGTTACAATCGCCCTACTATTGGAATCAGGACATTTGCCGTCGGCCATTTCTTTGCCGTCAGATGGCGGACGGCAAAGAAGGTCTTTGCCGTCAGCTTAGAGAAAGCAGACGGCACAAAAGTGGCGGACGGCAACTACACAGTTTGCCATCAGCCAAGTCTTTGCCGTCCGCCAGCCAACGGCAAAGGGCCTGAAGGCATACGACAAAGAGCCCAGATGGGCCCCACTGGACCGTGGAGCGGGCTAGGTCAGGTGGGCGGCCTGGATGCCGTCCGCAGCTACTTTGCCGTCCGCTTGCGCACTCTTTGCCGTCCGCTAGCGGACGGCAAAGAGCTGGCTAACTAACGGCCGTCCCCAACAGCCCTAAGTGACCCTTTCCCCCCTCTGACTCCCCCTCAATCACTCTCTCCCCCACCAACTCACCCACCCCACCCGCCGCCCCAGCCCCGCCCGACGCCGCCGAGCCCCGTCGTCGATCCAGCACCGCCGCCGGCCCCTGTGCCCGCGACGCCGCACAGCCGCTCCCTCCCCGCCACCCCCTCCCCGCCCCCGCTCCCCGCGACGCCGCACCACCTTCCCAGCCCCGCCCGACGCCGCCGAGCCCCACCGCCCCCTCCCCGCCGCCCGCTCCCCGCGACGCCGCACCGCCTCCCCAGCCCCGCCCGACGCCGCCGAGCCCCACGCCGGCCCCTACGCCCAGCACCGCCGCCGGCCCCTGCTACCGTCCCGCCCCCAGACCCTGTGCCCGCGCGCCACACCGCCCCCTCCCCGCCGCCCCCTCCCCGCGACGCCGCACCGCCTCCTCCTCCCAGCGGCGCCCCCTCCCCATGGCCCTTCTCTAGCAGCGCCGCGCCGACGTCCTCCCTACGGCGGCCGTCCTCCACCGGGCTCGTCCTCCACCGGCACCCTCCTCCACCGGCCCCTCCAAGGTGAGTTTTTTTTTGTTTTTTTTTTGTTTTTTAGGTTAGTTTAGGTTTAGTTTTAGGTTAGTTTAGGTTTAGGTTTAGGTTGGTTTATTAGGTTAGTTTAGGTTTAGGTTAGTTGGTTTATTTATTAGAAAAGAAAAAACCTAGAAGAAAAAAACCCCGACACGACGCCCCGACACCCGACACGACGCCCCGACCCAACACCCCGACACGATGCCCCGACACCCGACACGACGCCCCGACCCAACACCCCGACACGACCCCCCGACCCCCGACACCCCGACACCCCGACACGACGCCCCGACACCCCGACACGATGCCCCGACACCCCGACATGACGCCCAGACATGACACCCCGACACCCCGACATGACGCCACTGACCCCCGACCCCCGATGTCACTGATCCCCGACCCCCGACGCCACTGACCCCCGACGCCACTGACCTCCGACGCCACTGACCCGGACGCCACTGACCCCCGACCCCCGATGCCACTGACCCCCGACGCCACTGACCCTCGACGACACTGACTCCCGACGCCACTGACCCCTGACACCTCTTCTGCCTCCTGTTGACCGATAAGGTGCTTTGCGGCCTTCTAGAGGCCGACGGGGTCATAGTTTTGTAAATTATGAGTTAGGTCACATATTTTCCGATTTTGTTATAAAAAACATCATATTTGTGTTGATCGAGTGGATTTCAATGTGCAGTTGTTCGACGACCTCCCAGTGCGTTGGACGAGCTCCGCCCCTGCGTTCGTGGGTGAGCACAAATGACTTCTCCTCCTCCCCCCTTAATTTGCTCTGTTTCGGTCTTCATGCCGATGAAACTTGCTAGCTATAGGTGTCTTCAATCATCAGTATGCGTGACCAGTATGCGTCTCCCGTTCGAAAGGAAGACATCTATAAATATGCATGTCTTTGCATATTTATAACCGCCATCCTTTTGAATTGTCCAATGTTATCCATGGACAGCCCGAGTATGTGTAGATTGGGTTCATTTTCCCGTATGCTCTGCTCCGGATCCTATGCAGAATTTCGTCAGTGCCTCCCTGTTGTTCTCCGGGTACACATCCTCTCTGCTTATTGCCGAGACGTGTATCAGGAGAACAGCGGGGAGGTGCTGTCAAAATTCTGCGTCGGATCCGGAGCAGTGCATGGGAAAACGAACCCAATCTACACAAACTCGGGTGGGATTAGGACCTATCTTAACCTATTAGCGTGTAGGTTGCATGGACGTAATAAAACTGACAAACTTGATTAACTGATGAATATATATGCTGAAATATATATATATATTTCTTGTGTGTCCAGTAGCTAGGCAAGATGACTGATCGTGCGTGGATGTACACCGGTCACACCAGTCAGAAAGACATGACCAAAGAATGGTTAATAAATACCAAGGGGTTTGTGAGAGCCGCATTTGCAAATGGTCAGGAAAAAACATGGTGTCCCTGTCCCCGGTGCGACAACTATAAAAGGCAGACAGAGGGTGAAATGGTTAAACACCTGCAGAAGTGGGGTTTTAGGCCTAATTATACGGTGTGGACTTTTCATGGTGAGTCTGCCCAATGTGCCAGAGCTGAGGTGCTTCGTCATCGCACCGACGAGCATGGTACCGGGATCGAAGACATGGTGCAAGACTTTGATGATGCTAGGGATTCGGACGATGAGATGGAGGAATCTGCAAAGGCCTTCTATGAAATGTTGGAGTCTTCAAAACGTCCTCTCCACGAGCACACTGAGCTTTGCCAGCTGGATGCCATCGCACAAGTAATGGCTCTGAAGGCTCAGTTCAACCTGGGGAGAGAATGCTACGACGGGATGATGATAATATTTGGACGCTTTCTACCCAAAGGTCATGTATTGCCTGCAAACTTGTACCAGTCAGACAAAATCCTACGCGCGCTTAAGATGCCCTATGAGAAGATAGATGCCTGTGAGAATGGATGTGCCTTATTTAGGCTTGAGTATGCGGGCTTGAACTATTGTCCCATTTGCAAGTCTTCCAGGTATGTTGTGGTAGACAACGGTATGGGTGAGAAGAGTCAGACCAAAATCCCAGTTAATGTTCTTCGGTATATGCCAATTATACCAAGACTTCAATGTCTTTTCATGGTCGAAGAGACGGCCAGACAGATGACGTGGCATAAATTGGGCAAAATAACCGAACTAGATGCAGATGGGAATCAGATGTTGGTACACACTTCAGACGCTTTTGCGTGGAAGCACTTCGATGCATTACATAATGATAAAGTGGCAGATCCAAGGCATCCTCGAGTCGCCATAAGCACGGATGGGTTCAATGTGTTTGGTATGACGGCAACCCAATACAGTTGTTGGCCTGTATTTGTCATTCCACTCAATCTCCCCCCCCCCGGAGAGATTATGAAAAGAAAGAACATTTTCTTGACGCTGATAATTCCAGGGCCCAACTATCCGAGGAAGAATATGAATGTGTACATGCAGCCGCTTAAGGATGAATTGCAAGAAGCTTGGGATAATGGGATCAAGACATATGACGCCGCTACCAAAAAAACCTTCAAAATGCATGTGTGGTACATGTACTCGACGCATAACTAGCCGGCGTATGCCCTATTCGTTGGCTGGTGTGTGCATGGAAGGTTCCCATGCCCCACATGCAAGGCAGCTCTTCAGTTCCGTTGGCTGCAGGCGGGTTGCAAGTATTCTTGCTTCGACATGCATAGACAGTTCCTGGATCCTCGCCATAAGTTCAGAAAAGACAAGAAGAATTTCATCAAAGGTAGAGTTGTCAAAAACTCTGCACCACCCGTGTTGACAGGCCAACAGCTCCAGGATCAGTTAAACGCTCTCGAGCTGGATCCAAAACGTCCTGGGTATTTCAAAGGGTATAATACAGAACACGCATGGACTCACAAGTCATGCTTATGGGATCTGCCTTACTTCAAAGACCTCCTTTGCCCACACAACATCGACGTGATGCACACTGAAAAGAATATCGCCAAGGCCATTTTTGCATTGTTCGGCATAGAGGGGAAGTCAAAGGATAATCCTAAGGCTAGAATCGATCAGGAGGCTCTATGTGATAGACCGTTACAAAACATGCGACAAGGGAAAGGAAAGCAGAACTGGACTAAGCCAAAGGCATGGTTCAATCTTGGAAGGCCGGCTATGAGGGAAATGATCTTGTGGATGAAAATGCAGTTGATGTTCCCCTATGGTTATGCAGCGAGTCTAAAGAGGGGAGCGAGTCTTGACAAACTGAAGATATTTGGTCTCAAGAGTCATGATTGGCACATATGGCTTGAGCGGGTAATGCCGGTGATGCTGCGTGGCTTTATCCCTGAGGATGAATGGCTAGTACTGGCAGAGCTGAGCTATTTCTTCCGTTCTCTTTGTGCGAAAGAACGATCGCCTGGCGTGCTAGATGAAATGGAAGAGTTGGCGTCGGAGTTGATATGCAAGTTAGAGAATATCTTTCCACCGGGATTCTTTAATCCAATGCAGCATTTGATTTTGCATCTCGCGACCGAGGCAAGATTGGGGGGGCCCGTGCAAAATCATTGGTGCTTCGCAACTGAGAGGATGCAGAAGATGCTTCGAGCAAAATGTAAAAATAAACGTAGAATTGAAGCATCGATGGCCGAGGCATTCATTACTGAGGAGGCGGCAAACTTCGTGACAGCACACTACGAAGCCAAAAATCGTCATTTGCATAATCCGAAGCCTCGGTACAATGATGGCGACCCAAAAAAAGTCGATCCAACCTCAGCATATTCAAAGGGAATCTCGCACCAGCCGGTGCTTCTAAAGAAAAAGCGTTGGATGTCGATGAATGGCGGACCATTTCGTTGTATATCTTCAACAACCTAACAGAAGTGCGGCCTTACATCGAGTAAGTTGTCGGTACATTATTGTTTCGCAACTTGTAATTCCTTAGAACTGTTCTTATTCCCGGATATTTGATATAGTCGATACGTCGCCAAATTCTCGGATGGAGTGGTCATCCAAAAGGATTCCGTCGAAGAGTATGTGCTCCTGGCGAAGCATGGAGGCGGCTATCCCGGTTTCATCTCTTGGTTCAAACAAACGGTAATTACCATTAATGGACCATTTCATTTCTTCGTCTTATTTGCGGCTAATGCAACAATCCTTTCATATTAAACTTGTAGGCTAATTCAGAGTCTATGGACGCCGAGCTGAGACAAGTCGCTAATGGTTTTGACTATAAGGTCCGTTCATTTGACAGATACGACATCAACGGGTATCGCTTTCGTACCTTTGGCAAAGAGCTATCTATGCCCGACCTGAAGACTACAAATTGTTGTGTCTCTGCTATCGGCGAAGGAGGTACGGAGAACTATGGAAGAGTTGAAGAAATTTATGAACTTCAATTCTATGGTGAAAACCCACCGAACGGCATAGTCTTCAAATGTCATTGGTTCCACCCAAAGGAGACTAGAAGGACTCATGAACATATAGGGCTAGTCGAAATCAAACAAAGCACCTATTTAGATGTGCCCGATGTCTATATTATGGCTCAACAGGCGACCCAAGTTTTCTATCTACCGTGGGCCTACCAAACTGATCCAAATCTGAAAGGTTGGGATGTCGTTTATGAAGTGCCGCCACATTTTAGACCACCTCCCCTCAATGAAGAGGATTATGAACCTCACATTAACCAAGACACATATGAAGGAGAATTCTTCCAAGAAACACGTATTTCCAAAAAACGTTTCAAGAACCGTTCTACATCACCCCGGAACATTGAAGTAGACAGCGACAATGAATCCGACTTAACCCCTGAGCCGGAACAGGAAGAGCCGGAACAAGAAGAGGTTACTGATGCGGATGACCTGTCAATGCTTAACCAATTACATGAAGGAGGCCTTCCACACGTTGTTCCTGATAGTGATGATGATCATGCATTTATTGATGATAGTGATGATGATGATGCATTTATTGATCCCGGAGAATATATAGATGATCAAGATTATTATTAATTCATGTCAGGTAATCAACTTTTAGTTCATGTTAGGTATATGATGATACACTTAAATTATATACATTTTATTATTCATGTCGGTATTCAATTTTATGTTGTACTAATTTCGTTTACTATTTGTCATGGCAGTTGTTGAAAGATGGTGGGAAAGGGTCGAGAGCACTCCGCGGCTCCTTCGTCAGAGAGTGGTGGGATGGGTACTTCCATTCCTGCCGACTCTCTCCGGAGAGCGTTGCTCTCTAGTCTGCATACACCGGTGGCCGCTTCTTCGTCGACCCCCGTGAGAGGAGGTCGGGGAAGAAGAGAGGTAGTAGAGGTGGGAGAGGAGGGAGAGGAGGCCGCGACAAAGGTAGGGTGGCTGCTACGCCTTCCTCGCTGCCACCCCCAGCTGATTCACCCGAGCACAGGACTACTAGGGTGGACCCGTCTGAGGACGAGGCTACGCGGACTCCGGTCCACAAGCCTCGGGTCGACGAGCCTTCGACCTACACGACTCCTGTCCCAGAGGCTTCGTCCCACGAGACCCCGGAGCAGAGTAGGGATGAGGGCACGTCCCGGCAGACCCCATGGGATACCTGGCCGGAGGAGCCTAGTGGCCATGCTGATGGTGGCGGGGATTGTTTTTCTGATAGCGACGAGGAGCTGCCTGAGGGCGCCACCATCTACCAGCGTGGTATGACACGGCTCCCGCCCGTGCCGGCGACCCGCGAGCTGAGGTGATTGATTAGGCCTGATGGGGAGAGGTAAGTGCATGTACTCTTTTTTAACCTTTTGCCTTCACATTTTTTCAAATATCTAATGTGTTGGCTTTGTCATACTGCAGGGGTTGGCATCATCCCAAGGATGCCCACAGGCCCAACAGCATCCTTGGTGTCCTTGTCAGGCAAAACTTCCCGGGGTTTGTCATGTTGCCCGGTGAGGGTCAGGTTCGAGAGTTAGGACTGACCTGGGAGCACTACTTGGCTGCACCGGCCCCGCCTGAGGAGAGGATCGACGGTGTTTTGTGCCACACGAGGGCGGAGATGGTGATCAGGCATTTTTGGGTAATTTCTCCTTTACACAATTAAAAATCAACAATAGCTAGTTATTGTACTAATAAGTGTTGTGTCGTTTGATTGCAGACCTTCTACAGGTGTGAGGAGGGATACGAGGAGGCCGCGGCAAAGGTTATCGATCAGCAATGCAAGCGCCTACTGCAAAACTTTCGGCACGAGGCTCGGGTGCAGGCTGTTCGAGACTACTACGCCTCGTGGCGTATTAGGAAGGAGAAGTCGACGTGCCGCGGAAAGAAGATGGAGAAGGAGCATTACATGAAGGTAATAACGTATTCTTCAGGCCTTGTACTTAGTTTCCTTCATTTGATTCCTATGCGTAGCGCTCAAATATCTCTTTATTAACTTAGGTGCCCCCGAGATGGTGTGCGGATATGATGGATTGTTGAGAGGCGTTGGTGGATGAGTGGTGCTCAGAACAATGGCTATCCATCCACAACAATGCCAAGGACCGGCGTAACAAAATGGTTGGTGTGCCACACCATCAAGGGAGCACCAACTTAAATCAGTTTGGTCTGAACTGGGTATGTGGTTAGCTTCATGATTCATGCAATTCATTATTGATTCTAGCTTGAGCCCTTTACTAATACTTTGTTCCTCTCTCTCTCTTTTAGGCGCATTACAATAAAATGGAGGTGCCACAGATGTACGACCTCTATGCGATGGCCCATACTGCCTCGTACAAGAAGGTCAAGGCATTCTCTGAGTCTGACCTCGATGATCCCTTGAAGCTCAGCATAATCTCCTCCCACAACAAGCTCGTGAGGTACAGAGATGAGGGGAAGGCGAGGAAAGGGGAGGACTTTAACCCGAGCCAGGAGCCTATTGATCTAGAGCTGGTGATGATAGCTGGCGGCGGGAGGCCCCATGGCTCGATTTCCATTGGAGATGGCCTTATACGTTATCCTAGCAACCTCCGGGAGATCAAGGCGCGCCAAACAAGCTCCTGTCCTGAGATAAGGCCTCGTCCACGGCCAGTTGAGCTCGCCATCGAGGTTAGTTATACGGACTCAGATATCTTTCCTCATTACGTTGTGTGTGTGAACAAAGATGATTACAATGCTAATGAGGAGTTGTGTTGCAGGCTGCTATTCAGAAAGAGAGAGAGGCAACACAGGCGCTTATGGCGGCGAAGGAGAAGGAGATGGAGGAGAGGACGGCAAGGTTGTTGGAGGAGGAGAGGGCACGGTCCGATGCGTCTTACCGGGCCATCTACGAGCTCTTCGTGGTAAGATTCTTCTTCATATTTGTCAACTCTTGCATTTAATGCTCGTTTCATTAATAATGAATATCGTTGACTTGTGAAAACCAAATGTGCAGACTATGTGCGAAAAGACTGACCAGGCCGCTCCGTCGATGCCAGTCATTACCACGGCTGCAACGGCAAGTTTCATTTCAATGCAATGATCTTTTCAGTGTCATCATGCTAACGAGACATTGCAAATCATCTTTGGTGCAGCTTAACTCCGGAGTCGCATCGCACGACCCTTCTCTAGGTGAAACCAGTCCGAGCAACCGCGGTGCCTCTCCTCCGTGATGACGAGGACGGTAAGCCCCAAACTTAGCTCGTTTTCTCAAAGAAAGACAAACTTAGCACTTAGACAAACTTAGCTCCTTCCGAAATATTAGTGTTAGGGGAAACGACCATCACCAACTGTCGAAATATTAGTGTTAGGTACTGTCCACCAACATACACCACCATATAAGTGTGAGTGAGTGCGCACCATACACACCATGAGGCAAACCTCGAAAGACCTATCCTTCTTCCAATTTTGCCCGAATGACACAAATAAGCAATAAGAAGAAGAAAACAAGAGGAGAAAGATAGAGAGAAGAAAACCGCTTCTTCATCTTCTTCTTCTTATTCTAGTCTTCTTCATCTAACTTTCGTATTTCCCATTTTGCAGATAAGAGTCACTTGACGGAAGCTTGCATTGATAGAGTGCTTGTGATTTTGTATCGATGAACAATGTTAAACTTGCTACATATGTGAAACTTGTTACTATTGTAATATGGTGAACAATGTGACATTTGTTTTGGTATGTTTGTTGGATACTTGTGCTTGTGCTTGTTGTTGGATGATCACCAGTAGGGTTATTGTGAAATATATACATATATAGCATATTTTGCCTGTGAAAATTGTTGGATATAAGAAAAAACAAAAAAAACTGGGGCAATATTGCCACTTTGCCGACGGCCACCGTCGGCATAGCTTCTTTGCCGTCCGGCACCGACGGCACCGACGACACGTGGCACTCACCTGTGCACCCTGGGAGTGCCAGGCCTGCTATTTGGTACATTTGCCGTCCGGGGGCGGACGGCAAAGAAACTATGCCGACGGTGGCCGTCGGCAAAGTGGCAATATTGCCCCAGTTTTTTCTGCGGCCGGGGGCGGACGGCAAAGAAACTATGCCGACGGTGGCCGTCGGCAAAGTGGAAATATTGCCCCAGTTTTTTCTGCGGCCGGGGGGCGGACGGCAAAGAAATTATGCTGACGGTGGCCGTCGGCGAAGTGGCAATAGTGCCCCAGTTTTTTCTGTGGACGGCAAAGGAGAGGGTGGCAGACGGCAAAGGCTCCGTTAGCCACTAACGGAGCTAACTCAAGTTTACGCCGTCCAGTCGGTTTGCCGTCTGCTGCCTGACGGCAAAAACACTTTGCCGTCCGCAGTACAAAGGCAGACGGCAAAGCCCTCATTTACCGGGGTTCTCAGTGCCGGAAATTTGGCCGTCTGCTGCCGGACGGCAAAGGCTTTGCCGTCGGTGGTTCCACCCTTTGCCGTCCGCTATGGCAGACAGCAAAGTACTTGATTCCAGTAGTGTTATGCTACTCTATCAACTTGATCCACCAAGTCCACTCACCAACATAAAAGTCTCATAATCCACCAAAGGGTCTCAACTACTTCCTCAAGACATCTATTATGGCTAAACCAAATCATTGTCCACAATTCGTATACCCTTAGAATGATCCTTCCTATGGCATCAGGGTTCTAGTGCTAGCAAGAATGAAGGATGTGTGTTCACTATGATCACTAGCTCCATAATGAACCCAGTGCTAAGCAGGGGTTATTGAAGCTCAATAAGTGCTCTGGAAAAATCCGTGTATTAAACACGTGATCAGACGCTTATGCTGGGGGAGCTTGTGAGGTCTAGGTTGGGCTAGGGAGGGGTTTCCAATCTTGAGGGAAAAGCATAACTCTACGGGCTTGCATCTGGTTGAGCACGTTGTAGTCATAGTCTTCAATGCTAGTCATCCATCGAGGTGGATCCTTGGTGCATCTTGTCTTGCTGGTCTTCAGTTGACGAGATGGGGAGCGGGAAAGTAGCATAGAGGGGAGTGCCTAAGGGGGTGGTATAGTGCAAGTGCAATCAAACAAGTGCCGAGAGGGCCAAACGCAACCACTAGGATAAGGTAGGTGATATAGTCGCATACCTGTTGCCTAGGGCAAAGGGCGACTCATACCAAAACACAAACAGATAAAACAAGCAGCACACAGCATGGTTCCATTCGAACCATCACACGGACTTGACTTCGCATGGGGAATACACGACTCATCCTACCCTAGGGGTTCTCGGACTTAGTAGTCGTGTTGGCTTCGTGTCTTGGAGAGGAGACCACTCAGTCTTCTGGGTCTTCTTCAGGTGTCACTATGTCTCCGGTTGTTGTTCGTCGAAATGATCCGGGTTGTGTCTAAATAGTCCTTGTCAACTTCGCGTCTGGTGAGTTGATGAAAAAGGTGGTTCCTCATGGATGTCGTTGACGGGTCTTCTGTTGTCTTCGTAATCGTGCCAATGCCTTCTTGACCTTCAAGGCATCGAGAGATCCAAGTGGGCAATCCTTTATGCAATGACATCAACAAGGCATGATAGAGTTCCAACTTGTTGGTCATGTTGATAATATCAACACCGAGAGCGGGGGATGAAGAGAACCGTTTTCCTGCTCACTATGGTGAGGCGGACCAAATGGCAAGGTTCTCATCCACCGGTGGTTGCCGACACAGCAACGAAAAGGACAGGGTTGCTCTATTAGCGATGCATATAATGATCTTGCATATCTTATGCCCTGGTCATCGTAGGCCAAGGTCGCATCATCCTGGGGCAGTGTCAAGGGTGTCACCTTCATCCAAGTCTTGACATCCTCATCCTTCGAGAAGGTATCTTCTGTTGGTAGCTCCTTGTCTAGCGTCGCCAACTTGTGTCCAAGATATGTGGGCAAATGTCTGGCAAGGCGGCTTCCTTCCGGGTTACCCACGAGGATTACAAGGAATCCAGTGGTCAGGGGCACAAGGGTAGTAGCGACCATTTGCAAAGTTTTGAAAAAGGTAGACGAGGAGAGTTAAGAGAAAGATGGTGGAAATGCTAAGGCAAAAACCTTTGCTTCCTTTGAAATTTTAGGAGAGGTGAGAAATATAGAGGTTTTGTAAGTGATTTTGAAGGGTCTGGAAAAATAGTTTTGTCCTAACTAACGTCCATGCTAACTAAGGGCTTCCTACAGTCAGGATGGCTCTGATACCAGCTCTGTGGGGACCCCGACTCATAAGCCGTGATCACCGAATGCACGTGTACAGTGATCCCAGAGATCAATGCTCACTGAACACACAGAAGCTGAATAACAAGAGTCTTACATCCTTACATACCGTCTTACACAAATAAAGACCATGGAGGTCAAGTCTTACATAGATACGGCCGCAAGGGCCAAACACTTAAACATAACAAGCAGCGGAAATCTTGATCGAAAGCGTGAACCCATGCCATTTGCCTTAAACCTACAGGCATTCTGACTGGGAACTGTCCTAGTTTGCATGTTCATCACCAACGAACTCTTCACCGTATTCCTGTTCTTCCATGCCTGGCCAATTAAATAACCAGTGGCAAGCCAATGAGTACTTTGAATGTACTCGCAAGCAACCCAAGTTGTGGAACAAGGTATAACAATGCATGATATAGCACTAAGTAGGTAAGTTTTGCAGAAAGGTGATTTTAAGTGCAATGATATGATCAAGTAACTTGAGTAAGCATGCATCAACTGTTAACAGGTACTCATGTGAACAAGTCTCAGATTTCATTATAAGCAGGGGTTGAACATCTCATGTTCATCATCATGCCAAGTCATCGGACTTAGCTCAAGTATCACCTTTATCACCAACACACACACACACACACACCGGTTTAGTAACCATTTGGACGTAGCACAAGAGCGGTCATCCAACTGTCCTTGACCATGGACACGGCTATTCGAATAGTTTTACACTCTGCAGAGGTTGCACACTTTACCCACAAGACTCAGGGAACTTCCGTGTCAGCCACGACTCGCGGTATATTACATACCCGAGGTAAGCACCCGAACAATGCCTTTCCCCTAGTGATACTAAACAAAGAGTCCACTCGTTGGTGCCATCCCTCATGATATACATCACACGTATCATCCATGAGGGCACGCAACGCTGTGCCCGGTGCCTGTAAAGACAACGCATGGTCGCCCTACCAGGCACGACCCCGCATCGAGAGTGACCACGTCACTCCCGCCACTAGTAATGCGAGCTCTCTGCTAGTACCCACCAAGGTAATCAACAAAGCCCCGTCCCATAAGGGGTATCGTGGTTGTACATGTAAGGTTGGAATAACAGTCGCAACTTACACCAATCCGTTTTCGAAAACCACACACACTCACTTGCTCCTGTACACCACTTCTTTATCAAGTGGCTACCTAGCTCATCATCATCTCCCTCGGGCATTAGTGGCACCTGACGGGGTTTTCGAAAAGTCTTTGTAATCATTTGTTGCCTTCACCATGCATATTCCCGTCCCACTTGCGTAGCATCTACTAGCAACCTATCTACTCCCACCCGCACAACCCTCATAAGAATGGTAGGGTCATGCACGATGCAAGTATCAATGGTAAAGTATCGGAGGCATCCCACCGAAGGGGGGGGGGTACCTCATCAACATGATCAATTCATCGGAACAACAAGTGCTATATGACATGCAATAAAAGGGTTCATAGTCATGGTCAAAGGGCTGCTTGCCTGGCTCAGCAAAGTATTCGAGGTCTTCGCACGCTTCTTGTCCACTCCGAGCACTTCGTCTACTCCGCCAACTATCGCCGGAAACAACCGCAATAAGCAACACAACAAGCAGAGAAATAAAAGTGCTCTATAAATAGAAGTTTTTATTTTCTTGGACACCTCTGGTCACAAGAGAAATAACCAAGGAGGTTTTATTGGATGTGGATCAAGGGGGATTTTTGAATGGTGGAAATGAAGGAAATGATGATCCTATAAGATGTCCACAGACAATATTTTTGTAAAAATGAGTGGAGGCACTCATCAAAAAGGGCATGTTTTTAGAAGAATTTAGAAAGTGGTTTCACTGGATTTGGAGTTGGGATGAATTTCCTAGGGATTTGCAAAGTGGATCACATAAGAAGAAATGGTTCAATATTTGACATAGCAGAGGAAGTGTAAGGAAAAATGTTCATATCCTAAGACATGATTTTAGATGCATCTAGGAACTTGAATCACTTCATTTGGAGCTATCATGAATCCACTAAAGATTTTACAAGGTGGGTCTTTCATAGTTCAAATTCAAATTTGAATTTGAACTCTACAAAAAAGGTTGCAGGAAAAATGTGCAATGCACAAATTGGGATAGGACTTGATTTTAGGGACACCTAGGATTTTTAATCTCCATATTTGGAGCCATTATGAATTTACTATGATTTATCTAATCTCTGAAGAAAATAAAAACAATGAAAAAGGAAATATACCTAATGGGCCAAACAGGCGCACTGGGCGCAACATAGCGGCGAGCACAGTGGGCCGGCCCAGCTGCTGGCTGCGCGCGTGCGAGGACTGCCACGCCGAAGGCCAACCCCGCGGAGTGCGCCTTCTCCGCGGGAACCCGGAGTCGGGGGGAGGCGTTTCCACTTAAACGCCGGGCCCGACCAGTGGGTCGCTTCCAGGCGGGGCCCGCCTGCCAG
Source organism: Elymus sibiricus (assembly GCA_039707655.1). NCBI lineage: Eukaryota > Viridiplantae > Streptophyta > Magnoliopsida > Poales > Poaceae > Elymus > Elymus sibiricus. Next base: position 129,878,288 of record CM077673.1, on the reverse strand, counting down.
GGTCGTCCTCCTCCTCCCGCCCGAACAGGGGTGAGCAGGGGAGGCGAGACCGACTGGGTGCCGGCACCGCTCCGGCAACTCAGGATGCCTCTGGCAAGGCTACGGCCACCGGCGAGCTCAGGGAGGTGAGCCGCTCCTGCCTGGGTGGTCCTGAGGCCCCGGGGAGGCCGGGTTGAGTGATGCGTCCACCCCGACGGAGGAGGCCGTCGGCCATGGGGGCACGGTGCCATAGCCGCAGAAGGGAGAAGATGAAGGTGCGGAGGGGTTCTACGGCAATGCGCGGGCGCTATGGTGCAGCTCCGCGGAGGGGGAAGCGCGGAGGAGCTCGAATTTAGCATGGGCCGGCGGGAGAGCTTCGGCCATGGGGGTGGAAAGAGGGCATGGTAAGACAGGGGAACCGGTCTGGGGGGTCTGTGGGAGAGAGAGGGAGTGAAGGGAGTGTAGAGGGGGCCTGGGGAGGCTTCTTATAGCCGCGGCGCCGGAGCACCGTAGGACATGCCCACGGCCATGGCTCGGATGTCACCAGAGGCCACGGGGGTGCGCTGGGGTGCGTCTACGGGCTCTGTGGGTGTGGTCTACGTCCAGGGAACGGATTGGGAGGAGCGGGGAGCCAACAGGGATCGCGCGTGTGAGCTCTCGGGTTGGAGCTCCTGGGCGGCCATGGCGCGCGTGTGAGGGAACCAGCAGAGGGGGAGAGAGAAGGGGGACAGGACGGTTGCATGTCCCGGACGTCGAGGCTGACCATCTGGCGAGAGGGGGGCGCTCGAGGTGGTCGGGGCCATGCATTGGGCGGCGGCTAAAGTGTTGTCGGGCACTGTAGCGTGCTCTGGAGCGTGTCTTTGGCATGCCATGGCATGCCTATTGTGCCATGGTCGTGGTCATTTGTGTCCAGAGGGTCTGGGGGCAATTAAACAATGTGGGGAGGCCCTTGGATTCCCTGTGAGGCCAAAGGAAGAGGAGAGAGGTTGAGGCGAAGAGGAAATGGGGCTGTCCAGAGGGGTAAAATGGGGTTTTACCCCACTTAACCATGGAACCAGAGCTGGGTTTTCCTTGCTGGAGGTGAAATGTATCAATGTGACAATGTGCTAAAAATTTAAGGGCAACAAAAACAAGTTAAGAGGGGGAAACAGTGACTTTTAGAAATGACCAGAAGGTGTTTGATGATGATTTGGACAAGTAAATGAATACTAATTGCCTTGAGATTTAACAGGGATAAATGGTGGTTAAAAATAAGGTTTTCCACCAAGTTTGAGATTTGTTGAGGAAAGTTGCCAATGTAATTTTGCCAAACCCTAGGAATGGGCAGAAACTGATTTCTATAGATCTACTCATGCAATTCTATTCCCCTTAATGCACCACTTTGTGTGGTGTCATTATTTGGGTATTAGAGCATGCCCAAAAAGTTTGGGATCAAATAGAGAAACTTGACAATGCAAAAATTCCAACTCTAGAAATCAGCAGAGAGGGGTTTGGACAAGTGGACCTGTTCTCCTTGATGCACCACTTGGTGTGGATGCATTATTAGAGGATCAGAACATGTCCACAAAGTTTCAGCATAATTGGAGACAGTTGGCAATGTAGAGTTGCTCAAATTTGGATGTGGACAGAGAGGGTTTTGGAATATTTTGGGGTATGACATCAATTGGTTTTGAGATGAAACTTGGCAAGATGATCACATATGTCATATGTGACATTCTAGAATTTTCTTGGATTTATTTGAGAATATTTTTTGTAGAAATATTTCAAATGCTTGAAATAGGCAGAAATGGTTTTGAAGGGTTTTGTCCAATATTTTGAACATGACCATGTGTTGAAACTCTTATATATGGACAATGTATGTCCACTGAGTTTTCCTAAAATTTCTCGAATATTTTTAAAGCATAAAAATGATTTTTCCTAATAAAAGACCATTTCTGGCCTTAAGAAAAAGCCTTTGAAACAAATAGGAAAATAATCTTTAAAAATAATATTTTGTGGTTTTGGGAAGTCATAAATATAGTGGGTTTCAAATAAATCCTTTGGTGTAAAATATTCCACCCAATTTGAGGACTTGTAGTACAAACCTCAACTCAGGGGGTTTTTGAAAACCTAATTTGAATAAATCCTTTTTGGCCAAAATAAATTTTGATAAAAATAGTTTTAGGTACTACACACATGGTATGATCATTGGACAAGAATTTATGTCAAGGAAAAGAGTTTTGAGAGTAGTAGGGAGTTTTATGAATATAGAGCACCACCAAGCGATCAAACAAGCAAGCAGATAGCACACGAGTCGAACATTCATAGGTACTCCAAATGTTTTAATTGGCCCTAATTTTTGAGTCATGTTAACTTAGTCATGAGGCAAAACACAGGGTGTGACAGTGAGGTTGCTCACCACTGTACCAGTTCATCCACAAACCTCCTCGTGAGGCAATCCACCCAAAGCAGGAGTAGGGTTTTACGCTTCGCAGCGGCCCGAACCTAGGTAAATCCGCGTGTTAGTCTTCCTCCCTGTGATTGAGTGAGTTCGATTTGGCTGGGTTGTGGAGCCGTGAGCTAGAAGCCGAAGCTGTTGGGATCTTCGCACACGCCCTGAGTTCGAACCTCCTTGGGTTTTGCGGAGCCCGAAATCCGACATTTGGTGCGCTTAGTAGGGGCATGTCGAAGCCTCTCCCTCCGCGGCTGCAACCCGGTCTCGACTCATCAGCTCCATGGTCGGCGTCGCCCCCGAGGCCGGGCAGCCCATGGTGTGCGGGAACGCCGCGGCTTGCCTGGCCAAGCCTGCGGTCGCATGCATCCTCGGCGGATCGCAGGCACCTGCTTCCGGCTGCCATGTCAAGAAGTTCCTCCGCCAGGCGGGCGCGGTTCAGCCACGGCTCGAGGCCCCGCAGCCTCGGGCGTGGCCGGAGGTTGACATCACCTTCGACTCCAGCGACCACCCCAGGACGATGGTCGCCGCCGGTATGCTCCCCATGTTGTGCGCACCGACCATAAGCAACGTGGCGGTCACCAAGACCCTCATCGACGGCGGCGCCAGCCTCAACGTCCTCTCCGTGGAGACCTTCAACACGCTTCAGGTGCCCTACGACCAGCTCGCACCTTCGAGGCCCTTCTCTGGGGTGGCCAGGGGCTCCGTCGCCTCGCTGGGGCGGGTGCGCGTCCTCGTCACCTTCGGCACCCGCTACAACTACTACACCGAGCAGATCGACTTTGACGTTGCCCACACATCCACCTCCCTTACAACGCGATCCTCGGGTACCCTGCCCTCGCCAAGTTCATGGTGGCAACGCACCCAGGCTACAATGTCATCAAGATGCCTCGGAGCAGCGGCTTCATCTCCGTCATCGGGGATACCAATGACATGGTTCAAGCACTCAAGCTCGCCTACAAGGCCGCGGCTACGGCACGCCCCGACGCTAGGGACGCCGCGCAGGCTCTGGAGGCTGCGCCAGTGAAGAAGAAGCAGTTGTTCTCTCAGCACCGGGCTGAGACGAAGCAGGTGCCCGTAGACGATGGGAACCCTGGCCCCACCTTCACCATCGGCGCCGGCCTTCCTCCGGAGCAGGAGAAGGTGTTGATGGCCTTTCTCTGCGCGAACAAGGACGCGTTTTCATGGAAAGCATCCGACCTGGTGGGGGTCCCGAGGGATGTGATTGAGCACCACCTTATGGTGTGCCCCAACGCACGTCCGGTGAAGCAAAAGGCGAGGAGACAGGCCCAGGAGAAGCAAGCGTACATCGCCCAAGAGGTCGGCAAGCTGAAGGAAGCCGGGTTTATTCGAGAGGTGCGATACCCGGAGTGGCTGGCCAACCCAGTGGTCATCCCGAAGAAGTGCGGGAAGGAGCGCATGTGCGTCGACTTCACGAGCCTCAACAAAGCTTGCCCCCAAGACCCGTTCCCGCTGCCGTGCATCGACCAAATCGTGGACTCCACCGCCGAGTGCGGCCTCCTGTGCTTCCTGGATGCCTTCTCTGGGTACCATCAGATCAAGATGGCGGTGGAGGACGTCGAGAAGACGGCCTTCCTCACCACGTGCGGCGTGTTCTACTACACCTGCATGCCCTTCGGGCTGCGGAACGCTGGCGCAACCTTTCAGCGGTTGATGCACATTGCCCTGGGGCAGTAGCTCGGAAGGAACGCGAAGGCCTACATCGATGACATCGTGGTCAAGTCGCGAGAGGCGAGGACCCTGATCGAGGACCTTAAGGAGACGTTCGCCAGCCTGCGGCGGGTGAACCTGAGGCTGAACCCCGAGAAGTGTGTCTTTGGGGTCCCATCGGGCAAACTACTCGGTTTCCTAGTGTCGCACCGGGGGATCGAGGCAAACCCGGAGAAGATCAAGGCTATAAGCAAAATGTGCCCGCCTCAGACCCTCAAGGAAATGCAGAAGCTGGTGGGCTGCGTAACCTCCTTGGGGCATTTCATCTCCAAGCTTGGCGAGCGCGCCCTCCCGTTCTTCAAGCTCATGAAGAGGAAGGGCCCCTTCGAGTGGACTCCGGAGGTGGATGCGGCATTCGAAGACCTCAAGCGGTAAGTCACGAGCCCACCGGTGACGGTGGCGCCCCGCCTTCGTGAGCCCCTGGTGCTATACCTGGCTGCCACCCCGCACTCCTCCAGTGTTGCGCTCGTGGCGGTCCGGGAGGAATGTGCCAGCGCGCGCCCAACACCCCCAGGAGCCGGCGGGTCCTCGGGCATGAAGCAAGACGACTCACAGGATGCCCCGCAGCCCTCGCCCCCTCAAGATGGCACTCCTGAGGCATCATCTGCCTCGACGACCCACGAAACACCAGGACCTCGTGTGGCCACTGCGGAGCGGGGCAGCGCGGATGGCTTGTCCCTCGTCGAGCACCCGGTGTACTACGTCAGTACCGTACTGCGGGACGCACGCTCGCGCTACCCTATGCAACAGAAGCTCCTGCTCACGCTCCTCGTTGCCTCAAGGAAGTTGCGCCATTTACTTTCAGTGCCACCCCATCAAGGTCGTCTCTGCATATCCCTTGGAGAAGGTGCTGCGCAACCCCAACGCTGCGGGGAGGGTCGCAGAGTGGAACATCGAGCTGCAGGCCTTCGAGTTGGAGTTCAGCACAACCAGGGTCATCAAGGGGCAGCCCTGGCAGACTTCGTGGCAGAATGGACGGACGCTCCCGACTGGGGGCTGGACGAGGGCCAGTCCCTCACCCCCGGCGACGAGGCGCTCGACGGCTGGGTCATGCACTTCGATGGGGCCTTCGCGCGTCGGGGCACGGGGGCTGGAGTTGTGCTCATCTCCCCGACCGGGGACAAGCTCTACTACGCCGTGCAGCTTTGCTTCCAGCATGGCGAGAAGGTCTCCAACAACATCGCGGAGTACGAGGGCTTGGTCGCTGGCCTCAAGGCTGCAGCAGTCTTGGGGGTTAAGCGCCTCACCATCAAGGGCGACTCCCAGCTCCTCGTGAACTTCTCCAACAAGGAATACAAGCCTAAGGACGAGCACATGGAGGCATACCTGGAAGAGGTACGTAAAATTGAGAAATGTTTCCTGGGTTTGGAATTGCAGCATGTCCCGCGCGGCGCGAAAAAGGAAGCGGATGACATCGCCAAGAGGGCGTCACGTCGCGAGCCTCAGGAGCCGGGCGCCTTCGAGGAAAGGCTCTTCAAGCCGTCCACGACACCTCCAGCCGAGGACCGGGCACCACTACATGAAGAACTGCCCCCAGAGCTGCCCTCGGGAGCCCCGACTTGTGGCCCGGCCTCAGGAGCCCGACTGCTCCTGGCGCTGGAGCCTCAGGCCGATGACTGGACACAAGAGTTCAAGGTGTACCTGCTCCAAGGCACCCTGCCGGAAAAAGAGGAAGACGCAGAGCGTGTGGCACGTCAGGCCACAGCCTATTGTTTGCAGGACGGCGAACTATAACGTAGGCGTCCAAACGACGTCACGCTGCGGTGCATATCCGAAGAACAGGGGCGCGAGCTGCTGGCCGACATCCACGGTGGAGACTGCGGACACCACTCCTCGTCCCGCACCCTTGTGGGAAGGTGTTCCACAATGGCTTCTACTGGCCTACGGCGCTTAACGATGCCACCGAGCTGGTCCGGTCCTGCGAGGCCTACCAGTTCGACGCCAAGCAGATTCATCAGCCCGCGCAGGGCCTCCAGACTATCCCGCTCTCCTGGCCCTTTGTGGTCTGGGGGCTGGATATACTGGGGCCCTTTCCCCGAGCGGCCGGCGGACACCGCTACCTCTATGTCGCCATCGACAAGTTCACCAAGTGGGCGGAGGTGGAGCCCGTCCGCGCCATCCCCGCCGGCTCGGCCGTTAAATTCATCAAGGGCCTCGTGAGCCGCTTCGGCGTCCCCAACCGCATTATCACTGACAATGGTTCACAGTTCACAAGCAACCTTTTCAGGACATACCGTACTAACCTTGGAACGCAGATATGCTACGCTTCAGTGGCGCACCCACGAAGCAACGGCCAGGCCGAGCGCGCCAACGCGGAGGTCCTGCGGGGTCTCAAGACAAGGAGCTTCAAGAAGAAGCTTGAGGCCTGCGGCAGGGGTTGGCTTGATGAGCTTCAGTCCGTGCTGTGGTCCATCCGTACCATTGTGACTAAGCCCACCGGCGAGACCCCGTTCTTCCTCGTCTATGGAGCTGAAGCCGTCCTCCCGCACGAGGTCAAGCATCGATCCCTGCGGGTCTTGGCATTCGACGAGGAGCGTCAAAATGCCTCGCGGGGGATATATCTCATGCTTGGGGAGGAGGCCTGTCATGGTTTTGTCACGGCAAGATGTCCTCGTGAAAAAACTTAGGTGTGAGGCCATCGCAACTAGGTGGCGGCTTGAGAGGGGTTGATCGGAATCGAGAGACGCGAGTTTACCCAGGTTCGGCCCCTCCGATCGAGGTAAAAGCCTACGTCTTGCTTTATGTATATTGATGATGAGGATGATCTCGATTACAAGGGTCCGGGATCGCTACCTCTAATCTCGAGAGCCTCTAATCTGTCTATCTCTAATGACTTGAACTTGTATGTCTAAGACATGTCTATTGAGACGTCTAAAAACTTGACCCTCTTGGGGTGCCCCGCCCCTCCTTATATAAGTTGAAGGGGCGGGTTACATGTAGAGTCCTAGTAGGATTAGGCCTTAACCTATTCCGACTTCCCATCGCGGGTTTCTCATCACGGGCCTCTATCCATGGGCTTCTGAATCTCGGGCGGGTTACACCGGGCGGCTTACAACCGGGCGGCTTACGCCGGGCGGCTTACGTCGGGCGGGTTACAACCGGGTTTATCTTTAAGACTCATCTTCATGGACTCATCTCCAGGACTCGTCTCCGGGACTTATCTTCGGGACTTATCTTCAGGACTCATCTTCAGGTACTGTGTGTCTGTCGGGTCATAACTGTCTGCCGGGTCATAACTGTCTGCCGGGTCATAACTGTCTGCCGGTTCATTACTATCTACCGGGTCATAACTGTCTGCCGGGTCATACCGCGGGGCAATATCCCTGACATTAGCCCCCATGTTAGCTTGAATTTATTCATGGTAAGCACCTGAAATAATAATATGTAAAGGGACCGGCTCACTCAAAAAGACCAGTTGACCAGCTCCTGAAAATTCTAAAACTCTGTCATATCAATACACTGACACTGGCTCCTTGGAGAAAAAATAACCCTTATTATCAACTACCTTGGTTTGATAAATTCGTCTAGTTCCCTCACAACTGATAATTTGAAGGCATACCTTCCTCATATCCATATTACCTGTAGCCCCAAGTACCGAGTTGTCTTGCCTGCAGCAACCTGGGACTTATAATTGTGTTATGCTCATAATATTTCAGCCAGTGTAGCCCCCAAGGGCCGGGTCATTATGCAATAATGCGCTGGGACTTCTACAGAGCTGATTATGTAGACTTGATGAGCAATGTGTAGCCCCCAAGGGCCGGCTCAGTAAAATAATACAAGGCTGGTATTTAGAAAATAATTGAAGGCCAACTCATCTCCCTGAGATAACCGGGTTCGTTGATAATGTAATGAGTTAAAAAGCAACTTGCATTAGCCCCCAAGTGTCGTGGCGCATGCTTGCAGCGACATGGGACTTGCATACTTGATATAATCTTGATTTGAATAATGTAACCCCAAGTGCCGGGTCGTATGCCTGCAGCGACTCGGGACTATTCTTTCCATTGCAGAATAAATCATATCCATTATATGGAAGATATTGCTGAATGCTTGGCATATCAATGTTGAACCATGCTCCCTGGCGTGAGCTGGTATTTTTGAATGAGGGAATAATAGCCATTACTCTGAAGGGGCATTGAAAACCTCAATCATCCAATATAGGTTATGATAACTATAAAAATCCAGCCACATTGGCTATTTAAGATTTAAATAATATAACCCGGATTGAAAACCGGCTCCTGCAACATAAACCAGGATATCCATGCATATATGATGCATGGTATGACGATGCAATGATGATGCAATGTATGATGCAATGCATGATGATGTATGTGTATGATAACGGAGTATTAAAATGTCGGCTTTCAAGGCTCGACAAAGAGGGACTAGCTCTGTTTTTTGAAAAAACTCAAGTTTTGCTTCAAAGAAGCTTTGGCATGAAAGCCTTTTAATCCCGTAAGCTGGCTCTCACGTGACATAAATCCGTCGTTTAAACCTTAACAAGTTCAGGGTCTTAAAAAAGATTGACTGTTAAGAGTACGAACGGGCCACATAGCGGAGAGACTACAGCAGACTATGAAAGTTCAGGGTCTCTTAGCAAGATTGACTATCAAGAGTTCGGCGGGTCATGGCGGAGTAGCAAGTTGCAAACAGGCAGGTTTAACCCAGATATGGCATGGAAGCCGATCAAGAGGGTAAGATAGCTATACTCATTGAGTAGGAAGCCCCCAAGTGACCCATAATATGATAAGCCAATAAGGTAGGACATCCATGTATGAACCGCGCATCATAGCAGCTAGCTCTCTTTGGCAACCTTTAATTTTCTGAAAACTCGAACTTGCGAGAGATGAAATCCTTTTGAACCAGACGTTGAGCCGGATATCGAGTTCTCAAAATTTTGTGAGAGACAATCTTCTCTTGAGCCGGGTTTTAAACCGGAACATTTTCTGATAATCCGGAAACCTTCCTTTGAGCCGGAACTCTCAGATTGCTTTGCATTTTTTTAGCTGGAAATTTCCTGACAACCTTTAAGCTTTCACCAATGTGGCGGTAGCCCCCGAGATCGGGTTATTTTTTTTTCCTCAATGACCCGGGGTTCTTGAATTTGCTGAAACTAGCAACATTTGTTGAGTCATGTCTGTGTAGCCCCCGAGTCTTAAGACGACTCGAGGAGTTTGCTTGAGATTCTCCATACTTGGCCGTGGTATAAACCGGCATATAGTTGACAGCGGAAATGCTGGAATATATTGAAGCTGGAGGCAAGGTGGCGAGTTTGATGACCTTCGTAATACTCATTGTATACCCTCGGCGTTGATAACGCAAGATGAATCCACAGAAGGTTGAGGTCGACCGTGGCAGGTTATAAATGACCACGTATGATTTGTGTCAGTAATCCGGCCAGTGGTTCATCCCAGCTGGTTGTTGAAGTTTAAACAAACCGCAATGGTGGCGACTTGTGCGCCTGTCTATTGAGCCATCTGATGCGAGCAGAAACTGATAATATATTTGTTATTTGCTCCAGGCTTGTTGCAGTAGACTGTCCGCAGGGGCGGCGATTTGCGAGCGTCCGTTGGGTCGGCTCGTACGGGCGACCACGGCACCGGCGTGTTAAGTTGAATGCGAGAGCTGTCCGGCGACTTGACACAGATGCTAGAGTGGCCGCGACGTTGTAAGCCGTCTTGGTCGCACGGACGTGAGAGTTGGACACAGCGTTGGAAGCCGATGCGCGAGTCCGTTAAGCAATGCGACATGGACAAACACCAGTGCGAAATGATGCTGGTACGTGCTCCTCCTCCGCGTTATAATGCCACTTTTGTAATGAAGAATTGTCCTACCTACAAATATTGCAGGCAAAGTAATTGTTCTCGAAAGAATTTAATATGTACTATAGAATAGATAGTGCGGGTATCACCTGGATTTTGTTTTGCTGCGGACATGTAGCCTGGCTGACACGGTAAATGTTACCGTGACCTCAAAATATTTGCTTGCACCCGATAGCACTTGGTTGTACGTGTTCCATTGCCTCTATTGCACTAGTTCAGTATTGCATGCTCCTCCTTTATATGATTTCAGCTGATCCTCGATTGAGGAAGGAATCTGAATTTTTTCCTCTTGTCTCGTGTGCTTAAACACGCCGTGTTTTTTCGCGGTCTCTATCTTCATCGTATCTTTATAGCCATCCACATCTAGCCGGGTGAACTCGATAAGCTCCGTCTATGCAGTAGTAGCAGCAGCAGCGCGCCCAGGTGCTAGAGCATGACCGCACACAACAGACGTAGAGATCACGTAGTCATGCCCAGGTGCCTGAGCATGCATGCACACAATGCATGCAGAAACACTCACACACCCATGCATACCTAAGCACACACACACGTAGCACACATCGCGCATGGCCGGGTGCTAGAGAAAGCACGCACACAGCACACTCATACTGCACGCACACAGTCCACTCACACACACAAGCACGCCCAAGCACACATCCGCCGACCGGACGGCTCAAGCGCGAGGCGGGGTGAAGCCAGGCGGCTCGGACTCGGACTCGCGGCGGCAGAGCAAGATGGAGCGAAGTGAGTCGGAGTTGGACTCCCAGCCGAGGCCCCGCACGAAGAGCTTTGCGCAGGGCCGGGTCGCGGTCGTTGGCGGGGTGAGGCGAAGCCGCAGCAGTAGAGGCATGCCGGTGAGGCGAGGCGGCGGCTCGTGGAGGCGCGGCGGCAGGGGCGAGGTGAGGCCGGTGCTGTGGGGGTCGAGCGGAGGCGGGTGCTGTCCTGGCGCAATGGCGCGGTGGAGGCGGAGCCACGCACGGCGCGGACGCTAGGAGGCGCAGTGGAGGCAAGCAGGCGAGGCTGGCTTGGGGTGAGGTCGCAGCAGCGCGAGCCAGGGCGGAGGCGAGCGCGGCGGGTCGAGGTGGAGAGCCGGCCGCGGCAGAGGTGGAGTGGGGCGGCTCGGGGTGAAGGCCGCAGCGGCGCGAGCTAGGGCGGAGGCGAGCGCGGCGGGTCGAGGTGGAGAGCCGGCCGCGGCAGAGGCGAAGTACAGGCGGATGAAGCCGCGTCGTGGGCGAGGCCAGCCCCGGCGGGGCGAGGCGCCGACGGAGAGAGGCCGCGGCGGCTCGGGGCGATGCGAGGCGAAGCCGGCGCAAGGCGGCTGGAGGCGTGCAGCGAGGGCGAGCAGGTGGGGCAAGACCGAGCAATAGGCGAGGTGCAGCGACCGGAGGCGAGGTGAAACGGCGGCTGAGCCGGCCGGGGCGAGTGCGGCGAGACGGGGCCATGGCGGCGACGCGACTCGAGACGAGACCGCGACTGCGGGGAGAGCCACAGCGTGGCGAGGCCATGATGGCGAGTCGAGCCATGAGGCAAGGCCGTGGCGACGGAATCCTCTGTCTGCGTTCATGTCTGCCTCCAGGTCGTGGCGGCTTAGCCAATCCAGGTCCAGCGAGGTCGGTGTCTAATCTCGAGGAAATCGGGGCCCTCTTTTTTTCCTTTTGCTTGATCTTCACGTGAGTTGTCATAGTGGTAGTAATTGATTTTGTTTCCATACACCCGTACGGGAGTCAAACAAGTATTCGGTTTGACCCTCTTCTCTCTTTTTTATATTTAACCAAACGTAATCACTTTTCCTTTACGTGGGGCAAAGCTATGTCGAAGCTGGACAAACGTGTTCAGTCTGTGGGCTCTGAGTCTGGCTTGAGCAGCTGCAATATCTCCTCCCGTATGAGCTCCAACAGATCGCGCGGTGCACAGCTCGCCGCCTAAACAACGAAAACCTGAACTTTTGTCTGACTCGTGACTTGCGGCCGCGCAACAATGAAAATTGATCTTTTGTCAGGTTCGACGAATTGCTGAAGTCAGCTGCGGCGGCCTGACCGCAACCCTAACTCTTGTCTCAATATATTATCATGTATATTGTTTCAATTGCTCGCCACGGAGGTAATGTTGATCCTTGCGCACCGCCTCTTTCATCTGAAACCATCGAAATTACTGTGGGCGATGGTTCCATGCCGGCTCTTCTTCATCTGATCCATCGCGAGCTTTCTCGATCCCTTAAGAGCTCCCTTCAAGAACACAATTCCACCTAGCTTTGCCCCACGGTGGGCGCCAACTGTCGTGGTTTTGTCACGGCAAGATGTCCTCGTCAAAGAACTTAGGTGTGAGGCCATCGCAACTAGGTGGCGGCTTGAGAGGGGTTGATCGGAATCGAGAGACGCGAGTTTACCCAGGTTCGGCCCCTCCGATCGAGGTAAAATTCTACGTCCTGCTTTATGTATATTGATGATGAGGATGATCTCGATTACAAGGGTCCGAGATCGCTACCTCTAATCTCGAGAGCCTCTAATCTGTCTATCTCTAATGACTTGAACTTGTCTGTCTAAGACCTATCTATTGAGACGTCTAAAAACTTGACCCTCTTGGGGTGTCCCGCCCCTCCTTATATAAGTTGAAGGGGCGGGTTACATGTAGAGTCCTAGTAGAATTAGGACTTAACCTATTCCGACTTCCCATCGCGGGTTTCTCATCACGGGCCTCTCTCCATGGGCTTATGAATCCCGGTTGGCTTACACCGGGAGGCTTACAACCGGGCGGCTTACGTCGGGCGGCTTACAGCCGGGCGGGTTACAACCGGGTTTATCTTTAAGACTCATCTTCATGGACTCATCTCTGGGACTCATCTCTGGGACTTATCTTCGGGACTTATTGATGGGGATATGTACCTAGGGTAGTGTCATAGGCCTGACCCACGTACCCTACCTAAGGACACTACTTTGGAAGATTACAAGACTACAAGGAAGATTCTGATTGGAGTAAGCAAAGCTTACGATCCACTCGACATCCATCTCACTCGGAAGATTCTACATCCACTCGACGACTCGGGCGGCATCAACAACCATCACCACTCGGACGACAGCAGTCCAACCGCCAGAAACAATTACCACCATCATAATGGCTGAAAACGGTCGGCCATTAGCATGCCATTAAACCTGTCTTTATGACTTGTAACTCCCGGGCAGCGGACTCTATATAAGCCGCCCGGGGCCTCTCATTCGGGGGACGGCTTCTTCTCTCTCTCTCTCTCTCTCATTGTAATCTCCGGATACATACTCAGATAAAAACAAAGCATCTCCGGAGCACGAGACGTAGGGCTGTTATCTCCACCGCGAGAGGCCCGAACTCGCTAAAACACCTTGTCACCCATATGCATCTCGATAGATCATGCTCCTTTACCCTACCCCCTTCGTACTGTCGGAGTCGTTCCCACGACAGTTAGCGCCCACCGTGGGGCCTGGCGTCTATCGAGCCATGGTGCAAATGGTTTTTTCTTCAATCTTCGGCAACGGATCAACGACCATCGCCGGAGAAATTCATTGGCCATCACGCCATTATACAAACAAAAGAACCAGGATCGGACTTGGCTTCTCACATGATCATCACCAATGGTGATCGTGAAGACGGCCACCGGCGGTCCTCGTCGTCTTCGGCCTTGTGTGTGGCGTCGTCGTCGAACTCTTCCACACGGCCACCGGAGCGGGCTGTCCCGACGTCTTCGGCCGTGTGTGTGGCGTCGTCGTCGAGCTCCTCCACACGGCCACCGGCGCGGTCTGTTCCGTCGCCTTCGGCCTCGTGTGTGACGTCGCCGTCGAACTCCTACACACGGCCGCCGGTGCGGTCCGTCCCGTCGTCTCTGGCCTCGTCTACGACGCGGTCGGCGAGCTCCTACGCATAGCCACCGGCGCGGTCCGTCCCGTCGTTTCCGGCCTCGTCTACGACACTGCCGTCGAGCTCACACACACGGCAGCTCCATTCTCTGGCATCGGCTGTACGGCGATGGTCTCCACGGTGAAGGCTCGCCGCGGCGACGATCATCTCTGCCTGCAGCCGATGGCGCGGCATCCCGAGCGATCAGGTCCCTGCATTATACATAACGTTTTCCGTTTTGCATGCATGCAGTAATTATCTACGCCTGACTTCTTGCATGGAGTGAATGCGATCAGTTTCGCATGCATGTAGTAAACGTTTCAGTTTCACATGCATGGAGTAACTAGCTTTACCTCACGTCATGCATGGAGTAAACACCTTCAATTTCGCATGCATGGAGTAACTAGCTTTAACTCACGTCATGCATGGAGTAAATACCTTCAGTTTCGCATGCATGGAGTAACTAGCTTTACCTCACGTCATGCAAGGAGTAACTAGCCGGCTCTCTCGGATGGTTCACTTGGCCATCTCACCCGCTTACTCGGAGAAGTATCGCACTCGGCATGCCCGACGCGGCACCCGCGCGCGGTGGCTCTTCCCCCTGAACGGCTGCTCGGCGGCAACCTCCTCGGTGAAGACACGGGCTTGAAGCGGTGCCCGCGCAGCGGCTCCTCCCCCTAACATCAGCTACTCGGCGTTCCTCCCACCGGCGTCGACCGCCCCACTGTTAACTCAGATGAAATTTGCATCTAGAAGACTAACGTGCAATGTCTCGGCCGCCGGCGTGCCGTCACTCTCGGTTGAGCGTGACATCACCAAACCGCTCGGCTTCCCCGCGCGTCGCCTATCGGTTGGACACAGCTTCGACACTCGGCCGCCTCTCGCGCCGTTGCTCAGTTGGACGCGTCGTCAATCTTCGGCTGCCCCGCGCGTCGCCTATCGGTTGGACACAGCTTCAACGCTCGGCCGCCCCGCGCGCCGTTGCTCAGTTGGACGTGTCCTCATCCTTTGGCTGCCCTGCGCGTCGCCATCAGCTGGACACGTCCTCACCACTCGGATGCCCCGTGCGTCGCCATTCGGAGGACACGTCTTCATCAGCTTGCCCGACAAGCTAAGTATTTTTTCATATTTCATCCACATACATTTTACATACGGACAACTAAACGTCCAGCATCATTCGGATGAATACTGCACTCGGACAAGCAATGTGCAGGTTTTCTCGGAGAACTAAACGTCCGGGCATTCGGCAGCTCCGCGCGCCGTCATTCGGCTGGACGCTCCTTCGTCACTCGGCAGCTCCGAGCGCCGTCATTCGACGAGACACTCCGTCGTCACCTGGTCGCTCCGCGCACCGTTACTCGGCGAGACGCTCCTTCGTCACTCGGTCGCTCCACGCACCATCATTCGACTGGACGCTCCTTCGTCACTCGGCAGCTCCGCGCGCCGTCATTCGACGAGACCCTCCGTCGTCACCTGGTCGCTCCGCGCACCGTTACTTGGCGAGATGCTCCTTCGTCACTCGGCAGCTCCGCGCGCCGCCACTCAGTTGGACGCGTCTACGTCACTCGGCAGCTCCGCGCGCCATCGTTCGACTGGACGCTCCTTCGTCACTCGGTCGCTCCACGCACCATCATTCGACTGGACGCTCCTTCGTCACTCGGCAGCTCCGTGCGCCGCCACTCAGTTGGACGCGTCTACGTCACTCGGCAGCTCCGCGTGCCATCGTTCGACTGGACGCTCCTTCGTCACTCGGTCGCTCCACGCACCATCATTCGACTAGACGCTCCTTCGTCACTCGGTCGCTCCGCGCGCCATCATTCGACTGGACGCTCCTTCGTTATTCGGTCGCTCCGCGCACCGCTACTCAGCTAGACGCTCCTTCGCCACTCGGCTGCTCTTGCGCCGTCAGACAGCTAAGTCATTCTTCACACACTGCATTCAATTAAATAGTTATTTTCGCATTACCGAGTGTTAAGTAAGTCGCACATGACGTTCGCTCGGAGGCCACGCCACCGAGTGTACCTCTGCGCTCGGTTGCTTATTTTCATGTCGGGACACTACACTTCCGCTTCACTTGGGTCCAGTACTCAAGCAAGTTCAGTCAGATCCTTCATTCTTTTATACTTTCGCTGGTTCTGGACCAGCAAACACCTGGCACACCCAGCGAGTGTCTATGGGTGTTATTTATGCAAATCATTTCAGCAAACTCAAAGTACTCCGAGAGATTTTTATGTTGGCCTGTGCTATTTTCCATACACAGGTTACAAAATCACTCAACGCCTCCGTGCGCCGTCATTTGGTCGACTCCTCTTCGACGACAAGCTCGGCTCGGCCGCCCCGCGCGCCGTCACTTGGTCGACTCCTCTTCTACGACAAGCTCGACTCAGCCGCCCGAATCATTACCTGGAGTCATCTTCAGGACTGCAAAAGGGTGAAAATGGCGCTCCTCTACGGATACACTTGGACTTGGAGATGGCCTGTGCTGGTGTTCCCCTGGGATAATGAGTGGCCTCTCTCCGGAGAGTCAGTCCACGCGCTAGCCTTGTCACTCGGGTTTTCATGGCACGTCCACCTCGGACCACTAGTCTATCTCCTCCGGGAGACATATGAGTGCCACCAAGTTTTTCCTCGGAGTCAACATACCCCGATCAGTCGGGAAGCACGTCCACTCGGACAAATACCCCTTTCATGCAAAAGGGTGAGTCCGGCGCTCCTCTACGGATACACTTGGACTTGGAGATGGCCTGTGCTGGTGTTCCCCCGGGATAATGAGTGGCCTCTCTCCGGAGAGTCAGTCCACGCGCTAGCCTTGTCACTCGGGTTTTCATGGCACGTCCACCTCAGACCACTAGTCTATCTCCTCCGGGAGACATACGAGTGCCACCAAGTTTTTCCTCGGAGTCAACATACCCCGATCAGTCGGGAAGCACGTCCACTCGGACAAATACCCCTTTCATGCAAAAGGGTGAGTCCGGCGCTCCTCTACGGATACACTTGGACTTGGAGATGGCCTGTGCTGGTGTTCCCCCGGGATAATGAGTGGCCTCTCTCCAGAGAGTCAGTCCACGCGCTAGCCTTGTCACTCGGGTTTTCATGGCACGTCCACCTCGGACCACTAGTCTATCTCCTCCGGGAGACATACGAGTGCCACCAAGTTTTTCCTCGGAGCCAACATACCCCGATCAGTCGGGAAGCACGTCCACTCGGACAAATACACCTTTCATGCAAAAGGGTGAGTCCGGCGCTCCTCTACGGATACACTTGGACTTGGAGATGGCCTGTGCTGGTGTTCCCCCGGGATAATGAATGGCCTCTCTCCGGAGAGTCAGTCCACGCGCTAGCCTTGCCACTCGGGTTTTCATGGCACGTCCACCTCGGACCACTAGTCTATCTCCTCCGGGAGACATACGAGTGCCACCAAGTTTTTCCTCGGAGTCAACATACCCCGATCAGTCGGGAAGCACGTCCACTCGGACAAATACCCCTTTCATGCAAAAGGGTGAGTCCGGCGCTCCTCTACGGATACACTTGGACTTGGAGATGGCCTGTGCTGGTGTTCCCCCGGGATAATGAGTGGCCTCTCTCCGGAGAGTCAGTCCACGCGCTAGCCTTGCCACTCGGGTTTTCATGGCACGTCCACCTCGGACCACTAGTCTATCTCCTCCGGGAGACATACGAGTGCCACCAAGTTTTTCCTCGCAGTGTCCAACTTTTCTCTCCAGTCGGCAGTTTCAAGACCGAAGTTATTTACCGTGCCGAGTGCACGAAGATTCACCTGATTGACCCAGTTCGAGGCTGAACTTATTTACGGTGCCAAGCGCAAGAAGATCCATCAGATTGACTCAGCTCAAGATTACAGTTATTTACCGTGCCGAGCCCACGAAGATCCATTCCGAATACATGAAGACCCACCTCAGTGACGAGCGATCCTCTCACTCGGGGGCTTAGCTGCGATTCCGCATCGCCTAAGTTAAAAACTTTCCCGAGTGACGAGCGATCCTCTCACTCAGGAGCTTAGCTGCGATTCCGCATCGCCTAAGTTAAAAACCTTCCCGAGTGACAGGCGATCCTCCACTCGGGGGCTTAGCTGCGATTCCGTATCGCCTAAGTTAAAAACCTTCCCGAGTGACGAGCGATCCTCCACTCGGAGGCTTAGTTGCGATCCCGTATCGCCTAAGTTAAAAACTTTCCCGAGTGACGAGCGATCCTCTAACTCGGGAGCTTAGCTGCGATTCCGCATCGCCTAAGTTAAAAACCTTCCCGAGTGACGAGCGATCCTCTACTCGGGGGCTTAGCTGCGATTCCGTATCGCCTAAGTTAAAAACCTTCCGAGTGACGAGCGATCCTCCACTCGGAGGCTTAGCTGCGATCCCGTATCGCCTAAGTTAAAAACTTTCCCGAGTGACGAGCGATCCTCTCACTCGGGGGCTTAGCTGCGATCCCGTCTCGCCTAAGTTAAAAACCTTCCCGAGTGACGAGCGATCCTCCACTCGGGGGCTTAGCTGCGATTCCGTATCGCCTAAGTTAAAAACCTTCCCGAGTGACGAGCGATCCTCCACTCGGAGGCTTAGCTGCGATCCCGTATCGCCTAAGTTAAAAACCTTCCCGAGTGACGAGCAATCCTCCAATCGGGGGCTTAGCTGCGATTCCGTATCGCCTAAGTTAAAAACCTTCCCGAGTGACGAGCGATCCTCCACTCGGAGGCTTAGCTGCGATTCCGTATCGCCTAAGTTAAAAACTTTCCCGAGTGACGAGCGATCCTCTCACTCGGGGGCTTAGCTGCGATTCCGTATCGGCTAAGTTAAAAACTTTCCCGAGTGACGAGCGATCCTCTCACTCGGGGGCTTAGCTGCGATCCCGTATCGCCTAAGTTAAAAACTTTCCCGAGTGACGAGCGATCCTCTCACTCGGGGGCTTAGCTGCGATCCCGTATCGCCTAAGTTAAAAACCTTCCCGAGTGACGAGCGATCCTCCACTCGGAGGCTTAGCTGCGATTCCGTATCGCCTAAGTTAAAAACTTTCCCGAGTGACGAGCGATCCTCTCACTCGGGGGCTTAGCTGCGATTCCGTATCGCCTAAGTTAAAAACTTTCCCGAGTGACGAGCGATCCTCTCACTCGGGGGCTTAGCTGCGATCCCGTATCGCCTAAGTTAAAAACTTTCCCGAGTGACGAGCGATCCTCTCACTCGGGGGCTTAGCTGCGATCCCGTATCGCCTAAGTTAAAAACTTTCCCGAGTGACGAGCGATCCTCTCACTCGGGGGCTTAGCTGCGATCCCGTATCGCCTAAGTTAAAAACCTTCCCGAGTGACGAGCGATCCTCCACTCGGGGGCTTAGCTGCGATTCCGTATCGCCTAAGTTAAAAACCTTCCCGAGTGACGAGCGATCCTCCACTCGGAGGCTTAGCTGCGATTCCGTATCGCCTAAGTTAAAAACTTTCCCGAGTGACGAGCGATCCTCTCACTCGGGGGCTTAGCTGCGATTCCGTATCGCCTAAGTTAAAAACGTTCCTGAGTGACGAGCGATCCTCTCACTCGGGGGCTTAGCTGCGATCCCGTATCGCCTAAGTTAAAAACTTTCCCGAGTGACGAGCGATCCTCTCACTCGGGGGCTTAGCTGCGATCCCGTATCGCCTAAGTTAAAAAAAATTCCGAGTGACGAGCGATCCTCTCACTCGGGGGCTTAGCTGCGATCCCGTATCGCCTAAGTTAAAAACTTTCCCGAGTGACGAGCGATCCTCTCACTCGGGGGGCTTAGCCGCGATTCCGTATTGCCTAAGTTGAAAATTCTTCTGAGTAATGAGCATCCATCTCACTCGGAAACCAAACAAATGTAACCAAGCAAACACGCAAACATTGTCTCTATCAGACCCCCGCCGACGCAAGCACTCGACGGCGGTCTCGGGGACTACACCCAGTGGGTGCACTCAGCGTGCCCCCACTGGACGTACAATCAAAACAAATCTAAGACCCCTGCCGATGACTCCGCGCATCGCCACTCTACTGGACGCTCCTTCATCACTCGGCGGCTTCGCGCATCGCCACTCAACGGGACGCTCCTTCGTCGCTTGGCGGCTCCGCGCATCGCCGCTCTACTGGACGCGTCGTCATCACTCGGCGGCTTCGCGCATCGCCACTCAACGGGACGCTCCATCATCACTCGACGGCTTTGCGCATCGCCACTCAACGGGACGCTCCATCGTCACTCGGCGGCTTCGCGCATCGCCACTCAACGGGATGCTCCATCGTCACTCGGCGGCTCCGCGTATCGCCACTCAACGGGACGCTCCATCGTCACTCGACGGCTTCGCGCATCGCCCCTCAACGGGACGCTCCATCGTCACTCGTCGGCTTCGCGCATCGCCACTCAACCGGACACTCCTTCGTCACTCGGCGGCTTCGCACATCGCCACTCAATGGGACGCTCCATCTTCACTCGACGGCTTCGCGCATCGCCCCTCAACGGGACGCTCCATCGTCACTCGGCGGCTTCGCGCATCGCCACTCAACCGGACGCTCCTTCGTCGCTCGGCGGCTCCGCGCATCGCGGCTTTACAGGACGCGTCGTCATCACTCGGCGGCTTCGCGC
This sequence comes from Elymus sibiricus, assembly GCA_039707655.1. Lineage (NCBI taxonomy): Eukaryota > Viridiplantae > Streptophyta > Magnoliopsida > Poales > Poaceae > Elymus > Elymus sibiricus. The sequence continues at coordinate 129,857,876 of CM077673.1, read as the reverse complement.
ATCGCCACTCAACGGGACGCTCCATCGTCACTCGGCGGCTTCGCACATCGCCACTCAACCGGACGCTCCTTCGTCACTCGGCGGCTCCGCGCATCGCCGTTCTACTGGACGCGTCGTCATCACTCGGCGGCTTCGCGCATCGCCACTCAACGGGACGCTCCATCGTCACTCGGCGGCTTCGCGCATGGCCACTCAACGGGACGCTCCATCGTCACTTAGCGGCTTCGCGCGTCGCCACTCAACGGGACGCTCCATCGTCACTCGGCGGCTCCGCGTATCGCCACTCAACGGGACGCTTCATCGTCACTCGGCGGCTTCGCGCGTCGCCACTCAACGGGACGCTCCTTCGTCACTCGGCGGCTCCGCGCATCGCCGCTCTACTGGACGCGTCGTCACCACTCGGCGGCTCCGCGCATCGCCACTCAACGGGACGCTCCCTCGTCACTCGGCAGCTCTGCGCATCGCCACTCGGCAAGACACGTCTTCGTCACTTCATCACTCCGCACATCGCCACTCAGCCAGACGCTCCGTCATCACTCGGTAGCTCTGCGCATAACCACTCGACTAAGACCTGCTCTACTCAAGGGAAAATCAAGCAAGTATGCGCCAAAAGAAAACGCATATCAAGACAGAATCAATCAGGGAGAATGACGAAGACTCCGATTGACGAAGATTTCTGTGAAGCTCAACAATTCATTCGGAATTTTTGTGTCATATCAGAACCTGCATCGATCCCTTTTTCACTCGAACCCTGATCCATTCGGGGGCTAATGATGGGGATATGTACCTAGGGTAGGGTCATAGGCCTGACCCACGTACCCTACCTAAGGACACTACTTTGGAAGATTACAAGACTACAAGGAAGATTCCGATTGGAGTAAGCAAAGCTTACGATCCACTCGACATCCATCTCACTCAGAAGATTCTACATCCACTCGACGACTCGGCGGCATCAACAACCATCACCACTCGGACGACAGCAGTCCAACCGCCAGAAACAATTACCACCATCATAATGGCTGAAAACGGTCGGCCATTAGCATGCCATTAAACCTGTCTTTATGACTTGTAACTCCCGGGCAGCGGACTCTATATAAGCCGCCCGGGGCCTCTCATTCGAGGGACGGCTTCTTCTCTCTCTCTCTCTCTCTCGTTGTAATCTCCGGATACATACTCAGATAAAAACAAAGCATCTCCGGAGCACGAGACGTAGGGCTGTTATCTCCACCGCGAGAGGCCCGAACTCGCTAAAACACCGTGTCACCCATATGCATCTCGATAGATCATGCTCCTTTACCCTACCCCCTTCGTACTGTCGGAGTCGTTCCCACGACACTTATCTTCAGGACTCATCTTCAAGCACTGTGTGTCTGCCGGGTCATAACTGTCTGCCGGGTCATACCGCGGGGCAATATCCCCAACAAGGCCCGTCGCAAGGCCTCGCTCCGAGTTGCGAGGTACCAGCAGGCGTTGCGGCGCTACCACTGCCGTAGCATCCGCTCCAGGACCCTCGAAGTCGGAGACCTCGTCGTGAGGCGGGTCCTTTCCAGGGAGGGCTTGCACAAGCTCTCGCCCATGTGGGAGGGCCCATTCAGGGTCGCCCGCGTCTCCAGGCTTGGCGCTGTGCGCCTGGAGACTCAGGACGTGGTCCCCATCCAGAATGCCTGGAACATCCAGCATCTCCGCAAGTTCTACCCGTGACACTCTCACGTAATAATGAGTGGGTTGTATATGCCCGGAGCCCCCCGAGGACGCGGAGGGGTTCCCACCCACGCTCAAATGGAAGCCCCATGCTCCGCGCTGGCGGACGACACTGTCCTCCAATGACTATGCCCACGCCTAGTGGAGACCCTATGCTCCACGCTGGGGGCAGACGAAGACTAGCCTAGGGGCTGGACGCGGCAGTTCTTTGCTTCTTTTTGTATTCGAATTTGCCATTTTCTGGAATGAAACTCGAAGTTTTCCAACCTTATTTCAAAAAGGGGTGGGAATTTTTCTCCTTGCAGTCTTTTCTGTCTTGAAGTTTTGTTTTCTGAATTGACACCTGTCGGTCTCCCCCTCACGCGCCCTGCTAGCGGGGGCTGGGCACGGTGTGCACACCTCGCCAAGACCTTGGCATCCTGGTCCTCGCGCGGCACTCTCGGGTGAGCCAGTAGGCGCATGTTGCCTCAGAGGCATCCATCTCCTTGCGGCCGACCCTCGCTCGGGGGCTCCAGCCGCGGCCTGGCACACCATGATGGAGACTCGGGAGGCTCGGGCACCTCTCGAGACAGGAACTAGCAAGGAAAGGTATGGGAGCCTCTCGAGCGTCAAGGGGGACTCCTGAGCAACGCGCCTCAGGAGCCTCACTGATCACGTAGCCCCTCTCCCCTTGGTCTCGTCCTGGTGATCCGGACGCCCCAACGGCGGTCGAGGTATGTGCGGGATTGGGCCCTGCCGACGTAGAGCGCTAAGAGGGCTCCCAAACCGCCTCGCTCGCAAGAAAGAAGACCCTATTGGCAAGATCCACAAGCTCCACAGGTGCCACGGCCGAACCTCACGACACAGAGGCCCGCCGCGGACGCATCGAGCTAAGTACCCTAACCGCGACGGGCGGAAAGTCTCAATTAACAGTAATACGGGAATCAGGATGTGCGACAAAAATGCTAAAGTAAAGGCACAAGCGCCATAATTCATTACATGCCCCGTGGGGCCCTCCTTGATTCTTGATTGCAGGGAAAAGAAGAAGAAGGCGAAAGGTGGCCCCCTCAAGGGCTGCCACTCCTGAGGCCCTGGCTCCGGCGCAACCGCGCTCAGTCAGAGTCCTCCTCCTCCTTGACGGGCCCGTGGCGGCACGCCAGCGTGGCTGCTTCTTGGGCGGAAGTACGGCGCCGTCGTGGCTGGCTACCCCCCGAGGTCCGAGCGCGCCGACGCGGTGGCGCGTTGTAGGTGTCATCGCTCGGGCTTTCCTCGGAGGAGGTGTCGCTGCCACTAGAAGCATGATGGTCGTCGCCAAGGGCGCCGCCGCTGCAATGGCTGTCAATTGCGCGAGGGTGATCGCTGCTGCCGCCATCACCCTCCGGGAAGCACCCCAAGCACCTGCCATCCTCCCTGAAGATCCTGACAAAGAGCGTCGCCGCGCCGTCGTGCTTGAAATGGAGCGTGAGCCTCCCCTCCAGGCCGTGGGCGCGGGCGAAGGTCTGCCACCCGCGGCTCAGGAAGGCGTAACCTACAGGGGTAACCTCGATCTCCACCCACAACACGCCGCTACAACAACCATCGGCTTGCAACCACAACCCCGCGGGCTCGCTGGCCCGCAACGTCTCCGCGAAGAAGCATGGGAGCTGCAGCTAGGTGATCGCCGGCCTCTCCACCCACACCACGAACTCCTGGCCCACGTCGGCCGTGTGGGACTGCGGGCGCGGTGGTCGGGCACCCGTTGCGGGCCTCCCTCCTTGGCCCCGGTCGCCATGCCCGCCGCCTCCGCCTGCGCCGGAGGAGGCACCTGCCCTCGCGGGGGTGCGGCCGCGCCCCCGGGGCGCCGCCGTTGATGCCACGGTGTACTTACGAGGACGGCCCCGGCCCCTCTTGGGTGGCTGTTGGTCCGGCCCCTCCTGGCGGGCCTTCCCCTTCTCGGCAGCAGAAAACCTCCTCACCGGCGTCATGGTCGAAGAAGCGGAGGCCTGGAGTAGTGAAGCGAGAAGTAGAGATGGGCTGGGGGCTCTGCCCCCTCCGCCCATTTATAGCCGGCTGGAGGCCAACCGGCGTCCCTCCACATTCCGGGCAATGATGGCCCTGCAACGCGCACTGGTTTCTGGTCAGACAGGGCGGTTGACGAGGCGACATGGGGAAGTCGAGGCGTCCGTGCCTCGTCGTGCGCCACGCACTCGTCAGGGCCGCAAGCGATTGGGGCCCGCGGCGCTATGGTCTGTCCTCTCAGGCTTTGCCCCGGGGCCAACCCAGGCGTGCCTTGGGCCCGGGGGCTACTGTCGGCGCTCTGGGAACGGGGGTACCCAGACCTGCCTGCCTGCGGCCCAGGGCGTGGCCCACTTCGACAACCTGGTACGGCCCGGCGCGGGATCGCCCAGGACAAGGCCCTTGCGAGAGTCCCACCCTCACGAGGAGGATGACACCAAGACCCCCAGAAGGAGGCCTCTCCAAGCTCCCTCCCGAGGGGCGGAGATCTCTATGCAGCGCTCGGCCTCGAGAGGCTGAGGTGACGCAGCCGGGCGCCAGCGGGCACGGAAGAAGCAGTTTCCTCTTTGGTGCAAAGGAGGCAAGGACGTACGCAAGTTCCCAAGGCATCCCCCCCCCAAAGGTTTCCATTCCGGCGCAACAAGACCAAGACCGCGAGCCCCGCAGGACGAACGTCATCATCGAGCCCACCTCTGCATCTTTACCAGCTACTTTGCAGGCGAAGACCACCTTTCGTCAGGATAAGGTGTACTGCTTGTCCCCCTTCGAATTTGGCCATTGTGGGATCCCTTCCCGCCAATGCGATAAGGGAAGAGGACCCGGGCCATTATAAATAGAGACCAGGCTGCGCCGTAGAGGGGGGAGATACAGAACGACCCGAGCGCCCTCGCGACGTTGCTCACCACTGTACCAGTTCATCCACAAACCTCCTCGTGAGGCAATCCGCCCAAAGCAGGAGTAGGGTTTTACGCTTCGCAGCGGCCCGAACCTGGGTAAATCCGCGTGTTAGTCTTCCTCCCCGTGATTGAGTGAGTTCGATTCGGCTGGGCTATGGAGCTTTGAGCTTGAAGCCGAAGCTGTTGGGATCTTCGCACACGCCCCTGAGTTCGAACTTCCTTGGGTTTTGCGAAGCCCGAAATCCGACAGTGACAACCTTGTAACCAATGAAGAGATAAGCCTGATGGTCAAGAAATTCAACAAGATCTACAAGAGTAGAGGCAAAGAAAGAAGCTCCAATTCAAGGTATGAAGAGAAGCGTTCATCTAGTCGTGACCGGAATTGTTACAATTGTTGAAGGCCTGCACACTACTCCAATGAGTGCACAGCCTCCACAAAAGAAGAGAAGAGTCACCTAGAAGAAAGACCTCAAGAGATGAGTCACCTCGAAGAGAGAGAAGGAGTAGAGATGAGCATTATGAACGAAGACCCTCAAGGAGAAGTAGGGAGTCAGAGAAGAAGGACAAGTACACCAGGAGCTACACAAGAAGAAGACATCAAGCTCATGTTAGTGAATGGGTGTCCGACTCCGAATCCGACAACCACTCCGACTCCGACTATAGTCAAGATGAAGGTGTTACCGTACTTGCATTCGTTTCCTCCAACTCCTATGACATATTTGATTCACCAAATGAAGGGAGTGGAAGTTGCTTCATGGCTAAAGGCCCGAAGGTATCGCACCCTGAATACATTGACTTCAATGGTGATGAGGGTGACTTACTTGGAGATGATGACTTTCTATTTGACAAAACTAGTGATATTAGTCAAAATGAGCTAGATAATGATCATGCTAGTCAAGATAAGTCGTGTGATGATGATAAGAAGGAAATAGAATGACTAACTAAAGAATTAAACACTCTTAAGTTAGCCCATGAATCTACTTTAGAAGATCATAGAGAGCTTGTAAGAACTCATGAGAAGCTACGCTTCGAGAAGCTCAATTTGGAGCAAGAACATGAGTTTCTTATAGAAATCAATGACGATCTCCGAAAGAAGACTTCTTCTTATCTAGCCAAACGACTACTCTTGTCTACATTTATTCCAGAAGGTAAGACTAAGCAATCTAGTAACAAAGGCAAGAAAGTTTCTTCAACTAGTAGCAATAAAAATGACAAATCTAATGATATTGCTTCTAGTAGTTCTATTGGTTCCACTAATGATTCTCTTAGCCAAGTTACACTTGAGCAAGAAAATGATCTATTGAAAGGGATTATAGAAAAGGGTATCTACAAAAGTCTTGTCGGGTGTAAACAATTCGAGGAGATTGTACGCAGGCATGGAGGATACCGGAAGAACCATGGCATTGGCTACTTCAACGACAATGGAGTTGAATGGGAAGAAGTTCAATACCCCAAGCCCAAGTTTGTTCCTCAAAAGGAGAAGTATGAACATACTCTCCCCGAGGGAACAAAAGCTCAAGATGACTTTCCACCACAAGATCACGAGCTCAAGGGCAAGGACAAGCTTCAAGAGGAGATTGACACATTTGAAGATGATTCCCAAGCTTTGGTCAAGTGGGTTCCCATGGCTACCACAAGCTCCACTTCTACAAGTTCTACTTCAACTCCAAGGATTCCTATCAAGTTGATGTGGATCCCAAAGAAGAAGAACAAGAAAGGTTCTTGAGGGGTGACTCCGCCAATGAATTTCACTCACATTCATTATTGGCAAGGACTATTTGCAATCAACTCCAACCTTATGCAATAGTTCAAGGAGTCACACATGCCCTCCAAAGTAAGTAAGGGACAAGGTAATGAAAGAATCCATGGACATCATCATGTATGCATTGCAATCCATGTCCATAGATATCCTTGTATTTGTCTCTTATGCGGGACTAACCCATGTAGGTGAAAAGAGTAAGAAAACAACGAGGCTTGCTCCCAACTCAAGATGATATTCATCAACTATGAGCATCCACCACTACATCACCCACATGAAGTCTTCTACGACAAACCCAAGGTTAGTTTATCCCTCTTAGGGGGGATGTCACATCAAGGAGGAGCTTTACTCTAAGACTTGAGTTAAAGCATCTCTTAAAGATGTGAACACATTAAATGCTTTATATAAAAGTGGTAACCCCACTTGTGCTTAAACGATGAGTATGACCTATGATCAAGTATACTTACTTGGCTCCTAAGTCAATATACTCTTATATAGATGACTACGTCATCGCCAAAGTGCTTGGTAGATACTAGAGTGGTTTTGCATGTTTGCCATATTTCATTTGACATCTTATTGTGTGAGCATGTTGGTCTGCATGTCTTTACTCATTCGAGGATATCCAATTGTTCTTATTTGGGTTTCATTTTTATTTGGCCAATTGGGTATTCAAGAATGCCTAGGACCCCTCTCTAGATATCTATGCTTTCTCGTCTCAAGTTCTATTCATGCTACATCACAAAAACTTGAACAAGCACTTCTCGAAAACTCTGTGTGAGGAGCACTCGGAGTTCCATTTCATCAAGAGCTGACCACCAAAACCTCCCCAGTGCAGCTCAATGCAACCAACACCAAAATCTCGATTTCATCGATGCCTAGGGTTGATCTAGTTTTCCTATCTTGGTAACACCGATTCCATTATCTCGGCCTCACCGAGTTTCCCTGTCAAGTGACAGTTGAGGAACTCGAAGGCACCAATATTTTTGAATCGGTGTCACCGACAGCGAAGGGTATATTATCTCGGCGGACTCGACTTTTGAAATTAAATCTTCAAATGTCCGTTCCTCCAAGCCTAAGCTGCCGCACTTGGACCCCTGGTCGTCGCCCTTGCCTCCCCGTGCGCCCTCGCCACTGGGAACCTCGTCGTCGACGGTAATCTTCACCACTGTCGCCGTTGTAGCCGAGCCATCATCGAGTTAGGGTTTGTATTCGATCCCTTCTTGCGCTCCCATGTCTAATTCTAGCGCATTAAGGCTGCTTTATTATCTTGCCATAGTTTGAGATCGTTCCATCCCACGACAAACCTCCATAGATCAGAGAACGAAGAATGTTTAGGTCTAACCTTCCGCAAATCACATCTCGTTGACACCGAGTTGAAAAAGTCGGTTCTACCAATTTTCCTTTTAGGGTTACTGAGAACCACTTTGGTGAGACCGAGCTGTTCTTTTCGGTGACCGAAAAGACTACCAAGTCTCTGTTAAGGCAAGTGGTCAGTCTCGGGGACTCCAAAAATATCAACTCGGTGCAACCAAAATCCTTTTTGCAGAATTTCAAAACTAAGATTCTGAGTTCAATTTTTTTGAAAAACCTTCTATGTTTTGTGATGCTCAACCTATCTTCTCTTCTATGCTCTATTCACAGGGTCAGCATGTCAGGATCTGATGACAGCCAGAACATCTTCAAAGAGAGAGATGTGGACATGAGTTCAGGCACTAGCCGTGAAGCTAGCTCATCTTCTTCAGATGACAACGCTAGTTCACCTAATTTGCCCAAGGCTGCCACTAGTTCAAGGAAGAAGCTGAATTATGATGAAGAGGATTCTGATTTTGTGTCGGAGGAAGAGATAGCCAAGAGGTAGAAAGAGAAGGCTGCCAAGAGCACAACTACAGAGTCTTCTAAGAAGCCAATCAAGAAGGTTTATGCCGGTGCTGATGCTATGAGGGCACCTGAGAGTGCCAAGGCCAACACATCTGTGTCTGTTGAGCCAGCAAAGAGTTCCATGCCTAAAAAGTCAGGTGATAAGAAAAGAGCCAGAAAGAGGATAGTCAAAGTCATTGGAAGGCCCACTTCCATGTATGAAGATCCAGCTGCTGCAGAAGAGGAGGAAGAGCCAGTTGCCCAAGCTCCTCCTGCCAAGAAGAAGAAGCTCCTTGCTGATGCTATGCCAAAGCAAGCTTCTACAAGCAAGAAATCTACAGCAAAGAAGCCAGTTGCTCCAAAGTCCAAGAAGACTACTAGGGACACCCCTCTTGCTGCCAAGAACAAAACTTCAACTTCTAGAGATGTTGAGGAAGATTTGACTGTATTGAGGAAACTCAATCCCCATCTACCAGCTCATGATGATGCTCATCCTATAGCTGATGATATAAAGAAGAGGAAGGACTCAGGGCTGAGGTTGTGGAGAGCAAATGACCCCTATGCCTCCAGGAGAAGGACTGATGTGGATGCCAGATTTCACACCAAGGAATAGCAGGACTTTTATGAGACTGTCCTATTGGACAAGAGCCCAGCAGTAAGTGACATGAGATATGTTGACTAGGCATATATCAAGGAGAATGAAGATTTCTTTCCAAGTGAGCAAGACAACTTCAAGTGTATTGATATTGCAAATTTTGTTGGAAGAGAGTTCACAACCTGTAACGATGAGATGATCATGCAGTTCTACTCTACTGCTCACTTCTATCATGATGGCAGGTTCATATCGATGACTGAAGGTGTTAGGTACCAATCAACTGTTGATGCATGGGCTACCATCTTAGGAGCCCCACAGGTACAAGAAGGTGACTTGGATGTGTACACTGAGGCCAATATGAGTCACAACTCCATGGCAAATATGTACAAGGAGATCCCTGTTGATTATGTGCATTCACATAAGTTTGGTTCAGTTTACTATCTGCAAGCAGGATTTCCTAATACCAACACTATCTTGAGGTACACCTTGTTGCCCAAGTCAGGAGATGACAAGATGATCCGAGGCTACTCCATCAACATGCTGCACCACATTAACAACCACACCAGGTTTAGGGTGATGGATCTGATAGTTGAGACAGTGAAGAGGACAGCTGCAGACCAGAAGAGATCTTGTGGATATGCACCATACATTCAGATGCTCATCAACTCTAAGTTAGAGAAGAATTTATATGCACTTGATCGCCCACATTTGCCACTCCAGCCAGATTTCGAGGATAATGTTGTGGTGATGGATCCCAGACATCCCACTTCATCTACTGCACAGGCAGAGGCTGAGGCAGCCAGAGCCACTAGTGCTCAGGCGCCTAGATCCAAGAGTGAGCAAATGGATCTTCTACTTAGCATAGTTCAGGGCATGCAGGAGGATATCAAGAATATATTGCTGAATCAGCAGAGTCTTGTGAGGATCATGGAGGATAAGTTTTCCACGCTAAACAACAAAGTGGATGGGCTGACTAAAACTGTGGATGAACTTAAGAAGGAAGTGGATGAAGCTCCCATTCCCCACATTTTAGATTCTGATGATGATGATGATAGTCCACCTTTGAAGACAAGCACTCAGTTCAAGCCTCCTACAACAAGTGCTTCCAGAAAGCCAACGCCTAGTTGGCGGAGAAGGAGAAAAAGATCAAGGCTAACACCGACGCGAAGGCCAAGCAAGAGTATGCAGCTCTTGCCAAGGACCATAGCTAGAGGCTGAAGCTCCAACAGGACCGCTTTGTAAAGAAGCGGGACGAGCTCAGGGCTGAGATTGCCAACCTCAAGGAGCAGCTTCAGGAGGTGGAGGTGTCCCGTTAGCTCACGCTGAAGGCCAAGGAGGATGTCGAGGGCAGCTGGAGGCCCTCCGAACTCAGGTGGGCGATGTCTCCGACATCGTCGAGACGGCCACGGACTCAGCGGCTCAGGCACGAACCCTGCAAGCCGAATGCGCCAAGATGTTCCGTGCCCTCGCCAGGCTCGCCCGCAGTGCCGTGTGTAGGTTCGTCGATGCTCATGTGGTCCCCCACTTTCCCATCGCTGATGCCGATACCGTCTACTTGGACTTTGTCACCAAGCTCGTGGAGGTACTGGAGAAGGGGTCCTCGATTGTGGACGACGCCCTCGAGGAGTGTTGCGATCTTCTAGGCCATGTTGTGACGCACATCTTCAACAACTTGTATCGTGCTGACACTGTCATGGGAATGACCCTGACAATAGTACTAGGGGGTACGAATGGAGGGGCGAAGTCTAGCTACGGCTTAGATGTTTCACTCGGATGTGTACGAGTTTAGCCCCACTCGGAAGTGGTAAAAGCCCTACGTCTCGAGCCCGGGGGCTGGTTTGTTTTGCTTAGGTGGGAGTATGAGAATACAAGTGTCGGAACCTTGCTATAGCGTCCGGTGGTGGCTTATATAGAGTGTGCCAACACCAGCCGAGCGCCGCAATAAATGCTAGTTAAAGCTACGTTACAGGAATTGCTGCTTTAACTAGAGCGTTACTGGTAACGCACGATTGATCAATCCCAGAGGACGTCTCTCCGTATTACTCAACGCTACGTCTCCTGGACCGTTGAGTTCCTGTTCACCGAGTGTGGCTGTGGCCATCCGAGTGTATCTTCAGGCGCGCCCGAGTGACTCTTCAGATCTGGCCGAGTGCACTTCCACCTCTGGAGCTTCAATGTCGATGAGGGTCCCTAGGTGGGCCAGGAAGTCAGCCTTGTGACCCTACCCATGGTAGACGACCTCATCAGTAGCCCCCGAATCCGTGAGGTTTGAATGGTCAGGTGATTGACATTCGGGAATGTCAACGACACCTCGGAGGTGCTTCAAAAAATGACCTGGATCATTTCTCACCCGGCTCCAAATCTTGACGGATTCAGGATTATCATTCCTTGGCCGAATGACTTAATTCACGCATTTGATGTTATCTCTGTAACTGAAGTGTTTCTCTGGGGAAACGATCCGAATGCTCAGTTATTCCGTCCGAGTGCCTCGTTATAGATTGCCTGGTCATTCGGTTTATAAATGGATCGTGAGGCGATCCGGAGCACGGAGCTCTCCTCTTATAAGGCATGAAGAGGTACTCTCGCGTTCAAAATCGCGGAGAGCGCGCACGGACGCGCGATGAAACGGTTACTCTGTGGGATTTGGGGGTAATGGGCATGACGCCTCGATAACCGCGTCGCGATTTTCGCCACGTGTCTCTGAGAGCCTGAATATTAGATCCACGGATCTCCCTCCGTTTGCGGATTGACAGCCACAGATTCCGCCCGATTTTTATTATAAGAAGTAAGGGCACTGTGTGGGGGGAACAGATCTCACTTCTCCTCCCTTTCTTTGGCTTCTCCGACGCCAGCCTCCACAGAGAACTCTACCGCGAGCCGAGCCCAGTATCACCGGAGATGAGCCGCACGGCGACCGCGAAGACCGAGTGGGTGAAGAAAGGCTCGCGCGGTTCTTCCTCGAGCGCCGGTACGCCGGCGGGATGGACCCAAGGCGACTGGATGGTGTCGCGGGCCACTGAAGCCCGGTTGCTCGAGATGGAGGACCAGGGTCTCCTGTCCAAAGGGAGCTGGCGGCTGCCGGAGGCGGGCGAAGACGATCCTTCGTCGCGGGGGAACGAGCGCGTTCTCTTGGTAACACACCTCGAACGAGATTTTTCCCTTCCGCTCCATCCGTTTTTCCATCGCTTCTTGGATTTCTTCGGTGCTCAGCTTCACCACATTCCACCCAATGCCATGGTGTACCTAGCGGCTTTCTTCTTTTTGTGTGAGAACTTTCTGGGGTGCCACCCTCATTGGGGCTTGTTTAAGCACCTGTTCAGTTGTCGGGTGACGACCGTGAAGAAACCCACCCGGTCAGATGATAAGACCAATGTGGTCCAACTATGCGGGGGATTGGGTATCCAGCTGCGGGGCAAGGTCTGCTTCCCAGCGATCAACTTTCCTGACTCAGTGAAGGGCTGGCAGGAGAACTGGTTCTACTGCCAGGATATCCCAGTCAGAGAAAATCAACCAGGACTCCCCCTGTATACGTCGGAACGCATTCAGTCTCTTCCCCGACTGACTGTAACCAAAGAAGAGAAAGTAGATGTAGACATCCTGGTAATCGCTCTGGTAGCTAGCCTTAGTGCAGAAGGGCGTCAATGGACTAGACTTGCTCAAGGTTTTCTTTCAGAGGAGAATCCAACCATTGCAAGCTAGAGTCCATCCCATGTGGGGATATACCGGGGCAGACGACACCACTCGGATGCACCCTGAAGAACTTGACGCGGAGATGGTTGAAGCCAAGATCAAAGCAGTAACTCTAGCGCGAGATAACCCAGGGGAAGCAGGCATGTGCTTCCACTCTCAGCAAAAAATCCGCCGAATGAGGTAACTTCAGAGTCCCACCTGTTATCCGAATGATATTGTTGTTCTTGCCGAATATCAGCTCGATTGATCTATTCTTCATTCGGCAGGCTTTCGTGGGCTTGATTAGTGAAATTTTAGTCGTCAATCGAGGTCCGATTGATGTGGCGAGCGATACAGACCTTGCGGGAGACCCAACCGGAGTGGAAGAAGTGGAAGAAGGTGGCGACGACGAAGATGATGACGACGAGGAGGACTCGGACGAGAGCTACGAGGTGGAGTCCTCGCACTCGGAAGGCCGTGTGCCCGAGTCCCGCTCCAAGTCACGCCATGACCCGGGGGTTGCTGGCGGCGGCCCGAAGGCGTCGAATGTTGTCAAGCCGACTGCCAATGCTCCCTCGACCCATCATTCGAAGCGTGGTCATGCAGAACTGGCTTCGTTGCCTGAGAAGGTTGCGAAGCAAGCTAAAGTTGTTGCAACAAAACCCCGGAAGGCCGTGCCCATTCCGAGGATCAAGATGACCATCCCGGTTGCTTCGGCGTAAGAACTTTCACTCGAAAATCGTTGTTGAGATCTATCCGAGTGAGTTTAACAATCCGAATGTTACTTTTGTAGTGCTGATACTTCAACTACTTCGCCTGACTCCCAAACTCTGGAGAAGGAGCGAGCCGAAGTAGATGCGACGTCTTCGAAGGGTAAACTTCGAAACTTTTCTTATATATGTTGCGATTTTTCTTCTGCTCATTTCCGAATGGTTTTTGTGCACTTGTAGCTCTGACTAAAGTGATCGACCTCGATGTGGTTGACAAAGCTGATCTGCCAAATCCTACTGCAAACATAGAAGGTGCAATGCAGGAGCCATCACTTGCCGGTGCCTTGGCGTCATCACAGGGAACCAGCTCGGGCACTGGAGTCGCACTCGGAACCGGCACGTCGACTCTTATGCCAACTCCTCATGAGACCACCATCTTCTCGCTACACCATGTCCTAGAGGACCAGACGGGAGCGAGCAAAGAAGCGCTGATCCAGCTGGAGCTGATGTGCGATAAACTGAATACGGCGTACGACGCGAGCGAGGCGCTGTAGAAGAATGTCCGAGTAAGTACTCTCGTAAGTACCTTCCTCATTTGGCATCTTGGTCAATTTGTCCATGGTTTAAGACCCGAGTGGGTTTGCATCTGGGCACACCCACTGGGTGTTGACTTTCCAGTGGGGGCGCGCTGAGCGCACCCACTGGGTGTAGTCCTCGAGACTGCCGTCGACTGAAGCAGTCGGCGGTAGTCTAATAGCGTAGAAATGTCTGTCCTGCCGTCGAGAAAAGTGACTTGAACTTAAATTTCCCAGTGGGGGCACGCTTGTCGGATTTCGGGCTCCGCAAAACCCTTAAGATTCAAACACAGGGGCGTGTGCGAATATCCCCAACGGCTTCGCCCAACCTAGCTCGCTACTCGATGAACACAACAACAAACTCGCACGATGATGAGGAAGAAGATGAACACGACAGTTTACCCAGGTTCGGGCCGCTGCGAAGCGTAATACCCTACTCCTGCTTTGGTGGATTGCCTCTCGTGGAGGTGGGGTGGATGAAAAAGTACAGTGTTTCTGGGCCTCCTGAGGGCTCCCCAGTGGTGTTCGAGGCCCTCTGTGGCTCGGTGGTGGATGAGTGGTGGAATGGATCCCCCCGCCTCCTTCTATGGTGCAGCCTACCCTCTATATATAGCGGTGGCTCGGGTCCTCTTCCCTTATCGCAATGGTGGGAAGGGATCCCACAACGGCCAATTTTGTAGGGGGACAGGAGTACGTGCTCGCCCTGCCCAAAGGCGGTCTTCGCCTGCAAAGTAGCTGTCGACGGCGCAGGGACGGGCTCAGCGATGACGTCCGTCTTGCGGGCTGGTGGTTGCGGCCTTGTTGCACCGGAATGGAAACCTTTGGGGGGGTGCTTTGGGAACCTGTGTACGTATCTGCCCCCTTTGCACCAAAGGGGAAACTGCGCCGCCTGGCGTGCTGGCGCTCGCCTGTCCTTTCTTGCGTCATCTTTGACTCCTGAGGGCGGGCCTTGCATAAAGATCTCCGCCGCTCCGGAGGGGGCCTAAGGAGGCCCATCCCTTGCCGGTCTCAATGTTGTTCCTCCTCGCGAGCCTAGGGCCCTCGCGAGGGCCTTGTCCTGAGTGGGGGCCACGCCTGACAGCGTTTGGTTGATGAAGTGGGCCATGCCCTGGGCCGCAGGCAGGCAGGTCTGGGTACCCCCATTCCCAGAACGCCGACAGTAGCCCCCGGGCCCAAGGCGCTGAGGGCGGCCCGAAGCGCCGCGGGCCCCATGTGCCTGCGGGCCAGGACTGGCGCGCGTTGCGCGGCGGATGTCGGGCGCCCTTCGTCCTTTCAGCCACCGCTCGAATTGCGAAGAGCCCGACTTCTAGCGTTGGGCCATTACTGCTTTCCCTTCTAGCGCACCCGCTCTTGCTTTCTAGGTCTCCCACTCTACCAGGCGCCTCTCCAGATCCAGCGCCGCTCCGTCCCCCTCCTTGCTGCTTCGGCCCCGCGAGCTCCGTGATGGCTCCCGCCGGCAAACAGAAGCCAAAGGCGCAGAGCTCTGCCTCCGCTCCCATCTCGGCGGCGCTCTTGGGGTCTACCATCGCCAAGGACGAGGACCTCCTCCCGGTGCTCCCTTGGATGGGTCGAACGAGCAGGGGCGGACCTTGATATGGGGAGGCTCCTCGGCGAAGCGGCCCTCGTCCAAGGCGGTCTACCCCTTCTTCCTCCATAGCATCTTCGCCGGGCTCGTCCCGCCCTTCTCTGCGTTCTTCACCGCCATCCTCGACCACTACGGGATCCAGGCCCTTCACCTCCAACCCAACTCCATCTTGCTCTTGTCCGTCTTCGCCTTCTATTGCGAGGCCTTCGTGGGCGTGCGGCCTTCGGTGGCCCTCTTCCGCCATTTCTTCAGCTTGCGCTTGCACGACGGCGCTCAACGGTCGGCGTGCGTCTCCTTCGTCGCGGTCCAGAGCGGCAACATGCTCCTGAAGGCCAGGAAGAAGGTGGAGAACTTCAGGCATCGCTGGGTCCTCATGGATCTCAAGGACACCAACCCTCGGTTGGATCTACCGAAAGGGCTGCCGGAGAAGACCACTGCTTGGAGCTCCGCGAAGCTTTCCGACCCCCGGGCCGGGCCCGTCCTGGAGCGCTTCGCTCGCGATATCAGCGCCAGGAAGCTGACTGGGGGGATGATAGTGAAGGAGTTCCTGGCGCAGCGCCTGGCGCCCCTCCAGGCCCACTCTAGGCCCCTGTGGGACTATCAGGGCAACGGCGACAACCTCAGGCTTCGGTCCGCGGGCATAACCCCCGGGGAACTGAGCAGGGCCGTGGCGACCCTGCTCAACGGCGACCCTGGTGACCTCCCCGAGGCTCATGATCCGTTGTACTGCCGCGACGACGGGGCCGATCTGGTGGCCGCGATGCCTGTCTTCAACGAACTGGGGCTTTTCCCAGCCGAGGGCCCTGGTCCGGTGATGGTGTCTTCCGGCGACACCACGTGCGGGGAGGACTCGGAGAAGACCGCCGACGACAGCCCGGCGGGGGCGTCCCCCTGTCGCAGGGCACCCTTCTGCGCGAGCTTGAGGATGACGACGACGTTGGTGAAGTTTCTGCCGCGGGCTCCTCACGCGCCGCCAAGGCCTCTAGGGGGCTAGGGCCAGCCCCCCGTGCCACACGGTCCGCGTGCGTGTCGACTCCCAGGAAGCGCGGAGCTGAGTCTCCTTCGGTGCGCCCTGCCTCTGTCGGCAAGGCGGTTGAAGCGCTGGGCTCGCCCCCGCCCGAATCGCCACTCGCAGGCAAGGTGGGCGAGGGCGGGGCCATGGTGATTCCTTCTGCGGCCGCCCCTGCGGTCAGCGCCTCTGCTCCCCCGCATGATGGTCCCCTCTCCATGGGAAGCTTGGGTGCCCCCGTCGTTGCCGGAACAAAAAGGAAGAGGAAATGGGTCGACATTGAGGAGTAAGCGACCCGACTTGGCTTGGTTCGCATGCCTATGGCTTGTGCACTGATGACCTTCCTTTGCTTGGTGACCAGAGATGCCTCTATGCTGAAGATGAGGAAGAAGAAAGCGGGCGTTAAGCCAAAGGCGACTTCCGATGCGCCGCCTACCCTTGCCGACACGCCGCCGCCTGCTGCTGAAGAAGAGAGGGCTCGCGAGGCGACCCCTCAGGCCATCATCGCCGAGCCCCCTGAGCCCCCAATGCTTGTTGACATGATCACTCCTGCCCTCGAGGGCATGGTGACGCCAATGTCAGGAGGGCCAACCCCTGAGGGCCAGCCGCCCGCCAATTCGTCCGTGTCCGTGGTCGCCGAGCGGCCTCCGGAGCCTCCTGTTCTCCGTGCTACTGCCTCCCCGAGGACGCCTCCCGCGACCGCGCAGGGGACTCCTCAGGAGGAGACCTTGATGCCTCCGGTGCGTGGCCACGATGTCCTGGACGGTGCCTTCACTGCTCTGGGTCAGGTTCGTGGCGGCCTCGGGGGTGCCGATGATCGCCTCATGAGTGGGCGCCTAGAGCTCCTCTCAGGGTGGCTCCAGGCCGACGCCTCCGCCGTGGCGATTTGGGGTTAGGCCGAGGCTGCCTCGGCGAAGAGCGAGAAGGAAGCCACCGCCGCCCAGGCAGCGCGCGAAGAGGCGCTGATTGAGGCCACGTCTGCTGCCAAGCGTTGCGAAGAGGCGGAAGCCCGTCTGAAGGCCTTCCATGAGGAGCAGGCCAAGCTTGCGGGGCAGCTTCGTCAGCGAGAGGAAGGCTTCGAGGCCCGCGAGGCCAAGCGTGCCACTTGGGACTCTGAGCTGTCCCAGGTGGCGACCCGCCAGGACGCAGAGCGGGTGCGCCTGGACACGCTGGTGAAGGAAATTGCTTCGAAGAAGGCCCTTCTTGACACCAGGGAAGGAACTCTTGCCGCAGCCGAGGAGAAAAAGGCCGCGGAGCTGAGCGCCTTCCCTGCCATCGAGTTCATGCTTTGCCAGGCGCTCCATGCCCTTTGCCGAGATGGGTTCGCGGAGCCCCTGGCTGCTCCGGAGAGTGGCTTCGCGGTGCTCGCTTTGAAGCTCATCGAGGCGCTGGAGGGCGCCATCGTCAAGTGGAGAGGGTCTTGGATAGTGAGTGCCGCGACCTCTTTTCTGAAGCCACGACGCGCGTCTTCAGCCATCTTCATCTTCATGAGCCGGGGTTCAACTTCGACTCCGTGATTCGCCCGGTTGCCCCTGAGGTCCGCGTCAGCACTACGGCGGCGGTTAAGGGCGCCGTGGAGGCGCTGGTGAAGAGGTTCACCTGCGTCACGGTTTGTCCGCCTCCGAATGCTGCTGGCGAAGAAGACGGCGCCAGCGATGTCGATGACGAGTCCGCCGAGGGCGGGACGAATGGTGGCGGCGGTTCCTCCTGATTCCTTTCTCCGGCTCCTTTCCTGCAATGCACATCGTGCCTCATGGAGGCGTTAAATTCGTTTGTGTTTGAGAAAACTTTTAATGCCTGTAATAACTGTTGGACTGCGTGATTGCTTTCTTCGCCTTGTTTCCTTCTTGCTTGCTGTGATGCTCTGCGTCGGCAGGGCCCGGCCCGCGCATACCTCAGCCGCCGTTGGGCCGACCGGATCACCAAGGACGGTCCAAGGGGTGAGGGGCTACGGGTCCAGTTAGGCTCCTAAGTCGCGATGCTCAGGAGTCCCCCTTGACGTGCGAGCAGCCCTCATGAAGGGAACACGGTGGAGATTGGTTTAACTTGAAATTTTCGAACACCTTTAGCACTCTACGTCGGCAGGGCCCGGCCCGCGCATACCTCAACCGCCGTTGGGCCGACCAGATCACCAAGGACGGTCCAAGGGGTGAGGGGCTACGTGTCCAGTTAGGCTCCTGAGTCGCGATGCTCAGGAGTCCCCCTTGACGTACGAGCGGCTCCCGTACCTTTCCTCGCCAGCTTTTCCAGAGATGGGCGCGTGAAGACCAGGTTTGGCAGACCTGGGAAGGTGGCGTGTACCAGGCTTGGCCGGGTAGTAGCCCCGTGCAGCCCCCTCACGCGTGCATCCCTGGGGAACGCAGCGAGAAAGGTGCCACCAGGGACCCTCCTGAAGTTGGATGCAGCCGCTGGGGCGCCCTTAGTTGTTTATCCCCCCGCACCGGGCGTGGGGCTTCCACCTTGCATGGGCATAGTCATTGGTGGACCGTGTTGACCGCCAGCACGGAGCTGTGGCTTCCACATTGCGTGGGCATAGTCATTGGTGGATTGTGTTGACTTCTCCGCCAGCGCTGGGCTGTGGCTGCCACAATGCGTGGGAAGGGACCCCTTCGCGTCCTCGGGGGGCCCCGGGCGTGTACAACCCATAGAGTTCGTACGCGTGGCTGGCACGGTAGAACTGGGAGGTGTATCTGGGAGGTCGCGAGGGCGCTTTGGCGTCGCGATGTCCCTACCTCAAAGGCGGTTTGCGCCTGAGTCTTCTTGTAGGTGGGGACATTTGAAGCCCTGCTGACTTCTTCTTCTTCATGAGTGAGGCAGGTTGGGGGTCCTTTTGGCACTCTACGTCTGCAGGTCCCGGTCCCGCACATTTCCCGACCACCGTAGTGTACGACCGGATCACCAAGGACGCAACTACGGGGTTAGGCCCCGGCACCCTTGATGCCGACCGGATCACCAAGGACGATATCAAGGGGCGAGTGGCTTTATGACCAGTAAGGCACCTGAGGAGCCCCCTTTGACGCTCAAGTGGCTCTACGTCGGCAGGTCCCGGTCCCGCACATTTCCCCACCACCGTTAGGTACGATCGGAAACCAAGGACGCAGTTCACGGGGCGAGGCCCCGCCACTCCTGATGTCGACCGGAAACCAAGGACGACATCAGGGGGGCGAGTGGCCTTATGACCGGTAAGGCTCCTAAGGCTCAATGCTCAGGAGCCCCCTTTGACGCTCGAGCGACCCCCGTTCCACCCTATCGGCTGCTGCCTCAGGAGGCCATGGGGCCTCCCGAGACTCCATGCTGAGGCGACGCGCTGCGGCCGGAGCCCCCGAGCGGGGGGTCGACCGCCCAAAGATGCAAGTCCCTGAGGCGACAGGGCCTTGCATCCCAGTTTTGTGGTGCCCCGAGAAGGGCCGCGGCGCACAGCCCCTTGCGAAACACCAACTCAGAGAGGGCAGTGAGGCGGCATTCACGTCGGCAAGGAGCCATGCAAGCAAGGTAGAGCGTTAGGAAACAGACTAGATGCATGGGAAAATTATGAAATATGCATAAACGAGGCGACAGCAGGGGCATGCCCTAATCACCTGAGGATCATGCGGCCCGGTGGGCGCCCTCCAACAGAGTAAACCAAAAAATTACCTGGCAACAGCCAACAAAAAGTCACCTGGTGGCCATGCCGCTGAAGAGCCGAGGCTACCGTCATAGCCTGATCTCCCGCCTCTACGAGCGCGACCTTCACGGGTCCGTCATCTCCCGAGGCTCGGAACCTTCGCTTGGTTCGAGCATCTCCTCCAACTCCTCGCCGCGCCTCGCCAGGCAAGGCACGAGCATGGCTCGGTAAAGGCGCTGGAACGTGTCGCCTGCGTTCGCCAGTCCGAAGGGCATGCGGACGTAGGCGTTCGGGCAGACCCATCCATGATCTGCATGCGATGGCCAGAAAGGCCCTGGGCCGCGGCACTGTTGATCGCGAGCGCATTAACGCAGATGCGCGGCTGGTCGACCGTGCCGATGACGGCGGCTGCGACTGGTGGCGCTGGGCAGCCCCCGCCTTGCACGGCCTGTGCTTCTCGAAGCTCCTCGATCGCTCTGATGACGGACTCTTGCGAGCTTGGCGTTGCGCGCCGAGCTCCCGGCTCGATCTGACGCCCGTCAGGACGCGCCTTGAGGTTGTGCTCGAGCGCCGCTCTCGTCTCACTGGCCAAGCCGAGGGCTCTCCGGATGGGAGCCCCCGAGCCCGACCCAAGAGGGGCGCCGAGCGAGCTTTCCTATGCGATAGGAGGTGGGGCCCCGTCCCTTGGCGTAGAGCGCGAGGCTCCGGGACGTCCTGCGGGAAGGAGCTGCTTCTTCTTCTTGCGTGGGTCCTCGCAAGGCAGGGCGTCCTCCTCGTCGTCCGAGCGCTTGGCCGCCGCGGCGCGGTAAGCACGCTCGAGGGAGCAGACAGCATCTTTCTCATCGCAAGCAATGGTGATGACGCCGCCACTCCCTGGCATCTTGAGGACGTTGTAGCCGTGGTGTGTCGCCGCCATGAACTTGGCGAGGGCCGGGTATCCAAGGATGGCATTGTACGGGAGGTGGATGTGCGCGACGTCGAAGACGATGATCTCGGTGTGGTAGTTCTCGCGCCCGCCGAAGGTGACAGGTAGGCGTACTTGCCCAATGGGGACGGTAGACCCGTCGGTAACTCCCGAGAAGGGTTTGGTCGGCATGAACTGCTCGTACGGTACCTGGAGCGTCTCGAAGGTCTCAATGGAGAGGACATTGAGCCCTGCTCCACTGTCGATGAGGGTCTTGGTGACGAGGACGTTGCTGATCGTCGGAGTGCACAGCATGGGGAGCTTGCCGGCCATGGCTGAGCACCTGAGCTGATCCCTCGAGTCGAAGGTGATGGCAGTCTCGGACCACTTGAGGGGACGCATTGCTTCGGGCTTCGGGAGAGCCGCGTTCACCTCCCGTGTGAATTGCCTGAAGGCACGGTTTGATGCTGGGGCTTGGGCGCCGCCCAGGATACAGGCCATGGCCCTGACCTCCTGGAAGCCCCCAGCCCCATCCTCCTGCCGGTCTTCCTCCTTCCTTCTGGGCGGCGGAGGCAGTGGAGGTAGACCAGCCTCACGAGGACGAGCCTCGCGAGGCTGACAGCGTCGTGACCCCTCCGGAGGGTCGTCGCACCAGCGGTCCTCACGAGGCGGGTCGCGCCAGCGGTCGTCTCGAGTCTGATCGTGCCAGCGGTCCTCCTGAGGCTGATCACACCATCCTTGATGCGGGTCCCGGCTGTCCCAACAGCCTCCACCGTGGCCTCCGCCACGTCCGAAGCCTCGGTCAGCTCGCCCGGGGCGCCTGCCGAAGTGCTCGGCGTGGATCAGCCTGAGTTCCTGGCAGTCGGCGGTGTTGTGGTTGTTGGTGCCATGGAAGATGCAGGTCGGTCTTCCCCCCGGGGGGTGTTCTTCACCCCGGCTGCGCTTCGCCTCAGGTTCGGCCGCAAGCACTGCTGGGGCCTTGCGCTTCGCCTCCTTGGCCTTGGTCTTCTTCTCTTCTGGCTCCGCCGCTGGAGGCCCGCGGAGCGACAGGCGGCCCTCCTCAGCCTTGGGGCACTTGTTCGCCAGATTGAACATCTCCAGGGCAGAGCACAGTTCGTCATTCATGGCGAGCTCCTCCTTCATCTTGAGGTCAGTGACTCCGTCGGTGAATGCAGAGATGATGGCCTCGTCTGAAGCCCTCGGGATCTTGAGGCGCGTGGTCGTGACGCGTTGTATGAACTTGTGCAGGCTCTCCCCATCCTGCTGCTTGATACGCCGCAGGTCGTTCACGGTGGGTGCGCGGTCGCGGGTGCCTTGGAAGTTGGCGATGAAGCATTTGCGCAGGCCATCCCAGGAGATGATGCATGCCTTCGGGAGGTTGAAGAGCCAGGAGAGCGCGCCGCCTTTGAGCGCCATGGGGAACCAGCACGCCATGACCTTGTCGTCTCCTCCTGCCGCCCGGATGCTCAGGGAGTAGAGCTGTAGGAACTCGGTTGGGTCTGGGGTGCCATCGTAACGCGGGGGCAGGTCAGGCTTGAACTTGCAGGGCCACGCGGTTGGGTAGAGCTCCGGGGCGATGGCGAGGCACCCCACCGGCTCGATGGGTGCTGCGTGCGTGGGAGGGACCTGGCCTTGACGTCCCTGCGGGGCCACCTCGAGTGGTGCCCGGTCGCGACGTTGAGTCGGCAGCGAAGGGAATGCGCGCCCGTCGACGCGCCGCCGGGGAACCACCTGGCAGCTTACTTCATCTCCCGTCCTCGCCCGTGGTTCGCGAGGCCGGTCGCGGGGGCGTGCTTCCTGCCTGGGCTCGGGGTTGACTTCGCGTTGCAGAGGTGGGGGCCGCACATCTTGCGCCACGTCGTTCGCCAGGGACAGTTGGGGTCGAAGCGAGTAGGAGAGTGCCGAAGCGTCGCAGGCGGCGCTGACGAGCTCCGCGATGCGCCGAAGCCAGTCATCGTAGCGGTCGGGGGCGGGGCGGTAGCGAAGCAGCTCGTTTGCCATGGCGAGCGCGCCCTGGCCGCGCACCAGCCCGGGCCGAACATGGGAGGATGACCCAGAAGCTGGGACGATCGACGGAGTGGCGGTGTGGCCGTCGCGCTGCGCGGTGACCGGCTGGGAGGAGTCTTGTTGCTCGTGGGCGTTGGGGCCCGTGGCGGCGTTCGCCATAGGCGAAGGTGACCTGCGTGTGCCGGCGCGGCCCACGGGCACCGTCTGGGCGACACGGGTGGCCCGGCGCTCAGCGTGGGCTCGGCGAGCGTCAGCCATCGGAACGGCGAGGTGGGAGAGGATCTTAGCTTGAGGAAGACTCTGACACGCCCCTACCTGGCGCGCCAAATGTCAGATTTCGGGCTCCGCAAAACCCTTAAGATTCGAACACAGGGGCATGTGCAAAGATCCCCAGCGGCTTCGCCCAACCTAGCTCGCTACTCGATGAACACAGCAACAAACTCGCACGATGACGAGGAAGAAGATGAACACGACAGTTTACCCAGGTTCGGGCCGCTGCGAAGCGTAATACCCTACTCCTGCTTTGGTGGATTGCCTCTCGAGGAGGTGGGGTGGATGAACGAGTACAGTGTTTCTGGGCCTCCTGAGGGCTCCCCAGTGGTGTTCGAGGCCCTCTGTGGCTCGGTGGTGGATGAGTGGTGGAATGGATCCCCCCACCTCCTTCTACGGTGCAGCCTACCCTCTATATATAGCGGTGGCTCGCGTCCTCTTCCCTTATTGCAATGGCCGGAAGGGATCCCACAACGGCCAATTTTGAAGGGGGACATGAGTACGTGCTCGCCCTGCCCAAAGGCGGTCTTCGCCTGCAAAGTAGCTGTCGACGGCGCAGGGACGGGCCCAGCGATGACGTCCGTCTTGCGGGGCTGGTGGTTGCGGCCTTGTTGCACCGGAATGGAAACCTTTGGGGGTGCTTTGGGAACCTGTGTACGTCTCTGCCCCCTTTGCACCAAAGGGGAAACTGCGCTGCCTGGCGTGCTGGCGCTCACCTGTCCTTTCTTTCGTCATCTTTGACTCCTGAGGGCGGGCCTTGCATAGAGATCTCCGCCGCTCCGGAGGGGGCCTGAGGAGGCCCATCCCTTGCCGGTCTCGATGCTGTTCCTCCTCGCGAGCCTAGGGCCCTCGCGAGGGCCTTGTCCTGAGTGGGGGCCACGTCTAGCAGCGTTTGGTTGATGAAGTGGGCCATGGCCTGGGCCACAGGCAGGCAGGTCTGGGTGCCCCCATTCCCAGAACGCCGACAGCGCTGAGCGCACCCACTGGGTGTAGTCCCCGAGACTGCCGTCGACTGAAGCAGTCGGCGGGAGTCTTAGAGTTTTGGAATCTGACCGAATGATCTGTACATAGTATCCGATTGACGAATCATATGTCTTTGCCTGATCATAATTTTTCTTTCATTTGTCGTTTGTAGTCCATTTGTGAGCTCGGAAGCCACTATAATGCTCTGAAGGAGGAGGTGCTGACCCTGCGTCTCGACCTTGAAGCTGAGAAGGCTAAGAGCACCCGACTGGAGGAAGAGAAGAATGTGTTGGAAGGTATTATTCTCCCTGACCGACTGTTACCTTCTCTGTTCTTCCTCCCTGTCCGACTGAATCTACTTCGTCAGATCTTCGTGGAGAAAATCGTAAGCTTGTCGAGAGACTGAAGAGTTCTCTTTCTTTAGTGACTGTGAAGACAGCCCTGGAGAAGAAGGACACAGAACTGGCAGCAGCTCAGAAGGAGGCCAGTCGGAAGGCCAAGGAGGCCGACGAGAAGCTGAAGTCAGTCGGGAAGCTAGAAGAAGAGAAAAAAACCTCGAGGTCACTGTGAAGAAGTCCAAGGAGGAACTCGTCGAATGGAAGACCAAACTTGAGCATATCATTGCCAAGAAGGCTGAGCTGGAGCAATTCGTCAAGGAATTCGGCGATAACGTGAGTGAAAAACTCAAAGGTAAACCCTCTCGAATGATCCATGTGTATTTTTGAACAACCGAATGAAATTTGCTTGACTTTGATTCCTTTTTTGTTCGGCTGAACCCAGAATTCTGCTTCGACATTGGTGAGGAGACCGACAAGATCGAGAAAGAGCTAGATCCATCCCGAGAACTGCTCAAGGACAGTGCTGCCATGGCCTTTCTTCGTCTGGAAGAACGCGTCGACGAAGCGGTTTCGTTCATCAAGAGGCTCCGTACCGGCATCGTGGACATCGAAAAGGAACTCTTCTCCAACGAAGAACCCTCCAAGGACCTGGAATCCATTCTTAACCGAGTGAGAGACGTCCCACACCAAGTGAAGATCTGGAAGAAGTCAGCGGCCCAAACCAGAGCTGACATTGCTCTCTCACTAGTTCGGGTCCACTGCAAGGGAGTGGATGAGAAGAAACTGAAGTCCTTGGAAGTCGCCAATCGGAAGCACGCCAGAATTCAAGACTTCATGGAGATGTTCATGGAGGCGGCCACCCGGATTGCAGAGAGCCTTGACCTGGACACGTTCGTCGAAGCAGTGCCTAACCCCGATTGATCATCGGGTTAAAAACTTCTTTAAACATTTGCCTCAGAATGACGAGTAGTATCTGTATCCATAAGACCTTTAAATGAGCCTGAGGCTCCTATCGTCCGTACTTCTGCTTTGAACGATGCAGTTTTCATTTGCCTTATATTGACTTGATCTTTGATCTTAGAATGTTTTATACTCAAGCGATTGCAGGATCGCGCATGGGGTTTCGAGTGTGTACAATATTCGCACTTGGCATGAATTTTAACTTAGGCGACGCGGGGTTGCGGCTAAGTCCCCAAGCATGGGCGAGACCCTCACTCGGAGTAGTTTGTCCTTAGACGAACAATGATGGTCCTGTTCATCTTGACAACCGAGTGTGGAGGATGTCCCACTCGAAAGGTTTTCTAACTTAGGCGACGCGGAGCTGCGGCTAAGCCTCCGAGTGCGGGCGAGACCCTCACTCGGAGTAGTTTGTCCTTAGACGAACAATGATGGTCCTGTTCATCTCGACAACCGAGTTTGGAGGATGTCCCACTCGAAAGGTTTTCTAACTTAGGCGATGCGGAGCCGCGGCTAAGCCCCCGAGTGCGGGCGAGACCCTCACTCGGAGTAGTTTGTCCTTAGACGAACAATGATGGTCCTGTTCATCTTGACAAACGAGTGTGAAGGATGTCCCACTCGAAAGGTTTTCTAACTTAGGCGACGTGGAGCCACGGCTAAGCCCTCGAGTGTGGGCGAGACCCTCACTCGGAGTAGTTTGTCCTTAGACGAACAATGATGGTCCTGTTCATCTTGACAACCGAGTGTGGAGGATGTCCCACTCGAAAGGTTTTCTAACTTAGGCGACGTGGAGCCGCGGCTAAGCCCCCGAGTGTGGGCGAGACCCTCACTAGGAGTTGTTTGTCCTTAGACGAACATTGATGGTCCTGTTCATCTTGACAACCGAGTGTGGAGGATGTCCCACTCGAAAGGTTTTCTAACTTAGGCGACGCGGAGCCGTGGCTAAGCCCCCAAGTGCGGGCGAGACCCTCACTCAGAGTAGTTTGTCCTTAGACGAACAATGATGGTCCTGTTCATCTTGAGAACCGAGTGTGGAGGATGTCCCACTCGAAAGGTTTTCTAACTTAGGCGACGCGGAGCCGCGGCTAAGCCCCCGAGTGCGGGCGAGACCCTCACTCGGAGTAGTTTGTCCTTAGACGAACAATGATGGTGCTGTTCATCTTGACAACCGAGTGTGGAGGATGTCCCACCCGAAAGGTTTTCTAACTTAGGCCACGTGGAGCCGCAGCTAAGCCCCCGAGTGTGGGCGAGACCCTCACTCGGAGTAGTTTGTACTTAGGCAAAATCAGGTTTGCGGCTAAGTGTTTTGTGTTTTACACCCACAGGGGGTGGCAGTCAAATTTCAACAAGATACAATGAAATAAAACTTTATTCATCGAGATCACTCGGATTCATTACTGGAATGACAAGCTAAAGTAGTTATGTTCTAGGTGTAGAACTTGCGAAGCAGGTCCACGTTCCAAGTCCGAGGCTCTTCTACTCCATCTTCGATATTCTAAAGCCGGTAGGCTCCATTGTGCAAGACTTTGGAGATTGCATACGGCCCCTGCCACGGAGGTGCTAGCTTGTGGGGTTTCTGCTGATCCAGTCAGAGAACAAGGTCTCCTTCCTGAAAGGCTCGGCCCTGGATGTGTCTGTCATGGTAACGCCTCAGATCCTGCTGATAGAGCGTCGGTTTGATGAGGGCCAGCTCTCTCTCTTCCTCCAAAAGGTCGAGGCCGTCTTGCCGAGCGGCTTCAGCTTCAGCTTCATCATATAGTTCCACTCGGGGGGAATTGTGCTGAAGATCACTCGGTAACACCGCCTCTGACCCGTACACCATGAAGAAAGGGGTGCGTTTCGTAGAGCGGTTTGGGGATGTCCGAATGCCCCATAAGACAGAAGGCAATTCTTTGACCCAAGCTCCAGCAGCGTACTTCAGGTCTCTCATCAATCGGGGCTTCAGACCTTGCAGAATCATTCCATTTGCGCGCTCTGCCTATCCATTCGACTGTGGGTGAGCCACTGAGGCGTAATTAACCCGAGTGCCTTGAGAGAAATAGAATTCACGGAACTCTTCTGAGTCGAAGTTCTTCCCATTATCCGTGATGATATCATGCGGTACTCCGAACCTGAAGATGATTTGCCAAATGAAACTAACGACAGTACCTGCATCCAAACTCTTGATGGGCTTTGCTTAGACCCACTTGGTGAACTTGTCAACCGCGACCAGCAGATGTGTGAATCCACTCGACCCAGTCCGTAAGGGACCGACCATATCAAGGCCCCATACTGCAAACGGCCAAGTGATCGGGATCGTCTTGAGCGCGGACGCTGGCTTGTGGCACTTATTCTTGTAGAACTGACACTTGACACATAGGTCTACCAGGTCCCTAGCTGCTTCATTGGCTCAGGGCCAATAAAAACCTGCTCGGAAAGCTTTAGCGACCAAAGTCCGAGAGGCCGCATGGTGGCCACAAGTTCCCGAGTGGATTTCATGTAAGATTTGTAGCCCTTCCTCTGGGGAGATGCATTTTTGGGTGACTCCTGTGGTGCTTTTCTTGTACAAATGGTCACCCATAACTTCGAATGACTTGGATCGATGGACGATCCGATGGGCTTCTTCTTCATCTTCGTGTAGTTCTTGTCTGAGCAAGTATGCCAAATAAGGTTGAGTCCACTCGGGAGTGATTACCAGCATTTCATGGACCAGATCCACTATAGCTGGAACTTCAACCTCAGTCGGATCAGATGGACCGACTGCTTGCGGGGGCTCCTCTGTGAAAGGATCTTCTGCGATTGTTGGAGCGCGTAGATGTTCAAGGAATATGTCTTTCGGGACCGCTCGCCGAGTGGACCCGATCTTTGCGAGGTCCTCTGCTGCCTGATTCTTTACGCGAGGAATGTGATGCAGTTCTAGGCCTTCAAAATTCTTCTCTAGCTTCCTGACCGTGTTGTAGTATCCGGTCATTGCTGGACTCCGAATGTCCCACTCCTTCATCACTTGGTTGACAACGAGTTCCGAGTCGCCATAGATCATCAAACGACGAATGCCGAGTGATATGGCCATGCGGAGCCCGTACATGAGGGCTTCATATTCGGCCTCATTGTTTGATGAGTCAAAATGGATTTGGAGGACATAGTTCAGTCGGTCTCCTTTGGGAGATACAAGAACCACGCCAGCACCCGAGCCATTGAGCATCTTGGATCCATCGAAGAACATAATCCAGTGTTCAGGAACACTCGGAATTGGTTGCCCCTGCTCGATCCACTCGGCCATAAAATCAACCAATGCCTGGGACTTGATTGCTTTCTTAGCTTCAAACTTGATCTCTAGCGGAAGGAGCTCGATTTCCCACTTTGCCACTCGGCCAGCGGCGTCCCTGTTATGCAGGATCTCCGACAAGGGAGCGCCGCTGACGACCGTGACCGAGTGATCTTGGAAATAATGAACCACCTTTTTGGCAGTCAGGTAAATACCATAGACTAGCTTTTGGTAGTGCGGGTACCTTTGCTTGGAAGGGGTTAGTACTTCTGAGATGGAATATATGGGTCTTTGCATTTTGAATGCTTTTCCTGGCTCTTCGCGCTCTACCGCAAGGACTGTGCTCACCACCTGGCTGGTCTCCGCAATGTACAAGAGTAGAGGTTCCTGGCTGCCTGGAGCAGCTAACACCGGCTGGGTGGAAAGCAATGCCTTAAGTTCTGCGAACGCGGCTTGCGCTTCATTGGTCCACTCGAATTTGTCGGACTTCTTCATCAATCGGTAGAGAGGGCGCGCCTTCTCTCCGAGTCTTGAAATGAATCGGCTCAGGGCCGCAAGACATCCTGTCAACCTTTGTACGTCGTGCAAATGCTCAGGTTGCTTCATTCGGACTATGGCACCGATTTTGTCTGGATTGGCGTCAATCCCTCGTTCGGAAATGAGGAAACCGAGTAACTTTCCTGCAGGCACTCCGAATGTGCACTTGGCTGGATTCAGCTTTATCCCAAAACGCCGCAGGTTCGCGAAGGTTTCGGCGAGGTCAGTCAGGAGGTCGGAACCTTTCCTAGACTTGACTACGATATTGTCCATATAGGCCTCCACGTTCCGACTGATTTGCTTTCGCAAGCACTTCTGGATCATGCGCTGAAAAGTGGCTCCAGCATTCTTCAAGCCGAATGGCATCGTGACGTAGCAAAAACACCCGAATGGGGTGATGAAGGCTGTTTTTATTTCATCAGGACCATACATTTGGATCTGGTGGTACCCGGAGTACGCATCCAGGAACGACAGACGTTCACGTCCGGCCGTAGAGTCTACTATCTGATCAATCCGAGGTAAAGGAAAATGATCCTTAGGCCAGGCCCGATTGAGATGTTTGAAGTCAATACACATACGGAGTGACTTGTCCTTCTTCGGTACCAAGACAATATTCGCGAGCCACTCAGAGTGGTCAATTTCGCGAATGAACTCGGCGGCGAGGAGCCGAGCTATCTCTTGACCAATCGCCTTGCGCTTCTCGACAGAGGATCGGTGCAAGTACTCCTTGACTGGCTTGGCCTTGGGATCGGTTCGGAGTCGGTGCTCAGCCAGTTCACTGGGAACACCAGGCATGTCAAACGGCTTCCATGCGAAGATGTCCCAGTTCTCACGGAGGAACTGGATGAGCTCGGCTTCCTATTTGTCTCCGAGTGAAGTGGAGATGTTCGTCGGAGCGGCACTTGGGTCACTCGATGGACATGAACTTGCTTAGTCTCGCCAGCCGATTGGAAGGTTGATTCTGAAGTTGACCGCTTTGATCTGAGCAGGTCAGCAGTGTCTACTTCTTTCTTGTACCCTTCAAGCTCGACCGCAAGCACTTGTTCATTGGCTATCTTTGTGCCCTGCTGAAGGCACTCCTCGGCGACCTTCCGATCACCAGTGACTGTAATCACACCCTTAGGTCCTGGCATCTTGACCTTCAGATACACGTAACATGGCCTGGCCATGAAACGTGCGTAGGCGGGCCTACCCAGGATGGTGTGGTAAGCACTGCGGAAGTCAACCACCTCAAAGGTTAGCTTTTCCTATCGAAAATCTTCTCACCACCGAATACTACGTCCAGAGCGATCTGACCGAGTGATTCCGCCTTCTTTCCAGGAACAATCCCATGGAAATGCATGTTGCTCTTGCTCAGTCGGGACATCGGGATGCCCATAGCCTTGAGCGTGTCGGCGTATATGATATTAAGCATGCTGCCTCCGTCCATTAGGACCTTGCGCAATCAGACACTGCTGGGTCAACAACCAGCGCCTGCCTCCCAGGGGTGGCCATGTGGGGCGGATGATCGGACTGGTCGAAGGTGACAGGCGTCTTCGTCCAGTTGAGGTACTTGGGAGCAGTCGGAACTGCCATATTAACCTCCCGATTGATAACCTTTAGCTGCCTCTTGCTCTCAACATCGGCGAAGATCACATTGAGGACTTTATCCACTTTCGGATACTCGGAAGTATCTTCTTCATCTTCGACATCGACCTTCTCACTCGAGGGCTCAGCGCCCATCTCCTGCTTGAGCAGGCGGCATTCCCGAGTGGTATGCTTCGGAAGCACAACGTTGCCTTCTTCATTCGTTTTGGTATGAATCTGGCACAGTTGGTCAAGAATGTCGGATTTGTACTCGGATTTCTTCTTGGGAATCCATTCTTTCTTCTTTTTCTTGGGCTTCGGCTTGCCTTTCCCTTGCCCTTGGACGGCTGCGACCTCCGCTTTGCCGGAGACGTCTGCCTTCCGCTTCTGATTTTTCCCGGCGTTGCCTCCCGATTGAGGGGCGTTGCCGGCTCTCGCCTTACCGCTACGGAGGCGGTCTTCTTCCTCGCCATTGGCGTATTTGTTTGCAATCTCCATGGCCCGACTGAGGGACAGATCCC
This sequence comes from Elymus sibiricus, assembly GCA_039707655.1. Classification (NCBI taxonomy): domain Eukaryota; kingdom Viridiplantae; phylum Streptophyta; class Magnoliopsida; order Poales; family Poaceae; genus Elymus; species Elymus sibiricus. Next base: position 129,826,635 of record CM077673.1, on the reverse strand, counting down.
CAGACTGACCCAACTTCAAGACTAACTCCCGATACCGAGTGCGTGCCTTGAAGGCGCACACGGCCTGATGCTCGGTGACATTTTCGACGGTGTTATGCAACGTGGTCCAGCGCTGAATGTACTCTCGGAGAGTTTCATTGTTCTTCTGAACGCAGTGCTGGAGTTCCGTCAGTCCACCCGGGCGCTTGTAGGTGCCTTCGAATGTCTTGACGAACACTCGGTCCAAGTCTTCCCAACAATAAATGCAGTTGGCGGGCAACTGATTTAGCCACGCCCGTGCGGACCCTTCCAACATGAGCGGAAGGTGCTTCATGGCAATGAAATCATCGCCGCCGCCGATCTGGACAGCGACTCGATAATCTTCGAGCCAAGTCTCTGGCTTGGACTCGCCATTGAATTTTCCAATTCCGGTTGCCAGTTGGTAGTTGGGGGGTATTTCAGCCTCTCGGATGTATTTGCTAAAACACCCAAGGCCGGTTACGCCCCAGCCACTCGCCCGGTCTCTGTCATATCTGTTCCGATCAACCACTCGCTGGGTGATGTCAGATCGGGCATCGTAGCCCCTATGCCGAACAGGGCTCCGCTCGCGGTTTCTCCCAAGTGGGTAGCCTCCGTCATACGGACGCTGGCCACGCGGATCACCCCTCGGAGGGGGAGTCCGACTGAAATCACGGTCGTTGCGTCCACGTCCTCCGTACGGACCTCTCGAATGAGGAGCAGTTCGTGGGTCTTCCCTCGGCGCTAGCGGACTGTGAGCCGACTACACAGTATCTGCCCGAGTGGATTCATTATGAATCCGATGATGAGATTGTGATACCTCGGAGTTCTGTTGTAGGGCGGTCTTCAACAAAGCCTGGATCTGCCGAATGCCCTCGCCTGCTGCCGAATTAGACGGCTGGATCGAATCTGCGATCCGAGTGGCCGCGGCCAGGTTCATCAAAGGTGTACGCATCATCGGGATGGTGTATGGACGATACTTCGTGAACGTCAACTGGCGGCCGCTACGGCTGGAACTGGGAAGTTCCCTTGCCGCGCGCTCGTCGAGTGAATGTTGTAGCCGCTCAAGACGCTCGTGCTCAGCCAGAGTGGCTTGGCGAGCGGCCTCCAGGGCTATCTCTTCGGGGGTGTTCCACGCAATGGGCGTCTGGAGGACTTGGTCATTCCTGCGCCTGATTTCTTCCCGCTGCTCCCGAGTGAGCGGTCGGGGAATGTAGCCGTCGGAGCTGGCGTTGCGGCGGTCGCCGTCCCGATCACGGGTATTTCCCGCCGAGTGCCCTGGGGGGGCAGCGTCTCGGGCTGGGCTGGCCATCAAGACCTCCGCCACTTCGCCGCTGCTCTCGAAACCAGCAGCATCGGAGGAGTCATCATCCGAAGACGAGAAAAGACAGTGGACTGACTCGTCAGCTTCGAGTACAGCCACTTGCCATCCTGCGGCCTGCGCCGCCGCAGCGTGCTTGATCTAGCGCTGCAACCAAGAGCGTCCAGAGCGCCGGCGAGAAGCCGCAAGACGGGTCGGGGAAGTCAGTCGATAGGGCGTAGACGGTTGCCGGAGGAGAACTTCGAACATCGTCGCGCTAAAGTGCACTGCGCCGTGGGCGGGCAGTGCCTCAGCATCCAGTGGTGCCTCCTGCAGCCACGCCGAATCGTCGACGGTGAAGTTGAGGGACCCGAAGAAGATCTCGCCGCCGAAAGCGTTCATGATGAACGGGAGAATGGAAATTCCACCTGCGCCAAAATTCGCTAGATGCGCAGCCCCACGATGGGCGCCAACTATCGTGGGAATGACCCTGACAATAGTACTAGGGGGTACGAATGGAGGGGCGAAGTCTAGCTACGGCTCAGATGTTTCACTCGGATGTGTACGAGTTCAGGCCCCACTCGGAAGTGGTAAAAGCCCTACGTCTCGAGCCCGGGGGCTGGTTTGTTTTGCTTATGTGGGAGTATGAGAATACAAGTGTCGAAACCTTGCTACGGCGTCCGGTGGTGGCTTATATAGAGTGCGCCACCACCAGCCGAGCGCCGCAATAAATGCTAGTTAAAGCTACGTTACAGGAACTGCCGCTTTAACTAGAGCGTTACTGGTAACGCACGATTGATCAATCCCAGAGGACGTCTCTCCGTATTACTCAACGCTACATCTCCTGGACCGTTGAGTTCCTGTTGACCGAGTGTGGCTGTGGACATCCGAGTGTATCTTCAGGCGCGCCCGAGTGACTCTTCAGATCTAGCCGAGTGCACGTCCACCTCTGGAGCTTCAATGTCGATGAGGGTCCCTAGGTGGGCCAGGAAGTCAGCCTTGTGACCCTACCCATGGTAGACGACCTCGTCAGACACTAACTTTGACTTCGAGAGGGTGATGAACCTTGTCTCTCGGGAGCTGTACAAGGAGCTCAGGAAGGAGGCACATGAGCCTGTGGACATCATGGTCCAGAAGTTCGCATAAAAGGCGAGGAGGACTCTGACGCAGGCGACGAAGAAGAAGATGCCAGCGACAGCAACAACGACAACACCTCCTCTGCCTAGGCCTTCTTTCTCCCCTTCTCCCTGTTATCCAGCTGTTGTAACCCCGTGAGGGCATGAAGACACTTGTTTTGCTATTTGCCTCAAGTCTTTAATTATTCACTGCAAATCTCTACTGCCTTGTGAGGCCCCTTTTCTTTTTTCTTTGTACATGCCTTTGTGTTATACGTTGCCAGGACCCATCCCCCTAGCGTGCTACGACCATCGCTGGTATGTTAGGACATGTGCCTAACAAGACAAGAGGGTGTAGGGCTCCACAGGGAAGTAAGGGCTCATAAGGCGTGATGCTCAGGAAGCTCCCCTTTGACGTGCAAGTAGCTAGTGTGACGGGGATATTACCCCTGGGTATGCCAAGATAAGGGTGTTCAAGCCCCTTTCAGAAAAAACTACACGGCCGGCTGGTCCATGACCGGCTCGCGAACGGCCGGCTAGCCCCCTGGCTGGCTGGCCCACGGCCGGCTGGTCCATGGCCGGCTGGCGAGCGGCCGGCTGGCCCACGGCCGGCTGGATAGGAGCCGGCCGCCTGGCCCTCGGCCAGCCCGCAACCGGCCGCCCCGCGGCCCGCCCTCCCGCTGACCTCTGGACGGGCCGGCGCCTGTCTCTCCCCGTTGCGACCAAGTACACCGACAGGACACGACCCCCACGATGGGCTCCGGCGTGGCTACAGCAACCGCTGACGCGTGGGTGCGCGTGGCTACAGTCCGGACGGTCGTACCACTTGCCCTGGCCGATCGAGACCCGGCGGGGCAACAGTGCGGCCACGCCGGCATCCACTCCATCACCTGCCGCGGCGTGGCTATAGCGCAGCCGGCCGTACCGCTGACTTCGGCCGGCAGGCGCAAGACGACGCCACACGAGACGACCCGTGCCGCGGCAGTTGGGCGCGGGCCAATAGAAGAGCCGGCTGGCGGGCCCCGGTCGGCGATGGGACCGCACAGCCAGTGGGCCCTATGAGCGACGAGATGACCCCACCGGTGGGGCCGCCGGCCGGCAAGGGGCTGCTGGCCGGGGCCCCCGTTCAGTACCTTATGTATATTGTAAGCCGGGGGGTTGGCCTATAAAACCCCCCGAGACCCCCCATGCATCGGAAAAGCATTTCACCCCATCTCGCACTCTCACTCCCACGTAGCGAGGAAAGAAGAGACGGCTGCTACTTCTTCTTCCTCTAGACAACAGCTCAAGGAGCACCATTGTAACACCAAACGCCCATCAACTAGACAAGCAGGACTAGGGGTGTTACCTCCCACGGAGGGCCCCGAACCTGGGTACATTGTGTGTCCCTCACCGCTTGTGCCCAATCCCGCTCCCAGAGTCCGCCGGCGTTATTCGGCCCCAACTACTCTCCATAAGCCACCCCATGGCATCTGTCATGAGAAAACGACGACAGTTGGCGTCCCCCGTGGGGCCGTCTGCGGCGCCGGACGGAGTCACGCTCCGGGCGGGACCCTTCACCACCTCCCCCGGCCGCCCCGTGTCCGGGCGGAACTGCACGCTCGTGGGGCTTGCTCCCACGGGACGGGACCCCGTTCCTGCCAGCCCTGCGGGCGACGCTGCCGGCCTCTCCGACGAGTGGCTCGACAGCGACCCTCTGTTCGACATCGTCATCCTCACCGAGCACGTCGGCAGGCTGAGCCTCGCCGACGAGCCAGCTGACGATGAGTACCCTAGCCAGGTACTCGACTGCCTCGACCCGCCCTCATTTGTGGGCGCACTCGCCCCGGGCGAGGCCAATGACTCCCGCGTCCGCGCGGGGGTAATGGCCACCGGCTCCTCCACGACCTCCGGCCGCGTCAGGGCGGAGGCGGAGGCGGCCGTCGCGGCCGCCTGCACTGGCACCTCCGACCCCCTCGGCTCCGTGCTTCGGGGCCTCAGCACTCCCGTCGCGCCTACAATGAACCCAGCTACGGCTACGGCTGAGCTGGAAGCTGCTCGCCGGCTGCTGCTCAACGAGGCGACCACGCTCGCCACCACCAAGCGCCGGATGGAGTCCGTGCAGCGCGAGTATAACTCCGCCTACGGCCTCACCCCCGCCGGCAACGAGCCCAGCCGGCGCGGTGACGTCCGTAACCGCGGCCGTGTGGTCGCGGAAATCCTCGGTGGCAGGCTTCCCACCTACGACACACCGGCTGCCAACCTGAGGGCCGCCTAGGTGGCCTACGCCGACCTCGCCGACCTGGTAGGCGAAGAGCGAGAGCAGCAGGACCGGCACATCCAAGACCTCATCGCCACCGCCAACGCCCAGCAGGCCCGGCTTGATGACATCAACGCCGGCTCTGAAATTCCCGTCCCCGAGAGGAATGCCCCACCAACTGCTGGCCAGCGTCGGCTGGGCCAGCAAGCCTCTTCCCCCCGTGGCTCCGGCCGGCGGGGCGCTGGGTCTCATAACGGACGCTCCCGGCTGAGAGACTAGCTGCCGGCCGTCAACAGCCGGCGCAACGACGCTCCGGCTGGCGGCAACCGACGCAGTCGGGACCATACCCTGCCCCCGCGACGGGAGCGCGCGCACTCGCCAGCCCCGGATGTCCGTCCCGAGCTCGCCGCTCGGCTCGGCCTGCACGTCCCGCTGAGCGAGAACGATGCCCGGACCCGCATCGACCGGCTGGCGCAATCCGCCCTCCTGGAGGAGGAGGGTCCGATCGGCCCGGCGTGCTTCGGCCCTCGGATCCGCAACGAGCCATTCCCAACCGGCTTCATGCTCCCTCGCAACACCCCGAAGTACAACGGCACGGCCAAGCCGGAGGACTGGCTGGTCGACTACACCACCGCGGTCGGCATAGCCAGGGGGAACAAGCGCGTAGCCGTGCGCTACGTCCCCCTCATGTTGATCGGCTCGGCTCGGACCTGGCTCAACAGCCTGTCCGCCGGCAGCATCAATACCTGGACGGACTTCGATGAGGCGTTCGTCCGCAACTTCACCGGCACCTACAAACGGCCCGGCCGGCCCCGCAAGCTGGCCATGTGCGTCCAGGGGCCGGACGAGTCCCTCCGCGACTACCTCACGTGTTGGACCGAGCTCTACAACTCCTGCGAGGGGGTGCACGAGGTGCAGGCCATCCAGTACTTCATCGAGGGCTGCTGCGATGGCACCCACCTCAAGCACAAGCTCTTGTGCTCCGAGCCAACGACCCTGGCAGACCTAATGGCCAAGGCAGACAAGTACGCCACGACCGACTCCACGATGCGGATGAAGGTCACCATGCCAGCCAAGCCGACCCCACCGCCTGCCGCGCCGTGGGCGGCTGCCTACAACCGGCCACAGCAGAACAACAAGCACAAGGCCGACCAGCCGGATCCCCGCTATAGGAGCCGACAGGTCGCAACCATCGAGGAAGAGCAGCCAGCTGCCCAGGCGTCTAGCCAGCGTCAGCGAACCGGCAAGAACTCCTGGCAGCCCAAGCTCACCTTCGAGGAGATGCTCGACGCGCCCAGCAAGATGCACTCCGGGGCCAAGTCGGCCACCCACACGCTCCGGCAGTGCAGCTTCTCCCAGTGGCTAGCTCGAGGCGAGGGCCTTCCGGTTCCTCCGCCTCTGGCTCCCCGCGCGACGGCTCCGGCTCCGGCCCAGCCGCCTGCTCCGGCTCCGGCTGCCAACGACGGCCGCCTCCACGACCAGTTCCCCAACCAGGACGGGTCTTACGTCGTCTTCACCAGCGAAGGAACCGACAAGCATAGTGTGTGCCAGCGCCGGCACGAGGTGAACGCCACCGTCCCCTCGGTCCCCCAGTTCATGCACTGGTCCGAGAAGCCGGTCACCTGGAGCCGGGCGGACCACTCGGCCATAATGCCAAACCCCGGCAGCTATGCCCTCGTCCTTGATCCCACCACCGCCTCCGAGAGGCTCACCTGCCACTTCTCGCGGGTGCTGATCGACGGGGGCAGCAGCATCAACATCCTCTACTGCGACACGCTGCTCAAACTGGGGCTCAGGGAGAAAGACCTGCGGGCGAGCCGAACGGTGTACCACGGCATCGGGCCGGGAAAGTCCTGCACCCCCATCGGCAAGATCGAGCTCGACGTCCTCTTCGGCAACAAGAGCCACTTCCGCCGTGAACCGGTATGGTTCGAGGTGGTGGACCTCGACAGTCCTTACCACGCGTTGTTGGGTAGGCCGGCCCTCGTCAAGTTCATGGCGGTTCCCCATTACGCCTACCTCAAGCTCAAGATGTCGGGCCCTAAGGGCATCATCACCATCGATGGCGACTACAAAAAGTCGATCGAGTGTGCGCGTGACAGCAGCCGGCAGGCCAAGGCCCTGGAGATAGCGGAGGAGAGGCGGCAGCTTGACCGGCTTGTGGCTCACGCCTCAGAGCAGCCGGCCGTGCCGGCTCCTCCGTCCCAGTCGGCCAACGAGGCGTCGTTCTAGCCGTCCAAGGACACCAAGCAGGTACCACTCGACCCAGCCAACCCCAAGCAGTGCGTCACCATCGGTGCCCACCTCGACAGCAAATAGGAAGGCGAGCTCGTTGACTTCCTCCGTGAGAATCGGGACATCTTTGCGTGGTCTCCAAAAGACATGCCGGGTGTTCCGAGGAAGTTCGCCGAGCACAAACTTCATGTGCGGCCGGATGCCAAGCCGTTCAAGCAACCCCTGCGCCATTTCTCCAAGGAGAAACGGCGTACTATAGGACAAGAGATCGCCCGGCTGCTCGCAGCCGGCTTCATCATGGAAGTGTTCCACCCGGACTGGCTGGCCAACCCAGTCCTGGTGCTGAAGAAAACCAAGACCTGGCGCATGTGTATCGACTACACCAGCCTGAACAAGGCCTGTCCCAAGGACCCTTTCGCCCTACCCCGGATCGATCAAGTCATCGACTCCACAGCCGGCTGCGACCTGCTGTCCTTCCTGGACGCCTATTTCGGCTACCACCAGATCAAGCTGGATCCAGCCGACCGGCTGAAGACCTCCTTCATCACCCCTTTCGGGGCCTACTGCTACATCACCATGTCCTTCGGCCTGAAGAACGCGGGCTCTACCTTCCAGCGCTACATGCAGAAGTGTCTCCTGCCTCAGATCGGCAGGAACATCCACGTCTACGTGGACGACATCGTCGTCAAGACCAAGAAGCATTTCAGCCTCCTCGACGATCTTCGGGAGACCTTCGCTTACCTGCGCGAATACAAGATCAAGCTCAACCCGGAGAAGTGTGTTTTCGGCGTGCCAGCCGGCCAGCTCCTGGGTTTCTTCGTGTCAGTCCGCAGCATCGAGGCTAACCCAGAGAAGATCAGAGCCATCGAGCGCATGCACAAGCCGTCCAAGCTCCGCGACGTCCAGAAATTCACCGGTTGCCTTGCCTCGCTCAGACGGTTCGTCAGCCGGCTGGGCGAGAAGGCGTTGCTCCTCTACCAGCTCATGAGGAAGACGCCCAAGTTCGAGTGGACCGACCAGGCGAATGAGGCATTCCGCGACCTCAAGCGCGCGCTCTCTAGCGGTCCCGTCCTGGCGGCTCCGGCTGAGAAGGAGCCGATGCTCGCGTACATCGCGGCGACCACCCGCGTAATCACCATCGTTCTGGTGGTGGAACGGCTGGAGGAGGGCAAGGCGCTGCCAGTCCAGCGCCCCATCTACTACCTCAGCGAGGTCCTCTCCGCCTCCAAGCAGAACTACCCCCACTAGCAGAAGATGTGTTACGGCATACACTTTGCCGCCAAGAAGGTCAAGCAGTACTTCCAGGAGCACACCATCACCGTGGTGAGCACGGCCCCGCTCGGCGAGATCACGAGCGGCTGGGACGCCACCGGCCGGATCGCCAAATGGGCCATCGCTCTCGCCGACTACGAGATTCGGTACGAGCCGCGCACCACCATCAAGTCACAGACGATGGCTGACTTCCTCGACGACTGGGCCGAGACCCAGTTCGTGCCGCCTCCCCCGGACTCCACGCATTGGCGCATGCACTTCGACGGCTCGAAGATGCGAACCGGCCTGGGAGCCGGCATCGTCTTGTCGTCCCCGAAGGGGGACCTGCTCAAGTACGCACTCCAGATCCTCTTCGCCGCCTCCAACAACGTGGCCGAGTACGAGGCGCTCATCCACGGCCTCCGGCTCGCCAAGGAAATCGGGATCCGGCGCATCCTCTGTTTTGGCGACTCCGACCTCGTGGTGCAACAGGTCTCTGGCGAATGGGACGCCAGGGACGCCAACATGGCCAGCTATCGCTTCCTCGTCCAGCGGCTCACCGGCTCCTTCGAGGGCTGTGAGTTCCACCACGTCCCCCGGGCGGACAACGAGGCAGCCGATACGTTGGCAAAGATCGGCTCCACCCGGCAGGCCATCCCAGCCGGCGTCTCCCTCGAACGGCTGCTCAAGCCTTCGATCAAGCCCTCCCTCGAATCAGAGTCTATCTTCGTGCCGGCTGACGCCGCCGGCTCTTCGCCGGATCCGGCTGCTCTGCCGGCACCATCAGCTCCGGCTGCCATGCCGGCCCCGTCGGCTCCAGCATCTGACGCCCCCGCGGCAGCCGGCTCTGGCTCCACGGCCGTCATGATGGCGATCGACGTACCCCCCGCTGTCTCAGTCTCGAGGACTGGCGCCCCGGTCCCGGGGGCTGGCGAGCCGGTCCCGGGGACTGACAAGCCAGACCCGGGGGCTCCGGCTGCCTCCGGCGCTCCACTTGAGCTCGAGCCGGCTCCCGTCTCGGCCCCCTCACGGGCCCAGCCCATTCTGGCTTTCCTCTTGCGCGGCGAGCTCCCCCCTGACGAAGCCATGGGAAGACAAATCCAGCGCCGGACGCCGGCCTACAGCATCATCAACCGCGAGCTAGTTCATCGCAGCACCACCGGCGTGTTCCAACGCTGCGTCGAGCCGGAGAAGGGGCAAGAAATCCTCCTCGACATCCACCAGGGTGAGTGCGGGCATCACGCCGCCTCCAGGACCATGGTGGCCAAGGCATTCCGCCACGGCTTCTACTGGCCGACGGCCTTGGAAGAGGCCAAGCGGCTGGTCGATAAATGCGAGGGGTGCCAGCGCTTCAGCACACAGAGCCACCTGCCAGCAACAGCCCTCTAGACCATCCCACTCTCATGGCCCTTTGCCGTCTGGGAGCTGGACATGGTAGGGCCCTTCAAGACCGCGCGGGGCGGCATGACGCATCTACTGGTGGCTGTCGACAAGTTCACCAAGTGGATCGAAGCCAGGCCCATCAAAAAGCTGGACGACCCCATAGCCGTTCGATTCATCAAGGACATCACGGTCCGCTACGGCGTTCCCCACAAAATCATCACCGACAACGGCACAAATTTCGCCAAAGGCGCGATGGTGCGTTTTTGCTCTGAGGAGGGCATCCGGCTCGACCTCGCGTCGGTGGCCCACCAACAGACGAACGGCCAGGCGGAGAGGGCAAACGGCTAGATCCTGGCCGGCCTCAAACCTCGGCTCGTGGCGCCCCTCGTGCGATCGGCCGGCTGCTGGATCGACGCGCTGCCGGCTGTCCTTTGGAGCCTCGGGACCACGCCCAACCGGTCGACCGGCTACACCCCTTTCTTTCTCGTATACGGGTCTGAGGCGATCATCCCCACGGACATCGAGTCACCCTGTATACGGAGAAGGCCGCGAAGGAGGCAAGAGAAGACGGCGTCGACCTACTTGAAGAAGCACGCGAACTGGCCCTGAGCCGGACGGCCATCTACCAGATGAAGCTCCGGCACTACCACAGCAAGCGAATCCGGCCACTCTCCTTCCGTGAAGGAGACCTGGTGCTCAGGCGGATCCAGCGGACCGCCGGCCAACACAAATTGTCCTCCCTATGGGAGGGCCCGTTCATCGTCAGCAAGGCGCTGCACAACAATGCCTACTATCTGATAGATGCCCAGAAGTCGCGGAAGCGCAAAAGAGACGCCTCCGGCGAGGAGACGGAGCGCCCATGGAATGCGGCGCTCCTTCGACCGTTCTACTGCTAGAAAGAACCAGTGTATGTATGTATCTTCCCTTCTGTTGGAACTTAATGAATGCAATGGGGGCCCCAAGCCGGCACTTGGGGCACGCCCCTTTTTCAATTCCATCAAAGGCTTGTCATCTCTTAAGAAGGGCACCCGGGTCCGGCTCCCTTGGCCCGGGGGCTCGCCGGCTTTTCTCCAAGGCGGTCAAGTAGTGTGAACAAGCAATCCGTCCCCCCCCCCCTGCCCAACCACAGACCGGCCCCTGGCTGTGCGGCTGGCAGAACCACGGGATGGGAAGGAACTTATCACACGAACGCCGCCCGAAGAGTAGCAGCCGGATAGGTCCAGCCAGACCATGTTATCTCTAAGAAACCGGCCTCTGCCGGTTTGCCCCAACTCTAGCCGGACGGCTCTAAGGCCCATATGGTTTCCCCAAGGACGATGCCCCGTCCCTGTCCCAGACCGGCTCCCGGCTGGCTGACAGGCGGGGCGGAAGCCAGAAGGAATCCTTGCGTGAGATATGAGTCGAAAGGCAAAGAGCAAAAGATGAGCCGGCACGCAAACATTTTTACTTCAAGCAAATTTATAAACAAAAGGCCACAGGCCGAAGGTTCTTTACAATACACCCCCAGTGGGTGGAAATGCGTCTTAAACAAGTCTCGCAGCAAAGAAAAAGATACGGTAAAAGACGGGCCACCTAAGCCTCCGGCGCATCACCAGCCGGCCCGCCAGCCGGCCCGGTAGACTGCCCAGAAGCGGCCGCCGGCTCCTCCTCCATGGCCTCCGTGGCCTCGTTGTCGCTGCCGGTGCTAGAGGCCGTGCTCTCGTCGGCAACCTCCTCGTCCCCGGGCCCTTGGGGAATGCCGAAGGAGTCCTCGGCAACCGGTTCGCCGTCCTCACCTAGCGCTGGCAGGAGCTCGTTCGGGTCGACGTAGCAAGCCAGCTCGTTGGCTCGGTGGACGAGGGCGCCTTCGCGGGCGGCTCGCTCCGCCTCGGGGACCTTGCGCATCGTAGCCAGCCGAACCGAAGGGCCATCTACGCCCTGGAGCGGGCCGCCGATGCCTTCCAAACCTCGAGCCGGGCCACCGCGTTCTCCAGCCACGGCGCCACGCGGCCTGCCGGGGCCCCGCGACCCGGCCAAAGGGCCGAAATCACCTCCATGCCGGCCGTGTGGAGCCGGTCCATACCGCGCTGAAGGAAGAGCAGCCGGTTCTCGATGGCCAGCGCAAACTCCGGCAAGTCCCAGCCGGCGTGCTCCTCAATCTCCTGCCCGCGCTGCCGCAGGCACTCCCGATGCTCCGCCACGACCCGCTCGGCGCGGCGCTGAGTGTCCGGGAACCGATCTAAGGGATAGGAAAAGAATCAGAAAAGCGGGGAGAGAAGCAGCCGGCAAGGAAAGAGGACTCATGATCAAAAAGCTCACGCTGGAAGGCTTCGTCCACCTCGATCGCAAACTGGGGGCCCGAGCTCCACTCCCTCTCGCGTGCCTCCTTCGCCTGGGCAAGGGTGGCCTCACGCCTCTCAAGCTCGCCGGCAAGACGAGCAACCTCGTCCTGCAGGGCGGTGACCCACCGGCTGGCATCGGCCGCCTGCTTGGCGGCCTCATCCCGGGCCGCCACCTCCTTCTGCAGCTCCGCGGTGAGGCGCTCTTGGGCCGCCTGCCCATCCACGGCCAGGCCGCCCAGCCGATCCCGCTCCGACGTGATCGCATGGAGATTCCGCTCCAGCCGGTCCCGCTCGGAGGCCACCTCGTCCCTCTTCTGCCGGATTGGGGTGAGGACCTCCAGCTCCTCTACGAAAGGATCGACCCGAGTTACTTAAGAATGCGGAAGATTCGTGCCTGCTGCCGAGCAGCCGGCCCGACTTTCGGGGGCTACACCCAGTGGGTGCGCTCGCGCGGCCCCACTGGAACAAACGTACCTTTCCCCTTCCGCAGCGCCTCCTGGACCTGATTAAAGCCGGCCTTGCCGCGGTTATGGATGGCAACCGCCTCATCAAAGAGCACCTGCCAGTTGGCGTTCTCAGCCTGCCCCGCGCCAAGAGACAAGAAGTTAGACGAAAAGAGAAAGATCCGGCCCGGCTGCCACGCAGCCGAGCAGCCGGCCCGAATCTCGGGGGCTACTCCCAGTGGGTGCGCTTGCGCGCCCCCACTGAAAGTTCAACGCAAGCTAGAGGAGTCTCACCTCCACCGCCTCCTCCACACGCCAGAAATTGCTTTCGGTGGCCTCCGCAAACTTGGCCAGCCCCTGGCGGCAGTGCGCCATGATGCGGCCTGGCTCCCCAGGCGCGAGGGCCGGGCTACTGGCCGACAGGGTCAGGACGACCGGGGCGAGGGCCAGCGCTTTCCAGTCCCGGATCACGTCGAGCATGGTCCTCCTCGCCCGGCTCGCCCCACCACTCGACCTGGCGCCCACCGCGGCGGCGGCCGGCGGGAGGTCAGCGGTAACCACTAGGGCCTGGGAGCCAGCCTCGGGCCCCTCTGAAACCAGCACGGCCGGCTCCGCCACCTGCCGAACCGGCTCGCTCCCCCCGCCGACCGTCACCTCCGGTGCCGCCTCCGGCACAGTCGGGGCGACAGGCGCGTCTGCCGCGGCCGGCTCGACAGTGGGTGGGGTCATGACCGTCTCCGCCCGCTGGGCCGTCTCCTTAGCCGGCTCGGGCACCGCGCCCTCCGGCCAGGCCACCTCCGCCAAGGGAGGGGCCGTGGCCGTCTCCTCGACCGGCTCCCGCGGCTCGCTCGATGGAGGCCTCGACATCCGCGTCGATTCCACCGCCGAGTCCATCGCACGCGCCGGGTCTGCGGGCCGCCTCCGCCTCCCCTCACTCGAGACCCCCGAACGCGAGGGCGCGCCCTTCGCCCCTGCCTTCGCGGCTCGCATCTCTGCGAGCCTCCTCTACTCCTCCCGCACCATGGCCGCGTGCTCCTGCGCCTGCAGGCTGGTAGCGTCCACCGGGTCGGCGGTTGACTCCGTGTCATGGAGCTCGATGGCGTCCCTGGGGTAAACAAAGGCTGGGCCCTCATGCACTTGCCGGCTCGAAAACTCGAAAAAACCCACAAGAACTAGGAAAAAGTACTCACCCGCCGACGACGGGAAGGGCCCGCCTGGCCCGAGGCGGCGGCTTCGCGACGGCCGCTCGCACTCTCTTGCGAGCCGGCGGCTGTGTCGACGGCTGCCCCGAGGCCGGCCTCTTCTCCCGACGGGAGGCCTCAGCCGTCCAGCCACGAGCCAAATGCTCCTCGCTCCGTCCGCGTGGCTCCCGCCGAGCTGTGGGGGGAGGCGCGTCCAAGACCCGGACATCATCATCATCATCATCATCCTCGTCAGTCCAATCTTTGATCGAGGGTCCGGAGGGGAACTCACCAGCCGCTCTAGACCAGCCGGCTCCCGGGTCACCCATCGCCCCGTCCGCCTCTACCTCTCCCGAGGAGTCGACCCCCTCCTCAACGCCGCCTCCCAGCTCGAAATCCTCCGGGTCGGAATCGGCGCGTTCCGCCTGGAATATCTGGGGGTGCGGGCCGTCCGGCGTATTCTGTCGAACAAAGTGTTGTGGTCAGCACGACGTGTGAGTAGGGGGGCGGTTGGAGAAACACAAAAGGAAAGGAAAACCACCTCGACGGGGCATACCAGGGGTGGCGGGTCGTGCCGGTTGTACGACAACTTGCCGAAGCTCCAGGTCCCCGGTGTCAGTTTGAAGTTGGTGATGGCGTTCACCCGCTCCGCCCCCTGGGCTGTCGTTAGCTCGAAGGTTGACAGCCGGCAGGGGTCCCGCCGGCCCATCATGTCGCAGATCCGGTGCGGCCTCTACTGAAGGGGCAGCAACCGGCGATCGATGAAGGCGGCCACCGGATCGGCCGCAACCAGCCCCTCTCCACTCCTCATGGTGTGGAGCCGGCCCAGCATCCCGGCCAGATCTCCGGGCGGCCCGTGCTTAGGACCCCTACTACGAGATATGCCGGATATAGAACCGACACCATGTTAAACAACATTTAAACTTGCCATGTAAACAAACGAGAGTGAACTAAATATTCGAATGTGGAGTTTCATCAATATGCAACTTGTTGCATATTGAGCTTCACTTAATGTGTAGAAGTTGATTGTTGTGCTTGCCATGTCATGCATAACATGCATCATATTTGAGTGCATCATGTCATGCATATGTCGTGGTGAATCGTGTGTTGATTGTTGTTTTCGGATTGCTTCTTCTCGATAGAGTTCCGAAAGCGTTCGGAGTGTGAGGATTCGTTCGACTACGTTGGTTCGTCTTCTTCATGGATTCGTTCTTCTTCTAAGCGGGATCTCATGCAAGATGATCATTTCCCTGGATACAATTATTATCATTGCCATGCTAGTTGTCTCGTTTCTATCGCTGTCTCGCTACCTACCACCGTTTGTCAAGCATCCCAAATTGCCATTGAAAGCCTCTAACCCCTCCACATCCCAGCAAACCATTGTTTGGCTATGTTACTGCTTGCTCAGCCATTCTTATAGCGTTGCTAGTTGCAGGTGCAATGTTTCCATCTGCCAACATGGATGTTTTTTTTGAGCTATCACAATATTATTGCTATTTAATTTAATGCACATATATACTTGGTAAAGGGTGGAAGGCTTGGCCTTTTGCTCGGTGTTTTGTTCCACTCTTGTTGCCCTAGTTACTTGTGTACCGGTGTTATGTTCCATATTTGAGTGCTCCTAACATGCTCGGGGTTGTTATGGGGACCCCCTTGATTTTTTTTAGGATAAAACTCGTCTGGCAAGGCCCAACATTGGTACTACATTTGCCTAATAACAACTAAAATTGCATAGGGACCCGCCGGCACCCGCGGATCTTTAATCAATAACCCAGGCCAGTGCTCCTCATGAGTGTTGGTCCAAACTAGAGCACCGTGCGGGGCCAACCCGGGGCAACTTGGGAGATGTCTATCAGGCCACCGTATGCTTCGCTTTTCCGTCGTATCCTGAAAACGAGATACGCGGCTCCTATCGGGTTCGTCGACACGTCGGGCGGTCTTGCTGGACTTGTTTTACCTTTCTCGAACGTCTTGTGCGAGGAATTCCGATACTTTGGGCTATCTCGAGGTTGAGGCTTTCCAATGGAATTTCCTAGGAAATCACGGGATTCGTGGTCGAGGTTATTCCCGCGGCGTGTGGTTAGTTTGTGATGGATGAGTTGGAGCACCCCTGCAGGGTTAAATCTTTCGGAAAGCCGTGCCTGCGGTTACGTGGCAACTTGGAAACTTTGTTTAACACCCGGTCATAGCAAACTTGAAGTAAACTCAAATAAAATACACCAACCGAGTGCGTAACCGTGACTGTCTCTTCTCGTGAGTCCTTATCCGAGAGAGAACACGGTGGGGTTATGTTTGACGTAAGCAGGTGTTCAGGATCTCTTAGAGATCATTACTAGATCACGTCCGTTTATGCGACAATCATCCCCCTTTATTCTTTTACTCGTAAGTTAGCTACTCAAATAAATGCTTAGTGCTTGCTGCAGCCTCCCCACTTAACCATACCTCACCCATTAAGCTTTAATAGTCTTGATACCCTTGGAAATGAGATTGCTGAGTCCCTGTGGCTCACAGATTACTACAACAACAGTTGCAGGTACAGGTAATGCGATGATTTGACGTGAGCGTGATGCTTGTGTGATTTGGAGTTCTTCTTCTTCTTCGATCATAGGATGGGTTCCAGGCAGCAGCCTGGGATAGCAAGGGTGGATGTCATTTTATCGTTTGATTTCGTCCGTAGTCGGACCCTGCTCTTCTGTATGATGATTGCTATGTTATTGTATTGATGTGATATTGATGTAGCTTGTGGCGAGTGTAAGCCAATTCCATATACTCATCTCTTCTTTACATGTACTTCTAATGATATCCATTTTTGCGAAATGACGAGATGCGCTTCTATCCCTATCGAGGCCCTCGTGCCAAAATAAGGATAAGATCGCATCTTGGGCGTTACAAGTTGGTATCATTGCCTGTATCGACCTAGGAACCCCCTTGATTGATCGAACTTGGCCGAGTCGAGTCTAGTAAAAAACTATTTTGAGTCTAGTTATATATCGGAGAGTAGGTTTCTTTTACTCCTCTTCTATGCTCTGGTGAGGTATTCGACTTAGGAATTTTGATTCTACTCCTCTTGTCGCTCAAAATTTTTTTAGGATCACGCGGGTATTTTGGAAACTATATGATGCCGATGTGAAGGAATTCTGTCTTGGTGCCTCCTGTTATCGAGGAGTAGAGCTCCAAGGAATTTTTGCACATCGTTATCATTCAGTTTCCTTAGTATCTCAGGACGGAGGATGTTCGAAATTGCTTCAATACTAGTAGTGGCGAGAGGAGTCCGGCACCCCCAGTACTGGTGGAGAGAGTTCGGATGTACTGCCATACTTAGTATCGTTGTAATTACGAGTGTTTGAGGTAGACGAGTTTGCGGAGTTTCTTGGATTATGTAGTGGAAGGTTGCGGGTGCAGTTGTAGCTGATTACCTTGGGTATGTTCCTGGGTCCGCAACCCGAATCGCATAAACAAGAAAGACTTCCGAAATTCTTAGGTGGGAATTCAAGTAGTTACCTAGGATTATCCTTCCAACGATTGCATAATGGGTTATGTATTTGTTTCCGGCTTAATTCTCAAGTCTCACCCTTTGTGTTGTTTTGGTGTATGGTAATTCGAGTTGCTTCGATGTCAAGTGGTGAATTCATATCTTTCCTAACCGGTGTGTTTCTCATCAAGCTAATTCAACCCTCTCCAATATTTGCAAGATCAATCCTCTTATTTCTTTCCGGAGTTCTTTTCATCTATCTAAGACATCTTTGTTTTTTCCCCACCCTCCCGCCCTTTTCTTTCAAAGATTAAATTCTCATTCGAGTGCCTTTTCTATTCATGTGACGCTTCCGCTATATTCTCTTCCGTGATGTATCCGGTGATTCGTTGTGAAGATCCCAAGTGCTCAAGTTCATCATTTCTTTGTCTTCATCTTTGTTTTCTTGTCCGGTGGATTCAATTCAAGTTTTCGGTGCTCATCATATCCTTTTCATTCTCTAAATGCTCTCCCATGTTGGAAGTTCTTATTCAAGCCTCTCGTGTTTAATCGCCTCTATCTATCCTGTCTGGAGTGCTGAAGATATCTCAGAAGTCTTGTGTTTTCATTCAAATCCTTTCAAATTATTTCGAGGTTCTCACCTCAACAAGTTTTCATTTGTTCCGGTGCAATATCTTTCTAAGCTTTAAGTTCAATGGTGATATCTTTGAGTGGGCTCATAACCCACAGGTTTTTTCCCAGGATCTTACCTGGCTCTTTTAATCTTTCCGGAGATGTCCTCAAGTTCTTTTCAATATGACGTAAGAATGAATTTCATCAGTCATATTCCTTCCCGAAGATTGCTTCTAAATCATTTTCATCGTTGGCTCAACCTTTCTTTATTTATTATCCCGGAGTGTCTCAGTAATTCTTGGTGGTGTTTCTCGCCATCATTCTTTGCCTTGAAGACCAAGAAGAGTTTCTCTTAAATCTTTCTCCGTTCTTTCGAAGATTTGTCATCTTAGCTTCGTGCTATCCTATCAAATTGTTTTGTTCATGAGTAATTCCTCCCATATCTATCCGGAGCATTTCGGAATTGTTTTTATTTCTCGATCCTCCGAGGGCCATCATTTTAGAAGATTTATTCGTTCTCAGCTTTCAGCTTTCATTCTCAAATCATTCTCAATTGTTGTCTCTTCGTTCGTATCTCAGTTATTCCGGTGCCCTTTTTGAAGTTTTCTATTAGGCAGATCTTGATCTCTTCATTCTCATGTATTCCCATTCGTTTCAATTCCCACCGGTGGTTCGTTCAAGAATTCTTCAAGTTTGTGCTCATATCCCTCTTCAATCTTTCCAGAAGAATAAGTAGTATGCTAAATCTGTTGTTTGCCATCAATTTAACTTGGTGAAGGATAAGCGTAACATAATTCTTATTCTTGTTTCATCAATTGATTTCAATCCTACTTCTGGAGTTGTTAATGATATCAAATTATTGGTTCTAAGTGTTTCATCTTCTCTTTTCCAGAGTTCCAAGTTTTCTCAAGTATCTCATCGCGAAGCTTCATCTAAATCTTGCAACGTCATAATCTATCCTTTTCAACCTTCATTTCTGTTGATCATTCTTTCGTATATGGAGGTCCTCATGGTGGCTCTTCAAGGATTTAATTCCTTCTCGAAGTGTTCTTCAATATTCTTGTTGGAGTAGCTCAAGTATTCTTTATCTTGCATTTCAAGTGCAATTCTTCTCCCTTATCTTTGAGATGGTATTATAGCATTCTTGATTCATGAGGAGTCTCGAAGAGAATTTGTCAAGAATAAGATATTAAACCCATCATCTTCTGCATTGGAGCTATCTTGGATTAGATTACACCCAAAACTTGTCCTAAGGATTGTTGCTATCATGGTGCTTATAAATGATCCAAGTTTTCAATGTATCCTCTTGGTGAAAGAAGTTTTCATATCTAGTTGCTCTCAAGCAATCAAGTGTTTTCGTTAGTGGTCGGTTGTCACCTCATAATGTTGGAGATGTTTTCCATAAGCCCACAACAAGCTTGTTCTTTTCGTTGTTAATTTTCAACAACTCCGTTCAATCTCTTCTTGTAAGATGCTTTTCAATTCAATTGTGATGAAAGTTGTCATTTTCTTCTCTGTGCTTTTCTCTCCAATGATCTAGCTTCTATTCTTTTGTTTCTGAGGCATTGTGATGTTGCTCTATTCGCCCCATCATCTTGTTTTGTCAAGATCATGTTCTTTTCTTGCTTATCCATCGAACCGGAGTGTTGTGCCATGTTCTAAGTTCCTTCATCTTATCAAGTTTTCTTCTCTTTTCTATCGGAGTGCTGCCCAAATTTTCTTTTGAATTCTTGCCTGTTCCTCATGTCATTCTTCATGTCTTTGCAACCTTCAAGATTCGTTGGTTTCACTCGTTTGTCAGAGAAGCAACTAAGCTTTACCTCTTCCTTTCGTCTTCCTTCCCCTTCTCATTCTAAGATCTCGGGGCGAGATCTCTTGTAAGTGGAGGAGAGTTGTAATAGCCCGGAACCGACGCTCCAGAAGATTCCCCTTTTATTTCCATTCTCGTCGTCTGATTCGTTTGGTTTGGCATTGCATCATTGCATCATGTCATCATGTCATTAATTTTTGCAACTCAAATAAATAAATTGTATGGATCTTTGATCCATTTAAATCGAGGGATATTCACATGGTGATTTCTCTTTATAACATATCCTCCCAATATTTTAGGGACCTATAATAAATATTCCTTTTGGAATCACCCACAAACACACTTGCAAAATATATGTCCACGCCTTCTACTCCATCTTGGCCTCAAACATCATTGCCCCTATTTCTTCTTGCATTTATCAAGGCTCCACCTTATATCTCAACATTGTTGGACCTCTCAACACCCACTTCTTATTCAAACCTATTCGAATGTGATTCGAAGGAGCTTGTATTCAAAACCCCAACGTGTCTCTTTGCAATTCTTCCAGATCAAGCACATTTTCGCGAGTCTAGGGAAATCAACCCCATGCCCAAATCCTTTCTCTAACCTTTTCTTATATCCTTTTTTTCCCTATATGAGAGAGAGGAGCTGTCAGGCCGGCCTGCTCCGGCGGCCAATCTAACCATCCGGCCCAGCCACCAGGCCCAAGACCCAGCCGAACCCTAGCCTTCTCGTTCCCCACTCGCTCGATCCCTTGATCTCTCCCTCGTCTCCCTCAGCGCCGCCACAGCACACACAGCCAACGCAGAGAGGAGCGAGAGCCCGCACGCTGCGCCCGACCCCCGCACCCATCTGCTCCACCTCCAGTGGCCGGAGCTCGCCCCGTCGCCTCGCCGAAGTGCGATGCCGACCAACTGCCACCGCCAAATCGCGCAGAGGCTCCTCCCCATGCCCGAGTTCCCCCTCGTGCGCCTCTACTCGACCAGATCCCCGCGCCGGCCTCATCGTCGGAGCAGCCATCCCGACGAGCACCTCCGCCATGGCCTTCATCCCCAATCTCCTCCGGTCGTCCCCCATGGCGCCGCTGCGTTGCTAAGCCTCCGTGTCCGCCCCTTGCTGCGTCCTCTACCTTCTCCTTCCCGCAGCTCATTTGCTGCTGCTCCCCTCGCCCCTTTGATGCTGCCGCCACCGTTGAGCGCGCCCTCCAGCCGTGCTTCGCGCCATGGCGACCAGGAGACCGAGCCATCCCCGCGCCCCTGCTGCAGCTGCTCGATCCCCTCGCCCGACCATGCCTCTGGCCATGCCGCTCGCCTGCGCCTTGCCTCCCCAGCTGCACGCCCGCAACAGCCGCTACATGGACGCCGCCTTCCTCCTGCTGCTCGACCCCGCCTCGCCTGCTGCACGTGGCCGAGGCCACCGCTGCGACCAACCTTTGCTGTGGGTCTCCTGCCTCAGCTGCCTGCTCGTCACCATCGACCCGAACAGGAGCTCCGCCTCCCTTGCTTCCGACAAAGCCTACGCCGGCCACTTCTTTTAGCCGCTGCTCTTCTATGCACCACCAACCAACAGCTCTAGCCTGCTCCACGCGCCTTGTATGCTTCCCCAACAACCCGTGGCCACACCCAAGTCATGGCCGAATTTTGTTGCTTCCTGGTAGGCGCACGGTCGTGCATGAGTAGCTCCGAACCAACCACCGTCTGGTTCGTGTCAAGTATCACTTCTTCGTGGCCATCAAGATCGAACCAGGCACGCCAAGACCCCTTCCGTGGATTTCGCCTCAAGAGTTCGGGTTCGTGAAGTTCCACTTCGACAAGTGTACCACTACCGTCGCCGAAGACCGCGTGTACCACTACCGTCGCCGAAGACCCGTGTACCACTACTTCCAGTACGACCGTCGCGAGAACATCTACTTCATCTACACCGCATCAACTCGATCCGCTTCAAATTGCACGCTCCGAAGGTATAATCACCGAGACGACCGCCCGTGGACGAATGCATTGTTGTTGAGATGTGACGGTGAACGTTTCGTAGATGCCATGATAGTTGCAAGTACCTCGCCGGGTGTTTTAACTTGCACGTTCCTCGTTGCCATGCCCTCGTCATGTGGGAACCCGGTAACCGGGATCACCCCACTCGTCACTTTTGCAGGGCTCACTCACAACCACACTTATGCTTGTGCACCGTCATCTCAACGAGTTGCCGGAACTAGAATGTTGCTGCAGCATCGTTTTCGTTATCCCCGCCGTGGGACCCCTTTCTTTCCTCCATGGCGACAAAATGCATCATATCTTATTCATGCCAATGCTTCGTAAAACTACATAATATTTGTTCATGTCATCCTCATGCATGTTAAAAACATTTAAGTTGTTGTTTGAAGTAAACTTGCCTAATAGCATGCTAAAACGGTTTGTTGCATAACTAATTAACCGTAGCTCCGTTTAAAATGTTCCACATATGTAACTTGACTAGAAAAATGTGTAGAATATCATGGTGCACTTTATTTTGCTGTTTAACAACTCTAAAATATGTTTATAACAGATCTGGACAAAAATCATAATATGCATATGAGGATGTTATGGAAGTGCTATATGTTGTTTCCGACCTCATTTAATATGCCTAGATGTCTAGTTTACTTATGCTTCATCTCTTGTCATGTTAAACAACATTTAAACTTGCCATGTAAAAAAACGAGAGTGAACTAAATATTCGAATGTGGAGTTTCATCAATATGCAACTTGTTGCATATTGAGCTTCACTTAATGTGTAGAAGTTGATTGTTGTGCTTGCCATGTCATGCATAACATGCATCATATTTGAGTGCATCATGTCATGCATATGTCGTGGTGAATCGTGTGTTGATTGTTGTTTTCGGATTGCTTCTTCTCGATAGAGTTCCGAAAGCGTTCGGAGTGTGAGGATTCGTTCGACTACGTTGGTTCGTCTTCTTCATGGATTCGTTCTTCTTCTAAGCGGGATCTCATGCAAGATGATCATTTCCCTGGATACAATTATTATCATTGCCATGCTAGTTGTCTCGTTTCTATCGCTGTCTCGCTACCTACCACCGTTTGTCAAGCATCCCAAATTGCCATTGAAAGCCTCTAACCCCTCCACATCCCAGCAAACCATTGTTTGGCTATGTTACTGCTTGCTCAGCCATTCTTATAGCGTTGCTAGTTGCAGGTGCAATGTTTCCATCTGCCAACATGGATGATTTTTTTGAGCTATCACAATATTATTGCTATTTAATTTAATGCACATATATACTTGGTAAAGGGTGGAAGGCTTGGCCTTTTGCTCGGTGTTTTGTTCCACTCTTGTTGCCCTAGTTACTTGTGTACCGGTGTTATGTTCCATATTTGAGTGCTCCTAACATGCTCGGGGTTGTTATGGGGACCCCCTTGATTTTTTTTAGGATAAAACTCGTCTGGCAAGGCCCAACATTGGTACTACATTTGCCTAATAACAACTAAAATTGCATAGGGACCCGCCGGCACCCGCCGACACCCGCGGATCTTTAATCAATAACCCAGGCCAGTGCTCCTCATGAGTGTTGGTCCAAACTAGAGCACCGTGCGGGGCCAACCCGGGGCAACTTGGGAGATGTCTATCAGGCCACCGTATGCTTCGCTTTTCCGTCGTATCCTGAAAACGAGATACGCGGCTCCTATCGGGTTCGTCGACACGTCGGGCGGTCTTGCTGGACTTGTTTTACCTTTCTCGAACGTCTTGTGCGAGGAATTCCGATACTTTGGGCTATCTCGAGGTTGAGGCTTTCCAATGGAATTTCCTAGGAAATCACGGGATTCGTGGTCGAGGTTATTCCCGCGGCGTGTGGTTAGTTTGTGATGGATGAGTTGGAGCACCCCTGCAGGGTTAAATCTTTCGGAAAGCCGTGCCTGCGGTTACGTGGCAACTTGGAAACTTTGTTTAACACCCGGTCATAGCAAACTTGAAGTAAACTCAAATAAAATACACCAACCGAGTGCGTAACCGTGACTGTCTCTTCTCGTGAGTCCTTATCCGAGAGAGAACACGGTGGGATTATGTTTGACGTAAGCAGGTGTTCAGGATCTCTTAGAGATCATTACTAGATCACGTCCGTTTATGCGACAATCATCCCCCTTTATTCTTTTACTCGTAAGTTAGCTACTCAAATAAATGCTTAGTGCTTGCTGCAGCCTCCCCACTTAACCATACCTCACCCATTAAGCTTTAATAGTCTTGATACCCTTGGAAATGAGATTGCTGAGTCCCTGTGGCTCACAGATTACTACAACAACAGTTGCAGGTACAGGTAATGCGATGATTTGACGTGAGCGTGATGCTTGTGTGATTTGGAGTTCTTCTTCTTCGATCATAGGATGGGTTCCAGGCAGCAGCCTGGGATAGCAAGGGTGGATGTCATTTTATCGTTTGATTTCGTCCGTAGTCGGACCCTGCTCTTCTGTATGATGATTGCTATGTTATTGTATTGATGTGATATTGATGTAGCTTGTGGCGAGTGTAAGCCAATTCCATATACTCATCTCTTCTTTACATGTACTTCTAATGATATCCATTTTTGCGAAATGACGAGATGCGCTTCTATCCCTATCGAGGCCCTCGTGCCAAAATAAGGATAAGATCGCATCTTGGGCGTTACAAGTTGGTATCATTGCCTGTATCGACCTAGGAACCCCCTTGATTGATCGAACTTGGCCGAGTCGAGTCTAGTAAAAAACTATTTTGAGTCTAGTTATATATCGGAGAGTAGGTTTCTTTTACTCCTCTTCTATGCTCTGGTGAGGTATTCGACTTAGGAATTTTGATTCTACTCCTCTTGTCGCTCAAAATTTTTTTAGGATCACGCGGGTATTTTGGAAACTATATGATGCCGATGTGAAGGAATTCTGTCTTGGTGCCTCCTGTTATCGAGGAGTAGAGCTCCAAGGAATTTTTGCACATCGTTATCATTCAGTTTCCTTAGTATCTCAGGACGGAGGATGTTCGAAATTGCTTCAATACTAGTAGTGGCGAGAGGAGTCCGGCACCCCCAGTACTGGTGGAGAGAGTTCGGATGTACTGCCATACTTAGTATCGTTGTAATTACGAGTGTTTGAGGTAGACGAGTTTGCGGAGTTTCTTGGATTATGTAGTGGAAGGTTGCGGGTGCAGTTGTAGCTGATTACCTTGGGTATGTTCCTGGGTCCGCAACCCGAATCGCATAAACAAGAAAGACTTCCGAAATTCTTAGGTGGGAATTCAAGTAGTTACCTAGGATTATCCTTCCAACGATTGCATAATGGGTTATGTATTTGTTTCCGGCTTAATTCTCAAGTCTCACCCTTTGTGTTGTTTTGGTGTATGGTAATTCGAGTTGCTTCGATGTCAAGTGGTGAATTCATATCTTTCCTAACCGGTGTGTTTCTCATCAAGCTAATTCAACCCTCTCCAATATTTGCAAGATCAATCCTCTTATTTCTTTCCGGAGTTCTTTTCATCTATCTAAGACATCTTTGTTTTTTCCCCACCCTCCCGCCCTTTTCTTTCAAAGATTAAATTCTCATTCGAGTGCCTTTTCTATTCATGTGACGCTTCCGCTATATTCTCTTCCGTGATGTATCCGGTGATTCGTTGTGAAGATCCCAAGTGCTCAAGTTCATCATTTCTTTGTCTTCATCTTTGTTTTCTTGTCCGGTGGATTCAATTCAAGTTTTCGGTGCTCATCATATCCTTTTCATTCTCTAAATGCTCTCCCATGTTGGAAGTTCTTATTCAAGCCTCTCGTGTTTAATCGCCTCTATCTATCCTGTCTGGAGTGCTGAAGATATCTCAGAAGTCTTGTGTTTTCATTCAAATCCTTTCAAATTATTTCGAGGTTCTCACCTCAACAAGTTTTCATTTGTTCCGGTGCAATATCTTTCTAAGCTTTAAGTTCAATGGTGATATCTTTGAGTGGGCTCATAACCCACAGGTTTTTTCCCAGGATCTTACCTGGCTCTTTTAATCTTTCCGGAGATGTCCTCAAGTTCTTTTCAATATGACGTAAGAATGAATTTCATCAGTCATATTCCTTCCCGAAGATTGCTTCTAAATCATTTTCATCGTTGGCTCAACCTTTCTTTATTTATTATCCCGGAGTGTCTCAGTAATTCTTGGTGGTGTTTCTCGCCATCATTCTTTGCCTTGAAGACCAAGAAGAGTTTCTCTTAAATCTTTCTCCGTTCTTTCGAAGATTTGTCATCTTAGCTTCGTGCTATCCTATCAAATTGTTTTGTTCATGAGTAATTCCTCCCATATCTATCCGGAGCATTTCGGAATTGTTTTTATTTCTCGATCCTCCGAGGGCCATCATTTTAGAAGATTTATTCGTTCTCAGCTTTCAGCTTTCATTCTCAAATCATTCTCAATTGTTGTCTCTTCGTTCGTATCTCAGTTATTCCGGTGCCCTTTTTGAAGTTTTCTATTAGGCAGATCTTGATCTCTTCATTCTCATGTATTCCCATTCGTTTCAATTCCCACCGGTGGTTCGTTCAAGAATTCTTCAAGTTTGTGCTCATATCCCTCTTCAATCTTTCCAGAAGAATAAGTAGTATGCTAAATCTGTTGTTTGCCATCAATTTAACTTGGTGAAGGATAAGCGTAACATAATTCTTATTCTTGTTTCATCAATTGATTTCAATCCTACTTCTGGAGTTGTTAATGATATCAAATTATTGGTTCTAAGTGTTTCATCTTCTCTTTTCCAGAGTTCCAAGTTTTCTCAAGTATCTCATCGCGAAGCTTCATCTAAATCTTGCAACGTCATAATCTATCCTTTTCAACCTTCATTTCTGTTGATCATTCTTTCGTATATGGAGGTCCTCATGGTGGCTCTTCAAGGATTTAATTCCTTCTCGAAGTGTTCTTCAATATTCTTGTTGGAGTAGCTCAAGTATTCTTTATCTTGCATTTCAAGTGCAATTCTTCTCCCTTATCTTTGAGATGGTATTATAGCATTCTTGATTCATGAGGAGTCTCGAAGAGAATTTGTCAAGAATAAGATATTAAACCCATCATCTTCTGCATTGGAGCTATCTTGGATTAGATTACACCCAAAACTTGTCCTAAGGATTGTTGCTATCATGGTGCTTATAAATGATCCAAGTTTTCAATGTATCCTCTTGGTGAAAGAAGTTTTCATATCTAGTTGCTCTCAAGCAATCAAGTGTTTTCGTTAGTGGTCGGTTGTCACCTCATAATGTTGGAGATGTTTTCCATAAGCCCACAACAAGCTTGTTCTTTTCGTTGTTAATTTTCAACAACTCCGTTCAATCTCTTCTTGTAAGATGCTTTTCAATTCAATTGTGATGAAAGTTGTCATTTTCTTCTCTGTGCTTTTCTCTCCAATGATCTAGCTTCTATTCTTTTGTTTCTGAGGCATTGTGATGTTGCTCTATTCGCCCCATCATCTTGTTTTGTCAAGATCATGTTCTTTTCTTGCTTATCCATCGAACCGGAGTGTTGTGCCATGTTCTAAGTTCCTTCATCTTATCAAGTTTTCTTCTCTTTTCTATCGGAGTGCTGCCCAAATTTTCTTTTGAATTCTTGCCTGTTCCTCATGTCATTCTTCATGTCTTTGCAACCTTCAAGATTCGTTGGTTTCACTCGTTTGTCAGAGAAGCAACTAAGCTTTACCTCTTCCTTTCGTCTTCCTTCCCCTTCTCATTCTAAGATCTCGGGGCGAGATCTCTTGTAAGTGGAGGAGAGTTGTAATAGCCCGGAACCGACGCTCCAGAAGATTCCCCTTTTATTTCCATTCTCGTCGTCTGATTCGTTTGGTTTGGCATTGCATCATTGCATCATGTCATCATGTCATTAATTTTTGCAACTCAAATAAATAAATTGTATGGATCTTTGATCCATTTAAATCGAGGGATATTCACATGGTGATTTCTCTTTATAACATATCCTCCCAATATTTTAGGGACCTATAATAAATATTCCTTTTGGAATCACCCACAAACACACTTGCAAAATATATGTCCACGCCTTCTACTCCATCTTGGCCTCAAACATCATTGCCCCTATTTCTTCTTGCATTTATCAAGGCTCCACCTTATATCTCAACATTGTTGGACCTCTCAACACCCACTTCTTATTCAAACCTATTCGAATGTGATTCGAAGGAGCTTGTATTCAAAACCCCAACGTGTCTCTTTGCAATTCTTCCAGATCAAGCACATTTTCGCGAGTCTAGGGAAATCAACCCCATGCCCAAATCCTTTCTCTAACCTTTTCTTATATCCTTTTTTTCCCTATATGAGAGAGAGGAGCTGTCAGGCCGGCCTGCTCCGGCGGCCAATCTAACCATCCGGCCCAGCCACCAGGCCCAAGACCCAGCCGAACCCTAGCCTTCTCGTTCCCCACTCGCTCGATCCCTTGATCTCTCCCTCGTCTCCCTCAGCGCCGCCACAGCACACACAGCCAACGCAGAGAGGAGCGAGAGCCCGCACGCTGCGCCCGACCCCCGCACCCATCTGCTCCACCTCCAGTGGCCGGAGCTCGCCCCGTCGCCTCGCCGAAGTGCGATGCCGACCAACTGCCACCGCCAAATCGCGCAGAGGCTCCTCCCCATGCCCGAGTTCCCCCTCGTGCGCCTCTACTCGACCAGATCCCCGCGCCGGCCTCATCGTCGGAGCAGCCATCCCGACGAGCACCTCCGCCATGGCCTTCATCCCCAATCTCCTCCGGTCGTCCCCCATGGCGCCGCTGCGTTGCTAAGCCTCCGTGTCCGCCCCTTGCTGCGTCCTCTACCTTCTCCTTCCCGCAGCTCATTTGCTGCTGCTCCCCTCGCCCCTTTGATGCTGCCGCCACCGTTGAGCGCGCCCTCCAGCCGTGCTTCGCGCCATGGCGACCAGGAGACCGAGCCATCCCCGCGCCCCTGCTGCAGCTGCTCGATCCCCTCGCCCGACCATGCCTCTGGCCATGCCGCTCGCCTGCGCCTTGCCTCCCCAGCTGCACGCCCGCAACAGCCGCTACATGGACGCCGCCTTCCTCCTGCTGCTCGACCCCGCCTCGCCTGCTGCACGTGGCCGAGGCCACCGCTGCGACCAACCTTTGCTGTGGGTCTCCTGCCTCAGCTGCCTGCTCGTCACCATCGACCCGAACAGGAGCTCCGCCTCCCTTGCTTCCGACAAAGCCTACGCCGGCCACTTCTTTTAGCCGCTGCTCTTCTATGCACCACCAACCAACAGCTCTAGCCTGCTCCACGCGCCTTGTATGCTTCCCCAACAACCCGTGGCCACACCCAAGTCATGGCCGAATTTTGTTGCTTCCTGGTAGGCGCACGGTCGTGCATGAGTAGCTCCGAACCAACCACCGTCTGGTTCGTGTCAAGTATCACTTCTTCGTGGCCATCAAGATCGAACCAGGCACGCCAAGACCCCTTCCGTGGATTTCGCCTCAAGAGTTCGGGTTCGTGAAGTTCCACTTCGACAAGTGTACCACTACCGTCGCCGAAGACCGCGTGTACCACTACCGTCGCCGAAGACCCGTGTACCACTACTTCCAGTACGACCGTCGCGAGAACATCTACTTCATCTACACCGCATCAACTCGATCCGCTTCAAATTGCACGCTCCGAAGGTATAATCACCGAGACGACCGCCCGTGGACGAATGCATTGTTGTTGAGATGTGACGGTGAACGTTTCGTAGATGCCATGATAGTTGCAAGTACCTCGCCGGGTGTTTTAACTTGCACGTTCCTCGTTGCCATGCCCTCGTCATGTGGGAACCCGGTAACCGGGATCACCCCACTCGTCACTTTTGCAGGGCTCACTCACAACCACACTTATGCTTGTGCACCGTCATCTCAACGAGTTGCCGGAACTAGAATGTTGCTGCAGCATCGTTTTCGTTATCCCCGCCGTGGGACCCCTTTCTTTCCTCCATGGCGACAAAATGCATCATATCTTATTCATGCCAATGCTTCGTAAAACTACATAATATTTGTTCATGTCATCCTCATGCATGTTAAAAACATTTAAGTTGTTGTTTGAAGTAAACTTGCCTAATAGCATGCTAAAACGGTTTGTTGCATAACTAATTAACCGTAGCTCCGTTTAAAATGTTCCACATATGTAACTTGACTAGAAAAATGTGTAGAATATCATGGTGCACTTTATTTTGCTGTTTAACAACTCTAAAATATGTTTATAACAGATCTGGACAAAAATCATAATATGCATATGAGGATGTTATGGAAGTGCTATATGTTGTTTCCGACCTCATTTAATATGCCTAGATGTCTAGTTTACTTATGCTTCATCTCTTGTCATGTTAAACAACATTTAAACTTGCCATGTAAACAAACGAGAGTGAACTAAATATTCGAATGTGGAGTTTCATCAATATGCAACTTGTTGCATATTGAGCTTCACTTAATGTGTAGAAGTTGATTGTTGTGCTTGCCATGTCATGCATAACATGCATCATATTTGAGTGCATCATGTCATGCATATGTCGTGGTGAATCGTGTGTTGATTGTTGTTTTCGGATTGCTTCTTCTCGATAGAGTTCCGAAAGCGTTCGGAGTGTGAGGATTCGTTCGACTACGTTGGTTCGTCTTCTTCATGGATTCGTTCTTCTTCTAAGCGGGATCTCATGCAAGATGATCATTTCCCTGGATACAATTATTATCATTGCCATGCTAGTTGTCTCGTTTCTATCGCTGTCTCGCTACCTACCACCGTTTGTCAAGCATCCCAAATTGCCATTGAAAGCCTCTAACCCCTCCACATCCCAGCAAACTATTGTTTGGCTATGTTACTGCTTGCTCAGCCATTCTTATAGCGTTGCTAGTTGCAGGTGCAATGTTTCCATCTGCCAACATGGATGTTTTTTTTGAGCTATCACAATATTATTGCTATTTAATTTAATACACATATATACTTGGTAAAGGGTGGAAGGCTTGGCCTTTTGCTCGGTGTTTTGTTCCACTCTTGCTGCCCTAGTTACTTGTGTACCGGTGTTATGTTCCATATTTGAGCGCTCCTAACATGCTCGGGGTTGTTATGGGACCCCCTTGATTTTTTTTAGGATAAAACTCGTCTGGTAAGGCCCAACATTGGTACTCGTAAGTTAGCCACTCAAATAAATGCTTAATACTTGCTGCAGCCTCCACACTTAACCATACCTCACCCATTAAGCTTTAATAGTCTTGATACCCTTGGAAATGAGATTGCTGAGTCCCTGTGGCTTACAGATTACTACAACAACAGTTGCAGGTACAGGTAATGCGATGATTTGACGTGAGCATGATGCTTGTTTGATTTGGAGTTCTTTTTCTTCGATTAAAGGATGGGTTCCAGGCGGCAGCCTGGGATAGCAATGGTGGATGCCATTTTATCGTTTGATTTCGTCCGTAGTCGGACCCTGTTCTTCTGTATGATGATTGCTATGTTATTGTATTGATGTGATATTGATGTAGCTTGTGGCGAGTGTAAGCCAATTCCATATACTCATCTCTTCTTTACATGTACTTGTAATGATATCCATTTTTGCGAAACGACGAGATGCGCTTCTATCCCTGTCAAGGCCCTCGTGCCAAAATAAGGATATGATCGCAACTTGGACGTTACAAAACTATTACATGCATAATAAAATTATCCCTCTAAAACTACAAATATTTCGGCATAGAGAGAGTATGAGAAACGATCATCAAATCATCTACTTCTTGTGATGCTTTCCGCCACAGCTCTGCTTGTGGCGCGATCTCACGTCGTCTTCAAGTAGGAGGTACTTCCTCATGTCAACGATCCGCCTGAACATCTCGTAGCATGTGTACGCTTCCTTGGCTGCGATCTGGAGGTGATACTCATCCTGTTTCTTCACCCAGGCCCTGTGCCAGACAGGCTTGTTCTTGTCGCACTCAGCCTTCATGTCTCTATAGTAGGGGTCGATGATGGCCTTGGCCAGGTCAACATGGGAGTCCATGTTCTTCTTGCTGCCCCAGACCTTGTAGTGGCCGCGGATGTCAAAAAGCTTCTGGCAGGCCAAGCCCGAAGTCTTGAGCACCTTTGGATCGTTGGTGGTGTCCACTGTAGCGAACCTGTAGTTAGGGCTATGGACAAACCTGGTGAAACGCTCGCAAGGCATTGTGGCCAGGCAGTAGTGGTAGAGGAGGACGTGATGGCCCACGCACAACTGGGCGACGGCAACCTTCTGATCATGCCTGGCACGACCGCCGGTGTAAGCAAGGTCAAAGCAGACCACTTTGTACTTGTCATCCGCATCAAGCAACCGCTCCATAGTGCCGATGGAGTCCTCCACCATGCCCGGGTCATTGGTGTACACCACCGTGAGGTCCGTCTTCCTCATGTGGGTCTCCACATGATGCACGCCGAACTCCATTGGAGCGCCATTGGACATCCTCTCTGTATGCGTCGTCGAGGTTGTGCTTATTGTGTTGTGGGGCGCGATCAAAAGCGTGAAGAGACTATGGTTAATGGCCGTGGATATAAATGGGGGTCGGATTTCCTGCAAAACCGGCATGGCCGGATGGAAGTTTTTTGTAGCGCGTGTGTCGGTGTCAAAACCGGCGGATCTCGGGTAGGGGGTCCCGAACTGTGAATCTAGGATCGATGGTAACAGGGGACGAAGGAGATGGTGTTTACCTAGGTTCGGGCCCTTGTGAGGAGGTAAAACCCTACGTCCTGCTTGATTGTATTGATGAGTATGAAGGTTACAGAGTTGATCTACCTCGAGATCAAATGTGCTAAACCCTATATGAGTTGACGTGTTCCTCTACGAACTAAGCCCCTGGTTTATATAGACACCAGGGGTACCTAGGGTTACACATGGTCGATTTTCATTCGGGCATAGATACGCCCATTCTTTCTTGGAGGGCACACCAACTCTTCGGGACTCCTCCTTCCATTCACGGGATTATCTCGTAATTCGGCCTTCTAGTAATTGCCCCTGAGCGGCCCATTGTGCTGGCCCACCGGAGATCAACCAACAGCCCGAGGACCCTTTAGTCCCGGACTCCCTCAGTAGCCCCCGGACTTGCCTCCAACGCCGAGGCATTCCATGTTCGGCAACTTTGTTCACTAAGGATCTTCGGCTTGCGAGATGAGTTCTCCTCTTCCCTGATTCGTTAGACGATAACCCGGCCACGCTAAGATTTTTCAACTGCCGAAAACGACATGGGCCCACCACATTGATTTTCCTGCCCGAGATTCGATGAAACCCCTCGATTCCTGTGCTCCAATAGGAGGCAGTCATCCCAACAGTCCCTTTACAGAAATATCCTCAACAAACCGTGAGATAAACGCCTATTTATAGCAAGTCAAACTTGTCGTAGGCAACGCTTCTTTCCCCTTCGTCTCCAAGAAA
Organism: Elymus sibiricus; assembly: GCA_039707655.1. NCBI lineage: Eukaryota > Viridiplantae > Streptophyta > Magnoliopsida > Poales > Poaceae > Elymus > Elymus sibiricus. Next base: position 129,793,915 of record CM077673.1, on the reverse strand, counting down.
CTCTAGCATCGACGAACTTGGAGGTATGGCAAGCGCCCCTGGTTCCTCCTCACGCCCTCATGGCCCTCTTCCCGGCGATTGGGCAAGATGTTATGTTTCCCTCCTCCGGCTACGCAGTCTTCAAAGCAGGGATATCTCCCCGCTTCGGATCTGGCACCCACTCGTGCGGAGTTGACCTCCGCGAACGGCGAGGCTTTCGCGGCGAACTTCCCCGCTCCCCGCCAAGATGAGAGGGTATGCTTCACCTCCTTCCTCCTACGAGGCCTGGGCTTCACCATTCACCCCTTCTTGAGGGGTCTATTGGAGTTCTATGGGATCCAACTCCACAACCTCACCCCCGGGTCCATCCTACACATCTCGGGCTTCGTCGCCCTTTGCAAGATGTTCCTCAGTTGCGAGCCCCACTTCGATCTATGGAGAAAGTATTTCTGCCTCGTCCCCCGAACTCGGGGAGGATCAATCCAGGAAGTGGGTGGAGTAGAAGTGTGGCGTATAGCCGGGACAGGGTACCTCATTGGGACCCCAAAGAAGGAATCCGAAGAGTTGACTTCGGAGTGGTTTTATATCGAAGACGTCCCCTTATTCGACCTAGCTCGAAGGGGTCTGCACGAATACTCTGAGTCTCCTTCAAAGAAGCGATTCAACTGGCGTCCGAGGACCGCTGCTCAAGAGGAAAGCGTCGAGGTAAAGTGCCTAGCCGCCCAAGTGAAGCTGCTGGGTCACAGCAAACTGACCATCATCGATGTGATGGCTGCCGCTATCACCCGTTGCGTTCAACCCCTGCAATAGAGGATCCCATCCCCGTGGTGCTACAATGAGACAAGTGACACGACCCGTTCCCGAAGACATGGGCCTGCCGACCAAGCGGCGTTGGCGGTCATGTTAGCCAACCTCTTCAAAGGAGAAAAGGAAGATTTCGTTCGCCTGGAGATCAGGGAAGGCTACTCGACTCATAACCCCATCGAATGGGTAAGTCCATTCATACTCCCCTCCCTTAGATCATCAATTCTTGATTTTACTGACCGAAAGTAAGCGTTTCTCTGAGCAACAATGGAGGCGTTGGGTCGAGACAGTTAAATGTCCTGCCCCACAACAGAGGATTATTCCCGCAGCGACGACCCCGTATTTCACGATGATCCGAAGATTTCAATTGAGTTCGAGGACGGGACCTTTTATCAGAGGAGCGTTGACGAATCCAGGGTGGCCCTGTTGGAAATATGCCCTAGAGGCAATAATAAATTGGTTATTATTATATTTCCTTGTTCATGATAATCGTTTATTATCCATGCTATAATTGTATTAATTGGAAACTTAAATACATGTGTGGGTACATAGACAACACTGTGTCCCTAGTAAGCCTCTAGTTAAACTAGCTCGTTGATCAAAAGATGGTGAAGGTTTCCTAGCCATGGACATGAGATGTCATTTGATAACGGGATCACATCATTAGGAGAATGATGTGATGGACAATACCCAAACTATAAACGTAGCATATGATCGTGTCAGTTTATTGCTATTGTTTTCTGCATGTCAAGTATCTGTTCCTATGACCATGAGATCATGCAACTCACTGACATCGGAGGAATACCTTGTGTGTATCAAATGTCGCAACGTAATTGGGTGACTATAAAGATGCTCTACAGGTATCTCCGAGGGTGTCTGTTGGGTTGGCATGGATCGAGACTGGGATTTGTTACTCCGTATGACGGAGAGGTATCTCAGGGCCCACTCGGTAATACAACATCACAATGAGCCTTGCAAGCAATGTGACTAAAGTGTTAGCCACGAGATCTTGTATTACAGAACGAGTAAAGAGACTTGCCGGTAACGGGATTGAACTAGGTATAGAGATACCGACGATCGAATCTCGGGCAAGTAACATACCGAAGAACAAAGGGAACAACATACGGGATTAACTGAATCCTTGACATAGAGGTTCGACCGATAAAGATCTTCGTAGAATATGTAGGAGCCAATATGGGCATCCAGGTCCCGCTATTGGTTATTGATCGTAGAGGTGTCTCGGTCATGTCTACATAGTTCTCGAACCCGCAGGGTCTACACACTTAACGTTTGGTGACGGTTAGTATAGTTGAGTTATTGTGTTGGTGACCGAAGGTTGTTCGGAGTCCCGGATAAGATCCCGGACATGACGAGGGTCTCCGGAAGAGTCCGGAGGTAAAGATTGATATATGTGATAATAGTGTTTTGATCTCCGGAAGGGTTCCGGAATTCACCGGAAGGAGTTCCGGATGTTTACCGAAGTGTTCGGGTGCAGCAACACTTTATATAGGCCAAAGGGGTAAAGCCCACGAGGTATTGGAAAGTGCAAAAGGAAGTTTTGCTGCTGCCTTAAGCGGTACTACCGCTGGTAAGGCAGTACTACCGCTCAAGCGGTACTACCGCTCGTGAGCGGTACTACCGCTTGTACGCGGGACTGCTGGGATCCGAGTTGGACTCTTTCCCTGCGGGCCAAACCGACCTTGTGCGGGCAAAACCGACCTGGAGGAGGCTTTTACTCCAAGTTTAGACCCCAAGGCTCAACATATAAATAGAGGGGAAGGGCTAGCACACGGGACACATCAAGATTTCCCAAGCCGTGTGCCGGCAACCCTAACCCTCTAGTTCCTCCCGTCATAATCTCCGTAGTGCTTGGCGAAGCCCTGCAGAGATTGTTCCTCACCACCATCACCACGCCGTCGTGCTGCCGGAACTCATCTACTACTTCATCATCGCTCGCTGGATCGAGGAGGTGAAGGAGTCATCAAGCCGTACGTGTGTTGAACGCGGAGGTGCCGTCCGTTCGGCACTAGTTCGTGATCGGATCGAGGGACGACTTGCGATTTGGATCGCGGAAACATTCGACTACATCAACCGCGTTTCTTAACGCTTCCGCTTAGCGATCTACAAGGGTATGTAGATTCACTCTCCCTCTCGTAGATGCTCATCACCATGGATAGAACTTGCGTGTGCGTAGGAAATTTTTTGTTTCCCATGCGACGTTCCCCAACAGTGGCATCTGAGCTAGGTCTATGCGTAGATGAGATCTCGAGTAGAACACAAACGAGTTGTGGGCGTGGGTGTATACATATTGCTTGCCGTTACTAGTTGATACTTGATTCGGCGGTATTGTGAGATGAAGCGGCCCGGACCAACATTACTCGTACGCTTACGAGAGACCGGTTCCTTCAACTGACATGTAACTTCGTTGCATAAAGATGGCTAGCGGGTGTCTGTCTCTCTCACTTTAGTTGAATCAATTTCTATGAAGAGGGTTCTTTTAGAAGATCAAAAAGCAATCACTACACCACGTTGTGGTTTTGCGTAGGGAAGAACGGTTCTTGCAAACCCGTAGCAGCCACGTAAAACTTGCAACAACAATTAGAGGACGTCTAACTTGTTTTTGCAGGGTATGTTGTGATGTGATATGGCCAGTTACATGATGAGATATATGTGATGTATGAGATTATCATGTGTTGTATAGAATATCACGACTTGCATGTCGATGAGTACGGCAACTGGCAGGAGCCATAGAGTTGTCTTTAATTATTTTCGCCGTTTTGCTTTACTTTATCGCTATGAGTTAGCAATAGTCGTGGAAGCAACAGTCGGCGCGACAACCTTATGGCGACACGTTGATGGAGATCAAGATGATGAAGATCATGGTGTCATGCCGGTGACGATGGAGATCATGCCGGTGCTTTGGAGATGGAGATCAAAAGCACAAGTTCATGGCCATATCATGTCACTTATGATTTGCATGTGATGTTAATCCTTTTATGCATCTTATTTTGCTTAGGACGACGGTAGCATTATAAGGTGATCCCTCACTTAAATTTCAAGATAAATTGTGTTCTCCCCGAGTGTGCACCGTTGCGAAAGTTCGTCGTTTCGAGACACCACGTGATGATCGGGTGTGATAGACTCTACATTCACATACAACGGGTGCAAGCCAGTGTTGCACATGCGGAACACTCGGGTTAAACTTGACGAGCCTAGCATGTACAAACATGGCCTCGGAACACAAGAGACCGAAAGGTCGAACATGAGTCATATAGTAGATATGATCAACATGAAGATGTTCACCATTGAAACCACCTCAACTCATGTGATGATCGGACTTGAGTTGGTGGATTTGGATCATGTTACACTCGAATGACCGGAGGGATGTCAATCTGAGTGGGAGTTTTAAGTAATATGATTAACTAAACTCATTATCTTGAACAATAGTCTAAGTTGTCTTTGCTATATTTATGTTGTAGATCATGGCTCGCGCAGTAGCACCCCTGAATTTTAATGCGTTCCTAGAGAAAGCTAAGTTGAAAGATGATGGAAGTAACTTTGTGGACTGGGCCCGTAATCTAAGGATTATCCTTACGGCTTCCCAGAAGGCTTATGTCCTTGATGCACCGCTTGGTGATCCACCCGCTCCAGTTGAGTCTCTAGACGTTGTGAACGCCTGGCAGGCTCGTTCTGAAGATTACTCAATAGTTCAATGTGCAATATTGTATGGCTTAGAACCGGGACTTCAAAGACGTTTTGAACGTCATGGAGCATATGAGATGTTCCAGGAGTTGAAGTTTATCTTTCAGAAGAATGCCCTGATCGAGAGGTATGAGATCTCCGATAAGTTCTATGCTTGCAAGATGGAGGAGAACGGGTCTATCAGTGATCACGTACTCAGAATGTCTGGGTACTCCACCCGTCTGGCTGAATTGGGGATGCCCCTTCCGCCAGAGGCTATCACTGACAGAGTTCTTCAATCATTGCCACCTAGCTACAAGAGCTTCGTGTTGAACTATAACATGCACGGGATGAACAAGTCAGTCGCCGAGCTGTTTGCGATGCTGAAAGCCGCTGAGTCTGAAATTCAGAAGGAGCATCAAGTGTTGATGGTCAATAAAACCACTAGTTTCAAGAAAAATGGCAAGGGTAAGAAGGGTAACTCCAAGAAGAGTGGCAAAGCAGTTGCTCCTCCCGTGAAGAAACCCAAGGCTGGACCCAAACCAGAAACTGTGTGCTTTCATTGCAAGGGAACTGGACACTGGAAGCGGAACTGCCCCAAGTATTTGGCTGACAAGAAGGCGGCCAACAACAAACAAGGTATATATGATATACATGTTATTTATGTGTACCTTACCAACTCTCGTTGTAGTGCCTGGGTATTTGATACCGGTGCGGTTGCTCACATTTGCAACTCTAAACAGGAACTGCGGAATAGACGGAGGCTGGCAAAGGACGAAGTGACGATGCGCGTGGGAAATGGTTCCAAGGTTGATGTGATCGCCGTCGGCACGCTCGCTCTTCGATTACCATCGGGATTAGTGATGAACCTAAATAAATGTTATTTGGTGCCTGCGTTAAGCATGAACATTATATCTGGATCTTGTTTATTGCGAGATGGTTACTCATTTAAATCAGAGAATAATGGTTGTTCTATTTATATGAGTAATATCTTTTATGGTCATGCACCCGATGTGAGGGGTTTATTCTTATTGAATCTCGATAGTAATGATACACATGTTCATAACATTGATGCCAAAAGATGTAGAATTGATAATGATAATACCACTCTCTTGTGGCACTGCCGTTTAGGTCATATTGGCGTAAAACGCATGAGGAAGCTCCATGCTGATGGACTTTTGGAGTAACTTGATTTTGAATCACTTGACACATGTGAGCCATGCCTCATGGGCAAGATGACTAAAACGCCGTTCTCTGGAACAATGGAATGGGCAAGTGACTTGTTGGAAATCATACATACTGATGTGTGCGGTCCGATGAGCATTGAGGCGCGCGGTGGTTATCGTTACTTTCTCACCTTCACTGATGACTTAAGTAGATATGGGTATATTTACTTAATAAAACACAAGTCTGAAACATTTGAAAAGTTCAAACAATTTCAGAGTGAAGTTGAGAATCATCGTAACAAGAAGATTAAATTCCTACGATCTGATCGAGGAGGAGAATATCTGAGTTATGAGTTTGGGAGTCACTTAAGACAATGTGGAATTGTTTCACAACTGACACCGCCTGGAACACCACAGCGTAATGGTGTGTCCGAACGTCGTAATCGAACCTTATTGGATATGGTGCGATCTATGATGTCTCTTGTCGATTTGCTACTATCATTTTGGGGTTATGCATTAGAGACAGCTGCATTCACTTTAAATAGGGCACCATCGAAATCCGTTGAGACAACGCCATATGAACTTTGGTTTGGCAAGAAGCCAAAACCGTCGTTTCTTAAAGTTTGGGGATGTGATGCTTATGTCAAAAAGCTTCAGCCTGAAAAGCTGGAACCCAAAGCCGAGAAATGCGTCTTCATAGGATACCCAAAAGAGACAGTTGGGTATACCTTCTACCTCAGATCCGAAGGCAAAGTGTTTGTCGCTAAAAACGGAACATTTCTTGAGAAAGAGTTTCTCTCGAAAGAATTGAGTGGGAGGAAGATAGAACTTGATGAGGTTGTTGAACCTTTACTTCAACCTGAAAGTAGCGCAGTGCAGAAAGATGTTTCTGTAGAGCCTACATCAGCTGAAGAGGAAGTTAATGATGATGATCATGAAGCTTTGGATCAAGTTGCTATCGAACCTCGTAGGTCGACAAGGACGCATACTGCTCCTGAGTGGTACGGCAACCCTGTCTTAGAGGTCATGTTGTTGGACAACGATGAACCTACGAGCTATGGGGAAGCGATGATGAGCCCGGATTCCGAGAAGTGGTTAGAGGCCATGAAATCCGAGATGGGATCCATGTATGAAAACAAAGTGTGGACTTTGGAAGTATTACCTGAAGGGCGTAAGGCCATTCAGAACAAATGGATCTTTAAGAGGAAGACGGACGCAGACGGTAATGTCACCGTCTATAAAGCTCGACTTGTGGCAAAGGGTTTTTCACAAGTTCAAGGAGTTGACTACGATGAGACCTTCTCACCCGTAGCGATGCTTAAGTCCGTCAGAATCATGTTAGCAATAGCTGCCTTTTTCGATTATAAAATTTGGCAGATGGATGTCAAAACAGCGTTCCTTAACGGATTCCTTAAGGAAGAGTTGTATATGATGCAACCAGAAGGTTTTGTCGATCCGGAGAATGCTGACAAAGTTTGCAAACTCCAACGATCCATTTATGGACTGGTGCAAGCATCTCGGAGTTGGAATCTTCGCTTTGATGAGGTGATCAAAGCGTTCGAGTTTGTACAAGTTTACGGAGAAGCTTGTATTTACAAGAAAGTGAGTGGGAGCTCTATAGCGTTTCTAATATTATATGTGGATGACATATTACTGATTGGAAACAATATAGAAATGTTGGAAAGCGTGAAGGAATATTTGAACAAGAGTTTTTCAATGAAGGACCTAGGAGAAGCTGCTTTCATATTAGGCATCAAGATCTATAGAGATAGATCAAGACGCTTAATAGGACTTTCACAAAGCACATACCTTGACAAAGTTTTGAAGAAGTTCAAAATGGATCAGTCCAAGAAGGGGTTCTTGCCTGTTTTGCAAGGTGTGAAGTTGAGTAAGACTCAATGCCCAGTGACTGCAGAAGATAGAGAAAAGATGAGTGTCATCCCCTATGCTTCAGCCATAGGCTCTATCATGTATGCAATGCTGTGCACAAGACCCGATGTCAGCCTTGCCATAAGTATGGCCGGAAGGTTTCAAAGTGATCCAGGAGTGGAACACTGGGCGGCGGTCAAGAATATCCTGAAGTACCTGAAAAGGACTAAGGACATGTTTCTCGTTTATGGAGGTGATCAAGAGCTCGTCGTAAAGGGTTACGTCGATGCAAGCTTTGACACTGATCCGGATGACTCTAAGTCACAAACCGGATACGTATTTATTCTTAACGGGGGTGCGGTTAGCTGGTGCAGTTCCAAGCAAAGCGTGGTAGCTGATTCTACATGCAAAGCGGAGTACATCGCTGCCTCGGAGGCGGCGAAGGAAGGTGTCTGGATGAAGGAGTTCATGACAGATCTTGGAGGAGTGCCTAGTGCGCTTAACCCAATGACTCTGTTTTGTGATAATACTGGTGCCATTGCTCTAGCCAAGGAACCAAGATTTCACAAGAGGACCAGGCACATAAAGCGACGTTTCAATTCCATCCGCGATTACATCAAGGAGGACGACATAAATATTTGCAAAGTACACACGGATCTGAATGTTGCAGATCCGATGACTAAACCTCTTCCAAGGGCTAAACATGAACAACACCAGAACTGCATGGGTGTTCGATTCATTACAATGTAAATCACATAGTGATGTGAACTAGATTATTGACTCTAGTGCAAGTGGGAGACTTTTGGAAATATGCCCTAGAGGCAATAATAAATTGGTTATTATTATATTTCCTTGTTCATGATAATCGTTTATTATCCATGCTATAATTGTATTAATTGGAAACTTAAATACATGTGTGGGTACATAGACAACACTGTGTCCCTAGTAAGCCTCTAGTTAAACTAGCTCGTTGATCAAAAGATGGTGAAGGTTTCCTAGCCATGGACATGAGATGTCATTTGATAACGGAATCACATCATTAGGAGAATGATGTGATGGACAAGACCCAAACTATAAACGTAGCATATGATCGTGTTAGTTTATTGCTATTGTTTTCTGCATGTCAAGTATCTGTTCCTATGATCATGAGATCATGCAACTCACTGACACCGGAGGAATACCTTGTGTGTATCAAACGTCGCAACGTAACTGGGTGACTATAAAGATGCTCTACAGGTATCTCCGAGGGTGTCTGTTGGGTTGGCATGGATCAAGACTGGGATTTGTTACTCCGTATGACGGAGAGGTATCTCAGGGCCCACTCGGTAATACAACATCACAATGAGCCTTGCAAGCAATGTGACTAAAGTGTTAGCCACGAGATCTTGTATTACGGAACGAGTAAAGAGACTTGCCGGTAACGGGATTGAACTAGGTATAGAGATACCGACGATCGAATCTCGGGCAAGTAACATACCGAAGAACAAAGGGAACAACATACGGGATTAACTGAATCCTTGGCATAGAGGTTCGACCGATAAAGATCTTCGTAGAATATGTAGGAGCCAATATGGGCATCCAGGTCCCGCTATTGGTTATTGATCGCAGAGGTGTCTCGGTCATGTCTACATAGTTATCGAACCCGCAGGGTCTACACACTTAACGTTTGGTGACAGTTAGTATAGTTGAGTTATTGTGTTGGTGACCGAAGGTTGTTCGGAGTCCCGGATAAGATCCCGGACATGACGAGGGTCTCCGGAAGAGTCCGGAGGTGAAGATTGATATATGTGATAATAGTGTTTTGATCTTCGGAAGGGTTCCGGAATTCACCGGAAGGGGTTCCGGATGTTTACCGAAGTGTTCGGGTGCAGCAACACTTTATATAGGCCAAAGGGGTAAAGCCCACGAGGTATTGGAAAGTGCAAAAGGAAGTTTTGCTGCTGCCTTAAGCGGTACTACCGCTGGTAAGGCAGTACTACCGCTCAAGCGGTACTACCGCTCGTGAGCGGTACTACCGCTTGTACGCGGGACTGCTGGGATCCGAGTTGGACTCTTTCCCTGCGGGCCAAACCGACCTTGTGCGGGCAAAACCGACCTGGAGGAGGCTTTTACTCCAAGTTTAGACCCCAAGGCTCAACATATAAATAGAGGGGAAGGGCTAGCACACGGGACACATCAAGATTTCCCAAGCCGTGTGCCGGCAACCCTAACCCTCTAGTTCCTCCCGTCATAATCTCCGTAGTGCTTGGCGAAGCCCTGCAGAGATTGTTCCTCACCACCATCACCACGCCGTCGTGCTGCCGGAACTCATCTACTACTTCATCATCGCTCGCTGGATTGAGGAGGTGAAGGCGTCATCAAGCCGTACGTGTGTTGAACGCGGAGGTGCCGTCCGTTCGGCACTAGTTCGTGATCGGATCGAGGGACGACTTGCGATTTGGATCGCGGAAACGTTCGACTACATCAACCGCGTTTCTTAACGCTTCCGCTTAGCGATCTACAAGGGTATGTAGATTCACTCTCCCTCTCGTAGATGCTCATCACCATGGATAGATCTTGCGTGTGCGTAGGAAAATTTTTGTTTCCCATGCGACGTTCCCCAACAGGCCCTTCAAGCCGATCACCCCGGATCGCTCCCTTCCTCTACGACCAGCAAGAAGAAGGCTTCTTCTCGGAAAAGACGTTCGTCTCCCGTAATTCCGATCTCATCGACCTCTGTCCCCAAGGGCCGCCGGTCTACGCGCCGGTCATCCTTGGAAACTACTCCAGCAAGGACCGCGCCTAACAATGGTCGGGCTCCCGAGCCAGAGACTACAGAGGGAGTTTTACCGACCGCTCCCCCTACCAAGAGGTACTCAATCTTGCAGCTTGGTCTTCGTTTTTGCCGTTTCGAATACTCACGGTTTTTTGATACGCCTCCAACGTATCTTCTTTTCCTCACTCTTTTGCCCTTGTTTTGGACTCTAATTTCAATGATTTGAATGGAACTAACCCGGACTGACGCTGTTTTCAGCAGAATTGCCATGGTGTTGTTTTTGTGTGCAGAAATAAAAGTTCTCAGAATGGAACGAAACTTTCTGGAGATTTATTTTGGAAAATATAAAAAATACTGGAGCCAGAAACCACCGGAGAAGGGGCCCAGGGTGGACAACACCCACCAGGGCGCGCCAGCCCAGTCCCGGCGCGCCCTGGTGGGGGCTGGGCACCTCGGGGCTCCACTTGCCCTATCTCCGCCACTATAAATTCCTAAATTTGGAGAGAAAAAATAAGAGAGAAAGAATTATCGCGTTTCACGAGACGGGGCCGCCGCCACCTCCTGTTCTTCATCGGGAGGCCAGATCTGGAGCCCGTTTGGGGCTCCGCAGAGGGGAATCTTCGGTCTTCGTCATCACCAACCTTTCTCCATCGCCAATTCCATGATGCTTCCCACTAGGAGTGAGTAATTCCTTCGCAGGCTTGCTGGTCGGTGAGGAGTTGGATGCGATTCATCATGTAATCGAGTTAGTTTTGTTACGGCTTGATCACTAGTATCCATTATGTTCTGAGATTGATGTTGCTATGACTTTGCTATGCCTAATACTTGTCACTAGGGCCCGAGTGCCATGATTTCAGATCTGAACCGTTTATGTTATCATCTCTATATCTATGTTCTTGATCCGATCTTGCCTAGTCATATGCACCTATTACGTGTTATGATCCGTCAAACCCACAGTGACAATATTTGGGATACTTCGCGGTGATGACCGTAGTTTGAGGAGTTCATGTATTCACCGTGTGTTAATGCTTTGTTCCGGTTCTCTATTAAAAGGAGGCCTTAATATCCCTTAGTTTCCTTATGGACCCCGCTACCACGGGAGGGTAGGACAAAAGATGTCATGCAAGTTCTTTTCCATAAGCACGTATGACTATTTACGGAATACATGCCTACATTACATTGATGAACTGGAGCTAGTTCTGTATCGCCCTAGGTTATGGCTGTCACATGATGAATATCATCCAACGAGTTACCGATCCAGTGCCTACGACCTTTTCCACTTATTGCTCTTGCTAAGTTACTACTGTTGTTGCTGCTGTTCCAACTGCTACAAAACTACTGCTACTACTGTTACCGCTACTGTTACTATTGCTACTGCTATCAAAACTATCATATTACTGTGCTACTGATCACTCTGCTGCAGATATTTAATCTCCAAGTGTGGTTGAATTGACAACTCAACTGCTAATACTCTCAAGTATTCTTTGGCTCCCCTTGTGTCAAATCTATAAATTTGGGTTGAATACTCTACCCTCGAAAACTGTTGCGATCCCCTATACTTGTGGGTTATCATTTTTAACTGACATACTCCGGAGGCGAGTAGAACCACCTTCATCCGAATACGCTGAGAAGGCACCGGGCAATCCTCGACCAAGGTCCCCGGTACACTCCAAAGTGTATGCGGGAGCTCCTGCCACGGAAAAACCTCCCGAGGACTTAGGGGATGTCTCGGCTACCAAGTCCGAGGTCGAGAGTGCGATGAATCATCGACGATGGAGGGAGGCACTGCGTCACCCCATATTTTTTGACCAGGAGTTTAATGCCCTCAATTCCATGGACTCATACCTCGGGGCCGCTCGAGCGGGACTTGATGGAGCCGCTAAAAAATATCCGCCATGCTGCAGGTAAATGGTCGGCTCGGAAGGCCGATCATAATTCGTAACCTAGTAGCCTCGGAGCCTTAATTTGGACAGAACGGCCGAATTCAAGGGTCTGACAATTATGTTCGTGCGTGTGTAGGTTTAAAAGCAACAGAACGAGAAGCTGTCTGCAGACCTCGAGTCAAGTCGAGCTGAGCTGCAGGATGTTAGGACCGAGCTTGAACAGGTGAAGAAATTCACCAGGGAGGCGCATGGTGAGTACAAAGTATTGTTTTTTGTGCTGAAGTTACCTAAAGGACATCTCTTCTGACGAAAGATTGTTTCGTAGCAGTTGAGTCCATAGGGCAATTGCAGAAGGATTTGGATGCTTCCCAAAAATCCCAAAGGTATGCTGAATCCCAGCTAGAGGCCGGGAACCGCGTATTGACCCGAAGTCTGGAGGATAAGAACCAGCTCAAAGCGGAAAATCAGTGACATGCCAAAGAAATTAAGAGCTTGAGTGCTCAATTGGCACAATCCTGCGAAGAGAACCAGAGATTGAAGGGTGGCATGTTTTGTAAGTGAAAATCTAACCTTTAACTCCACCAAGTGCTTTGTATTGTATCGAGTGTAAGGAGCATCGTTTATGTCCTGCCTAGGTCTCCTGACCAGGCGACCCGAGGAAGAAGCCAGCTCGTACGGAGGAGATCTATTAAAGGAACTTTCCGTTGTGCACGAGTGGGCTCAGAAGGCTATGAAGAGCATGATTAAAGCCCTCTGGCCGGCTCAGATGCCTCCGGAAGGGATGGCAGAACTGGCCGAGAAATTTAGGGGAGCTCGGAGTTGTTTTGAGCTATGGAAGACTTCAGCTTGCTAAGAGGGAGCCCGGGAGGCGTGGGCCATGGTCAAGACCCGCTTTACCAAACTCAACCTGGAGCATATGGCTCGGGTTGGGCCTGTAGGGCCGGATGGTAAAGAGGTGCCTGTGAGCTTGGTTTATGACCAAGTGATGCCCGCTGCTCGAATGTCACAGGAAGATCGTGTCCTAGACACCATAATAGACCATCTTGAGTGACAGCCTTGAGTTTTGAATCTATGTAACTATGTACTTTTTATCAAAACCCTCTCTATCCGTGCTGTAAACGTTGTCTTAACCGATCATCAGCCTCTGCCTCCGTTGCCAATAGCTAAGGAGTGTTCCGTACTATGCATCCTGCGATAACAGGGAATTGTCTCGGGGAACTAGGCAATCCAACCTTGTGGTACCAACAGACGAAAAGTGCATGGGGAGGTATGTTATATTACTATTTAAAGTAAGAAACATCTTCCAAAGAAAATAGTTCCTCTATGGGTTCCTTTCTTTAGGTTACTACGTGAACAGTAGATGTCAGAGTCGTGTATCCGTATTATGCGGATAATTTTGCTATTTGGGGGAATAGCCCCCATGTACGACGGGAAGCGCTAACCCTACCTTTTTCCTTCTTGGCCGACCAATTTGTATCATAAGAGTGCTAGACTTCGGCTTCGCCCGTCTGAGGTACGTGTTCGGGTAATCCGGTCGTAGCAATCGCAGAGGTGCTCCCTTTACCCCCTAGCCGAACAATCGGGAACGTAGGGGGTAAGCACAGGAGCAAGGCAACCCGGCTTGGCTAAATCTTAAGCCTAATTGGTGCATAAGTGGCGCGAAAGTGATGTTGGAAGAGTGCGTATAAGACAAATAGCCAGAGAAAGTAAGATGGCTTCATTACGGAGCCCCTGGGTGGTTATCGGGTAAAACATTTGCCGATCAAATCATAGTTCGGTTAAGCCGAACATAAGTTTAGAGAAGGTCTAGCCACTCCTACAAAGGTAGATAAAAAGAAAAGGAAAAGAAGGGAAATACAAGGGTTGGTAGGGAACAGGGCGACACCGGTCTAGCCGTAGAAGCGCCAGAGGTGAGCTGCGTTCCATGGGTTTGGTTCGAGACGATTGTCCCGCGGGTTGCGAAGACGGTAAGCTCCTCCTGTCAGTACTTCGTCAATTATGAAAGGGCCCTCCCACTTGGGTTTGAGCTTATGCTTCTGTTTCTCTGGGAGGCGTAAGACCAACTCGCCCACATTATAAACTTTAGCTCGAACCTCCCTGCTTTGGTACCACCGAGCCTGCTGTTGATAGAAAGTAGATCGGGCCCGGGCTATGTCGCGCTCCCCCTCCAAAGCGTCTAGGTCGTCATGTCGATCTAGCTCAGCTTCGTTTTCCTCGTACATGTGCACTCTTGGTGCATCATGGATGATGTCACAAGGGAGGACCGCTTCCGCCCCGTACACCATAAAGAATGGTGTGCATCCCGTTGATCGGTTCGGGGTTGTACGTAAACCCCATAGCACGGAATGAAGTTCCTCAACCCAAGGACAGTCAGATTCTTGAACTGATCGGACCAGATGAGGTTTAATACCACTCATAATGAGACGGTTGGCCCGTTCAACTTGTCCATTAGTTTGTGGGTGATACACCGAGGCATAATCAAGTTTGATTCCTAGGTTCGCGCACCAGTCCTTCACCTCCTGGGCGGTAAAGTTGGTTCCATTGTCGGTTATTATACTGTGCGGGACACCGTAACGGTGTACCACGCCGGATATGAAGTCGATGACCGGTCCCGATTTTGCCGAATTTACTGGTTTTGCTTCGATCCATTTAGTGAATTTGTCGACCATGACCACACTACTAGGACAAACCTTATAGGCAGGACACTATCAGTAGCGCTGGAAAGTAACAGGCGCTGCTGGTAATTACCAGTAGCGCTGGATTTTGGCAGCGCTACAAGTAAAGACTTAGCAGTAGCACTGGAGGCAAAAAGAGCGCTACTGCTAAGGGGGACCCGACGAGCCCACCGACACTGTTGGTAGTAGCAGCGCTGTCTAGAATACAGCGCTACTACTATGATTTTAGTAGTAGCGCTTTTTTTCGTAGAACCGCTATTGATAATGGGCCCCACTTAATAGTAGCGCTCTTTCGTCAAAGCGCTACTACTAAGTAGCATAGCAGTAGCGCTTGTTGAAAACCAGCGCTACTGCTATGCGTGGCTGGTGCCACCTTTTCACCTCCTCCCCCTCCACGCCCCCCTTTGCCCTCTCTCCCCCTCCTTTCCCCTCTCCCCTCACCATTGTTGCCCTTCTTCTCTCTTCCTCCTACCTCTCTTCTCTCCCCATTAATGCCCCCCTCCACCATAACTCTCCTCCATAAATGGCCTTCTCATCTCTAGCTAGCTCCATAAATGCCCCCTACCTCATTTATTTGGCTCTCCCTCCATTCCATTAGATATAGATCTAGCTAGCTCATCTCTCTCCCTCTCCATTAGTTACCTAGAGTCATCTCTCCTCCCCAACAACTAGATCTAGCTAGCTATTTAGCCATCCACACTTTCGATCCCTATAGGTAGCGAAAGGCCTCATCCGGTCTATCGGTCTCTCTCGGGAGATAGGTGAGTAAAAAGTTGTTCATTTCAAGAATGGGAATATGTGAGTGAATGGGAATATGTGTGTTTGGGATATGGAGAGATTTGTGCGAGTGACATGCCCCCGAGTTGCTTATGTTTTGCCGAAATGTCGATTTATTTCTGTTTCGGTGAATTTCGAGCAAACTCGATATGTCCTATTTTTAGGCAAGGTCATGCCAAATTTTTATATGACTTTGATGCATGCATGTATTTTGTTTATAACCCTTTTGCTTGTTATACCGTGCATGCAGTCGGCCATGAAGGTGAGTGGATGGAAGGTGGAGCGATACATGCAATCCGCGGTGATGGACATGCATGCAAATAATCGGACTAGGATTAGATGTCCGTGTACAAGATGCAAAGAAGGAGTCCTTTTGGACCCTTTTGATCGTGGCAGGTTGAAGGCGCACCTGCTGATGAATGGTTTCATGGATGGCTATACTCGGTGGATAAGTGAAGATGATGATGATGAGGACGTCCACATGGCAGGGAATAATGACATGCGGCTAGACGAAGAGATGACCGATCGACACGAAGACGATGGCATTGGACATGGCGGCGGGGAAGAGTTAAATGACGGCGGTGGAGAAGATTCCGGACACGGCGAAGAAGAGTCCGGACATGGCGGAGAAGCAGAGGCGGCGGTCACGCTGCAGTCTTCGATGCTACTAAGTGCAGTCGTGCAGGACCCTCATGTTCGAGACCTCCTTCGCAAGAGTACGACTAGCGAGAGAGCTGCTTCTAGAGAGGAGGCCAAGCTGGCGCAACTTGAAGTAGACTCGAAGACTCCATTGTATGACGGTTGCGATCCCGAGGTGACCCGCTTGAGTTTCACGCTCGAACTTCTAAAGACGAAGGCCAAAAACAAATGGACAGACAAAAGCCTCGATGAGCATTTGAAGTATCTACATAATAAAGTTCTTCCCGCGGGGAACCTGTGTCCTACTAGTGTCGATGAGGCCAAGAAAATTGTTTGCCCTTTTGATTTTCTGCACATTAGGTACCACGCATGCATCAACGATTACATCATTTATCGGGGGGAGCACGCGGAAAAAACCAGCTGTCCAGTGTGCAATGCTTCTCGATACAAGAAGGCAGGAAAGAAAGCTCCTCAGAAAGTTGTATGGTACTTTCCGATCACTCCCCGTCTGCAGCGGTATTTCGTAGATCCTAAGGAAGCAAAGCTCATGCGCTGGCACGCGGAGAGGAAGAAGCCCGAGGATGGAGATGATCCGAAGCTGAGACAACTCGTAGATGGTAGCCAGTGGAGAGCATTCAACACCGTATATGGATTTGCTGCAGAAGATCCAAGGAACATCGTGCTTGGTGCGAGTACCGATAGCATGAATCCGTTTGGAAACCAAAACACCAACCACAGCACATGGCCCGTCTTTGTATGGATGTACAACCTCCCCCCATGGAAGTGCATGAAGACAAAGTACATACACATGAGCATGCTGATTCAAGGATTGAAACAACCGGGAAATAATATTAACCTGTATATGGGGCTTCTGAAAGAGGAGCTAGACACGTTATGGAAAACACCGGCATGGACATGGACGCCAGCAAAGGAGAGTATTTCTATATGAGAGCCGCGCTGATGACGATGGTGCACGACTATCTCGGTTACGGGTACACCTCAGGCCAGGTGTGCCACGGATACTGCGGATGCACGAGGTGCATGGATGATACAACGTCTCAGCAGCTTACGTCAACGAAAGATGGCGGGTCCGGGAAAATCGTGTAAATGGGGCATCGTAGATGGCTCGAGAAGGATGACCTGTGGAGAAAGCGTGGAGATCTATTCAATGGGTTGGCTGAGCATCGAGGACCTCCACATAAGAGGAGCGGCGCCAAAATCAATGAGCTGTTGAAAAACTGGGAACAGTGCCCCACGACGGGAACGATGAAAAAGGCGCCGGAGCCGCTACTGAAGGTATGGAAAATGAGGTCTATTTTCTGGGACTTGGAGTACTAGCCCAATCACGACACACCTCATTGCCTTGATCAAATGCATATCACGAAGAATGTCCTCGAGAGCTTGCTTGGCACACTGATGAACATGCCGGAGAAGACCAAGGACGGGCCGAAGGCAAGGAAAGACTTGGAAGATTTGAAGATCAGGAAAGATCTCCACCATAAAAAGTCGACGGAGGAGACGGAGACGGAGACGGAGGAGGGGGAAAGGGGCAGAAAAGTCAACAAGAAGGAGGAGAATTATTGCCCCCCTTCTTGCTTCACCTTAAGTGCGAAGGAGATCGATCAATTCATCAAGTGCCTTATGGGAATCAAAGTCAGTTCCGGTTACTGTGGGAAGATAAGCAGATTTCTAGACCCCAAGAAGAAAAGGTTCAGCGGGATGAAGTCTCATGACTGTCACGTGATGATGACGCAGATACTCCCGGTTGCCCTTAGAGGGATAATGGACAAGCACATCCGTGACATGCTTACTGGTCTCTGCAACTTCTTCGACGTTATCTCTCGAAAGTCCATAAGTGTGAAGCAGTTCCGAAGGCTACAGGAAGAGATCGTTGTCATACTATGTGAGCTTGAGATGTACTTCCCGCCCGCGTTCTTTGACGTCATGGTGCATCTGTGTGTCCACATCGTGGACGACATCATCGACCTCGGGCCGACATTCCTTCACAGCATGATGCCGTTCGAGAGGATGAATGGGGTCATCAAAGGATTCATTCGTAACAAGTCCCGTCCCGATGGGAGCATCGTCCAGGGGTATCTGACGCATGAGTGCATCTCCTTTTGCGAGAATTATATAGGCGTCGAAGACCCTGTTGTTGGTTTGCCCGTCAAGAAGCACGATGGGAGGCTCGGAGGAGAAGGTCACAACAACGGCCGGAGGGAATTGCACGTGGACTACTCGGATCGACGGAACGACTTTGACAGGGCTAACTTAGTAGTGCTACAACACCTAGATGTGGAAGATGATTATGTGGCACGGCATAAAGAAACCATCGCAAATAAGTACCGTGATAAGGGGATGCTCAAGACGGACGACGAAGTTACTGTAGAGCACAACGCCACTTTCTTGCGCTGGTTCAAAGAGCAAGTTATTGAAAATCCCCCGGAAGAGGGCAGTTCGGACGGATTGCTCATACACGCCTTTGCACATGGCCTCGCGCCCAAACTCGCGACCTATCAGTCATACGATATCAACGGGTATACGTTCTACACGGAGGCCAAAGACATGGACAGTGATTACCAGAACTCCGGGGTGACGATTGAATGCGTGACCGACGCCAACGGCACAACTGAAAGATTCTACGGAAGGGTCGAAGAGATCTGGGAGCTTGACTATACTAGAATGCACGATGCGACGATGTTCCGTGTCAGATGGGCTAAGGACGTCGTAAGAGAAAACAAGTATTTCACTACCATGTCTATACCCGACGCGAAGAGCGCAACCGTGAACGTTAACGTCATCGCCAAAACTGAGCCATGGGTACACGCTAAGCACGTGACACAATTCTTCTTCATAACCGACCCGACCAATCCCAGCCGTGTTGTCGTGAGGAGAGGCAAAAGGAGCATCATTGGAATGGATGGAGTCGCCAGCGAGGAAGACTATGACCAATACGGCAACCCGATGAGGGAAGATGACGATGACGATGAAGCATACGTGAAAAGAAGAATCAATACTACATTACGTAAGAAAGATCGTACTCCATGGTTCCGGAAAAGTCACAAGGAGGGGCTCAATTATTCGGCAATGAACAAGAAAGGGAAGAAGCTCAATGTGAAACGTCGTCGACGCAGCTGAGAAACCATCATTTATATATATGTATCTATTTTGTGTACGCACTTAAGTAACCGTTATCGGTCAACTGATATATATGTTACCACCACATGCATGGTTCCGGTGATATTCGCGCAGTGTGGGAGGGAGACGCCGTCGTAAACAGAAAGGAAGAAAGCAATACAAAAGAAATACAAAAGGGAGAAAGCAATACAAAAAAACAAAAACAAAAGGGAGAAAGCAATACAAAAGAAAAAGAAAAGTAAACAGAAAAGAAAAGGAAAATAATAAAAAGTAATACATATCAGTAGCGCTGGATTATGAACCAGCGCTATAGCTAATATAGTTATAGCGCTGGATCCTAACACAGCGCTACTACTATGTGTATTTTAGAATTAAAAAAACTGAAAATTAACACAGTTAGCAGTAGCGCTGGATTACCACATAGCGCTATAGCTAATTTAGCTATAGCGCTGGTCCTAACCTAGCGCTACTACTATTTCGAGTTAACCGCCGCGCGTGCTCAAATTTTGCCAACTCCCATTCCCCCCCCCCCACTCTCCCATCTCTCCCCCTCCTCTCTGTCGTGCGCCGCTGTCGCCCCTGCCCGCCGCCGTTGCCCCTGCCCACCGCCGTCGCCCCTGCCCGCCGCCGTTGCCCCTGCCCACCGCCGTCGCCCCTGACCGCCGCTCCGACCTCCTCCTCATCCGCGCGGACGCCCGAGCCCTCCCTTGACCTCACCATCGTCGCGCGGGCCCGCCCTCGACCTCGCCGCCCTTGCTGCCCTCAACGCCCCCGGAGCCACTGGAGCCGCGCGCCCTCAACGTCACCGGAGCCGCGCGCCCCTCGCTGCCCCTACCGCCCTCGACGCCACCGTCGGGGTGCAGATCGACGCGCTAGGGACGGGGAGGCCAACGCCGCCCTCGTCGACTTCATCAGCTCGGTAATTTAGCGCTTCCCTCCCTGCTGATACACACCACTACTACACTACTGCTTGATCTGGACGAACTGCCCGCCTAGATGATGATCGGTAGTTCCATGATATAGCTGTGAGATTGAAGAAGCTTCAAGTTTGGTATGATTTGCTTTGATTGCCGATGCACTTCACTGATGCAAACTGATGATAGGGCGTTCACTAGGAGGAAGATAGCATTGAAGTTTAGTGAGTTTAATATCTGTGTCTGTATGATTCTGTCAAGGGCAATCCAAGGATTTGAACTGTGATTGTTCTGAGACCACAAATAACTCTGGTTGTTTCTTTTACCAGAGAATCTGCAGAATTCAGTGGCTGTTTGCATGTAACTGCCAATATCACCCAGGGGTTTGTTGTTGCCGAGTAGATAGTTACAATCCATAATCCTACTTGCACCATGGTTTAGAATAAGCTTGCTGTGGACAGAAGAAATTTTTTTCATTTTAGAGCAAAATCTTAGTTTAGAGAAAAATTTCAATATAGAAATAACTCAAAGTATAAATAAAAAACTTTAAATAAAAACAGTAGCAAATTTTGTAGCTTTAAATAAAAAACTAGCTAGGCTTTGTAGGTATAAAAAACAGTAGCAAAAATTTATAAAAAACAGTAGCAAAATGTTTGAATGTT
Organism: Elymus sibiricus; assembly: GCA_039707655.1. Taxonomy (NCBI): domain Eukaryota; kingdom Viridiplantae; phylum Streptophyta; class Magnoliopsida; order Poales; family Poaceae; genus Elymus; species Elymus sibiricus. The sequence goes on along the minus strand of CM077673.1, from coordinate 129,772,973 downwards.
GGTTGCTTTGTATATGTGCTCCTGTTGGTGAAATGTTGGTTGCAAATTGATGTTATATATGTGCTCCTGTTGGTTGCAAAATGTTTGTTGCAAATTGATGTTGGTTGCAAATTGATGTTGGTTGCAAAATGTTTGTTATAAAATGTTGCAAATTGATGTTGGTTGCAAAATGTTTGCAACGTTGGTTGAATGTCGAAGAATATCCGAGTGGCCTATGTTTTGCCGGAATGTTGATTCATTTCCGTTCCGGCAAATTTCAGGCGCTCCATATGTCCACTTTTTAGCAAAGGTCATGCCGAAAATTTCCGTGATTTTTGGCATGACTTGTGCTAGAAACTAGGACATATGGAGTGCCCGGGATTTGCCGGAAGGGGAATGAATCAACATTCCGATCAAATATAGGCCCATTTTTTCTCTTCATTATATCTTTTATTTACAATTGTTGAATAGGAAACATGTCTAGCCACGCCTCAGCCGGGGGTTCTGCTCGCCTCGAAGAAGACCCCATCGAGGCAGCAAATCACTATTTCGATTACCTGGACGAACACTAGATGGGGGTGCATGGTGGAGGCAGTGGCACCAACCCCGACGCCGACGCCGACACCGGCACTGGCACCGGCACCGACACCACCCCCGAGACCGGCAATGATGCTGTCGTAGCCGGTAAAGCACCAAAGCAGAAGAGGTCACGAAGACCAAACGAGCTCGGCATCAGACAAATTGCGGTCACGGAGATGCACCCCAAGAAATTAGAGCCAACAGCGCCGGATGAAGCGCGCTCGTGCTGGGGCAATCAACTAGGATGCATCCTCAGGGAAACCGCCAACATCAACGACGAGAAGTTGAAGAAGATACCACATATGGAGCACATGCTCCTAAAGAAGTTGCACAATAGGTTCCTGTTCCTCGGCCGCACAGAAAGCAAAGAACCGTGGGACGACGATGCCATGACAAAGATAAACAACAAGGCGATGGTGACGTTCACCAACGACTTGTCCGCCTGGAAAGTTTGGGTGAAAAAAGCGATTGATAAGAATGAACCGTGGTCCAAAATTCATGCTGACAATTTGACACTTACGGAAGAGGACTTTGAAAAATTCAAGGAGACTTGCGCTAAAGATGAAACCAAGAAAAAGTCGGAGAAAATGAAGGCGCTCCAGGCCAGGAACACGCCTCCCCACCGCCTCGGAAGCCGTGGTTACGAGGGGAAGAGGCACGTATGGGCCAAGGAGGACGCCGAACGTGAAATTCATGGAATCCCAGACCCCTTGGTAGAGTTCACCGACCCGCTGGAGCATGACTGGATCAGGGCCCGGTACAAGTGGGACCGTGTCAAGAAGACCTTTTACACGGACCCGAACACGAGGGAGTTCACGAGACTTCTGGTAATTGTTATATTACCACATTATCATATTAGCTTCCAATCAATTCGACTACAAGTTTTGTCACATTATTAGTAAACCATCCACGTTCCTTTTGCAGAAAGAGCAGCACCAAAAGGCAGCCGAAAGCGACGAGTCGTCATAGTCGTCGGCGAGGCCCAAGTGGGACACCCATTTCAACCGGGCCTTGAACATACTGAAAAAGGTCCCGGAGGACACACCACCGTCCTATGGACGTGTGCACGGCGTCGGAGATGGCGCCTCGTGGAAGACGTGCTACCGCGAGGAGCTAGAGGAAAGACGGAAGAGAAAGTTGCTTACTCAACAGACCATCGACCAGAAGGTCGTGCTTGCGATCAATAAGTCCAAAGCTGAGACCAAAGCAGAGTTGGAACAGATAGTCGATGCAAGGGTCAGTGCAGCGGTAGCTGGCGTCACGGCTGACTTCACATCTTCCATTTCTAGCTTGCTTCCGGCATTTTTTGAATGGACGAAGAAAAATCCAGATAAAGGGACAGCGGACTTTCCCCTTCCCAGCTACGTCGGGAGCAATTCGGTGAACATCGCACCACCAGCACGTGCTCACGCCACCGCACATGCTCCCGCTCCTGTTCATAGCAGCCCGTCCTCCATCTCTGGCCTACTCGGCGGGCCTTCGTCTATGGCTGAGCTCGACGCCCTCACGGTAATTACGCGTCATACCCTTTTCACCAGCATGTCTATATAGTCTTCCGTTTCAATTGACTTTCGGATGTTTGACGTCGCAGACATGTCTTTGTAGGCCAACGATACCCCGTGCACCCTACTGTACGACATCAAGGGCCAGAAGGTGGCCGTGGGAAAGGCAACGATCGTGAAGCCGAAGGACCGCATGTTCCACAACCGAGAGATGCTCGATGGCGTCTTCAAGGTTAACGTGGCCAGTGTCTTAGCGGGCTTCGAGGATTTGCCTCCTCCGGTACCAGTCGATGACGAGGAGACCCCTCAATGGATTGGCGCATGCAAGAGCTGGTTCTTGCCTTGGCCAAAGACTCTTCTTCGTGTCGAGGCGCCCAGTATCACACCAACGACAGCTTCTCAAAAAGGTATGAACACCACCCCACCTACCAAATTACCTGCACCTGTCGTGGCGGGTGATAGCGGACGACGCGAGGGAGAGCCTCCATTAGTGCCAGATGACGTCGCCCCCGTTGTCGAAGAAGCAAATGCTGATGATGACATGGAGGAGGAGGATGATGACCCAGACACGTATTTCAATACCGCCTATGATGATGGAGGATTGATGGCTCAGGACAACGAAGACTCAGGCTATGAGCGTGGAGATGATGACTTGATGCTGCCTGATTTGCCGGAGCCGGAACGTCCTAAGGCGGAATGCAAAAAGTCTCTCTTCAAGCGATCCTCGCAGGAGACGCCTCCAGATGCCGCCTCTACCCAACAACAACCTGAGGGCCGTCCACTGATTAGCCCGACGACTTTGCGGGTGACAGTTAGGGAAGGTATGGTGGGCTCACTACCGCCACCCGCCAAGAAGCAAAGGAGGAGACCGGACAGGAAAGGCCCTAAAGGCGCCAGAGCTGCTTCAAGCAGCTAGCCGCCTCTGAAGCCCCGGGAGGTAGACAGAATACCTGTCGTAGATGCGGAGCGTTTCCGTGTCGCCGGCCACCCAATCCTACCTCAGAAAACGCTAGAGGACATACTGAACAATGATCTAAGGAGACTTCATGAAGATGTGCTGGCCAGAGAGAAAAGCCTTCTCATCTCGGAAAAACCAGGATACCCGCTTTACGCGGCTCAGGTGCCGGGTGGGAAGTTGTACGTCGAGGGATGGCCCGCGGATAAGTTCATCCTGCGATTTGACTACATCTACGACATGTTCCACATGACCAAGCTGGTTTTCCAGTTCATCCGCATGTATGCGCTGTATCTCAACTACATCATCAGGATTGAGAACATAAAATATATCTGCGTCGCAGACCCATACCATATGCACGAGAGCTTCTTGGATGTCTGCAAAGAGCACCGTGACTATGCGAGCAAGTACATCGGCGGCTCATGATCGCTAATAAGGACAAGGAAGCGATTCTCCTGCCTTATCATCCCACGTAAGTCATCCGCGCATATCCTTTCGTAAGTGTTAATCATTCCTTTGCAAGCATGGAGGCTAATTTGAGGTGTACTTAATTTGCGCAGCGGGGGGGGGGGGGGCGTCCTCATCGTTCTGTACCCAGAATACTCCATGCTATATACTTGGACTCATCGAAGAACATCAAGAAAAAGGATTACAAGCACATAAAGAGTGTTCTCGATAGTGCCCTGTTAACCTTCAGCCTGTCTGGTGGATATATCAAGGTGAAAAAGCACAGGAAGAACGGGCTGGTTTTCAGCCATAAGACCGACTTCTGCTGCATCCAGCAACCGCACAACAGTAAGGCTGATGGATTCTATCTCATGCATCACCTGCTCGAGTTCAGAAGGGATAATCAACGCCTTCGCATGTCAGCTACTACCAACGATGCCGAGATTGTCAACTGGGCCACAATCATAGGAAAGACACCGGATCATCGAATCCGAGCTGAGTTTTATCATGTACAGTGTGAACTTGCCCAAGTGATCATGAAGCAGGTCCTCGAACCAACAGGGATGTTCTACCATGGGCCAATCATGCGGGATGATGTCCGAGCACTGCTAATCGCTCAGCGTCTGGACCTGAAGCCTTTCAAGAAGCTCGGGTGCTTCCTCCCTGACTATGAAGATTGGACCGAGGACTGATCGTCGTTGACAATATATGTGTCACTAGCGTCCAGACGAAACTATGTGATGTAATTAAACCGTGGTCCTGAACTAGCGTAGATAGCTCTAGTTAATTAGTTTGGGTATGAGGAACTTCGTCATTTATGTTTACTATAGGTTGCTTGTATTTTGCTAATTATGCCTCTTTGTTTTCTTAAGTACATTATGTTGCATATTATCGTTCAATTCATCAACTGACGATGCAGGTACATAGATCAGAGATGTCGAAGGACTGCTACGCCGTGTTCGTTGGGAGGGTTCCAGGAATCTACGACCACTGGCCAGACGCTCAGGCCCAGGTGGACAAGTACCCCGGTGCTAGCCACAGAGGGTTCGACAGCAGAGCCGAAGCGGAAAGTAGTTACTTGAGGTGGACGCTCTGGCAAGAGCGGGGGCGGTACCGTCGGTTCCTCAAGTACTACATAGTTGCGGTCTTGCTCATGCTGATCACTCTTCTCTTCTACATCATGGTTTAGATAGAGATGATGAAACTTGTGTGTGTGCCATGACCATGCAGTTGCACTTATTCGAGACATGACATGACTTGTGTATCACTATTTTCGAGATGTGATGATATGTGTTGAATGATGATGATGATGGTATGACGAGACTACTGTATGTGTATGATATGATGAGAATAGTGTATGTTTATTGTGATCTGATGAAACTACTGTATAGAGCCTGTATAAATACATCACAAATACGTAGAGGGGGTATGAATCTATGAAAGCAGGAATACTAGCAGCAGCGCTGGAAGGCATCTAGCAGCAGCGCTGGATTAGCAGCAGCGCTTGCCTTTCTACAGCGCTACATATAGTTAGTAGTAGCGCTGGTTAGTGCAGCGCTACTGCTAACCAGACTTAGCAGTAGCGCTGCACCAACCAGCGCTACTACTACAACTTAGCTGTAGCGCGTTAGCAGTAGCGCTGGACCCAGCGGTACTACTATAGGTTTTTCAAGCGCTACTAGTAGGGTTTCTCCTAGTAGTGCCAGTAGGTATTTCTTTTTCTTGGTCCCCCCTTTAAGTGGTCCGACCATATCTAACCCCCACACCGCAAAAGGCCATGTAATGGGTATCGCCCGAAGAGCCGTAGGAGGCATGTGGCTTTGATTTGCAACAAGCTGACAGCCGACACAATGTTGAACAAGTGTGTGGGCATCGGTTCGGGCGGTGGGCCAGAAGAACCCGGCTTGAAAGGCCTTGCTTACCAGGGCCTGTGCTGCCGCGTGGTGGCCGCCCATGCCTGCATGTATCTCTGCCAAAAGCTGCATTCCTTCTTCTTCAGACATGCACCGTTGGAGGACCCCCGTAGTGCTCTTTTTGTATAATTCTCCTTCATGGACCTTGTAGGCTTTTGATCGCCGTATTATGCGCCTCGCCTCCGTCTGGTCGTCAGGGAGCTCTTTGCGCAGAAGGTACGCAAGGAAGGGTTCTGTCCACGGTGCGATTACGGCCATCACTTTGTGGGCCGAGGGAGTTTCTTCAATCGTGGAACCACCGATGATTTGCTCATCTAGTTCGACTGTGGGGGGGATGACCTGCTCTTCTCCATTAGTTATAGCGTCCCCGCCGTTGTCCTGCCATACCACAGAGGGCTTGAAGAGCCTCTCTAGGAAGGTGTTCTTAGGGACTGGGTCACGTTTGGCGCCCATGCGGGCGAGGATGTCGGCAGCTTGATTGCTATCTCTGGAGACAAGGTGGAACTCTAGTCCTTCGAATCGTGCGGATATCTTGAGGACGGCATTTCTGTAAGCTGCCATTTTTGGGTTTTTAACATCGAATTCACTGTTGATTTGAGAGATGGCGAGATTAGAGTCTCCCCGTACTTCAAGTCATTGTACACCCATCGAAGTTGCCATCCGGAGTCCATGCAACAGAGCCTCGTACTCGGCCGCATTATTGGAGTCGACGTACATGATCTGGAGGACATATCGAATGTTGTCGCCGGTAGGGGACGTGAGGATGACTCCAGCCCCCAGCCAGGCGAGTGTGTTGGATCCATCGAAGTACATTGTCCAGTGTGAGTACGTGTTATATTCTCTAGGGAGCTCAGCCTTCGTCCATTCGGCGATGAAATCGGCCAACACCTGAGATTTGATAGCTCGGCGTGGTTTGTAATTGATTTCGAACGGGAGGAGTTCAATGGCCCACTTGGCTATGCGTCCCGTGGCATCCCTGTTATTGATTATATCGTTCAGGGGCGCTTCGGAGGCCACCGTGACCGAACACTCTTGGAAATAATGTATGAGCTTTCGTGATGCCATGAACACCGTGTAGGCTATCTTTTGATAATGCGGGTATGTCATCGTTTTCTCACGACAGATGCCATGGGGTGGCTTATCGAGAGTGGTTGGGGCCGAAGGACGCCGGCGGACTCCGGGAGCGGGATTAGGCACAAGCAGTGAGGGACACACGATGTACCCAGGTTCGGGGCCCTCCGTGGGAGGTAACACCCCTAGTCCTGCTTGTCTAGTTGATGGGTGGTTGGTGTTACAATGGAGCTCCTTGAGCTATTGTCTAGAGGAAGAAGAAGGAGCGGCCGACTCTTCTTGCCTTACTACGTGGGAGTGAGAGTGTGAGATGGGATCAAAAGCCTCCCCGATGCATGGGGGCCTCGGGGGGTTTTATAGGCCAACCCCCCGGTTTAATATACATAAGGTACTAAGGGGGGGGGGACCCGGCTGGCAGCCTCTCCAGCCGGCCAGTGGTCCCACCGGCTGAGCCGTCTCGGCGCTCGTAGGGCCCGTCGGCTGCGCGGTCCCATCGCTGACTGGGGCCCGCCAGTCGGCTCTTCTATTGGCCCGTGCCTACCTGCCGCGGCACGGGCCGCTCGGCACGGCGTCGTCTTGCGCTTACCGGCTGAAGTCAGCGGTACAGCCGGCTGCGCTGCAGCCACGCCGGGGCAGGTAATGGAGTGGACGGCGGCACGACCGCACTGTTGCCTCGCCGGGTCTCGATCAGTCGCGGTCAGCGGTACGACCGCCCGGATTGTAGCCACGCCTGCCCGTGTGTCAGCGGCCACTGTACCCACGCCGGAGTCGTTGTGGGGGTCGTGTCTTGTCGCGGTACTTGGTCGCGTTGGGAGGGGACCAGTGCCTGCTCGCCCAGAGGCCAGTGGAAGGGCCGGCCACGGGGCAGCCGGTTGCGGGCTGGCCGGGGGCCAGGCGACCAGCTCCTGTCCAGCCGGCCTTGGGCCAGCCGGCCAGGGAGCCAGTCGACTGTAGGCCAACCGGCCACGGGCCAGCCGGCCGTAGGCCAACCGGCCAGGGGGCCAGCCGGCCGCTCGCCAGCCAGCCACGGACCAGCCGGCCGTATAGTTTTTTTTTCTAAAAGGGGCTTGAACTCCCTTGTCTTGGCATATCCAGGGGTAGTATCCCCGTCAGTAGTCCCCGAAGCCGGCGGGGGCCCGCGTCCTTCCGACGAGGGGGAGCCGGCGGCCTCATCCGGCGGCATCGTCCTGTCGCGTGGGATCGATCGATCAACCATGTCGGCAACCGCGCCCGTCGCCTCGGGTCCCGTGCCGGACCACGGTGCGCCACGCTGAGCGCGGTGACACCGAGGGCCCCGCATCCTGGGGCTCGACGGGATGTCGCCTTGGGCCTAGCCCGGTAGGCCTCGGGCCGCAGGCAGGATCCTCTGCGCCCGCACCCCAGCGGCCGCGGCCCGCGGCACCCACGTCCCGCGGATTCCCCGGGGGAGTGGGCACAGTTAATCCTCACATCCCCCGGGCATCGCCCCTTTATTTATAAGGGGAGGAGGAGAGGCGGAGGCAGTTCGCGCACCCCTCTCCCCACCGTCTTCCTCCTCTTGCAGTCCGCCGCTTCGGCCCGCGCTGCCGCTCCGCTCGCCCGTTCCTTCATGTTCGACCGCTCCAGAGATGGCCGACGGACCTTCCGGCAGCTGGGGTGGCTCCGTCATCACCGCGGAGGACATCGCGCACCTCCGCCGTGCCCGCATGCTGCCGCCGGAAGACCGCATCGCCGCTCGTCCTCCGGGCAGCGAGGTGGTGCCCGAGCCCGCGGAGGGGGAGTTCATGGTGTTCGCCTGGCACTTCTCGCACGGTTTTGGCTTGCCGGTGAGCCAGTTCTTCCGACTTTTCATGGATACCTTTGATCTCCAGCCGCACCACTTAGGGCTCAACTACGTTCTTCAATCGTCGAGCTTCGTGACTCTCTGCGAGGGCAACCTCGGACTTATCCCTTTCGTGGAGTTGTGGAGGAAGCTCTTCTATCTCAAGGCCTTGAAGAATGGCAACGAGGCGTACGCCTGCGGGGGCGCGGTGGTGTGCGTCCGCGGTGCGCTATTTCCCCGCATCACCCTCATCGAGTCCGTCAAGAAATGGAACCGGACGTTCTTCTACGTGAAGAACGTCGACCCGGCGCGGGACTACATTCGGCTGCCAGCCTTCGTCAACGCTCTGTCCACGGGAGTGAACTGGACGGCCGATGGGCCGCCCGGAGATCTGGCCGGGATGCTGGGCCGGCTCCACACCATGAGGAGTGGGGAGGGGCGGGTTGCGGCCGATCTGGTGGCCGCCTTCATCGATCACCGGGTGCTGCCCCTTCAGCAGAGGCCGCACTGAATCTGCGATATGTCAGGCCGGCAGGACCCCTGCCGGCTGTCCACCTTCGAGCTGACGACAGCCCGGGTGGCGAGGCGGGTGAACGCCATCACCAACTTCAAATTGGCACTGAGCACCTGGCGCTTCGGCAAGTTGCCGTACAACCGGCACAACCCGGTGCCCCTGGTATGTTCTGATGTGGTGGTTTCCTTTCCTTCTGTGTTTCTTCGGCCGTCCCCCCTGCTCACATGCCATGCTGACCGCAGCACTTTGTTCGACAGAACATGCCGGATGGCCTGCACCCCCAGATATTCCAGGCAGAACGCGTTGATTCTGACCCGGAGGATTTTGAACTGGGAGGAGGCGTCGAGGAGGGGGCTGAATCCTCGGAAGAGGTTGAGGCGGACGGGACGATGGGTGACCCGGGAGCCGGCGGACCCAAAACGGCTGGTGAGTTCCCCTCCGGACCCACAATCAAAGATTGGACTGACGACGATGATGATGATGTTGATATCCGGGTCTTGGACGCGCCTCCCCCCGCAGCTCGGCGGGAGCCACGCGGACGGGGCGAGGAGCAGCCGGCTCATGGCCGGACAGCCGAGGCCTCCCACCGAGAGACGAGGCCGGCCTCGGGGCAGCCGTCGACTCAGCCACCGGCTCGCAAGAAGGTGCGAGCGGCCGTCGCGAAACTGCCACCTCGGGCCAGGCGGCCCCTTCCTGTCGTCGTCGGGTGAGTGCATTCCTTAACCTTTGTAGATGTTTTCGCATTTTGAGCCGGCGGGCGCCTGAGGTACCTTGCTCCATTTTTGCCAGAGACGCCATCGAAGTCCACGACACGGAGTCGACCGCCGACCCGACGGACGCCACCAGCCTGCAGGCCCAGGAGCACGCGTCCACATTGCGGGAGGAGAAGAGGAGGCCCGCCGAAATGTGAGCCGCGAAAGCAGGGGCGAAGGGTGCGCCCTCGCGTTCGGGGGCCTCGAGTGACGGGAGGCGGAGGCGGCCCTCAGACCCGGCGCGCGCCATGGACTCTGCGGCGGAATCGACGCGGATGTTGCTACTTCTCGAGCATGCGTTGGTTTTCCCTTTAAGAGGAAAGGGTGATGCAACAAAGTAGATAAGTATTTCCCTCAGTTGTTGAGAACCAAGGTATCAATCCAGTAGGAGATACAAGCAATTTCCCAATAGGTGTACCTACACAAATAATCAATTGCACCCAACGCAATAAAGGGGTTGTCAATCCCTTCACGGTTACTTGCAAGGATGAGATCTGATAGAGATAGATAGATATGATTGCTTGAAAGTAAAGTAAAACAAAAGTAAAAAGATTGCAGCAAGATATTTTTGGTATTTTTGGTTTTAGATCTGAAAGTATAATATGGAAAATAGACCCGGGGGCCATAGGTTTCACTAGAGGCTTCTCTCATGAAGGAAAATAATATGGTGGGTGAACAAATTACTGTGGAGCAATTGATAGAAAAGCGAATAATTATGAAGATATCCAAGGCAATGATTATGCATATAGGCATCACGTCCGTGTCAAGTAGACTGAAACGATTCTGCATCTACTACTATTACTCCACACATCGACCGACTCCTGCCTGCATCTAGAGTATTAAGTTCATGAAGAACAGAGTAACGCATTAGGTAAGATGACATGATGTAGAGGGATAAACTCAAGCAATATGATGAAAACCCCATCTTTTTATCCTCGATGGCAACAATACAATATGTGCCTCGCTACCCCTACTTTGTCACTGGGTGAGGACACCGCAAGATTGAACCCAAAACTAAGCACTTCTCCCATTGCAGGAATTACCAATCTAGTTGACCAAACCAAACCAATAACTTGAAGAGACTTGCAAAGATATGAAATCGTGTATATAAGAATTCAGAGAAGATTCAAACAATATTCATAGATAATCTGAACATAAACCCACAATTCATCGGATCTTGACAAACACACCGCAAAAGAGTATTACATCGGATAGATCTCCATGAAGATCATGAAGAACATGGTATTGAAGAACAAAGAGAGAGAAGAAGCCATCTAGCTACTAGCTATGGACCCGAAGGTCTGTGGTGAACTACTCACGCATCATCGGAGGGGCAATGGAGTTGATGTAGATGCCCTCCGTGATCGATTCCCCCTCCGGCAGATTACCGGAAAAGGCTCCAAGATTGGATCTCACGGGAACAGAGGCTTCCGGCGGCGGAAAAGTATTTTCGGGGCTCTTTTTGGTATCCAGGGAATATTTGTGAATTTATAGGCCAAAGAATAGGGTTAGGGGGGGTTGTCGTGGGACCACAAGCCAGGGCCCCCCCAAGGGCGCGCCCCTGTGGCTTGTCGCCACACGGCGGCTCTCCTGCCTTCATCTCCAAGTCTTCTGGGTTGCTTCTGGTCCAAGAAAAAATATTCCGAAGATTTTATTCCGTTTGGACTCCGTTTAATATTCCTTATCTGCAATACTCAAAAACAACGAAAAAACAGAAACTGGCACTAGGCTCTAGATTAATAGGTTAGTCCCAAAAATAATATAAAATAGCATATTAATGCATATAAAACATCCAAAACAGATAATATAATAGCATGGAACAATCAAAAATTATAGATACGTTGGAGACGTATCAAGCATCCCCAAGCTTAATTCCTGCTCGTTCTCGAGTAGGTAAATGATAAAAACAGAATTTTTGATGTGGAATGCTACCTAACATATTTATCCATGTAATATTATTTATTGTGGCATGAATATTCAGATCCGTAAGATTCAAAACAAAAGTCTAATATTGACATAAAAACAGTAATACTTCGAGCACACCAACAAGGCAATTGCGTCCTTTCAAAATAACATGGCCTTAGAAAGTTATCCCTACAAAATCATATGGTCTGGCTATGCTCCATCTTCCCCACACAAAGTATCTAAATCATGCACAACCCCGAGAACAAGCCAAGCAATTGTTTCACACTTTTAATGTTCTCAAACCTTTTCAACTCTCACGCAATACATGAGCGTGAGCCATGGATATAGCACTATAGGTGGAATAGAATATGGTGGAGGTTGCAAGGGAAAAGGAGAAGATAGTCTCACATCAACTAGGCGTATCAACGGGCTATGGAGATGCCCATCAATAGATATCAATGTGAGTGAGTAGGGATTTCCATGCAACAAATGCACTAGAGCTATAAGTGTATGAAAGCTCAAAAAGAAAACTAAGTGGTTGTGCATATGAAAAATTCCACTAGCTATATGAAAGTGACAAAATAGGAGACTCTCTATCATGAAGATCATGGTGCTACTTTGAAGCACAAGTGTGGAAAAAGATAGTAGCAATTGTCCCTTCTCTCTTTCTCTCATTTTTTTTGGTGGGCATCTTTGGCCTCCTTTTTTTTATTTGGGCTTCGCTGGCCTCTTTTACTATTTGTAAAGTCCGGAGACTCATCCCAACTAGTGAGGGATTCATAGCTTCCATCATCCTTTTCTCTCATGGGACAATGCTCTAATAATGAAAATCATCACACTTTTATTTACTTACAACTCAAAAGGAAAATTACAACTCGATACCTATGACAAAATATGACTCTATATGCAATATGAAAGTGATGGTGCATGTCATGAAAAATGGAACGGTGGAAGTTGCATGGCAATATATCTCGGAATGGCTATGGAAATGCCATAATAGGTAGGTATGGTGGCTGTTTTGAGGAAAATATATGGTGGCTGTTTTGAGGAAGGTAGGTTTGATGCACCAGCGAAAGTTGCGCGGTACTAGAGAGGCTAGCAATGGTGGAAGGGTGAGAGTGCGTATAATCCATGGACTCAACATTAGTCATAAAGAACTCACATACTTATTGCAAAAGTCTATTAGTTATCAAACAAAGCATTAGACGCATGCTCCTAAGGGAGAGGTTGGTAGGAGTTAACCATCGCGCGCTCCCGACCCTCACACAAAGGTTGACAATCATTAAACAAATCATGCTCCGACTTCGTTACATAACGGTTCACCTTGCGTGCATGCTACGGGAATCACAAACTTTAACACAAGTATCTCTTCCAATTCACAACTACTCACTAGCATGACTCTCATATTACCATCTTCATATCTCAAAACTATATGCAAGGAATCAAACTTCTCATAGTATTCAATGCACTTAATATGAAAGTTTTTATTATATCCCTCTTGGATGCCCATTATATTAGGACTAAATTCATAACCTAAACCAATTACCATGCTGTTTTAAGAAACTCTCAAAATAATATAAGTGAAGTACGAGAGTTCAATAATTTCTATAAAATAAAACACCACCGTGCTCTAAAAAGATATAAGTGAAGTACTAGAGCAACATTGCCTAGCTCAAAAGATATAAGTGAAGCACATAGAGTATTCTAATAAATTCATGATTCAGCATGTCTCTCTCAAAAAAGATGTGTGCAGCAAGGTTGATTGTGGCAAACTAAAATGCAAAGACTCATATCATACAAGACGCTCCAAGCAAAACACATATCATGTGGTGAATACAAATATAGCCTCAAGTAAATTACCGATGGATTGAAGACGAAAGAGGGGATGCCTTCCGGGGCATCCCCAAGCTTAGGCTTTTTGGTATCCTTGAATATGTCTTGGGGTGCCTTGGGCATCCCCAAGCTTAGGCTCTTGCCACTCCTTATTCCATAGTCCATCAAATCATTACCCAAAACTTGAAAACTTCACAACACAAAACTCAACAGAAAACTCATGAGATCCGTTAGTATAAGAAAAATAAATCACCACTTTAAGTACTGTTGTGAACTCATTCTTTATTTATATTGGTGTAATATCTACTGTATTCTAACTTCTCCATGGTTCATACCCCCCGATACAACCCATAGATTCATCAAAATAAGCAAACAACACAAAGAAAACAGAATCAGTCTAAAACAGAACAGTCTGTAGCAATCTATAGACTTCGAATACTTTTGTAACTCCAACAATTCTGAAAAATTAGGAACATCAGGGAAATTTGTATATAAATCTTGTGTAAAAATTTCAGATCAAATCATGTTCCAGTGAATTTACAAAATTCCTGGACTGAGAGCAAAAGTTTCTGTTTTTCAGCAAAATCAAATTGCAAACACCGTAGACCATCCCAAAGGTCTTACTTGGCTCAAACACTAATTTAAACAAGAAAACACAATTATTACAGAGGTAATAATGTGTGAAACACTCAAAAACAGAAGCAAAAACAAGAACATAAAAATAAAATTGGGTTGCCTCCCAACAAGCGCTATTGTTTAACGCCCCTAGCTAGGCATAATGCAATAGATCTAGGTATTGTCATCTTTGGCATGCAATCCATAAGTAGCTCTCATAATAGATTCATAAGGTAATTTTATTTTCTTTCTAGTAAAGTGCTCCATGCCTTTCCTTAATGGAAATTGGAATCTAATATTTCCTTCCTTCATATCAATAATTGCACCAATCGTTCTAAGGAAAGGTCTACCAAGAATAATAGGACATGTAGGATTGCAATCTATATCAAGAACAATGAAATCTACGGGAACATAATTCCTATTTGCAACAATAAGAACATCATTAATTCTTCCCATAGGTTTCTTAATAGTGGAATCCGCAAGATGCAAATTTAAAGAGCAATCATCAAATTCACAGAAACCTAGCACATCACATAAAGTTTTTGGAATAGTGGAAACGCTAGCACCCAAATCACACAAAGCATGGCACTCATAATCTTTAATTTTCTTCTTAATAGTAGGTTCCCACTCATCATAAATCTTTCTAGGTATAGAAACTTCCAACTCAAGTTTTTCTTCAAAAGATTTCATCAAAGCATCCACGATATGTTTGGTAAAAGCTTTATTTTGATTATAAGCATGAGGAGAATTCAACATGGATTGCAACAAGGAAACACAATCAACGAAAGAACAACTATCATAATTAAAGTCCTTGAAATCCAAAAGAGTGGGTTCATTGCTATCTAAAGTTTTGACCTCTTCAATCCCACTTTTATCAATCTTAGCATTAAGATCTATAAACTCCGAATCATTGGGACGCCTTTTAACTAAAGTTGACTCATCTCTAGTCCCATCTTTATCAAGATTTGCATTAGAAAACAAAGATTCAATAGGAGTCACATCAATCACTTTAAGATCTTCATCAATATTATCACGAGAACACACTTTTTCAAGCCATTCACGCTTAGCACGAATTCTAGCGGTTCTTTCCTTACACTCATCAATAGAAATTCTCATAGCCTTTAAAGACTCATTAATATCATGCTTAGGCGGAATAGATCTAATTTTCAAAGAATCAATCTCAAGAGAAATTCTATCAACGTTCCTAGCCAAATCATCAATCTTGAGCAATTTTTATTCAATCATAGCATTGAAACCCTTTTGCGAACTAATAAATTCTTTAATATTATTATCAAGATCAGAGGGCATCTTATTATAATTTCCATAAGAATTGTTGTAGGAATTACCATAATTATTAGAGGAATTACTAGGAAACGGCCTAGAATTGAAATTACCTATATACGCGTTATTACAAAAATTGTTCCTACCAACAAAATTCACATCCATAGATTCATTATTATTTCCAATCAAATAAGACAAAGGCGTATCATTAGGATCAATAGGAGCACTCTTACTAGCAAACAATTTCATCAATTCATCCATCTTTTCACTCAAAGTATTAATCTCTTCAATAGCATGCACTTTTTTACTAGTAGGAGATCTTTCGGTATGCCATTGAGAGTGGTTTGCTATAATATTATCTAGGAGTTTAGTAGCTTCTCCTAATGTGATTTCCATAAAAGTACCACCCGCGGCGGAATCTAAGAGATTCCTAGAAGCAAAATTCAATCCAGCATAGAAAATTTGTATAATCATCCATAAACTCAAACCATGCGCGGGGCAATTTATAATCATTAGTTTCATCCTCTCCCAAGATTGTGCAACATGCGCATGATCAAGTTGGTTAAAATTAATTATATCGTTCCTAAGGGAGATGATCTTAGCGGGCGGAAAGTACTTGGAAATAAAAGCATCTTTACACTTATTCCATGAATCAATACTATTTTTAGGCAAAGATGAAAACCAAGTTTTAGCACGATCTTGTAGTGAGAACGGAAATAGCTTCAATTTAACAATATCATTATCCACATCTTTCTTCTTTTGCATATCACACAACTCAACGAAAGTATTTAGATGGGATGCGGCATCTTCACTAGCAAGGCCAGAAAATTGTTCTTTCATAACTAGATTAAGCAAAGCAGCATTAATTTCATAAGATTCCACACTAGTGGCGGGAGCAATCGGAGTACTAATAAAATCATTATTATTAGTATTGGAAAAGTCACACAACTTGGTATTCTCTTGAGTCATCGTGACAAAGCAAGCAATCTAGCACACAAGCAAACGAAAAGCAAACGAAAAGACGAACAGAAGAAGGGCGAATAAAAAGGCAAATCTTTTTGGAAAATCGTTTTAGAAGTGGGGGAGAGGAAAACGAGAGGCAAATGGCAACTAAAGTAAATGCAAGAGATGAGTTTGTGATGGGTACTTGGTAGGCTTGATGTAGATCTCCCCGGCAACGGCGCCAGAAATCCTTCTTGCTACTTATCGAGCATGCGTTGGTTTTCCCTTGAAGAGGAAAGGGTGATGCAGCAAAGTAAATAAGCATTTCCCTCAGTTGTTGAGAACCAAGGTATCAATCCAGTAGGAGATACAAGCAAGTCCCCAATAGGTGTACCTACACAAATAATCAAACACTTGCACCCAACGCAATAAAGGGGTTGTCAATCCCTTCACGGTTACTTGCAAGGATGAGATCTGATAGAGATAGATAGATATGATTGCTTGAAAGTAAAGTAAAACAAAAGTAAAAAGATTGCAGCAAGATATTTTTGGTATTTTTGGTTTTAGATCTGAAAGTATAATATGGAAAATAGACCCGGGGGCCATAGGTTTCACTAGAGGCTTCTCTCATGAAGGAAAATAATACGGTGGGTGAACAAATTACTGTCGAGCAATTGATAGAAAAGCGAATAATTATGAAGATATCCAAGGCAATGATTATGCATATAAGCATCACGTCCGTGTCAAGTAGACCGAAACGATTCTGCATCTACTACTATTACTCAACACATCGACCGACTCCTGCCTGCATCTAGAGTATTAAGTTCATGAAGAACAGAGTAACGCATTAGGTAAGATGACATGATGTAGAGGGATAAACTCAAGCAATATGATGAAAACCCCATCTTTTTATCCTCGATGGCAACAATACAATACGTGCCTCGCTACCCCTACTTTGTCACTGGGTGAGGACACCGCAAGATTGAACCCAAAACTAAGCACTTCTCCCATTGCAAGAATTACCAATCTAGTTGGCCAAACCAAACCAATAACTCGAAGAGACTTGCAAAGATATGAAATCATGCATATAAGAATTCAGAGAAGATTCAAATAATATTCATAGATAATCTGAACATAAACCCACAATTCATCGGATCTCGACAAACACACCGCAAAAGAGTATTACATCGGATAGATCTCCATGAAGATCATGAAGAACATGGTATTGAAGAACAAAGAGAGAGAAGAAGCCATCTAGCTACTAGCTATGGACCCGAAGGTCTGTGGTGAACTACTCACGCATCATCAGAGGGGCAATGGAGTTGATGTAGATGCCCTCCATGATCGATTCCCCCTCCGGCAGATTACCGAAAAAGGCTCCAAGATTGGATCTCACGGGAACAGAGGCTTCTAGTGGCGGAAAAGTATTTTCGTGGCTCTTTTTGGTATCTAGAGAATATTTGTGAGTTTATAGGCCGAAGAATAGGGTTAGGGGGGCTGCCGTGGGGCTACAAGCCAGGGGGGCGCCCCCCTAGGGCGCGCCCCTGTGGCTTGTCGCCACACGGCGGCTCTCCTGCCTTCATCTCCAAGTCTTCTGGGTTGCTTCTGGTCCAAGAAAAATTATTCCGAAGATTTTATTCCGTTTGGACTCCGTTTAATATTCCTTATCTGCAATACTCAAAAACAAGGAAAAAACAGAAACTGGCACTAGGCTCTAGATTAATAGGTTAGTCCCAAAAATAATATAAAATAGCATATTAATGCATATAAAACATCCAAAACAGATAATATAATAGCATGGAACAATCAAAAATTATAGATACGTTGGAGACGTATCAGATGTCGAAGCCGCTGTCGAGCGAGCCGCGGGGGCCGGTGACGGACACGGCCGCGGCCCCGCCCTTGGCGGTGGTGGTCCGGCCGGAGGACACGGCTCCCGAGCCGGCCAGAGAGGCGGACCCACGAGTGGAGGCGGTCGCGACCCCGTCTTCCGTCGAGCCGGCAGCGGCAGAGGAACCCGTCGCTCCGGCCGTGCCGGAGGCGGCACCGGAGGTGACGGTTGGCGGAAGGGGCGAGCCGATTCACCCGGCTACCGAGCCGGTCCGGTAGGCGGTGGAGCCGGCCGCGCTGGTTGTAGAGGGGCCCGAGGCTAGCTCCCGGGCCCTTGTGGTCACCACCAACCCCCCGCCGGCTGCCGCCGTGGCGGACGCTGGGTCGAGTGGTGGGGGGAGCCGGTTGAGGAGGACCATGCTCGACGTGATCTGGGATTGGAAAGCGTTGGTCCTTGCCCTAGCCGTCTTGGCCCCGCCGGCCAGCAGCCAGGACCTTGTGCCTAAGGAGCCAGGCCGCATCATGGTGCACTGCCGTGCGGGGCTGGCCAGGTTTGCGGAGGCCGCTGAGAGCAACTTCCGGCGCGTGGAGGAGGCGGTGGAGGTGAGTTTCCTTAGCTCGCATTGAATTTTCAGTGGGTCGCACAAGCGCACCCACTGGGTGTAGCCCCCAAGATCTGGGCCGGCTGCTCGGCTGCATGGCAGCCGGGCCGGATCTACCTTTCTTTATTTTCTACTGTCTAACTTTTCTTTCATTCCTTGGCGCGGAGCAGGCCGAAAATGCCAAGCGGCAGGCGCTTTTTGACGAGGCGGTAGCCATTCACAACCGGGGCAAGGTTGGCTACTACCAGGTTCAGGAGGAGCTGAAGAAGGCGCAAGGTATGCTTATTCCAGTGGGGGAGCGCGAACGCACCCATTGGGTGTAGCCCCCGAGAGTCGGGCTGGCTGCTCGGCAGTCGGCCCGGGTCTTCCGCACCTGAGTAACCCGTGTTGGGTTTTTCGCAGAGGAGCTGACCCCGATTAGTCAGAAGAGGGATGAAATGGCCTCCGAACGGGACCGGCTGGGGCGGGAGCTCCAGGCGGTTACGTCGGAACGGGACCAGCTGGGCGGCCTCGTCGTTGACGGTCAGGCGACGAAGGAGCGCCTGACCGCGGAGCTGCAGCGGGAAGTGGCGGCCCGGGAGGACGCCGTCAAGCAGGCGGCCGACGCCGACCAACGGGCCATCTCTCTTCAGGACGAAGTGACTCGCCTCAGGGACGAGCTTGAGAAACGCGGGGCCGCCCTTGCCCAGGTGGAGGAGGCGGTGGAGAGGGAGCGGAGCTCGGGCCTTCAGTTTGCCATCGAGATGGACGAGGCTTTCCAGCATGAGTTTTTCTTTTTGAGTCCTCTTCCTCCGCCGGCTGCTTTCGACTTGTTTTATGATTCTTCTCTTTCCCTAGACCGGTTCCCAGACACCCAGCGCCGTGCCGAGCGGGTCGTGGCAGAGCATCGGGAGTGCCCGCGGCAGCGCAGTCAGGAGGTTTAGGAGCACGCCGGCTGGGAGTTGCCGGAGTTTGCGCTGGCTATCGAGAACCGGCTGATCTTCCTCTAGCGCAGCATGGACCGGCTCCATACGGCCGGCATGGAGGTGATTTCGGCCCTCTGGCCGGGTCGTGGGGCCCCGGCGGGCCGCGTGGCGCTATGGCTGGAGGACGCGGTGGCCCGGCTCGAGGTTTGGAAGGCATCGGCGGCCCGCGCCGGGGCGCAGATGGCCCTTCGGTTCGTCACATCGTGGTACCCCGGCGTCGACTTGGGCCGGAGCTCCACGATGCGCGAGGTTCCCGAGGCGGAGCGAGTCGCCCGCGATGGCGCCCTCGTCCGTCGAGCCAACGAGCTGGCCTCGTACGTAGACCCGGATGAGCTCCTGTCGGCGCTTGGCGAAGATGGCGAGCCGGTTGCCGAGGACTCCTTCGGCATTCCCCAAGGACCCGAAGATGAGGAGGTTGCCGACGAGAGCACCGCCTCCAGCACCGGCAGTGACACCAAAGCCATAGAGGCCACGGAGGCGGATCCGCAGGCGGCGGCCTCCCTTGGGCAAACTGTCGAGCCGGCCGGCGATGCATCGGTAGCCTAAGTGGCCCTGCGCACTTCGTATCTTTTTTTCTTTCGCTGCAAGACTTATCAAGACGCGTTTCCACCCACTCGTCGTGTATTGTAAAGAATATTCGGCCTGTGGCCTTTTGTTTATAAATTTGCTTGAAGTTTAAAATGTTTGCGTGCCGGCTCGTCTTTTGCTCTTTGCCTTTCGACTCATATTTCACGCAAGGATTCCTTCTGGCTTCCGCCCTGCCTGTCAGCCAGCCGGGAGCCGGACCGGGACAGGGACGGGGCATCGCCCTTGGGGAAACCGTGCGGGCCTTAGAGCCGTCCGGCTAGAGTTGGGGCGAGCCGGCAGAGGCCTGTTTTTAGAGATAACATGGTCCGGTTGGACCTATCCGGTTGCCACTCTTCAGGCGGCGTTCGTGTGATAAGTTCCTTCCTATCCCATGGTTCCGCCAGCCGGACAGCCGGGGCCGGTCTGTGGCTGGGTAGGGGGTAGGAAAGGGTTGCTTGTTCACAGTACTTGGCCGCCTTGGAGAAGAGCCGGCGAGCCCCCGGGCCCAGGGAGTCGGGCCCGGGTGCCTTTCTTAAGAGATGAGAAGCCTTTGATGGAAACGAAAAAAGGGGTGTGCCCCAAGTGCCGGCTTGGGGCCCCCATTGCATTCATTAAGTTCCAACAGAAGGGAAGATACATACATACACTGGTTCTTTCTAGCAGTAGAACGGTCGAAGGAGCGCCGCATTCCATGGGCACTCCGTCTCCTCGCCGGAGGCATCTCTTTTGCGCTTCTGCGACTTCTGGGCGTCTATCAGATAGTAGGCGTTGTTGTGCAGCGCCTTGCTGATGATGAACGTGCCTTCCCTTGGGGAGAACAGTTTGTGTTGGCCGGCGGTCCGCTGGATCCGCCTGAGCACCAGGTCTCCTTCGCGGAAGGAGAGGGGCCGGATCCGTTTGTTGTGGTAATGCCGGAACTTCTGCTGGTAGATGGCCGCCCGGCTCAGGGCCAGCTCGCGTGCTTCTTCGAGTAGGTCAACGCCGTCTTCTCTTGCCTCCTTTGCGTCATTCTCGGTGTAAAGGGTGACTCGAGGCGAGTCAAACTCGATGTCCGTGGGGATGATCGCCTCAGACCCTTATACGAGAAAGAAAGGGGTGTAGCTGGTCGACCGGTTGGGCGTGGTCCTGAGGTTCCAAAGGACGGCCGACAGCTCATCGATCCAGCAGCCAGCCGACCGCACGAGTGGCGCCACGAGCCGGGGCTTGAGGCCGGCCAGGATCAAGCCGTTTGCCCTCTCCGCCTGGCCGTTTGACTGGGGGTGGGCCACCGACGCGAGGTCGAGCCGGATGCCCTCCTGGGAGCAGAAGTGCGCCATTGCGCCTTTGGCGAAATTTGTGCCGTTGTCGGTGATGATGCTGTGGGGAACGCCATAGCGGACCATGATATCCTTGATGAACCGGACGGCCGTGGGGCCGTCCAGCTTCTTGTTGGGTCTTGTTTCGATCCACTTGATGAACTTGTCGACAGCCACCAGTAGATGCGTCATGCCGCCCCGCGCGGTCTTGAAAGGGCCTACCATGTCCAACCCCCAGACGGCAAAGGGCCATGAGAGCGGGATGGTTTGGAGGGCCGTTGCCGGCAGGTGGCTCTGTGTGCTGAAGCGCTGGCACCCCTCGCATTTGTCGACCAGCTGCTTGGCCTCTTCCAAGGCCGTCGGCCAGTAAAAGCCGTGGCGGAACGCCTTGGCCACCAGGGTCCTGGAGGTGGCGTGATGCCCGCACTCGCCCTGGTGGATGTCGCGGAGGATTTCTTGACCCCTCTCCGGCTCGACGCAGCGTTGGAACACGCCGGTGGTGCTGCGAGGAACCAGCTCGCGGTTGATGATGCTGTAGGCCAGAGCCCGGCGCTGGATTTGCCTTGTTGTGGCCTCGTCAGGGGGAAGCTCACCGCGCAAGAGGAAGGGCAGAATGGGCTGCGCCCATGAGGGGGCCGAGACGGGAGCCGGCTCGAGCTCAATTGTAGCGCCGGAGGCAGCTGGAGCCCCCGGGCCCGCTACCGAAGTCCTTGAACCCGCAGGGAACAATATACGGGATTAACTGAATCCTTGACATAAAGGTTCAACCGATAAAGATCTTCGTAGAATATGTAGGAACCAATATGGGCATCCAGGTCCCGCTATTGGTTATTGACCTTAGAGGTGTCTCGGTCATGTAATAGTTCTCGAACTCGCAGGGTCTGCACACTTAACGTTCGGTGATGTTTCGATAGTATTGAGATATATGTGTTGGTGACCGAAGGTTGTTCGGAGTCCCGGATGATATCCCGGACGTCATGAGGAGATCCGGAATGGTCCGGAGGTAAAGATTTATATATAGGAAAGTGGTATTTGGGTTTCGGAAAAGTTTCGGGTATTTCTGGTAGTGTACCGGGAGTGACGAATGGGTTCCGGGGGTCCACCGGGTGGGGCCCACCCACCCCGGGGGGCCACATGGGCCCAAGAGGTGGTGCACCAGCCCCTAATGGGCTGGAGAACCGACCCCATAAGGGCCCATATGCCCAAGAGGAAAAAAGGTGGAGATAGGAAGGAATAGGACTCCTTCCTAATATGAATCCACGTCCTAGTAGGAAGTGGATTGGACTCCTCCTTGCCCTGGTTCAGCTGACCCCTAAGGGAAACCCTAGGGAGGCTGCCTCCTCGCCCTCCCTCCTATATATACTAGAGGAATAGAGCCCCCAAAGACACACGGCCACGTGCTAGTTCTCTATTCTCTAGTTCCTCCATCAAATAGATTCCGGTAGTGCTTAGGCGAAGCCCTACTGGGATAACTCCACAATCACCACCACGTCGTCGTGCTGCTGGAGATCTCATCTACCTCTCCGCCCCCTCTTGCTGGATCAAGAAGGCGGAGATCGTCATCGAGCTGTACATGTGCTGAACGCGGAGGTGCCGTCCGTTCGGCGCTAGATCGGGACGGATCGTGATTGGATCGTGGGACGGCTTGCGATTTGGATCGCGAAAACGTTCGACTACATCAACCACGTTTCTTAACGCTTCCCACTTAGCGATCTACAAGGGTATCTAGATCCACTCTCCCTCTCGTAGATGCTCATCACCATGGATAGATCTTGCGTGTGCGTAGGAATTTTTTTGTTTCCCATGAAACGTTCCCCAACACAAACATGAGTGCATTGCTCCCCGCGTAGACACGGGATTGCGCTCCCATGGCCCAAACATGAGCGCAATGCACCCCGCGTAACCATAGGGGTGTTGTGTCGGTGAAGCCGCCTCGTCAGGCGTCGGGGCGCCGGCTAGGCCGTGACCCGGAGGTCTCACGAGGCCCTGCCTCCTGAGGGCCGCACCGGCGCCCCCGGAGCCGCGCGTGGCCCGCGCTGGTTGTATCCTGCCGATCCCCTAGGCGGTTGCTCCTGCGGCCCAGGGGGCCCAGCTGCGTGCTGCTTGCTCGCGAGGGCGGCGCCCGCACCACCCCCCCGTGCATCCCGGAACGCCCCCTCTCTTGCACCAACCTGGCCCGGTGTCCCTCAGTGGGAGCCCCCGGGCCCGACTTGAAGAGGGCGTCCGGGACACGTCCCTACTCCGGGAGGATGCTGGCACCCGCGGGGGGCACACGATCCAAGGTGCCATCTGCAGGTACGATGCTTCTCGGAACATAGGCCTCTATGTAAAGGCCTTGGCTTCATCCTGAACCGTCCCCGTGCGCCCCGCGGTCAGCCTCCCCAGGTGGCAAGACGACACCGCACGGGACGCGCGGCCCACAAACCCTCCTGCGTCGAGCCTCCGCCCGAAATTGCTTGCCTCTGCCGTCGCCGCGAGGTTGGGCGCGCACGTCTTGATGTGGGTTGCCTCCGTGGTCACCCACCGCGCCTCCGTTATGGTTACCTGCTTGCTCAGAGGCTTGAGCCGCCTGGTCCATGCGCCGATTGGCACGCTCGCGCCGGGACGACCCAGGCTGTCGATGGTCCACCTGGTCATGAGCGCGCGTGTTGAGGCACGCGCGGAGTGTCCCATCACCTTCTTCATATGCACCACTGCCGGGGCCAGGCGGTTCCCCGAAGCCGGTCATCGGGATCCAGAGGAGAAGGAGCACAACGTGGGGCGGGCCTTGCCCGGGCTCGCCCGGGCATGGGCCGGGCATGCTGTCAGTCGATGAAGGGAGCTGTGCGGTGGGCGAGCCCCCGGCGCCCAGCGTCGGGGGGTCGAGGGGGGAGGTGCGGGGCCCAGGCCCTCCTCGCGACTGCGACCAACTCGGCGATGTTGAAGCCCCCGTCCGTCGGGCGATGACGAAGCAGCTTACTTGCCATCAGCAGCGTGTCATGCGCGTTCAGATCTCCCACGTGAACACAGGGTGGTGGTGGTCCCGTGGGCGGTGCCAAGAGGCGAGTGCTCTGCCGCGGCGGTGGGCGTGTGGATCCCGGAGGCGCCTGGCCAGCACGAGTAGCGACGGCGGTGGAGACGATGCTGGTGGCCTGATAACGACCGCCTAGCACCGAGCTGCCAGGGCGCGCGTCATGAGGGGTGGCAGCGAGGTTGGTGAAGGTGGAACCGCTGGGGCCAAAGAAAACTTGACGGGCGTCGGCCATCGAAACGACGAAGCGGAGAGGAAGCGAGGCTTGTGGAAGGATTCCGACACGCCCCCTACCTGGTGCGCCAAATATCGGATTTCAGGCTCCGCAAAACCAAAGCAATTCGAACCCAGGGGCGTGTGCGAAGATCCCCACCAGCTTCGGCCTCAAGCTCACAGCTTCGCAGCCTAGCTGTAGGACCGAAAGTATGTCTAGA
This sequence comes from Elymus sibiricus, assembly GCA_039707655.1. NCBI lineage: Eukaryota > Viridiplantae > Streptophyta > Magnoliopsida > Poales > Poaceae > Elymus > Elymus sibiricus. The sequence continues at coordinate 129,748,181 of CM077673.1, read as the reverse complement.
GGGGGGTGATTAGACTACTTGACCAAATAAAAATCCTACCTTTTCCCAATTTTACGTGTTGGCAGATTTTAGCAATGATAGCAAGTCAAGTACACTCTACACATGCATGTCTAAGAGTATAGCAGCGGAAAGTAACAACAAGCATGTATAGTAGAGGGTAGGAAGGAAGATCAAACACAATTTGTAGACACGAAGATTTTTCCCGTGGTTCCGACAGGTGGTGCTATTGTACGTCCACGTTTATGGAGTCTTCAACCCACGGAGGGTAACGGTCGCGAGAGTCCACGGAGGGCTCCGCCCATAAGGGTCCACGAAGTAGCAACCTTGACTATTCCATAACGGCATCCGTCCACGAAGGACTAGCCTCACTATGGGTAGATCTTCACGAAGTAGGCGATCTCCTTGCCCGTACAAACTTCTTGGTTCAACTCCACAACATGAAGGAGGAGGCTCCCAAGCTACACCTAACCAATTTAGGAGGCACTACCCTCCAAAAGGTAATAGGCTCGGCAATGTCGATGAACTCCTTGCTCTTGTGCTTCAAGATGATAGACTCCTCAACACACAATCACTCTCTCACAGATTTGGCTATGGTGGAAGAGATTGATTTGGTGGAAAGCAACTTGGGGAGGCTAGAGATCAAGATTCATATGGTTGGAATGGAATGGCATGATCTCAAGACATGAGTAGGTGGCTCTCTCTCAGAAAATATGATGGGGCAAGTATGGAATAGTTCTGAGTGCTTCTCTTTCGAGTGGGTGGTGGTGAAGGGGTATATATAGGCATCCCCAAAAATCCAACTGTTACACCTAAAGTGACCAACTCGATGACACCGATGTGTTAATCTCGGTGGTACCGAAGTGACCAAAAGGCAGTAACTTTTGAATCTCGGTGAGACCGATATATAATTCTCGGTGGTACCGATAAGGTGACCAACGGTCAGATTGCCCAATCTCGGTGACGCCGATCCAACAAACTCGGTGGTACCGATTTTGTGAATCGAGGTAACAGAAAGTTGGCAACCCAAACTCGGTGGCACCGAAGTGGAATCGGTTGCACTGATGTGCTAGGGTTTGGCATGGGTCTGCCTGAGTTTGGGAATCGGTGGCCCCGAGTGGAAAGTGTTGGTTGCACCGATTTTGGATATTTGACTTTGGACAGACTTTTGTGGAAGAGCTTGTGGGTGTTTTTGGTGACTATCACTTGTGCACGTGGAGCATTTTATTCACCAACAGTACCTTACCCCCATTTAATAGTATTGGCTTTCCTATGGACTCGAAGTGATTTCTCACAAAGTAAAATGTAGAGTCCTCTTGCTTGAAGCTTTGCCAATCTATTTCCTTGCATCTTGGGGTATTTCCACAGTCCTTTTGCCATCCCTATCATTGAACTTTTCCTGAAATATGCTTAGTGGAAACATTAGTTCAATGACATATATGTTGTTATTAATTACCAAAACCACCAAGGGAGCAAATGTGCTTTCAATCTCCCCCTTTTTGGTAATTGATGACAACATATAGATCAAAGCTTCGACATATGATATAATCAATGAATATAATTGTCGCTTTGAGAAGTATGTGATAAGCAAGAGCTCCCCCTAAATTTGTGCATTATTTTAAATTTGCGTTTGAATGCAAATGCACAATCGATTAGGTACATAGGGCACTCTTTCATGTCACATACAACTTGGTGGTGTGCGAGAATAATAAGAATGAACATCATAGCACAACACAATCAAGCAAAGGTGAATGATCATCTCATAAGCATTAAAATGATAGGAAATAGTAGCAACACACATTGAGCGTATGATCAAACACCACAAGAGTTTAACACATCCAAACCAAAAGATCAAATGTTTTTGAAAAAGCGATAAAAACCAACGCTCTCTCAGTTGAAGCCTAAAGATCTATATACACTTCTCCCCCTTTGGCAATAAGTTACCAAAAAGTTCAAAGGTATATATCTAAGCGTTCTTGGGCTGATCTCCTCCGGTTTTTGATGTAGGAGTCGAGAGAACTGCATCGGCGAAGACCTCTGCTGATGTCATGGATGGAGTTGGAGTGGCAACTGGAGGTACTGGAGCTGATGGAGCTGAGGAGGCTGTAGCAGGTGCTGATGAAGAAGGCCTCAACTCTGGAACTGGCACTGTGGCTGATCTAGCCTGGGTAGTGAACTGAGTGCCTGGCCTGAGAGGAGAGTCATCCTCATCATCTGAAGTGTCGGGACTGGGCACACTGTCAACTTCCTTCTTCAGCTCATTCACTGTCTTTGTCAGCCCATCCACTTTGTCATTGAGGGTCTTGATCCTGTTCTCAAAGATCCTCACAAGACTATTTTGATTCCCCAGTATGTCCTTGATGTCCTTCTGCATGCCCTGAATGGCAGTGATCAAGAGATCCATTTGCTCGTTCCTGGATCTAGGGACTTGAGCACTAGTGGCTCTAACTGCCTCTGCCTCTGCCTGTGCTGCAGCTGATGTGGGATGATCTGGGTCCATCACCACAACGTTGTCCTCAAGATCTGGCTGTAGGGGCAAATGGGGCCTGTCAAGAGCAAAAATGTGCTTCTCCAGCTTGGAGTTGATGAGTATCTGAATATAGGGTGCGTAGCAGCATGAGCGCTTCTGATCAGCAGCAACCCTCTTCACAGTCTCTACTATCAAGTCCATCACTCGTATCCTGTTGTGTCTATCAAGATGGATCAGCATGTTGATGGAATAGCCTCGAATCATCTTCTCATCTCCAGACTTAGGCATCAATGTGTGCCTCAAGATAGTGTTCATGGTGCGGAGGCCAGCCTGGAGGAAGTAAATGGATCCTAACTTGTGAGATTTCAAGTTGGCAGCAGGGATCTCATTGTACATATTCTTCATGGAATCATGGCTCTCCTTGGATTCAGAATAGACATCCAAGTCACCATCTTGCACCTCTGGGACTCCTAAGATGGCAGCCCATTCATCAACAATAGACTCATATCTTGCTCCTTCAGTCATCCACACAATCCTACCATCTCCATAGAAGTGAGCAGTGGAGTAGAATTGCATGATCATCTCGTCGTTCCATGTAGTGAATTCTTTGCCAACAAATTCATCTAGGCCAATGCAATGAAAATTGTCTTGAACATTTGGAAAGTAATCTTCATTTGCCTTGATGTACTTCCAGTCAACGTATCTCATGTCACTCACAGTTGGGCTCTTGTCAAGCAAGATTGTCTCATAGAAATCTTGTTGCTCCTTGGTGTAGAACCTGTAATCCACAGCTGTCTTTCTCCTCTGGGCATATGGATCAATTGCTCTCCATGTCCTCAAACCAGAATCCTTCCTCTTCTTCATATCTTCAGCAAGCAGGTGGCTGGCATTGTGCTCTGGAAGGTGTGGTATGAGATTCATCAAAGCAGTCATGCCATCATCATCCTCAGCTTCCCTGAAAGTGGAGGCCTTGTTCTTGGAAGAAGCTGGAATCTCTCTGGAGAACCTCTTAGGCTTATCAGCAGCAACAGCCTTCTTTGGAGCAGATTTGGTGCTCTTGGAAGTAGTAGCCTTAGGCATAGCATCTGCCATAAGCTTCTTCCTCTTCTTGGGAGGGGCCTTTGCAGCTGGCTCTACCTCCTCCTCTTCAGCAGCTGCCTCCTCTGGATTCTCAAACATAGAGGTAGGCCTACCAACAACATGGATAATCCTCTTCCTAGATTTCTTCTTCTTCCCTACCTTCTTAGGCATAGATTTCTTGGGAGGCACAACAGTCATGGTTGCTCTGGAGCCCTCTGGTGCTCTCACTGTCTCAGAGCTAGCATACTCCTTTCTGATAGCTTTCTTCTTCTTGGAAGAAGTGGCAGCAACATCTTTCTTAGGCAGCTCCTCAGGGATGAAGTCTTCATCCTCCTCATCAGAATTGAGCTTCCTCCTAGTCCTTGTAGCAGCCTTGGGCAAATCAGGAGAACTAGGCACATCATCAAAACTCTCCTCAGGACTAGTGCCTGAACTCATGACAACATTCTCCTCTCTGAAATTGTTCTCACTGTCATCTGAAGCAGACATCTCTGACCCTGTGAAAAGAATATAAAGGAGCAGAGGGGTTGAGTCATCACAAAACACATAGATTTTCAAAAAATTTGAACAAGGAAGACATTAGTTTTAGCTTTCTGCAGAGGGTATTTCGGTGTCACCGAGTGGTATTTTTCGGAGTCACCGAGACTGACCATATGCATCAACAGAGACCTGGCAGCCTTTTTGGTGGAACCGAAAAGTTTGCTTTGGTCTCACCGATATGGTTCTCAGTTACCCTAAAACACAATCGGTGGAAACGATTTTTTCAACTCGGTGGTACCGAGACGCAATCTGCGGACAGCTAACCCTAAAATTTTCAATGTTCGCTAATCGATGGGAACTCTGGTGGATAGAGAGGATTGCACACAGTGGCTTATAGATAAGAACATCTCAATGCGCAAGAATCGGACGATGGAGCGCAAGAGAGGATCGGATCCATACCCTAGCTTGGTGACGGTCCGCTACGGCGAAGACGGCGGCGAAGATGCCCGTCGACGGTGAGGATCCCAGCGGCGGAGGAGCACGGGGAGGCAAGGGCGATGATCGGGGGGTCATTTTTGGCAGCTTAGGGTTTTGGAGCGCGACGGTTTGAGGAGTGAATTGCAAAGCGTCGGGTCCACAGCATATATACCCCTTGCTGTCGGTGACACCGGTTCGAAATTTTTAGTGTCACCGAGTTTCTCAACTGTCAGCTGACAGGGAAACTCGGTGTAACCGAGAATAAGGAATCGATGTTACCAAGATTGGAAAACCAGATCAACCCTAGGCGTTCGGTGAGACCGAGAATTTTGGTTGGCTCCACCGAGATGCATTTGGGAGGTTTTGGAGTGCAGCCCTTTTCGCCACGGAACTCCGAGTGCATCTCACACAGAGGGATCGAGAAGTGCTTGTTCAAGTTTTGTGATGGAGCAAGAATGGAATATGAGGTGAGAAAGCATAGATAGCTAGAGAGTGGCCCTAGGCATTCTTGTCCATCCAATTGGCAAAAGAGAAATCAAAAAGGCAAATAGCAACAATTGGATGTCCTCGAATGGATAAATAAATGCAGACCAACATGCTCACTCAATAAGATGTCAAATGAAATCATGGCAAACATGCACACACACACTAGCATCTATCAAGCATTTTGGCGATGACGGAGTCATCTATATATGAGTATATTGACTTAGGAGCCAAGCAAGAATACTTGATCATAGGTCATACTCATCGTTTAAGCACAAGTGAGGTTACCACTTTTACATAAAGCATTTAATGTTGTCACATACCAAGAGATGCTTTGACTCAAGTCTTAGAGTAAAGCTCCCCCTTTATGTGACATCCCCCCATAGGAGGGATAAACTAACCTTGGGTTTTGTCGATGAAGACTTCATGTTGGTGAGGTAGTGGTGGATGCTCAAAGTTGATGAAGATCACCAAGAGTTGGGAGCATCCTTGTTGTTTCCTTACTCTTCTCACCTACATGGGTTAGTCCCAACACACAAGAGACAAATACAAGGATATCTATGGACATGGAGTGCAAAGCATGTGTGATGATGTCCATGGATTTGTTGATTACCTTGTCTCTTGCTTACCTTTGAGGGAATGTGTGACTCCTTGAACTATTGCTAGATGTTGATGTTGATTGCAACTAGTTCTTGCCAACAATGAATGTGAGTGAATTTCATTGGCGGAGTCACCCCTCAAGAACTCTCTAGTTCTTCTTCTTGGGGACCCAGATCAACTTGATGGGGATCCTTGGTGTTGAAGTAGCCCTTGTTCAAGTTGATCTTGAAGTAGCCTTGGGAACCCACTCTACCAAAGCTTGGGATTCATCTTCATATGAGTCAATGTCCTCTTGAAGCTTGTTCTTGCCCTTGAGCTTGTGGTCTTGTGGTGGAAGGTCATCTTGAGTATTTGTTCCCTTGGGAGGAGTATTTTCATACTTCTCTTTTTGAGGAACAAACTTGGGCTTGGGGTATTGACCTTCTTCCCATTCAACTCCATTTGCGTTGAAGTAGCCAATGCCATGGTTCTTCCGGTATCCTCCATGCTTGCGTACAATTTCCTCAAATTGCTTACATCCGGCAAGACTCTTGTAGATACCTTTCTCTATAATTCCTTTCAATAAAGCATTTTCTTGTTCAAGTGTAACTTGGCTAAGAGAATCATCATTAGTGGAATCAATAGAACTACTAGAAGCAACATCATTAGGTTTAGCATTTTTATTGTTGCTACTAGATGAAGAACCTTTCACTACTGGAATCAGCTTCTTTGCCGTCTGCCATAGCAGACGGCAAAGGCATGCTTGGCGGACGGAAAAGGCTTTGCCGTCAGCCAGCAGACGGCAAACACTCCGGCCGAACGGCTGCCGGCAAAGGCGGCTTTGCCGTCTGCTGGCAGACGGCAAAGGACTTTCCTTCTTTGCCGTCTGCCAGCAGACGGCAAAGAGCGTGGATGGCACAGAAAAGGTTCCATCCCCGTTAGGTGGCTAACGGCGCTCTTTGCCGTCTGCCGGCAGACGGCAAAGAACTTTCCTTCTTTGCCGTCTGCCAGCAGACGGCAAAGAGCTGTAGATGACGTCAGCTGACGTCAGGCTTCAGCTGGGCCAGGCAGGCTCTTTGCCGTCTGCCGGCAGACGGCAAAGAACTTTCCTTCTTTGCCGTCTGCCAGCAGACGGCAAAGAGCTGTAGATGACGTCAGCTGATGTCAGGCTTCAGCTGGGCCAGGCAGGCTCTTTGCCGTCTGCTGGCAGACGGCAAAGAACTTTCCTTCTTTGCCGTCTGCCAGCAGACGGCAAAGAGGCCACATAGGCCAGCCCAGTTTGTACAGGCTGCTGCCACGTGGCCTCTTTGCCGTCTGCCAGCAGACGGCAAAGAGCTTTGCCGTCTGCTAGCAGATGGCAAAGTGGCTATATAGCCCCTGTTTTTTCTGTTTTTTGTTATATCAATTCATTTTCACAGAAATTCAAACACATATATATATATATATTCAGAATCACATAGTTTCAAACATCAAACATCATACATCAAACGTAGTTTCAAACATCAAACATAGTTTCACCATCGTCATCAAACATCACACATCCAATTCATATATACATAGTTTCACAAACATCTAATATGTAAACAGTAGCATTCTGCCCTTCCATGAAGTGAATCAAACCTGCAAAAATGGGAGTAAGAAATTAGAAGAAGAAGAAGAAGACTAGAAGAAGAGGAAGAAAAAGAAGAAGAAGAAGAAGAAGAAGAAGAAGAAGAAGAAGAAGAAGAAGAAGAAGAAGAAGAAGACTAGAAGAAGAAGAAGAAAAAGAAGAAAAAGAAGAAAAAGAAGAAGAAGAAGAAGAAGAAGAGGAAGAAGAAGAAGAGGAAGAAGAAGGAGAAGAAGGAGAAGGAGAAGGAGAAGGAGAAGGAGAAGGAGAAGGAGAAGGAGAAGGAGAAGGAGAAGGAGAAGGAGAAGAGGAAGAAGAAGAAGAGGAGAAGAAGGAGAAGGAGAAGACTAGAAGAAGAAGAAGAAGAGGAGAAGAAGAGGAAGAAAAAGAAGAAGAAGGAGAAGAAGAAGAGGAAGAAGAAGAAGACTAGAAGAAGAAGAAGAAAAAGAAGAAAAAGAAGAAAAAGAAGAAGAAGAAGGAGAAGAAGAAGAAGGAGAAGGAGAAGGAGAAGGAGAAGGAGAAGGAGAAGGAGAAGAAGGAGGAGGAGGAGAAGGAGAAGGAGAAGGAGAAGGAGAAGAGGAAGAAGAAGAAGAGGAAGAGGAAGAAGAAGAAGAAGAAGAAGAAGAAGAAGAAGAAGAAGAAGAAGAAGAAGGAGAAGGAGAAGGAGAAGGAGAAGGAGAAGGAGAAGGAGAAGGAGAAGGAGAAGGAGAAGGAGAAGAAGAGGAAGAAGAAGGAGGAGAAGGAGGAGGAGGAGGAGGAGGAGGAGGAGAAGAGGAAGAAGAGGAAGAGGAAGAGGAAGAGGAAGAAGAAGAAGAAGAAGAAGGAGAAGAAGAAAGAAGAAGAAGAAGAAGAAGGAGAAGAAGAAAGAAGAAGAAGAAGAAGAAGAAGAAGGAATAGAGGAGAAGAAGAAGAAGAAGAAGAAGAAGAAGGAGAAGAAGGAGAAGAAGAAGGAGAAGAAGGAGAAGAAGAAGGAGAAGGAGGAGCTAAATAGGTCATATTAAGTCATTTTGGAGCTAAATAGGTCATTTTGGAGCATATTAAGTCATTTTGGAGCTAAATAGGTCATTTTGGAGCTAATTAAGGTTGTTATGTTCTTTTTGAGCTAGCTAAGCATATTAAGTCATTTTGGAGGAATAAATGCTAAGTATACGTCATTTTAGAGCTATCCTAGGTTAAATGGGTCATTTGAGAGCTAATTAAGGTTATTATGTCATTTTTGAGCTAGCTAAGCATATAAATCCATTTTTGGAGAAATAAATGCTAAGTATACGTCATTTTAGAGCTATCCTAGGTTAAATAGGTCATTTTGGAGCTAATTAATGTTGTTATGTCATTTTTTAGCTAGCTAAGCATATTGAGTCATTTTGTTAAGCTAAACACTTGGGAAAACTTACCGTCATCACTTAGATGTAGGTGAAGGACCGGTCGCGCCAGTGGCAGACGGAGAAGCATCGGTCGATGCTTGTCGGGAGTTATGCTGCACCAAAGATCATTTGCAGTGTATCGTTAGCATGATGCAACTCAAATGTGAAGACTAGTAACTAATGACCATTCAAATGAAACTCACCGTGCCCGCCGGAGCAATGACTGGCATCGGCGGAGGGGTCGTGCCATTCTTTTCGCACATGCTCTGCACATTTGGTTTTCTCGAGTCAGTCATATTAGTTAGTAATGAAAGGAACATTACGTGCATGATTTGGCTAATATGCAGAAGAAACTTACCACGAAGAGCTCGTATAGGGCCCGTTGACCCGCCTCGTTCCGGTTCCTCTCCTCCTCCAATAGCTTAGCCGTCCTCTCCTCCGCCTCCCTCTCCCTCGCCGCCGCCTGCCGTCTCTCTTCCTCTAGAAGCGCTTGGGTCCTCGCTTCTGCTTCCTCAAGAGCAGCCTGGGTCTTCGCTCTCTCTGCCTCAATAGCAGCCTGCAACACCACTCGTTAGCATTGTAATCATCGACGGCCGCACACACAATGTAATGGAGGAAAGGTATCTGAGTCCGTATAACTAACCTGGAATTCGAGCTCCATTGGCCGTGCACGAGGCCTTATCTCAGGATCGGAGCTGGTCTGGCGCTTCTTGATCTGCGGGAGAGTGCTAGTACAACGTATCAGTCCATCCCCAATGGCTAACAAGCCATGGTGCCTCCCGCCACCAGATATCATCACCAGCTCTGGATCAAGAGGTTGCTGGCTCGGGTTAAACTCCGGCCCTTTCCTCGCCTTCCCCTCGTCTCTGTACCTCACAAGCTTGTTGTGGGAGGCGCGGTTGCTGAATTTCTCTGGATCATCGAGGTCAGACTCAGAGAATGCCTTGGCCTTCTTGTACGAGGCAGTATTGGACATGGCATAGAGGTCGAACAGCTCTGGCACTGGAGCCTTGTTGTGCCGCGCCTAAAAGAGAGGAACAGAGTATTAGTTAAGGGCTCAAGCTAGCATGAAGAATGAATTTGCATGAATCATGAAGCAAACCACATACCCAGTTTTCCCCGAACCCACGTAGGTTGACGCTGCCTAGATGGTGTGGGACACCTTTCATTTGGGCACGCTTCTCCTTTGCACCGTCGTGGACGTTGCGCCATTGGGGAGTGCACCACTCATCCACCAACGCCTCCCAACAGTCCATCCTATCCGCACACCATCTCGGGGGCACCTAAGTTAAGCAAGAGAAATTTGAGCGCTACGCATACGAATCAAATCAAGGAACTAAGTACAAGGCCTTAAGAATAGGTAATTACCTTCATGTACTTCTCCTTACTCAGATAGTTGAGGCGGCACTTCTCTTTTTTCCTCCGAATACCAGTCGAGGCGTAGTAGTCTCAAATAGCCTGCGTCCGAGCCTCGTGCCGAAAGTTTTGAAGTAGGCGCCTGCACTCGTTGCCGATAACCCGAGCCGCGGCCTCCTCCTGTCCCTCAGCACACCTGTAGAAGGTCTGCAATCAAACAAGAAAACACGGATTAGTACAATCACTAGGGTTGCCAATCAAAGAAGAAAACACAACGTAGACGGCAAAGGAGAAATTACCCAAAACGTCTGGATCACAATGTCGGCGACCGTGTGGCACTCGACATCGCCGATCCTATGCCCCGGGAAATATACTTCCTAACTCATAATTCACAAATATATGACCCCGTCGGCCTCTGGAAGGCCGAAGAGCACCTTTTTGGTCAACAGGAGGCCGAAGATGTGTCGGGGGTCAGGGCTGTCGTGTCTGGGTGGCGTGGTGTCGGGGTGTCGTGGTGTCGGGGTGTCGTGTCGGGGTCGGGGTGTCGGGGGGTGTCGTGTCTGGGTGTCGTGGTGTCGGGTTGTCGGGGTCGGGGTGTCGTGTCGGTGTCGGGGTGTCGGGGGGTGTCGTGTCTGGGTGTCGTGGTGTCGGGGTGTTAGGGGTGTCGGGGTCGGGGTGTCGTGTCGGGGTCGGGGTGCCGTGTCGGTGTCGGGGTGTCGGGTCGGGGTCGGGGTGCCGTGTCGGGGTCGGGATCGAGGTCGGGGTGTCGGGGTCGGCGTGTCGGGTCGTTGTCGGGTTGGGGTCGGGGTCGAGGTGCCGTGTCGGGGTCGGGATCGAGGTCGGGGTGTCGGGGTCGGCGTGTCGGGTCGTTGTCGGGTTGGGGTCGGGGTCGAGGTGCCGTGTCGGGGTCGGGGTTTTTCCTCTTTTTTTCTTTTCTTCTTCTTCCTCTTCTTCCTCTTCTTTCTTTTCTTCCTTTTCTTCCTTTTTTTCCTTCTTCTTCTTCTTCTTCCTCCTTTCCTTTTTCCTCTTCTTCTTCTCCTCCTCTCCTCTTTTTTCTTCTTCTTCTTCCTCTTCTTCTTTTTTCTTCTCCTCCTCCTCCTCTTCTTCTTCTTCCTTTCCTTTTTTCCTCTTCTTCTTCTCCTCCTCTCCTCTTTTTTTCTTCTTCTTCTTCTTCTTTTTTCTTCTCCTCCTCCTCTTCTTCTGTTTCTTCTTATTATTATTATTTTTTGTTCTTTTTCTTTTTTCTTTTTCCTTTTTTTTCTTCTTCTTTTCTTCTTTTTTTTCTTCTAGGTTTTTTCTTTTCTTCTTTTCTATCTAAGTTTTTTCTACCTAATAAAAACTAACTAATATGAACTAATAACTAACTAATATAAACTAACTAAATGAACTAATAAAAACAGAAAAAAAACAGGAAAAAAACAAAAAAGGGGGGGAATGGTGGAGCTCACCGGAGGGTGGTCGAGGCGGCGGCGCTGGGGAGGAGGGGGGCGGCGGCGTTCGGCGGGGAGGAGGGGGCGGCGGCGGTCGGCGGGGAGGAGGGGGTCGGCGGGGAGGAGGGGGTCGGCGGGGAGGGGGCGGCGGCGGCGCTGTGGAGGAGGGAAGGGGGCGGCGGCGGCACTGTGGAGGAGGGGAGGGGGCGGCGGCGGCGCTGTGGAGGAGGGGAGGGGGCGGCGGCGGGGAGGAGGGGGGCGGCGGGGGTCGGCGGGGAGGAGGGGGTCGGCGGGGAGGGGGCGGCGGCGGCGCGCAGAGAGAGAGAGAGAGATGTGAGAGAGAGAGAGGGGGTTTGGGCGCGGGGGGCGAAAATTAAGCCCCCCTCTTTGCCGTCTGCTGGCAGACGGCAAAGAATTCTTTGCCGTCTGCCAGCAGACGGCAAAGAGGGGGGCCGTTAGCCCGTCCCCGCCGTTACACTGTGGGCCCCCCTCACCTCTTTGCCGTCTGCTGGCAGACGGCAAAGAGTTCTTTGCCGTCTGCCAGCAGACGGCAAAGAAGTTGTGGGCCCCCCTCACCTCTTTGCCGTCTGCTGGCAGACGGCAAAGAGTTCTTTGCCGTCTGCCAGCAGACGGCAAAGAAGTGGCCCGTGTGACCTAGCCAACGCAGGGCCCCGTGGGCCCCACTTTGGTCTTTGCCGTCTGCTGGCAGACGGCAAAGAACTCTTTGCCATCTGCCAGCAGACGGCAAAGAAGTGCAGATGGCAAAGAGCCTCTTTGCCATCAGTAAGTTCTTTGCCGTCTGCTTTATAAAAGCGGATGGCAAAGAGCCTCTTTGCCATCTGCCAGCAGACGGCAAAGAGCTGGCAGATGGCAAAGTCCCTGATTCCAGTAGTGTTTCTTGCCTTTGTTACTAGTTTGTCTAGGTTTAACTTGTGGCATAAATGTAGACAAGAGTAATCGTTTGGCTAGATAAGATGAAGTCTTCTTTCGGAGATCGTCATTGATAGCTTTAAGAAACTCATGCTCTTGCTCCAAGGTGTGCTTCTCGAAGCGTAGCTTCTCATGAGTCCTTACAAGCTCTCTATGATCTTCGAGAGTAGATTCATGGGCTACCTTAAGAGTGTTTAGTTCTTTAGTTAGTTGTTCTATTTTCATATTATCATCATCAAATGACTTATCTTGACTAGCATGAAAATTATCAAGTTCATTTTGACTAACATCACTAGTTTTATCAAAGTGCAAGTCATCATCACAAAGTAAATCATCTTCATCACTATTGAAATCAAGATACTCGGGGTGTGATACCTTGGGGCCTTTAGCCATGAAGCAACTTCCACTCCCTTCATTTGGTGAATCAAATAGATCATAGGAGTTGGTAGTCACTAGTGCAAGTCCGGCAATACCTTCATCTTGACTATAGTCGGAGTTTGAGTGATAGCTTCTCTCGGAGTTGTTGTCGGAGTCGGAGCCGGAAACCCATTCACCAACATGAGCTTGATGTCTTCTTCTTGTATAGCTCTTGGTGTACTTGTCCTTCTTCTCCGAATCCCTACTTCTCCTTGAGGGTCTTCGTTCATAACGATCATCTCTACTCCTTCTCTCTCTTTGAGGTGATTCATTCCTTGAGCTTCGTCTTCTAGGTGATTTTTCTCTTTGTTTGTAGGGAGTCGTGCACTCATTTGAGTAGTGTCCGGGCTTCCCACAATTGTAGCAATTGTGGTCACGACTTGACGAACGCTTCTCTTCATATCTTGAGTTGGAGCTTCGTTCTTTGCCTCTATTCTTGTAGAACTTGTTGAATTTCTTGACCATGAGGCTTATCTCTTCATTGGTGACAAGGTTGTCGCTTGAAGTTGCAGGAGCATCACTTGTGGCTTTGTAAGCACCGCTAAACTTGTTATGAAGCTCTTCTTTGTCTTTGAGTGTCATCTCATGAGCAACAATCCTTCCAATGACTTCCGTAGGCTTGAGATCTTTGTAGTTGGGCATCATTTGGATCAATGTGCACACGGTGTCGTATCTCTCATCCAAAGCTCGAAGTATCTTCTTGATGATGAATTTGTCGGTCATTTCTTCGCTTCCTAAGCCGGCAATCTCATTGGTGATGAGAGCTAGCCTAGAGTACATCTCCGCGACTCCTTCACCATCCTTCATCTTGAACTTGTCAAGCTGACTTTGAAGAACATCCAACTTGGATTCTCTCACGGATTCGGTACCTTCATGCATATCAACCAAAGTGTCCCAAATCTCTTTCGCATTCTCAAGACGGCTGATTTTGTTGAATTCTTCGGGGCATAGGCAGTTGAAGAGAATGTCGCATGCTTGAGCGTTGTATTGCAACATCTTCAATTCATCTGCGGTCGCTTCATGATCCGGTTCCTTTCCATCACCAAAGAATTCACCTTGCAAGCCAACACGAACAATAGCCCATACAGCAGGGTTATGACCAAGAATATGCATTTTCATTTTGTGCTTCCAACTAGCAAAATTAGTGCCATCAAAGTACGGACCTCTACGGTGATAATTTCCCTCACTAGACGCCATACTCTCCTAGGTTGTGAGACCAATGCAATGGAGACCAAAGCTCTGATACCACTTGTAGGACCGAAAGTATGTCTAGAGGGGGGGTGATTAGACTACTTGACCAAATAAAAATCCTACCTTTTCCCAATTTTAAGTGTTGGCAGATTTTAGCAATGATAGCAAGTCAAGTACACCCTACACATGCATGTCTAAGAGTATAGCAGCGGAAAGTAACAACAAGCATGTATAGTAGAGGGTAGGAAGGAAGATCAAACGCAATTTGTAGACACGAAGATTTTTCCCGTGGTTCCGATAGGTGGTGCTATCGTACGTCCACGTTTATGGAGTCTTCAACCCACGGAGGGTAACGGTCGCGAGAGTCCACGGAGGGCTCCACCCATAAGGGTCCACGAAGTAGCAACCTTGACTATTCCATAACGGCTTCCGTCCACGAAGGACTAGCCTCACTATGGGTAGATCTTCACGAAGTAGGCGATCTCCTTGCCCGTACAAACTTCTTGGTTCAATTGCACAACACGAAGTAGGAGGCTCCCAAGCGACACCTAACCAATCTAGGAGGCACCACCCTCCAAAAGGTAATAGGCTCGGCAATGTCGATGAACACCTTGCTCTTGTGCTTCAAGTTGATAGACTCCTCAACACACAATCACTCTCTCACAGATTTGGCTATGGTGGAAGAGATTGATTTGGTGGAAAGCAACTTGGGGAGGCTAGAGATCAAGATTCATATGGTTGGAATGGAATGACATGATCTCAACACATGAGTAGGTGGCCCTCTCTCAGAAAATATGATGGGGCAAGTATGGAATAGTTCTGAGTGCTTCTATTTCGAGTGGGTGGTGGTGAAGGGGTATATATAGGCATCCCCAAAAATCCAACCGTTACACCTAAAGTGACCAACTCGGTGACACCGATGTGTCAATATCGGTGGTATCGAAGTGACCAAAAGGCAGTAACTTTTGAATCTCGATGAGACCGATATATAATTCTCGGTGGTACTGATAAGGTGACCAATGGTCAGATTGCCCAATCTCGGTGATGCCGATCCAACAAACTCGGTTGTTACCGATTTTGTGAATCGAGGTAACAGAAAGTTGGCAACCCAAACTCGGTGGCACCGAAGTGGAATCGGTTGCACCGATGTGCTAGGGTTTGGCATGGGTCTGTCTGAGTTTGGGAATCGGTGGCACCGAGTGGAAAGTGTTGGTTGCACCGATTTTGGATATTTGACTTTGGACAGACTTTTGTGGAAGAGCTTGTGGGTGTTTTTGGTGACTATCACTTGTGCATGTGGAGCATTTTGTTCACCAACAGTACCTTACCCCCTTTTAATAGTATTGGCTTTCCTATGGACTCAAAGTGATTTCTCACAAAGTAAAATGTAGAGTCCTCTTGCTTGAAGCTTTGCCAATCTATTTCCTTGCATCTTGGGGTATTTCCACAGTCGTTTTGCCATCCCTATCATTGAACTTTTCCTGAAATATGCTTAGTGGAAACATTAGTTCAATGACATATATGTTGTTATTAATTACCAAAACCACCAAGGGAGCAAATGTGCTTTTGCTAGCAGAATCAAACTCACTCAATCGCGGGGAAGAAGACTAACACGCGGATTTACCCAGGTTCGGGCCGCTGCGAAGCGTAAAACCCTACTCCTGCTTTTGGTGGATTGCCTCACGAGGAGATTTGTGGATGAACTGGTACAGTGGTGTGCCATCTCGCGAGGGCGCTCGGGTGGTTTTTCTGGTCTCCTCTTCTACGATGCAGCCTTGCCTCTATTTATAATGGCCCAGGTCCTCTTCCCTTATCGCACTGGCGGGAAGGGATCCCACAACGGCCAAATTCGAAGGGGGACAAGGAGTACACCTTATCCTAACGAAAGGCGGTCTTCGCCTGCAAAGTAGCTGGTAGTGATGTAGAGGTGGGCTCAGCGATGACGTCCGTCCTGCGGGGCTCGTGGTCTTGGTCTCGTTGCACCGGAACGAAAACCTTTGGGGGGGATGCCTTGGGAACCTGCGTACGTCCTTGCCTCCTTTGCACCAAAGAGGAAACTGCTTCTTCTGTGCCCGCTGGCTCCCGCCTGGCCCGGCTGGCGTCACCTCAGCCTCCCGAGGCCGAGCGCTGCATAGAGATCTCCGCCCCTCGGGAGGGGGCCTGGAGAGGCCTCCTCCCTCCGGGGGTCTTGGCGTCGTCCCCCTCGCAAGGGTGGGGTCTCGTGAGGGCCTTGTCTTGAGTGATGCTACACCGGGCCGTACCAAGTTGTCGAAGTGGACCACGCCCTGGCCCGCAGGCAGGCAGGTCTGGGTACCCCCGTTCCCAGAGCGCCGACAATAACCGCTGTGAAAGGGTACGATATGAAAAAGAAGTTCCTCTGATATGTAGTTATCGGGGGTACCGAACACTACATCAAGGGTTACTCGTCCCGAACAGCGTGCCTCCCTTCCGGGGATGATTCCTCGAAAGGTTGTGTTGCTTCGCTCGATTCGAGACCTATAGAACTGCATTTTGTCTAAAGTTCCCTCGTAGATGAGGTTTAGACTGCTGCCGCCATCCATTAGTACCTTGTCCAACCGAAAGCCATCTATTATTGGGTTGAGGACCTGGGCGGCCGGTGCCCGCTCTGTGCGGGTCGTCGGTTGATCGTTTTCGCCGAAAGTTATCGGTGTATTTGTCCATGACTTCCTTGATTCTACCAGGTGTATCTGATCGAGCTCTCGAAGAGCTCTCTTCCTCTGGCCTTTCGAGGAGAACATCTCGTAGATCGTTAGGACCTCGGCGTGCATTTCGGGTGGTGTTACTGAACGTCTGCCTGGGGGTGAGGCCATGAGGATGGCCTCTCCGCTCTTTGTGACCTGCCTAACGACCCAGCATGCTCGAAGGCTGTGAGTTGGGCTTGCGTTTAACGAGGCGGAATGTATGGGGCATGGACTTTCCAGTAATCTATCAAGGACTGTTTTCTCCTTCATGGGGTATTTGTTCCTTTTTTCGGCAGGCCTGTGCCTGGGCGGGCATTGTGGTGGCACGAGCCTTCTCCGAACTTCTCTAGGTTGTTCAGTGTGGACCGGCTCTGTATAAAATTGTTGTTCTTCACACGCACTCTCCATAGCGCAATACTTTTCCATCAAGTATGTTAGCTCGGAGAAGTTTTGGACGCGACGACGGGCAAGGGTGTTGAGGATTCCTTTATCATGGCAATTCCGCTGGAAATCTGCGATCATTTCCAGGTCGTTAACGCCCTTCTTCCTATTTTTGCTGAGGAGGAATCTGGCCCAAAAATGATGGACCAAGTCCCCTGGTTGTTGTTTGACCTCCCGTAAGCTCATTGAACCGGGTTCTCTTGCGCTTTTGAAGCGCTCGATCTGAGTGGTGGGTGGGAAAAAATTCCGCGCTCCGGCAAGGTGCATGTTCGGTGCACTAACGGCCGTGTTTTGTACCGTTACGGGATTAGGTGTGAAACCTCCGGTCTCCGCCTCAACGGGCTTGGGGGACGCGGCACCAATAGTGTTCTGCCGAGCGGGCTCCAGGTTGTGCGTTAGGCCGGCTGTCAGCCTCAAGTCAGTGTCTGAGGGGAGTTCGGATCCCGAGTGGTCGGGGATCGGGATGTACATTGTTTTCAACTTCGCCAGCTGGTGGGACGTGCCTTCATTCGGGCTTTCGACGGTGGCGACTAAGTGCGTCATCGGAGGGACGTGGATTTCCCTATTGTCGGGCCTCAGCCCGATCTGGTCGTAAACCGATGGTTGGCGATCGGTCATGCTCAAGGCTTGGATCCGACCGAGTAGCTCGCCTGGTAGTTGGGCCTCGGTTGGGTCGGCACTAAAGGCGCGACTAGGGTCGATCAGCGGCGCTGCTGTCCCGGGGTTACTTGACGGTACTCCCAGGGAGTATGTGGCCATGGCTGGCTCAGATGCATCGGCCAAGATAGGTTTTAAGACCGAGCCGGGGACCGAGGTTATCCAAGCTGCGGGGTTTCCTGCCTCCGACGTCAAGGCGTCAGGGGCAGTGTGTCCTTTAAGAAGGACAGAGGTCCTTGTTAAAACAAGATCTCCCCGGGAGTCGGTGGAGAACTCTAGGTCCCCAAACCTGACTTCTGAACCAGGGGCAAAGCTTCCGATCTGGCCAAGGTGGCCCGAGGGATCGGCTTGAAGCACGATGCTTCCGAAAGCGAAGATCTGTCCAGGAACGAAGACGTCCTTGTTACAGATCTCCCCGCCAATGATTAAGCGAGCCCTCGATTCTTTGGCGATTCGCAGCGGAACTCTCAATGAAATCACCAATGTCGGTGTCAAAACCGGCGGATCTCGGGTAGGGGGTCCCGAACTGTGAATCTAGGATCGATGGTAATAGGGGACGAAGGAGACGGTGTTTACCCAGGTTCGGGCCCTCGTGAGGAGGTAAAACCCTACATCCTGCTTGATAGTATTGATGAGTATGAAGGTTACAGAGTTGATCTACCTCGAGATCAAATGAGCTAAACCCTATATGAGTTGACTTGTTCCTCTATGAACTAAGCCTCCTGGTTTATATAGACACTAGGAGTACCTAGGGTTACACATGGTTGGTTTCCATCCGGGCATAGATACGCCCATTCTTTCTTGGAGGGCACACCAAGTCTTCAGGGCTCCTCCTTCCGATCACGGGATTATCTCGTAATTCGGCCTTCTAATAATTGCCCCTGAGCGGCCCATCGTGCTGGCCCACCGGAGATCAACCAACAGCCCGAGGACCCCTTAGTCCCGGACTCCCTCAGCGTGATTCGGTCGTGGAAGCATGTAATTGCATGGGGCGATGCGCGTGGCGCAACCGCATGCATATGGAGCCCCGAACGTGATCATGGGCCGGCTCCAACTGCTCGCAGAGTGCGCACGGAGGGGCACGAGAGCAGAGCAAGAGGAGGGATGCGAGAGAAGAGAACGCGGTGGAACGTGAGGTCGAATCGGACCAATTTGTACTTGTCCTCGTCAAGTAACAGGTCTATAACGTTGGAGTTCTCCACCCATATCGGATGTTTGGTGTACACCACCGAGAGCCCCGCGAACCTTCTGTGTGTGTCCACTACAGCATGCATGGTGAATTGACGCTCGTCGGCGGCAACCACTGGGAGCGCCGTTGGAGCCACGCAGGATACCCTCGGTCGTGGTTCTGCTTCTTAAGGTCCGGATATTAATCGTGAATTGCATATTAATGTCCAAATATTAATCGTCCATTGCATACTAAGGAAAAGATGGTACTACCAAAATACGAATCTCTCTCATAAGATGCCATTTGCATGGTTGTATCACAAATAACAGAAATAGTACAAAGCTTCAAATTCCAGCATTACAAGGCTCAAATTGAAAGATTACAAGGTTCAAACCAATAACAGAAATGTAATTCAGCTTATGCAGAAACTTTGTCATGCATCTCTAGACGTCCGCGCTCATCAGCTGAACATGAAGATATATGATAGGGTCGTACTGATATTACTACTAGTTTGGCAACTTCAATATTTCTGCAAAGGGATCCACCACTGACATGTCATTTATGGGCTTGACATAAGGACTTCCGAATAGTCTGTCAATTGAAGTTACAAAACGAAATTGAGCTTTTGCAGAGCCTTTTCCATTCTGTCCTAGTCGCTGGAGCTGATCAGCAAACCATTCTATTTTGCGCAATAAATGTAGGGAAAATCTCTTTATCTTTAGCACACTTCCTCTCACAACAAAGAACCTGGCGAATATAATCTTCGGTAAGGTGCCTCAGTAGGAGTTCAAAGTAATTTCTGAGAGATGAAGATCAAGGCATTCGATGGGATTGTTATATTTCATCACATTAGCCACTACCGGGCCTAACCGTATCTGCAAAAGAAGAGAATGTATTAGTGCTTGGACAGACAAGGGACCTCTTATGATTTGCAGGGTTTCAAAAATTGAACTCCCTTGTGGTTAAAATTTAACATGAAAGAGCATCACCTCAACAACTAGCTTCTCCAGGCACGGAAAGCATCTCAGCAATCTAACAACTTGGTCCAGGTCGGGGCCGATAGATTCTACTGCAAAGACCTTCACTATGCGCAGATACGGGGTCGAGCTTGTCGATATAATTTTCTGGATGACAGACGAACATACATCTTTGTCGGCGTTCTGGGATCGAGGGTACCCAGATCTGCCTACCTGCGGCCCAGCGTGTGGCCCACCTCGATGGCCCAGTACGGTTTGGCAGCAAACCCCCCAAGACAAGACCTTCGCGAGGGCCCCGGCCTCGTGAGGCGAACAACGCTAAGACCTCCAGAGGAGTAGCCTCCCAGGATGCCTCCCGAGGAGCAGAGATTCCTATATAGGTACCTGGCCTCATGAGGCTGCGATGACGTGAGCCATGACGACCAAGGCCAGGCGGGCGCCAGCGGGCGCAGAGGGGACAGTTTCCTCTTTTGTGCTAAGGAGGCAAGGACATACGCGGGTTCCCAAGGGATCCCCCAAAGGTCTCCATTCCAGTGCAACAAGACCAATACCACGAGCTCGGTAGGACGAATGTCATCACCGAGCCCACCTCTGTGTCATGCCCAGAGGCTTTGCAGGCGAAGACCACCTTTAGTCAGGATAAGATGTACCTCTTGTCTCCTTTCAAAATTGGCCGTTATGGGATCCCTTCCCGCCTGTGCGATAAGGGAAGAGGACCAAGGCCAATATAAATAGGGGCAAGCCTCCACCGTAGAAGGGGAGGACCCATCTTCACTTCCGAGCCCTCGCGAGGTCGCTCAACCACTATACTAGTTCATCACGAAACCTCCACGCGAGGCCAATCCACCAAAAGCAGGAGTAGGGTTTTACATCGCATGGTGGCCCGAACCTGGGTAAATCTCTGTGTCCATCTTCTTGTTCGCTCACACGTATTCAACGAGGCTTGGCTGCGGGGTGGCGAGCTTGAGGGTAGAGCTGGTTGAGATCTTCGCACACGCCCCAGAGTTCGAACCTTCTTGGGTCTACGGTGCCCCCATTCCGACATTTGGCGCGCCAGGTAGGCGCGTGTCATGATCCTCCCTCCAGTTTCACTTCGTCTCCGCTTCGTCGCTCCCATGGCCGATGCCCGCCGAGTCCGCGCCGAGCACAGGGCTGCTCGCGTCGCCCAGACGGCGCCCGTGGGCCGCGGCATCCCACGCCGCTCCGCTTCTCCTGCAGCTAACGCTGCCACAGACCCAGCTGCTCACGAGCAGCAGGACTCGTTGCTCCCACCCACCGCGCGGCACGATGGCCGCACTGCTACTCCGTCCCTCGTTCCCGCCAAGGCGTCTTCCTCCCACGCTCGCCACGGGCCGGCGAACACGCATGCCGTGCAGTTCATGGCACGCGAGCTGCTGCGTTACCGCCCCGCCAATGACCGCTACGACGATTGGCTTGGTCGCATCGCCGAGCTCGTCAACGCTGCCGGCAAGGCCCCGGCACCCTCCCACTCGCTCCGCCCTCCGCCCTCTCTGGCGGGCGACGTATTTCACGGCGCGCCTCCTCCTCCTTCGCTGCACGGCGTCGACCCCGAGCCCAGACGCGAAGCATGCACGCACGACCCGTCGCTTGGGGCGCTGGCGCAGGCGCGGGATGAAGCAAGCTGCCAGGTGGTACAGGGCCCACAAGGTGACGCGCGTACGCTCCCCGCACTGTCGCGCCAGCATCAAGACCGTGCGCCACCGGAGGCCACAGCGCACGGATGCCAAGACCGAGCTCCCATCGCACGCGCTGCACCTGCGAGCGCAGTGGGCTGCCGTGCCTTCACCCCGGAGCTGCGCCGTGTCGTCTCGCCCATCAAGTTCAAGCCGGACCTGCCTCCACGCTATGACGGCACCCCCGACCCCACGGAGTTCCTCCAGATCTACGCGCTGAGCATCGAGGCGGCAAGCGGTTACGACAAAGTCATGGCGAACTGGTTCCCCATGGCTCTCAAGGATGGCACGCACTCCTAGCTCCTTAACCTCCCGGAGGGATCGATCTCCTCCTGGGACGAACTCCGTGAGCGCTTCATCACCAACTTCCAGGGCACCCGTGACCGCGCCCTTGCAGTGAACGACCTGCGGCGCGTGAAGCAGCAGCCAGGCCAGACCCTGCACAAGTACATACAGCGCTTCACGAACGTTCGCCTCAAAATCCCAAAGGCGTCGGACGAGGCCATCATCTCGGCGTTTACCGATGGCGTCAGGGACGTCAAGATGAAAGAGGAGCTCGCCATCCATGATGAACTGTGCTCGGCCCTAGAGATGTTCAACCTGGCGAACAAATCCACAAGGGCCGAAGAGGGCCGCCTCTCCCTCCTCGAGCTTCCGGAGGCAGACCCTAAAGACAAGAAGGACAAGGCTAAGGAGGCAAAGCGCAAGGGCCCTGCTTGGCGGCAAAGCCTGAGATGAAGCGCGGTCGTGACCATGACGAGCCCCCCAAGGGCAACCGCCTGTTCTGCATCTTCCACTACACTAACACCCACAACACCAATGACTGCCAGGAGCTCAGGGCGCTCCGCGACAAGCGCCTCGGCCGCCGCCCCGAGCGCGTCGACCGTGGCTACGGCCGTGGAGGGGGCAGCGGCGGAGGCCGCTAGGACATCCGTGACCCGCGTCAGGACTAGCGCGACCAGCCTCACGAGGACCGCTAGCGTGACGAGCCTCGCAGCGGACCCCGACATGATCAGCCTCGTGAGGCCCGTCCTCAGGGCAATGCTGGCCTCCCTCCGCTGCCGCCGCCAAGGAGAAATGACGATAACTGGCAGGATGATGGGACTGGGGGCTTCCAGGAGCCCCGTGCGATCGACTGCATCCTGGGCGGTGCCCAGACCCGTGCCTCGAACCGCATCTTCAAGCAGTTCTCTCATGAGGTGAACGCGGCCCTCCCGAAGCTCGAGGCCACGCGTCCCCTCAGGTGGTCGCAGTGCGCCATTACCTTCGACTCCAAGGATCACCTCAAGTGCTCGGCCGCCGCAGGCGCGCTCCCCATGCTCTCCACGCCCACCATCAGCAACGTCCTCGTCACCAAGACCCTCATCGACGGTGGCGCTGGGCTCAATGTCCTCTCTGTCGAGACGTTCTAGATGCTTCAGGTACCCTATGATCAGCTCATGCCAACCAAGCCTTCTCAGGAGTGACCGAAGGCTCCACCATTCCCCTGGGGCAGGTGCGCATCCCAGTTACCTTCGACAAGCGCGATAACTACCATACCGAGCTCATCAACTTCGACGTCGCCCACATCGGCCTCCCGTACAATGCCATCCTCGGGTACCCTGCCCTCGCCAAGTTCATGGCAACAACCCACCATGGCCACAACGTCCTCAAAATGCCAGGGAGCGGCGGCGTCATCACAGTCGCCTGCGATGAGAAGGATGCAGTCTGCTCCCTTGAATGCGCCTACCAGGCCGCGGTGGCTGAAAATCCTGACGACGAGGGCGGCATCCTGCCTCCTGAGGACGCCCCCAAGAAGAAGAGGCAGCTCCTCCCCAAGAGCCATCAAGGGACAGAGATCCCCATGGACGGCGCCTCAGGCCTCGTGTCCACTGCTGGGGCGCCTCTTCCTCCCGCATAGGAAGGCGCGCCCGGCGCCTCCCTCAGGGCGGGCTCGGGGGCTTCCACCTAGAGAGCTTCCGACCTGACCGGTGTGATGAGGGAGGTGCTCGGGCACCACTTGGAGGTGTGCTTCGACCCGCGCCCCCGCAAGCAAGGAGCACGGCGTGAGGCGCCAGGCTCACGGGAGTTCATCACCAACGCGATCGAGGAGCTTCAGGAGGCGCGGGCCATGCGCGGCGAGCGTCGCCCCACACCACCCAGTGCAGCTGCCGCCCCCGACATGGGCGGCGGGCTGCGCGTCTGCGTCAACATCCCGGGCCTCAACAGGGCCGCATCACAGGGCCTCTTCTGGCCATCGCGTGTCGGGCGCAGTGGGGGCTACCCCTGCAGCTACGTCCGCATGCCCTTTGACCTCGTGAACGTGGGCGCTATGTACCAGCACTTCGCGCAGGACGTGCACGCGTCTCATGAGGCCTGACGCCGCGCGGTCCTTTGGGACGTCCCGAACCCTCGCGAGCCCCCTGGGTCTCGCGGGCCCCTCGAGCCTCCGGAGCCCTCAGGCTCATGAGGATCAAGCTTCAACAGCTACCCCAACACTTCAGCAGCATCATTACTGATACGTATCCAACGTATCTATAATTTATGAAGTATTCATGCCATGTTTTCAATAATTTTATATGATTTTGGTATGATTTGATTAGAACTAACCCGGACTGACGCTGTTTTCAGCAGAGCTACCGTGGTGTTGTTTTTGTGCAGAAATAAAAGTTCTCGGAATGGGCTGAAAATTTACGGAGAATATTTTTAAAAAATATAAAAAATACTAGAGCAAAAAGCTGGGCCAGGAAGTGACCGAGGAGGCCACAAGCCTGGGGGCGCCCCACCCCCTAGGGCGCGCCCCCCTAGCTTGTGGACTCCTCGGGCACCGCCTTGACGTGAGACCGACGCCAAAAATTCCTATAAATACAGAAACCCCCAGAAACAAACCTAGATCGGGAGTTCCGCCGCCGCAAGCCTCAAGAGCCAAGAAAAACCAATCGGGAGCCCGTTCCGGCACCCTGCCGGAGGGGGAAACCATCACCGGAGGCCATCTTCATCATCCCGGCGGTCTCCATGACGAGGAGGGAGTAGTTCACCCTCGGGGCTGAGGGTATGTACCAGTAGCTATGTGTTTGATATCTCCCTCTCTCTCTCTCTCTCATGTTCTTGAGATGATACGATCTTGATGTACCACGAGCTTTATTAATATAGATGAATCATATGGAGTTTTCCCCTCTCTATCTTCTTGTGATGAATTGAGTTTTCCCTTTGAAGTTTTCTTATCGGATTGAGTCTTTAAGGATTTGATCCACTTGATGTATGTTTTGGTGATCAACTTGCGGGTTCCGTGACCTTGGGAATCTATGCATAGGGGTTGGCACATGTTTTCGTCTTGACTCTCCGGTAGAAACTTTGGGGCACTCTTTGAAGTTCTTTGTGTTGGATTGAACATGATGAATCTGAAATTGTGTGATGCATATCGTAAAATCAAGCCCATGGGTACTCGTGGTGACATTGGGGTATCTAGGTGACATTAGGGTTTTGGTTGATGTGTATCTTAAGGTGTTATTTTAGTACAAACTCTAGGGCTGTTCGTGACACTTATAGGGATAGCTCATAAGATTGATCAGAAAAGATAACTTTGAGGTGGTTTCGTACCCTACAATAATTTCTTCATTTGTTCTCCGCTATTTGTGACTTTGGAGTGAACTCTTTGTCGCACGTGAGGGATTTACATATGATTCAACTATGTTAGTATTGTTGAGAGAACTTGCACTAGTGAAAGTATGAACCCTAGGCCTTGTTTTCAAGCATTGCAATACCGTTTTTGCTCACTTTTGTTACTTGCTACCTTGCTGTTTTTATATTTTCAGATTACAAAAACCTATATCTACCATCCATATTACACTTGTATCACCATCTCTTCGCCGAACTAGTGCACCTATACAATTTACCATTGTATTGGGTGTGTTGGGGACACAATAGACTTTTTGTTATTTGGTTGCAGGGTTGTTTGAGAGAGACCATCTTCATACTACGCCTCCCATGGATTGATAAACCTTAGGTCATCCACTTGAGGGAAATTTGCTACTGTCCTACAAAACTCTGCGCTTGGAGGCCCAACACGAGTCTACAAGAAGAAGGTTGCGTAGTAGACATCAAGCTCTTTTCTGGCGCCGTTGCCGGGGAGGTGAGTGCTTGAAGGTATATCTTTAGATCTTGCAATTAAATCTTTTAGTTTCATGTTTTTCACTAGTTTGGTTTTATAAAAGAAAACTACAAAAAAATGGATTTAGGTTGCATCATTTGTTTCGTCTTTATAATGTCTTTTGTGAAAATAAGGATTCCGAAAATTGTGCTCAATTGGTAGAGGAAGAAATTATGAAAATAGGAAATGAGAATTCCTTGAATGATGAGCATGATAGCAATATTATTAGCATGAATTTTCTGAATATCCATGATGCTAATGATATGCAAACCCACAAGCTTGGGGATGCTATGTTTGATGAAGATGATATTTTTAGTCCCCCGAGTTTTGATGAGCAAATTTGTTATGATAATGACATGCCTAGTATCTATGATGATTATGATGATGACATGTATGCTATAAAGAGTGATAGTAACCATGAAACTTGTCATCATGATTTTAATATTCAAAGTGGTTATGTCAATCAAGTATCTCATGATAGTTATTTTGTTGAGTTTGCTCCCACTATTATGAATGAGAAGAAAATTGCTTATGTGGAGAGTGACAAATTTTCTATGCTTGTAGATCATGAAAAGAATGCTTTATGTGCTGGTTATGTTGTGAAATTCCTTCATGATGCTACTGAAAATTATTATGAGGGAGGAACATATGCTTGTAGGAATTGCAATAATATCAAGTTTCCTCTCTATGTGTTCAAAGTTTTGAAGCTATGCTTGTTTTGCCTTCCTATGCTAGTTGATTCTTGCTCCCAAAAATTATTTGCTCACAAAATCTCTATGCATAGGAAGTGGGTTAGAATTAAATGTGCTTGTCATGAGATTCATGATGCTCTCTTGCATGTTTCAATTACTATTCCTATACGAGCATCATTGAAATCATCATGCCTAGCTAAAAGGCATTAAAGAAAAGCGCTTGTTGGGAGACAACCCAACACTTTTCCTTTCTGTTTTTGTGTGTTCGCATGATTAATCTACTGTAGTAATCATGTTTTGTGCCTTTTATTTCACTAAAGTGCCAAGTAAAGCCTTTGGGATGACTCACAAGATGAGTAGAATTGATGCTGAACCAAAACAGAAACTTTTGACTCCAGTACAGGAATTTTAATTTTTTACTGGAGCATGATAATGATCTGAAATTTTTACACAGTCTTGATATACAAATTATTCAGGTTGTCCTAATTTTTCAGAATTTTTAGAGACAGGAAAGTATGGTTACACTACAGATCTTCACAGACTGCTCTGTTCTTGACAGATTCTGTTTTGCATGAATAGTTTGCTTGTTTTAGTGTTCCCATAGCTTATATTCAGTGATATAAATTATGGGAATGATAGAATACAGTAGGTATCATGTGGGAACAATTATGAATCTTGTCTTGACAGTAACTAAGTGAATGATCTACCTTTATTATACTAACCCATCTCACGAAGTTCCGTTAAGTTTTGTGTGATTGAAGTTTTCAAGTTTTGGATGAGACACCGATATGAGGAGAATAAGGAGTGACAAGAACCTAAGATTGGGGATGCCCAAGGCACCCCCAAGGTAATATCCAAGGAAGACTCAAGCGCCTAAGCTTGGGGATGCCCCGGAAGGCATCCCCTCTTTCGTCTTCAACATTATCGGTATATCTTACTTGGAGCTATATTTTTATTCGTCACATGATATGAGTTTTGCTTGGAGTGTCATTTTATTTTGTTGTTCTCTGTTAGGTGTTATTTATAATCTTGTTTTTTAATAAAAATTTCCAAGAATTGCATTAGGATGCTTGCATTGCATGTATTGATATGTGCTGTGTAAAAACAGAAACTTTGGCTGTAGTGTTTGAATTTTCATATTTTACTGGAACGTGTAAAGTTTCTAAAATTTTTACACAGTGATTTCATATAAATTATTTAGCATGTCCTAAATTTTCATAATTTTTTGAGTTACATAAGTACACTGTTTTCATAAATTTCTACAGGCTGTTCTGTTTGGACAGATTGCTGTCATAGTTTCGTTATCTACTTATCCTATAGTTTCCATAGCCTATATTGGTAGATATAAATTGTGGAGATGATAGTACACAGTAGATGATTTTTGAAAATTACTATGCAACTTGTCTTGGCAGTACATGAAGTGTTGATTTATTATTATGTGTACTAACCTATCTCACGAGTTCTTTTCGAGTTTTGTGTGGATGAAGTTTTTGAGAATAGGTGAAACCGGGATATGAGATGATTGAACGAGATTCAAAAGTTCAAGCTTGGGGATGCCCAAGGCACCCCAAGTAAATATTTCAAGAAGGCTCAAGCATCTAAGCTTGGGGATGCTGCGCATCCCACCTCTCTTCATCAACAATTATCGGTTAGCCTATGTTGAGCCTAAATTTTTATTCGTTCACATGATGCGTGCTATTCTTGGAGTACTATTTTTATTTTGGTTGATGTTTAAATAAAATACTCAGATCTGAAAATATTTATTGAGAGAGAGAGAGTCCTCACATAGCTACTTAATTGTTTGACCACTCATTGATCTTCACTTATATCTTTTGAGAGTAGCTTGTCATTTCCTCTCATGCTTCACTTATACCTTTTTGAGGGATGAAATCTTTATGCTCATGTGCTTCATTTAAAATTGTTTGAGCTTGTCGAAAAAGCAATAGCAATATATGAAACTAGTCCCAAAGTGATAGATATCCAGGGAGGATATAAT
Source organism: Elymus sibiricus (assembly GCA_039707655.1). NCBI lineage: Eukaryota > Viridiplantae > Streptophyta > Magnoliopsida > Poales > Poaceae > Elymus > Elymus sibiricus. The sequence continues at coordinate 129,719,865 of CM077673.1, read as the reverse complement.
AAAAACTTTCATGAAGATCATGGGACAAATTAAACTTGATTCTTTGTAATAGTTTTGAAACATGATGATAGTAATATGTGAGTCATGTTAGTGAGTAATTATGCTTTAGTAGAAATATTGGTGTTAAGGTTTGTGATTCCCTATGCATGTACGAAAGTCAATAGTTATGCAATGAAGTTACATCCTACTTGTGGTGCATTATTCGGTGTTAGTTATGTTCAATGCTCACTTATGTGAATTTTCGTTTCTTGGTTTGGTTGCTTCCCAATCTATTTGCTAGCCTCTATTTGTACTAAGTAGAAATACTACTTGTGCATCCAAAATCCTTAAACCAAGTTTTGCCTTCTGAGTCCACCATACCTACCTATATGCGGTATTTCCATGCCGTTCCAAGCAAATTTGTATGTGCCATCTCTAAATTTTCAAAATAAATTTTCTCTTTTGTGTGCCCGTACCGCTCATGAAACGGTGGGGAGTATCCAATATTTTTCCATGCTAGGTGTGTTATTCTCACGATATGTGTTGATTCACTATCATTCACGAGAAAGTGGCTGGTATTCGGGATGCCTAGTTCCATGCTCAAAATTCAAATCAAAATATAATGAAACAAAACTCCCCCAGGATTGTTGTTTGTATGGATGGTACCCGTGGATTCGGCTCGTCGTGGAGTGTGATTGCTTGGTGGAGGGGGAGTAAAAACTTTACCATTCTGTTTGGGAACCGCCTATAATGTATCTAGCATGGAAAGTATTGTGAGCTACTTTGTCGTTTTCGTTGACAGGAAAAGCATGCCACTCAAAATATTTTTCTCTCTCAATTTAAACCTTGAGCTCTGGCACCTCTACAAATCCCTACTTCCCTCTGCGAAGGGCCTATCTATTTACTTTATGCAATTTTTATTTTTTGCTTTGAGTCTCCATCTTCTCTTATAAGCACCAACTAGGGGACACTATGATCGTACTTGAGCATTGGGCATAGCTAATATTTGAGTGTGTTTCATGAATGGATCAATGGTTGAGCATGATGGGCTAGTGATAACTTTCTTTAGTGTTGATATTTTGAAAGACATGGTTGCTTGTTGACATGCTTGAGTATTGAAGTCATTATGTTAAAACTAGACTATTGCTTTGAATCATTTACAACTCCAAATGTCCATGCTATACAAAGAAGAAAAGAATATGATGAACATGTTAGGTAGCATTCACACTTCATAAATTATTTCTTTTATCATTTACCTACTCGAGGATGAGCAGGAATTAAGCTTGGGGATGCTAATACGTCTCCAACGTATCTATAATTTATGAAGTATTCATGCCATGTTTACAATAATTTTATATGATTTTGGTATGATTTGATTAAAACTAACCCGGACTGACGCTGTTTTCAGCAGAGCTACCGTGGTGTTGTTTTTGTGCAGAAATAAAAGTTCTCGGAATGGGTTGAAAATTTACGGAGAATATTTTTAAAAAATATAAAAAATACTAGAGCAAAAAGCTGGGCCAGGAAGTGACCGAGGAGGCCACAAGCCTGGGGGCGCCCCACCCCCTAGGGCGCGCCCCCCTAGCTTGTGGACTCCTCGGGCACCGCCTTGACGTGAGACCGACGCCAAAAATTCCTATAAATACAGAAACCCCCAGAAACAAACCTAGATCGGGAGTTCCGCCGCCGCAAGCCTCAAGAGCCAAGAAAAACCAATCGGGAGCCCGTTCCGGCACCCTGCCGGAGGGGGAAACCATCACCGGAGGCCATCTTCATCATCCCGGCGGTCTCCATGACGAGGAGGGAGTAGTTCACCCTCGGGGCTGAGGGTATGTACCAGTAGCTATGTGTTTGATATCTCTCTCTCTCTCTCTCTCTCGTGTTCTTGAGATGATACGATCTTGATGTACCACGAGCTTTATTAATATAGATGAATCATATGGAGTTTTCCCCTCTCTATCTTCTTGTGATGAATTGAGTTTTCCCTTTGAAGTTTTCTTATCGGATTGAGTCTTTAAGGATTTGATCCACTTGATGTATGTTTTGGTGATCAACTTGCGGGTTCCGTGACCTTGGGAATCTATGCATAGGGGTTGGCACATGTTTTCGTCTTGACTCTCCGGTAGAAACATTGGGGCACTCTTTGAAGTTCTTTGTGTTGGATTGAACATGATGAATCTGAAATTGTGTGATGCATATCGTAAAATCAAGCCCATGGGTACTCGTGGTGACATTGGGGTATCTAGGTGACATTAGGGTTTTGGTTGATGTGTATCTTAAGGTGTTATTTTAGTACGAACTCTAGGGCTGTTCGTGACACTTATAGGGATAGCTCATAAGATTGATCAGAAAAGATAACTTTGAGGTGGTTTCGTACCCTACAATAATTTCTTCGTTTGTTCTCCGCTATTTGTGACTTTGGAGTGAACTCTTTGTGGCACGTGAGGGATTTACATATGATTCAACTATGTTAGTATTGTTGAGAGAACTTGCACTAGTGAAAGTATGAACCCTAGGCCTTGTTTTCAAGCATTGCAATACCGTTTTTGCTCACTTTTGTTACTTGCTAACTTGCTGTTTTTACATTTTCAGATTACAAAAACCTATATCTACCATCCATATTACACTTGTATCACCATCTCTTCGCCGAACTAGTGCACCTATACAATTTACCATTGTATTGGGTGTGTTGGGGACACAAGAGACTTTTTGTTATTTGGTTGCAGGGTTGTTTGAGAGAGACCATCTTCATCCTACTCCTCCCATGGATTGATAAACCTTAGGTCATCCACTTGAGGGAAATTTGCTACTGTGCTACAAAACTCTGCGCTTGGAGGCCCAACACGAGTCTACAAGAAGAAGGTTGCGTAGTAGACATCAATTACCAGGTGACCTTTTGGTTTGTTCATTTGAGGGCGCCCCTCGGGCTGCATCATCCTCAAGCTGTTAGGGCCCGCCCCTGCAGCTGTATCATTTTGCGCATGTATCAGAACTGGTTCTGCATTTGATGAGTTTTCTAAGTATTCCAACCTGCATGCCCGGTGCTTCGTCACCATGAATGTCGCTGCGCCCTAACAACCCCGCCATCGGCCGCCTCATGATTAAGGACTGGCACGGCGTCTGTGCTCGGGTCCGTCCCTGGAGCGTTGATAAATCCAAGCGACCGAGCTCTATCTCGCAGGCCAGTCCCGTGCACGTCACCTCCCGGGGTCCTTGGTGCTTTGTCCTCGCATGAGCTAATCGAGAGTGCGTGAGTCAGGGCGCGCGGCCCGGTTCGTATAACCGCAGTTTGGCGCTTCGCCGTTGTGGGAGCCGCGCGCCGGGTGTCTTTCCTCGGGTTGTCGCATGAGAAGACTGGGCACGGCGTATGTGCTCGAGTCCGTCCCCGTAGCGTTGATAAACCCAACGACTGAGCTCTGTCTGGTGGGCCGGCCCCATTCACGTCACCTCCTGGGGTCCTTGGTGTTTGGCCTTCTCATGCGATGGCCTCCGGAGATTCATTCGGCGCAGGTTACCCCCATCACACAGGTCTTGTAAGCGCGCCCCGCGCCAGGAAATTCAGGCGAAACCCGCCTTGAGGTAGGGCCTCATGAGTCCCGCGCTGGCTCACGGGTGCCCAGATACACCTCCTCCAGTTCTGCCGTGCCAGTCACGCGTACGAACGAAATTGGGCTGTACACGCCCGGAGACTCTAACACAGAGCTCCCTTCGCACGCCCAAGTGGAAGCCCCATGCTACACGGTCGCTCAGCGGCTATGCCCACGCCCAAATGGAAGCCCCATGCTCCACGCTGGCGGACGACACGGTCGCTCAGCGGCTATGCCCACGCCAAGTGAAAGCCCCATGCTTCGCGCTGGTGGATAAACAACTGAGGGCGCCCTAGCGGCTGCACCAACCTCAGGATGGCCTCTCGGCTCTTCACATGGCCCCGTCAGGCAGCGTTCCCCTGGGATGCATGCGCGAGGGGGCTACGCTGAGGCCATGCCTGGCGCGCGCCACCTCACCAGGTCCCTGGCACCTGGTCTTCTCGCGTCCCTCCCAAGCAAAAGCTGGCGAGGAAAGGTATGGGAGCTGCTCGCACGTCAAGGGGGACCCCTGAGCATCGCGACTCAAAGGCCTCACTAGTCACGTAGCCCCTCGCCCCTTGGTCTCGTCCTGGTGATCCGGACGCCCCAACGGCGATCGAGGTATTCCTGAGATTGGGCCCTGCCGACGCAGAGTACTAAGGCGCTCCAAATCAACCTCGTCGTCGCCATGTTTCCTTCATGAGGGCTGCTCACACGTCAAGGGGGACCCCTGAGCATCGCGACTCAAGGGCCACACTAGTCACATAGCCCCTCGCGCCTTGGTCTCGTCCTGGCTATCCGGACGCCCCAACGGCGGTTGAGGTATGCGCGGGATTGGGCCCTGCTGACGCAGAGCACAAAAGCAAGAAGGAAGGAAACAAAGCACGAAAGGAAATCACAGAATTCAAACAGTTATTACAGGCACTGAATGTTTTGCGAATTCAAACAAGTCTTACGCCTCCACGAGGCATGATAAATGTCGCAGGTCGAAATCTAGGAGAAGGGGCCGTCATCGCCATAGCCATGGCCGCCGCTCGTCCCAGGCACGGCGAGCTCGTCGTCAACATCGCTGCTGCCGCCGTCGTCGCCATCACTCGCCTCCACCGTCGGGGGCCCGACGTCGGGGATGCAGTAGAACTTCTTCACCAGCGCGTCCACAAAATCCTTCACGGCCGCCGCCGCAGCAGCGCTAGACTCGGGGGCAACCAGGACGATCACCGCGCCGAAATCGAAGCCAGGCTCGTGGAGGTAGAGGTGGTTGAAGACCCGCGTCGCGGCCTGATACATCTCCAACGTATCGATAATTTATGAAGTATTCATGCCATATTCATCTATGTTTACAATACTTTTATATGGTTTTGATGCACTTTATATGATTTATTTAGAACTAACCCGGACTTACGCTGTTTTCAGCAGAATTACCATGGTGTTGTTTTTGTGCAGAAAATGAAAGTTCTCAGAATCGCCCAAAACTTTTTGGTGATTTTTTCTGGACCAAATAAGCAATATTGGAGCGAAGAACCACCGGAGAAGAGCCACGAGGTGGGCACAACCCACCAGGGCACGCTAGAGGGCCCAGGCGTGCCCTGGTGTATCGTGCCCTCCTCGTGGCCCATCTTGGCGTGAAACCGACGCCCAAAAATCCTATAAATATAGAAACCATCAGAAATAACCCTAGACTCTTCGCTCCACTGCCGCAACTCTCTGTATTGACGAAAAACCAATCTGGAGGCGTTCCAGTACCCTGCCGGAGAGGGTAGATCATCTCCAGTGGCCATTTTCCTCATCCCGGCGGAGGCCATGACGAGGAGGGAGTAGTCCACCCTCGGGGGTGAGCGTATGTACAAGTAGCTATGTGTTCAATCTCTCTCTCTCTCTCATGTGTTCTTGAGATGTCACAATCTTGATGTATCACGGGCTTTGTCAATATAGTCCGATCATATGATGTTATTCCCTTGCTATCATGTTGTGATGAATTGACTCTTTCCCTTTGAGATATCGTTATGTTGGATTGAATATTGGATTTGAGAACACTTGATATATGTCTAGCATATGGATACCCGTGGTGACAATGGGGTGTTCTATTGATTCACTTGATGTATGTTTTGGTACTCAACTTGCGAATTCCCGAGGTGACATTGGGGTAATCTATGCATAGGGGTTGATGCACGTTCTTGTCCTACGTTCTCCGATAGAAATCTTGGGGCACTCTTTGTGGTTCTTTGTGTTGGATTGAGTATTATGAATTTGAAATTGTTTGATGCATATCGTATAATTAACTCATGGATACTTGTGGTGACATTGGAATATCTAGGTGACATTAGAGTTGGTTGATGCGTATCATATGGTGTTATTTTAGTACGAACTCTAGATTGATTGATCGGAAAGGATAACTTGGTGTTATTTTAGTACGAACTCTTGGATAGATCGATCAGAAAGGATAACTTTAAGGTGGTTTCGTACCCTACAAACAATTTCTTCTTATGTTCTCCGCTAGATAAGAACTTTGGAGTGATTCTTCGTTGCACGTTGAGGGATGGTTATGTGATCCAATTATATTAGCATTGTTGAGAGATTGCACTAGCGAAAGTACGGACCCTAGGCCTTGTTTGCAAGCATTGCAATACCGTTTGTGCTCACTTTTCTTACTTGCTACCTTGGTGTTTTTATATTTTCAGATTACAAAAACCTATATCTACCATCCATATTGCACTTGTATCACCATCTCTTCGCCGAACTAGTGCACCTATACAATTTGCCATTGTATTGGGTGTGTTGGGGACACAAGAGATTTCTTGTATTTGATTGCAGGGTTGTTTGAGAGAGACCATCTTCATCCTACACCTCCCACGGATTGATAAACCTTAGGTCATCCACTTGAGGGAAAATTGCTACTGTCCTACAAAACTCTGCGCTTGGAGGCCAAACAAAGTCTACAAGAATAAAGTTGCGTAGTAGACATCAAGCTCTTTTCTGGCGCCGTTGCCGGGGAGGTGAGTGCTTTAAGGTATATCTTTAGATCTTGCAATTGAATCTTTTAGTTTCTTGTTTTATCACTAGTTTGGGTTATAAAATAAAACTACAAAAAAATGGAGTTTAGGTTGCATCAATTGTTTCGTCTTTTTAATGTCTTTCGTGAAAATGATGGTTCAAAAAATTGTGATCAATTGGTAGAGGAAGAGTTTATGAAAACACTTAATGAGAATTCCTTGAATGATGAGCATGATTGCAATGTTGCTAGTATTAATTCTCTGAATATATTTGATCCAAGTGATATGCAAAGCAACAAGCTTGGGGATGCTATGTTTGATGAAGAGGATATTTTTAGTCCCACAAGTTTTGATAAGAAAATTTATTATGATGATGACATGCCTACTATCTATGATGATTATGATGATGACATGTATGCAATAAAGAGTGATAGTAACCATGAAACTTGTCATCATGATTTTAATATTGAATATGGTTATGTCAATCAAGGGTCTCATGATATTTATTTTGTTGAGTTTGCTCCCACTATTATGAATGAGAAGAAATATGCTTATGTGGAGAGTAATAAATTTTCTATGCTTGTAGATCATGAAAAGAATGCTTTATGTGATACTTATATTGTGAAATTCCTTCATGATGCTACTGAAAATTATTATGAGGGAGGAACATATGCTTGTAGGAATTGCAATAATATCAAGTTTCCTCTCTATGTGTTCAAAGTTTTGAAGTTATGCTTGTTTTGCCTTCCTTTGCTAGTTGATTCTTGTTCCCATAAATTGTTTGCTCACAAAATCCCTATGCATAGGAAGTGGGTTAGACTTAAATGTGCTTGCCATGTGATTCATGATGCTCTCTTTATGTTTCAATTCTTTACTTTTATGCGAGCATCATTGAAATCATCATGCCTAGCTAAAAAGGCATTAAAGAAAAGAGCTTGTTGGGATACAACCCAACACTTTTACTTTCTGTTTTTGTGTGTTAACATGATTAAGCTACTGTAGTAATAATGTTTTGTGCCTTTTATTTCAATAAAGTGCAAAGTAAAGCCTTTGGGGTGACTCACAAGATGAGTAGAATTGATGCTGAACCAAAACAGAAACTTTTGACTCCAGTACAGGAATTTTTATTTTTTACTGGAGAGTGATAATGATCTGAAATTTTTACACAGTATTTATATACAAATTCTTCAGGTTGGCCTACTCTTTCAGAATTTTTGGAGACAGGTAAGTATGGTTACACTACAGATCTTCACAGACTGTTCTGTTTTTGACAGATTCTGTTTTGCATGCATAGTTTGCTTGTTTTAGTGTTCCCATAACTTATATTCATAGATATAAATTATGTGAATGGTAGAATACAGTAGGTATTATGTGATAACAATAATGAATCTTGTCTTGACAGTACCTACGTGAATGATCTTTATTTATTATACTAACCCATCTCACGAAGTTCCGTTGAGTTTTGCGTGATTGAAGTTTTCAAGTTTTGGGTGAGACACCGATATGAGGAGAATAAGGAGTGACAATAACCTAATTTTGGGGATGCCCAAGGCACCCCAAGGTAATATCCAAGGAAGACTCAAGCGTTTAAGCTTGGGGATGCCCCGGAAGGCATCCCCTCTTTCGTCTTCAACATTATCGGTATATCTTACTTAGAGCTATATTTTTATTCGTCACATAATATGAGTTTTGCTTGGAGCGTCATTTTATTTTGTTGTTCTCTGTTAGGTGTTATTTATAATCTTGTTTTTCAATAAAAATTTCCAAGAATTGCCTTTAGGATGCTTGCATTGCATGTTTGATGTGTGCTGTGTAAAAACAGAACTTTTGCTGTAGTGTTTGAATTTTCATATTTTACTGGAACGTGAAAAGTTTCTGAAATTTTTACACAGTATTGTAATATAAATTATTTAGCCTGTCCTAGCTTTTAATAATGTTTTGAGTTACAGAAGTACACTGTTTTCATAAATTCCTACAGACTGTTCTGTTTGGACAGATTGCTGTAATAGTTTTGTTATCAACTTATCCTATATTTTCCATAGCCTATATTGGTAGATATAAATTGTGGAAATGATAGTAAAAAGTAGATGTTGTTTGAAATTATTATGCAACTGGTCTTGGCATTACATAAAGAGTTGATTTATTATTATGTGTACTAACCTATCTCATGAGTTCTTTTCGAGTTTTGTGTGGATGAAGTTTTTGAGAATAGGTGAAACCATGATATGAAAGGATTGAACGAGATACAAAAGCTCAAGCTTGGGGATGTGCAAGGCACCCCAAGTAAATATTTCAAGAAGTCTCAAGCATCTAAGCTTGGGGATGCTACGCATCCCACCTCTCTTCGACAACTATCGGTTAGCCTATGTTGAGCCTAAATTTTATTTGTCCACACGATTTGTGCTATTCTTGGAGTGCTATTTTTGTTTAGTTTGCTGTTTGAATAAAATACTCAGATCTGAAAACCTTTATTGAGAGAGAGAGCCCTCACATAGCTACTTGATTGTTTACCTACTCATTGATCTTCACTTATATCTTTTGAGAGTAGTTTGATGTTTACTCTTGTGCTTCACTTATATCCTATGAGTAAATTGTGAATGAATTGAATATCATAAATCTGAAATTATTAATGTGCTTTATGCTTAGTAGTAGTTTCAAATCTGGTTTATAAAGTAAAATCTATTGAAGTTTGACAATCACAATATTGGTCATACAAGCAATTCATGAATGATTAGTATAAGGAAGAGAACTTTCACATACAAATATATTATCTTGGACATCTTCTATGATTGTGAATACCCATTAATTATTTTCAAATTTGAGCAAATTAGTTGAAGTTGGACAAGGAAGACAACGTAATGAGTTATGGTTGTGTATATTTGCATAGAAGTTATATTGTTGTGGATCCTCCAACATGTGGTGCTTGTTTAGAACCTTTTGGTAGCCAACACTTCGTACTAAGTAGAGATACTACTTGTGCATCCAAATCCTTGAGTCAAGTTTCTTCCATAAGAGTCCACCATACCTACCTATATATGGTTTTCACTGTCATTCCAAGTAAATTTGCATGTGCCACCTCTAAACATTCAAATAAACATTTGTTTTGTGTGCCTGGACCGCTCATGGAGCGACGGGGGCGGTCAGTATCTTCCATGTTAAGCGGGTTATTCTCATGATGAGTGTTTATTCACTCGTCCTTGCACGAGGGGGGCGGTAATAGGGATTCCCAGTCCCGAAAAAAAATGCAAATAATTAAACAAAACTTCCCCAAGAATGTTGTTGGTATGGACGGTACCCGTGGATTCGGCTAGCCGTGGAGTGTGTTTGTTGGTGGAGGGGGAGTAAACCTTTACTTTTACCGCTTGGGAACCGCCGCTAATGTGTTTAACATGGAAGATATTGATAACTCTTGGTCGTAACGTTGACAGGAAGGGTTCACCTCCCAAAACTATATTCATCTCTGTTTTTAAACAATGAGCTCTGGCACCTTTGCAAATCCCTGCTTCCCTCTGCGAAGGGACAATCTATTTACTTTCATGTTATTTACTATTCATGTTGAGTCAACTTCTTATTCCAACCTCAGTCTATTAGTTGGCAAGCATCATGTGGTGGGGAAAGATCCAAACATATATATCCAGTCAAATATATTTGATCATGATTTATTATTGTTGACAATTATCTCAATGATAGATGAGTTGGGAGGCGAAACAGTAAGCCCCTATCTTTCTCTGTGTTCGATGGATTGAAAGTGCGTTATATCGACTAGAGGGGGGGGGTGAATAGGCGATTTTTACAAATTCATCACTTGAGGAAATACTAGATGAGGAATTTGCTAAGTGACGAACTACTCGCAGCGGAATAAGTACTCAAGTGCATGCGAAACATAGCAGTAGCATAGTCATCATGATGAAATGAAACAAACACAGAGCATGAGTAGCGTGAACAGGATAAGCAGGCAGAAGATAAAGTGACTAAAGAATTTGAGGTGAGGAAATTGAGAAAGTCTTCAGTCAAATTCTTCAAACAGTAACAATCAATATCATCAGCAGGTATACGAGGAAATGAAAGGGTTGAGGAAATGGAACCAGGTAGCTCGATGAAGACAATGGTTTGATGACCCAGTTCCAACTGCTGTGACAGTCGTACGTCTGGTTTAGAGCGGCCTGGTATTTAAACCAGAGGACACACAGTCCTTACCGTATTCTCCTTGAGCTAAGGTCACACAGTCCTCGCCCAACACTCGTGGTAAGTCTTCAGGGTAGACTTCCAAAACCCTCACAAACTGGTCACCCGGCGATCCATAATTTACTGCTGGATGCTCTAGACCACGGTCACCCGATGATCCCCAATTGACTGCAGGATGCACTAGACCATGACGCCTAACCGTCTGGAAGATACACAGTCTTCAAAGGTAAAAAGCTTCGGTTCCACACAGGAACAATTTCTTCAGTGATGCTCAATCACTATGGGTTTTGGTTGTTTGGGGTTTTTCCTCACTGATGATTTTCGCTCAAAGTCCTCGAGGAATGGGATGCTCTCAAATGACAAGTGTCAAGTTCTCTCTCGGAGCAGCCAACCAGCTAGTGGTTGTGGGGGACGGCTATTTATAGCCAGGGTGTATCCTGACATGATAAGACATAAATGCCCCCCAATGATATGACCATTAGGTGGATAAAACATCTGGACAGCTGGCGCAAAGCACAGCAACGGTCGAAATTTGAACTATCAAATTCCTCAGGGCTTATCATATTCCTCACTTGTAGGCAATTCGCACTGGCGAAATCCTAACTCCTCAGCCAGACCAATTTCCCCAGAGACCAGAAGAACATCGTCTCTGTCACTGAAGAACTTGACTGAACCGTAAGAGGTTTCCAAAGGCTTCACTCGAAGGATTGGGTTATGTTGAGGCTTTTGAGTTGAGCATCAGATGGAAATTTTTCCTTAGTATTACCTCGACCCCCTTTAATAGTACGGTGTTTCCTATGACTCAAAGAAAGGAAATGAAACAGTAAAACAAAAGTCTTCACGCTTCATTGTCCTCGTTCATATCTTCAAGGTCACACCATTTTCTTCATCTTCAAAGTCTTCAGGGAATACCAAAGTCTTCAGCAAAGTCTTCACCAAAGTCTTCAGTTGAAGACATTCATTTTTAGGGGTCGATATTCATCGAATATACCAAACTCCTGATCAACTTATAGAGCCTGTGTACACTCACAAACATATTAGTCCCTTAACCTATAAGTCTTCAATACACCAAAATCACTAAGGGGCACTAGATGCACTTACATGGATGCCATTTGTTCTAAAAATATGCTTTGAGTACTAGCAATCATAGAAGACTATATGATGATTGAGTATGTGGAGCTCTTACTTAGACTTTGTTGAGAATAAGTTGAATTGTAATTGTTTGGTGACTAAGAACATAGGTTGTTAAGTTTCAAGAGAATTCATTGTTTGAACCATAACATGTGAATTGGTTGCTACTTTATCATGATGAGTTTTATGAGAAAAAGTTGCTGGTTATGATGCTAGAAAATTGACTGAAATTATCGATGATCAAACTCATATATTATGCTAGCATTCACACTTCATAAATTAGTTCTTTTATCATTTACCTACTCGAGGACGAGTATGAATTAAGCTTGGGGATGCTGATACGTCTCCAACGTATCGATAATTTATGAAGTATTCATGCCATATTCATCTATGTTTACAATACTTTTATATGGTTTTGATGCACTTTATATGATTTATTTAGAACTACCCCGGACTGACGTTGTTTTCAGCAGAATTACCGTGGTGTTGTTTTTGTGCAGAAAATGAAAGTTCTCGGAATCGTCCGAAACTTTTTGGTGATTTTTTCTGGACCAAATAAGCAATATTGGAGCAACGAACCACCGAAGAAGAGCCACAAGGTGGGCACAACCCACCAGGGCGCGCCTTGGTGTATCGTGCCCTCCTTGTGGCCCATCTTGGAGTGAAACCGATGCCCAAAAATCCTATAAATATAGAAACCATCAGAAATAACCCTAGACTCTCCGCTCCACTGTCGTAACTCTCTGTATCGACGAAAAACCAATCTAGAGGCGCTCCAGTACCCTGCGAGAGAGGGTAGATCATCTCCAGTGGCCATCTTCATCATCCCGGTGGAGGCCATGACGAGGAGGGAGTAGTCCACCCTCGGGGGTGAGGGTATTTACCAGTAGCTATGTGTTCAATCTCTCTCTCTCTCTCTCACGTGTTCTTGAGATGTCACAATCTTGATGTATCACGGGCTTTGTTAATATAGTCAGATCATATGATGTTATTCCCTTGCTATCATGTTGTGATGAATTGAATCTTTCCCTTTGAGATATTGTTATGTTGGATGGAATATTGGATTTGAGAACACTTGATATATGTCTTGCATATGGATACCCGTGGTGACAATGGGGTGTTCTATTGATTCACTTGATGTATGTTTTGGTACTCAACTTGCGGATTCCCGAGGTGACATTGGGGTAATCTATGCATAGGGGTTGATGCACGTTCTTGTCCTACGTTCTCCGATAGAAATCTTGGGGCACTCTTTGTGGTTCTTTGTGTCGGATTGAGTATTATGAATCTGAAATTGTTTATTGCATATTGTATAATTAACTCATGGATACTTGTGGTGACATTGGAGTATCTAGGTGACATTAAAGTTGGTTGATGTGTATCATATGGTGTTATTTTAGTATGAACTCTAGATAGATTGATCGGAAAGGATAACTTGGTGTTATTTTAGTACGAACTCTTGGATAGATCGATCGGAAAGGATAACTTTAAGGTGGTTTCGTACACTACAAACAATTTCTTCTTATGTTCTCCGCTAGATAAGAACTTTGGAGTGATTCTTCGTTGCACGTTGAGGGATGGTTATGTGATCCAATTATATTAGCATTGTTGAGAGATTGCACTAGCGAAAGTACAGACCCTAGGCCTTGTTTTCAAGCATTGCAATACCGTTTGTGCTCACTTTTGTTACTTGCTACCTTGCTGTTTTTATATTTTCAGATTACAAAAACCTATATCTACCATCCATATTGCACTTGTATCACCATCTCTTTGCCGAACTAGTGCACCTATACAATTTTCCATTGTATTGGGTGTGTTGGGGACACAAGAGATTTCTTGTATTTGATTGCAGGGTTGTTTGAGAAAGACCATCTTCATCCTACACCTCCCACGGATTGATAAACCTTAGGTCATCCACTTGAGGGAAAATTGCTACTGTCCTACAAAACTCTGCGCTTGGAGGCCCAACAAAGTCTACAAGAATAAAGTTGTGTAGTAGACATCACGGACATGGATAAAAGGTCGCGGCACTCGTCCTCCAGGATGGCGTCCACCTTGGCAGCAGCACCTTCGAGCACCTTAGCGAGCTTGGAGGAGAGCCTTGCGTAGCCACCCTCTCGGGTCGCCAGTGGCTCCTTGAATCCTCCCCTGCAGATAGAGTGCAGCGCCTGGCGAAGCCTGAGCTCAATGGAGGGGAAGTGTTGGGGATATAACCCCGTGGTGAGACCCGCCAGGAGGGGCCGGGTCATGAGGTTGGCGGCTTAGCAGTAAGGCCTGAGCTGGCTGAAAGGTCAGGACAAGGCCTGGAAGTGACTTACCAGATGGGCCTGGAAGAGGCCCAGAGCCGGAAGGCTAAGTGTGACCCGGAGGTGTAAGCCGCCGGGGGATAGTTTGCCAGACAAGGCAAACATAGTTAGAGATAAGGTCGGTTACTAAATGTAACCGACCCGGACTCTTGTAAGCCTAGGGCCCCGACCTGTGTATATAAAGGCGGGTTCCCTGGGCGGCTGAGGACACGAAACCTTTGATTGAGTACTAGGTCAAGCGAATCCGCTCCCTTGTAATCGATATCCAATTAATACAACTCAATGCAGGACGTAGGCTATTACCTCCTTCGAGAGGGGCCGAACCTGGGTAAACCTGTGTCTTTCATCCCGATCAACCCCTTCGAGTTAACCGCCGTAGCGATGGCTTCACCCCTAAGTCCTTGCACTAGGACATCTGCCGTGACAAAACTGCGACAATTGGCGCCTACCGTGGGGCAGATGCTTGGTGGTTTGGAGTACTTGAAGGGCTCTCTCCCAGGGATCGGGGGATACGCCGTTGGCAGGATGACCAAGAGTTGCCGCGGCAAGCTCTACATCGACGACGCTGGCTAGGGCCCCGAGGCCGACCAATTGAGTACGGGTACCGGGTCCCCTTCGGCGGAATTCATGTCTTCATTGGCAAGATCGGCGGATCTAAGCCCGGGCCGGACATCTGCAGCAACCTCGTCGAGTCGGCCTGATGCGCGCGACCCGCCCAGATTAACCCGGCCCGGAAGCACGTCTTCGTCGGCTTCACCCAAGGCATGGAACATGAGGAAGGTTCCATGTCGCGGGAGGAAACCCTCATCTGCTCAGAGGATGGATCCTCGAGCGGAGAGACGGAATCAATCTACCAGCTTCATAACGGCGGGCTTGGGGGATACTTTGAGGATTGTCGTGACCCGGAGCCCTATGAGCCGAGCCGCCGTCTTCATGGCTGGATCAGCACCGGCTTCTGGCAGCACGGCGGCTGGGACAGCGGCCGCTGGCGCGGGAGACGCCGGGTCAACCAGGCCGCCGTCTCAAGTTTTGCTAGATCTGATGAATGAACTCACAACTCTGATGGGAACAGAGGTCGTAGCGGAAAACCACGCGGCCCGTAACACGGAGATCGTGAGGCTAAAGGACCAGATGGCTAGTGCCTAGGAGGAAATCAACACGTTGCGGGCTCAGATGGATGTTGAGTCGGAGCGTCTCAGGGCCGAAACTTTTCGCCTTACTTTGGATCAACAAGCCTCAGATGCGGTGCTCCGGATGAGGCATCAGACCCGTCTGCCTGATCAGTATGAGCCCAGAAATCTTTTTAACACCCCGGGAGGAGGGCCAAATGCGCCGCTTACCGTAACCCAGACAGCGGAGGTGCCTGGGAGCAGGGCGGCGGCTCAGCATCGGCAGTCAGACCCGCCCCGCAGGAACCAGGCCCCGCTGCAGCGTTTTCCGACACCACCTGGGCATTACTCTAACCCGGTGGAGAACATGGTAGCAGCGGCTGCTAGGCTCAATGCACTCCCCATCACCGATGGAACGCCCTTTGCGGAAGAGGCGCGGAATGCCATTGGGTACTTACAGACGGCGGTGGCTCAACAGGAGAAATATACTTACAGCCGGAGTCATGTGCACTCAACCCCCATCCCAAGCCGAAGTTACAGCCGGCATTTGGAGTCACCGGCGATCTCTAGCAGTGAGTGACGTCGGAACCCGCCCCGTGATGACCCGTCCATTGTCGACGCTCAGACAGTTGTAGATCGTGCAAGAGCACAACGTGAGGCAGCAGCGGCTGCGGCGGCTTATCAAGAATCGCCCCCAGTGGCACCTTCCATTTCGGTAGGAGCCGGAGTCACCTCCAGAGCCGTGGGAGTGCCATGCTTAGTACCGGCTCTGCGGAACGAGCGCCTGCCGAAGGACTTCAAGGGCCCATGCAAAGTGCCTAATTATACGGCTGATCTGCCTCCAGAAGCTTGGATCGAGAGTTATGAGCTAGCCATGGAGATGTTGGATGTTAGTGATGCAGTCTGTGCCAAGTATTTCATCATGATGCTGGAAGGACCGGCTCGTACGTGGTTAAAGGGTTTGCCACCCAACACCATTAATTCCTGGGCCGAATTGAAGGTGAAG
The DNA here is from genome assembly GCA_039707655.1 of Elymus sibiricus. Classification (NCBI taxonomy): domain Eukaryota; kingdom Viridiplantae; phylum Streptophyta; class Magnoliopsida; order Poales; family Poaceae; genus Elymus; species Elymus sibiricus. The sequence continues at coordinate 129,703,593 of CM077673.1, read as the reverse complement.
TTCATCGAGAATTTTCAAGGAATGTGCAAACAACCTATGACGATTGTGGACTTGGATCATTGCGTGCAGCGTGAAGATGAGTCGGCCCACCATTGGGTCCAGCGGATTTCAACCATTATCCACTCGTCTGATAATATCACGGCGGCTCAGGCGGTTCTGATTCTGGAAAAGAATTGTCACTTTTTGCCCCTTAAGCAGAAGCTTGGACGACTCAAGCATTCTTGCCAGGACATGGGGGAGCTCATGGAGGCTCTCACCAAATATGCAGACTCTGATGGCACGAAGGATCCTGGGTCTGATGATGTGAAATCGGCTAAAGGAAAGAAGAATGGCAACGGCAAGGGTCAGCCGCAGAACGGGGCAGGGAATAGCAATCTAGGCAATGGCGGTAAGCGGAAGCATCCGGACGGCGGGTCAGATCTGGTAGCCAATACTAATGCTAGGAGCAACCGTGCCAAGGGGAATGGTAAACCACCTTTCGGTAAAAATAAGCCTTTCAACATGGAAGCAGTACTTAATGACCCCTGCCCAAAGCATAGCCTACCCAATAAGCCATCCACTCATGCTTGGAAGGACTGTTGGGTTATGCGGGAATTCCAGAATTACAGCCTTAACCAGCATCAAGGTAACGGCAACGGACCGCCCGGCAGGTCAGGATCCGGCTCTCCTAGGGCCGGTTTTGGCGCAGACGGCTCAAATTCTGGTTATCAAGGTCAAGGTAACCATGGAGGTCATCATCAGCAGTCTGGCAATGGTGGTCAGCAGCAGAATAATCAGCCAGGGTATCAGAGTAACCCAAAACAGCTTAATGGAGGCCAGTATCACGTCTTTACGACAAGCCTTGATAAGCGGGATCAGAAAGTGTGCAAGCGGGCGGTTAACACAGCCATGCCGGCTCTCCCGCAGTACTTAAAATGGTCTGAATATGCGATAACTTGGAGCAGGGAGGATCACCCACCACGTGTGGATAACCCGGGACATTTAGCCCTTGTGGTAGCTCCCCAAGTAGGAGGCTACGTGTTCACAAAGGTGTTGATGGATGGTGGCAGCAGCATCAACATCCTATACTATGACACCTTTTGTCAGATGAACCTGGTTGACAAGGATCTCAAGCCGTCGTCTACAGTTTTTCACGGTGTGGTGCCCGGTAAATCAGCTTATCCAGTAGGGAAAATTTCCCTTGAGGTAGCCTTTGGTGATGAGTTCAACTACAGGGTAGAAACCTTGTGGTTCGAGGTGGTTAAAATCAAGAGCCCATATCATGCTCTGTTTGGATGGCCGGCTTATGCCAAGTTCATGGCTAGGCCTTGTTATGTTTACTTACAGCTCAAGATGCCTGGTCTCAATGGAATGATTACAGTATATGGTGATCGGAAGATTGCTCTTGAATGCGAGGAAGGTGATGCTGCGTATGCAGAATCAAGTTGTGCTGAGGTGGAGCTCAAGTTTTATAAAGACAATGTTGACCCCGCGGATATGACCCCATTGAAGAAGCCCAGCACCGAATCTGAGCCATCCTTGAAATTTGTGGCAGAAGATACCAAGTTGGTGGACTTTGTTCCTGGCGACTCATCTCAGTAGTTCACTATTGGGGCCAATATGGATCCCAAATAGGAAAGCGCGCTCATCGAATTCATCCGTGAGAATCGGGACATCTTTGCATGGAAGCCTTCTGACATGCCGGATGTACCGAGAGAATTTGCTGAGCACCACCTTAATGTGGATCCTAAGTTTAAGCCGGTCAAACAGTTCCTCCGTCGTTTCAATGAAGAGCGGCGTAAGGCTATTGGGGAAGAGGTAGCCCGACTCTTAGCAGCAGGGTTTATTGTCAAAGTTTTTCACCCGGAGTGGTTAGCTAACCCGGTGTTGGTGCTTAAGAAGAACGACACATGGCGCATGTGTGTAGATTACACTGATCTCAACAAAGCATGTCCGGTTGATCCATTTGCTCTCCCCCGTATCGACCAGATCATTGATGCAACGACGGGTTGTGAGAGTCTATGTTTCCTGGACGCTTATTCGGGTTATCATCAGATCAAGATGGCAATCAAAGACCAAGAGAAGATGTCTTTCATCACGCCTTTTGGAGCTTCCTGCTATGTGTCTATGTCTTTTGGGCTCAAAAGTGCGCAGGCGACTTATCAACGTTGCGTGCAGAATTGACTTCATAGTCAAATTGGGCGCAATGTTCATGCTTATGTGGACAATATTGTGGTCAAGACACGAAAGAAGGAGACTCTACTAGATGATTTGAAGAAAACTTTTGATAACCTGCGGGTTTACAAGATGATGCTTAACCCGGCTAAGTGTGTGTTTGGTGTCCCTGTAGGCAAGCTCTTGGGTTTCTTGGTCTCCGAGCGAGGCATTGAGGCTAACCCAGATAAGATAAAGGCCATCACTTCTTTGTCTAAGCCGGCGTGCATTAATGATGTCCAACGCTTGGCGGGTCGTACTGCCGCTTTGAGCCGGTTCATAAGCCGCCTAGGTGAGAAAGCTATTCCTTTGTATCAGATGATGAAGAAGACAGATGACTTTGTCTGGAGCGATGCGGCCAATGATGCGTTCGAGGCGCTCAAAAAGCAGTTGGCGGAGCCGCCCGTTTTGGCTGTTCCGGTGGAAAAAGAGCCTTTGCTCCTGTACGTGGCGGCTAATAATAGAGCCGTCAGTGTTGCAGTCGTTGTGGAGCGTAAGGAGGCGGGCAAGGAATATCCAGTACAGCGGCCGGTTTACTATGTTAGCGAGGTCTTGACAGAATCCAAGCAAAGATACCCGCATTGGCAAAAGCTGGTGTTTGGAGTATTCATGGCAAATCAAAAGCTGAAGCATTATTTCCTTGGGCATCCAATCACGGTGGTCAGCTCTACCCCTTTGGGAGATATCATTCAAAATAGAGAAGCCACTCGCAGGATCGCTAAGTGGGCAATTGAGCTTGGGCCTCATAATCTGAAGTATATACCGCGGACGACTGTTAAATCTCAAGCCCTGGTGGATGTTATCAATGACTGGACAGAGTGTCAAGCACCTGAGGAGAAGACGGACAACACATATTGGACAATTCATTTTGATGGATCCAGACAGTTGGAAGGCTCGGGGGCTGGAGTTGTTTTAACTTCCCCACGAGATGACAAGTTTTGTTATGTTTTGAGGCTGATGTTTCCTGTACTAACAATGCAGCTGAGTATGAAGCTTGGCTTCATGGGCTCCGTGTGGCCAAGGAGATGAATTTGAGCCGGGTCAGATGTCTTGGCGACTCAGACCTGGTGGCCCAGCAAGTTTCTGGCACGTGGGATTCTAAGGACCCTCGCATGGCGGCTTATCGCCAGGCGGTTGATGTTATTGCTGGTCACTTTAAAGGCTATCAGGTGGATCATATTGATCGTCGGAAGAATGAGGTGGCGGACGCGTTATCAAGACTGGGGTCTCAGCGTAAGCCGGTGCCACCTAATGTGTTTCTGGATGTACTGCATCACCCGTCGGTTAAATTACCGTCCCAGGAGGATCTTGCTATACCTGACCCGGAAGGACAATTGGTGGCGGCTCTCCGTGCAATCCCTGATTGGACGCTGCCTTATCTGGCATATCTGACTCGCGGCGAGTTACCCCAAGATGAGACCCTGGCGCGACAGATTATGAGGCGGTCTAAGTCTATGACTGTTGTCAATGGCGAGTTGCACAGATGCAGCGTGACTGGCGTTTTTCAATGATGTGTTTCTCCTGACGAGGGCCGTGAAATCTTGCAAGAGATACATGCCGGCGACTGTGGTCATCATGTCGGGTCAAAATCTTTGGTGGCGAAAGCTTTTCGACACAGTTTCTATTGGTTGACAGCTCATGCAGATGCAGAGAGATTGGTTAGCAAGTGTGATGGGTGTCAGAAATTTGGGCGACGAGCCCATGTGCCGGCTCAGGAGTTGCGAATGATTCCAATCACATGGCCGTTTGCGGTCTAGGGGCTTGATATGGTTGGACCATTCAAGAGGTCTAAAGATAAGAAGACGCACCTCTTGGTGGCGGTTGATAAGTTTACTAAGTGGGTGGAAGCAGAGCCGGTCAGTAAGTGTGACGCAGCAACAGCAGTTCAGTTTGTCAAAAAGCTGATTTTCCGGTTTGGTTACCCTCAGAGTATCATTACTAATAATGGTACAAATCTGTCCAAGGGGGCTATGAAAGAGTTCTGTGACAGCGAACACATCCGCCTTGATGTCTCCTCGGTAGCTCATCCACGGTCTAATGATCAAGCAGAGCGTGCTAACCAGGAAATTTTGAGAGGGATAAAACCCCGGCTTATGGTTCCTTTCGAGCGAACGCCGGGTTGTTGGGGGGAGGAGTTACCTTCAGTTCTTTGGAGCCTAAGAACCACCCCCAACAGGTCAATAGGCTACACGCATTTCTTCATGGTTTATGGCGCAGAAGCTGTTCTCCCCAGTGATATCCGTCATGACTTGCCCAGGGTGGCGGCTTACGTTGAAACTGATAATGAGACGGCGCGTTTGGATGCTTTGGATGCCTTGGACGAAGAACGGGATCTTGCGGCAGCACGGTCGGCGATTTACCAGCAAGATCTGCGTCGCTATCATAGTCGCAGAATCAAGACCCGGACGTTCCAAGAAGGCGACTTAGTGCTCCGGCTGATTCAAGACCAGTCAGATATGCATAAGTTGTCACCTCCCTGGGAAGGACCTTTTGTGATCAGCAGAAATCTCAACAATAGTTCCTATTATCTCATTGATATATGGGAGAGCGACAAATCACGTACTTCTGGAGAGGAGACTGCCAGGCCGTGGAACATTGCTCATCTTCGGCCATACTATACTTGAGCCACCGACTCTCATCAATGTACAAACTTCTGTCATTGTATATACTATTTTTTATAATATAATAAAGATGGCATCCCTGTAAATTCGGGGCCTCTGCCGTTTTCCTGCACCAAGTTTCGTGCAAAGAGTTGATTCTTCATAAGGTCACTTGGGGGCTTCCAACCCACTGGGTTTAGCTTTCATACCCTCTTGACCAGCTTTATATGCCATATTCGAGTTAAACCTGCCTGTTTGCAACTTGCTACTCCATCAGGTGACCCGCCGAACTCTTGACAGTCAATCTTGCAAAGAGACCCTGAACTTGACAGTCAATCTCGCAATAAGACCCTGAACTTGTCAAGGTTAAAACGGAGGCTTTTGTCACGAGAGAGCCGGCTTACAGTGAGCTAGGATAAACTCGCCTTGTCTGTTGTAGTCTCTTCGATATGTGGCCCGTTCGAACTCTTAGCGAAGTCAATCTTTTTAAAGACCCTGAACTTGTTAAGGTTTAAACGACGGATTTATGTCACGTGAGAGACGGCTTACGAGGTTTCAGGTTTTTATGCCTAGCTTCTTTGAAGCAAAACAATTTTTTCTTAACAAACAAACATAAGAGTTATGTCTTCTTGATGTGCCTTTAAAGCCGGCTTGCAAAACAGGAGATATACAAGTATATATTCTACTGTTTGTTTTTTGCAGGCGATTTTCATGATAAGATTCTAAGCTCCTGGGTAATCCCGGCTTAGCATTGCTCATGGAGTATAACCCGAGAGTGGGAGTTGATGAATTCATATCATTATGTCAAGACATCCATGATGAAAAGATTTTAAGTTGCCGGCATATGAGTTGAAGAAGTTTAAAAAGTGCACGAAGGCACAAGCACAGGCAATCAAGTTTTTCCTACCGCTATTACAAGGCCTCAGAGGACCCAAAATATGGGGATCAAGTTTTTTCACAAGTTGTAACCCGGCGGCTCAGCTCTGCCCGGGTTAACCTCGTTGAAGGCCGGCTCTTCGTCTAGCTCGTCGACGGGTCATCCTGCACCGGGTCTTTGTTTTCCCGGATCTGAAGGTTATCCACATCCCAGTTGCATTTGATTAAAGCTTCAAATTCAGCTTCGTCATGCAAGATTGGAGACGGGTCAACATCAGGAGCAAAGATATGCTTACGCCGTTGGGGAGTCAGATCCTTTGGCTCAAATGTGGGCGCTCGGGCTCGCATGTTGTTGTTGTCGTAAGCTGCCTGGTACGTCTTCAGATCAGCTTCTGCGGCTAACTGACTGCCCAACACTCGCGATGCTCTGACGCAACGTGCGTAGTCATCTTGAGTGAACTCTGACCCGTCGTCCTTTAGCTATGGGAAACCCCCTGTCATCCCTTCCGGGTTAAGCTCCGGCGCATACGCCAAAGCCTGGCTTAGAGCAGATATTGCACCCTTGCGGGCGGCTGATTTCTTCATCTCTTTGAAATGTTGGGGGACGGTGGAGAGGCACTTCAGAACATCCTTGATCAACTTCGGGACCCCTTTTTCGCCAAAGACAGCCTTGATGGTGAAGAGGCTTCCGGCATATAGCTGTTCAGTGAAAGCGTATAAAGCTTTCAGCTTCAGCAAGCTATCGTCCGGAAGTTGGCGGGTTCATTTGCCTGAAAACATAGCAAGTTGTAAGCCGCCAGGCGAGTCTCTATGAGAATTTTTGGAAAATATTCACAGCAGTCAGCAATGTTTACCAAAGACGGCTTCTGTCATTCGAGCTATATGGCGCTTCAAGCTGATCAGCTCTTCAGTGATGGGTTTAAGACAGCCCTCGGTATCTTCCTCACGTTTAGTCAAGGCGGCCTCATTGGCTTTAGCAGTTTGCTTGTATGCTTCAAATTCTGCCTTGATCTTCTCCTGTTCTGTCGAGGAGAGCCGCCACTTGGTGTCAGCTTCAGCCCGGGCGTCTTGGTGCAGTGCTAGGCTTTTCCTGAGGTCGGTCAAGTTCGACTCGGCCGCTTGTAAAGATTCCTACACATTACAAATTGTCAGACAGCAAGATTATCAATTTTAAGCCGCTAGTCCGGCTCATAGTAGTACTTACAGATACCGCAGAGGATTGTTATAAGTCTGAAGTAGATTGCAAGCAATATACTTGACACTTGGGGGCTAATGTGTCAGTTCTTTCAAATACCCACATGCAAGCAAGACCCGGATCATCTCCATGAAGATAACCCGGCCCTTGGGGACTACACATTGCTCTACAAGTACACGATCAGATCTACAAAAGTCCCGGCTCATTATTGGCATAATGACCCGGCCCTTGGGGGCTACACTTGGCATTTTTGCATTTGTCTAGACAATGAGTACCGGCTCATTATTGGCATAATAAGCCGGTCCTCGGGGGCTACATGTTGGTCTATCACAATCTACATATTATTGAAGACCCGGCTTATCTTCGCGAATATAAGCCGGCCCTTGGGGGCTACGTAAGGGTATACAGAGAGTAGAAAGTGCAGTACCTCATATTTCCTTTTCATTATATCAACTAGTCTGGCCTCCATGTCCCGGCTCGCAGCAAGACGGCTCAAGTAACCTGAATGCAGCTCGTCAACAGTCAATTTCTCTAAGTTGTGCAGGTCAAGTTTGGCCTTCTCCTTCTCAGGTGAAGGCGCCTCATCCTTGCCGATGTGCTTGGTTCGCACGTCGGAAGGGGCTAGAGCGGTGTAGGCTAAGCCGGTGATAGTGACCTCTTCTTCTTGAACAGGTGCGTCTTGGGTTGTCGGCAGGGGGCTGGGCGGCTTAGGATCCGCCTCCGGATTCGCCTCAGAAATTATAACATCGGCATCCGCCGGCTCAGTAGGCTGAGGAATTTCTTCATGGGGGCCTTGGTCAGCCCCGGAGGTGTCCACTGGAATCTCAGAAGTTCCAAGTCCCGGGTCCACCGGCTCTGAGACATCTGGACGGGGAGATGACCCGCTCAGTTTCCTCTTCTTAGCCTGGGCCCTGCAAACAAAGTTTCTATTGTCAGTTATATGTAAGAACAGAATAGCAATAAGCAGAAAGAAGATGCAAAGAAGCTTACCCCAGGTTGATAACAAGGGGAGGCAGTTTGGAGGCGGTTGAGTCACCAGATGAAGGAGGTGATTCCTGACAGTTAAATTAAGAAGTATGAATAAGTGACAACGCAAGATTAATATGTAGAAATACAAGTACAAGATATGAAATACCTCGTTGCGACGTTTCCGACAAGCCGGAGTGTCAGGTAAGCCGGCCACCAGATCTTGAGAGACGCCGCTCCAGGTTTGACGCCTAGCGTCATGTTGCTGCTTCTTCAAAAGAAAGTCGGCGTCCAAGTGAGCAAGAGGATGAGAAAATTTTACTTTCCCCGCCGGATTCTTTCTGTTGGCAGAGGTTCTGAGTTGGAGGAGATGATAGTTACCTCTGCAGCTCCGGCCTCGCTTGCCTCCGCGTCAGCCTGAGGGAAGTCAGCGTCAATAAGTTGCATGAAAAGAAGGCCAAGAGAGTCAAGTTCTGCCTCTGAGTCATCCAATTCAAGCAGCTCTTTAGCTGTTGGCTTCTTCTTACGAGAGGGAGCCCGGGTCTTAGTCGCTTTTGCTTTCTTCTTGGAGGTAGAGGCGGCGGTGAATCTCTTATTCCAGAAAGATGAACCGGCCTGTGTGTAATAAATGCATTGGCAAAAAGGTTAAACAAGGTAATATAATAAGTCTGGCGTTAAGGAAAGAAAGGGTGCAATAAGGTCTTACTGGAGGAGCTGGGTTTAGAGCATAAAAAGGGCTTAGCCTCGTCTTGTTGCAAACTTCTTGCGGCTCTCCCAACAGTGATTTGACGATCGCATTAAGGTCCTGATCCGTCAAGGGGGTTTGATTGAAGCGCTGAGGGTCGTCCACCTCACTAGTATATTTGCACATCAAGGCCTTGCGGCGGCTCAACGGCATAATTCTCCAAGAGACCCAGCAGCAGGTCAGATCGATGCCAGTTAACCCGTTGGCTAACAGGGCCCGTATCTTTGAGAAAGTTGGACCATACTGGGCGCGCTCTGCAGCAGACATCCGATCTGGGAGCTCGGTGTCGGTACTGAGCCGGTAAGGACGATAACCCGGCAGTGGATTCTCTCCTTCTGGGGAAGTATCCTTGCAGTAGAACCAGGTCTTATTCCAGTCCTTGGGATGACTAGGCAGAATCGCCGACGGAAAGAGTACATCCCTCCGTCTCTGAATGGAGACACCTCCAAGTTCAAGGCTCAGTCCATCCGCCATCTCTGTTTGGCGGTTGATATAGAAATAATCCTTGAAGAGGTCAACAGACGGCTCTTCTTGCAGATAGGCCTCACAGAGAATTTGGAACTGACATAAATTGGTTACAGAGTTGGGACCAATATCTTGAGGGTGCAGATTGTAGAAGTGCAGGGCGTCCCAGAAATTTTTTGAGCCGGGCGGAGAGAAGCCACGGAGAAGATGATCCGTGAAGACGACAACTTCCCCATCCTGGGGCTTAGGAGTGACTTCGTTGCCGGGAACCTGCCAATGGATAACACCTTGAGCCGGCAAAGCTCCCATGACTACAAAAGTCGTTGAGCATTTCTCCGGTGACCCCAGAGCCTACCCAGTAGTAGGAGGCAGGGGCTTTAGCCATGGTGGCGGTTTAAAAGACTATGGAAAAGCATGATTATATGGCGGGTTAAAAACGCGGCATGACCAAAACAGCTATGACTCTAAAATGGTGATGGTACTTGGCGGGTCATTATTAAGTTGTGAGCCGCCAATCATTACAATAACGAGGCAAATTGTGACATTACGAGGAGAGCCGGCAGCATGATGGCGGGTCAAGCTTGCTAGCAAATGTTGGAAAAAAATTGCTAAGTGTGGACAAACTGGTTCCAACAACTACATCTACCATTTTAAGATCTACGGAGAAGAATAAAAGGAAAATATTTCCTAAACCTAAAACGACAGCGAAGAACAGATGATTCATAAATAAGTTCCCATGAGAGGATGATCTACAATGAGCATGGGAGATGCATCCGTCGGAGCGCCGCTAGTCCTTGCTAGTGGATGGAAGCCTAAAAGTATTTCTTTCCCTCATCTACGGCAAGAACGCCGATGAACGGCGGCGGACCCGATGAACTAATGCAGATTCAGAGGAGGAAGAAGATGGAACCTGAGATGCATAGGAGATGCGGGCGAGTGACGGCGAACTCTCGACAGATTCAGGGTGATGCAGCGGCCTTGGTGATGATGACGGCGAAGGTCCGACCGGCGCGGCGGAGCTTCGGCTGCGCGAGCGTCTGGAGGAATAAGAAGAAGAGAGGCGGTGATGGGGGAAAGTGAAAAGGATAAGGACCCCACACGCCTATTTATGAGGAAGATGGAACAGTAACAGTCTCGCGCGGGAATCGAGGAGACAAAATGATGGTTGACCAAGAAAACGCCTCGATTCTCGAGTTGACTAGTTAATACAAGGATCCGTTGTGATGTCATCCAGATTCGTTTTAATTTATCACAGATGACGTCACCCATTTTCCCATGGCGGGTCATGAAGATTTATTGCAGGTCAGAATGCTTATGGAGAATGCAAGACTCGCCAACTAAAAGACTTAAAGATTGACATGAACCAGTTTAAATCAATCTGGGGCCTAATGTTTGGGATATAACCCCGTGGTGAGACCCGCCCAGGAGGGGCCGGGTCATGAGGTTGGCGGCTTAGCAGTAAGGCCTAAGCAGGCTGAAAGGTCAGGACAAGGCCTGGAAGTGACTTACCAGATGGGCCTGGAAGAGGCCTAGAGCCGGAAGGCTAAGTGTGACCCGGAGGTGTAAGCCGCCGGGGGATAGTTTGCCAGACAAGGCAAACATAGTTAGAGATAAGGTCGGTTACTAAATGTAACCGACCCGGACTCTTGTAAGCCTGGGGCCCCGACCTGTGTATATAAAGGCGGGTTCCCTGGGCGGCTGAGGACACGAAACCTTTGATCGAGTACTAGGTCAAGCGAATCCGCTCCCTTGTAATCGATATCCAATCAATACAACTCAAAGCAGGACATAGGCTATTACCTCCTTCGAGAGGGGCCGAACCTGGGTAAACCTGTGTCTTTCGTCCTGATCAACCCCTTCGAGTTAACCGCCGTAGCGATAGCTTCACCCCTAAGTCCTTGCACTAGGACATCTGCCGTGACAAAACCACGACAGGAAGGCATCGCGCTCCGCGGCCGCCTTCTTCTCAGCAGCGGCAAGGGTCTTCTCCCTGGCATCCAGCCGGGCCGTTGACTCAGAGACGTGCTGGGCGTGGGATGTCTGGGCTTCTACCACCTCCTCCTTCAGCTTGGCCAGACGCTCGCGTTCTACGGCCTGGTCAACGGTCACCTGGGATAGCGCGGAGTCACGATCGGCGAGTTTCGCCTCGTAGGCTTTGAGGTCCTCCTCCCGCTGGTGGAGCCGTTGTGTGTGCGCGGCTTGCTCCTCCTGAAGGGCCTTCAGGTTGGCCTCTGCGTCCCTGCAGCACTCCATGGCAGACGCTGCTTCGGCCAGCGTCGTGTCGTGAGCCACCTTGGCTTCGGCGGCCTCCTTCCTGCTCTCCGCGGTGGCAGCCTCAGCCCGACCCCAGGCCGTCTTGGTGGCTGTGTCAGCCTGGAGCCACCCAGAAATAAGCCCCAGGCGCTCCCTCGTGAGGCACCTGTCAGTGTCTTGGAGGTTGGCCCGGATCCGGCCGAGCGCGATATAAGCCTCATCCAAGGCCCCGGGCCTGATCAGAGGGCCGCGGTTCGCGAGCGCGAGAGCCTGACCAGGAGGCGGCACTGGCACATCGGCGGGTGCTGTGACCAAGGGGGCAGTGGCGTGGCAGACTTGGGGCGCCGGAGGCTCCAGGTTCTCCTCGGGCACGACGAGGGCGGACGACTTCATAGCCTGCTGGCCAACGGGGTTTCCCAAGCGGCGTCGGCAAGGTGCCCGGTTTCCCAAGCGGCGTCGGCAAGGCGCCAGGAGTAGGCGTTACACCCATGTGCCCGGGTGCGGTGTTGCCAGGGCGCCCCGGGGTTGCGCAGGGTTGGCGCGATGTGCTTCCACGCCCGCCGCGGCCGTGACCAGAGACTGACGGAGCCTTCTGGACAGGGGGCTCCTTCGGCTCGGAGCTCGCCTTCCTCTTCTTCGGCATGTCATCGCCCCTAGCCATCGAGAGGAGAAGGGGCCGTAAGCACATGCGCAATCTATAATTGACCAAAGTAGAGGTAGGTTAGTTACTCGTCGGGCGCAATCCACTTCCTCTTCTTCTCCGCCTCAGCGATGGTCGCAACGCCCCCGATCTTCTTCGGCGTGGCGCTGTCGCCTGGAGAGGCGACGAGGTCGCCCTGAGGGGCTGCGGCCAGAGAGGTCACGTCTGCCCCAACAGCGGCCGCCCCACCTTTCAGTTGCGGCTCAGATGGGGACGAGACCTGCGTATCAATCACCTTGCTGGAGCGTGGGGAGTACACCAGGGGAGGCACGGCCGCGCGTTTCTTTGGGGTCGCCCGGCCAGAACCTCCTGAGGACCCTGGCGAAGCGCGGGGAGTCCACGACCGGGGGCTCGTCGGTATCGTTGTCGTCTTCAAGATCGCGGAGGAGCTTGCTCTGCGACGAGGGGGCACCTCTTCCAGGTCATCGTCCTCAGTCTCCTCCGAGTCTTCCTCGCCGCTGGTGTCATTGGAGGACACCGGCACGGGGGAATTGGGGCGCTCAGGTGGCGTGAGCCCCAGCTCGTCGAAGGCGGGCATGGCGGCGACCAGCTCCTCCCTGTCGTCACGGCAGTACAGCAGGGCGTAGGCCTTGGGGAGGCCCCCAGAATCACTGTGGAGTAGGGTAACCAAGGCCCTGTCCAGCTCCTCGCCTGTCAGGCTGGCGGATCGAAGCCTGATGTTGTCCTCCGCACCCTGGTACTCCCACATGGGCCTCGAGTGCGACTGGAGCGGCGCCAGGCGCTGCGTCAGGAACTCCTTCACTATCATCGCCCCGGTGAGCTTCTTGGCCTCCATGTCGAGGGAGATCCGCTCCAAGACGGGATTCGCCCGGGGATCATTGAGCTTCGCGGAGCCCCATGCGAGGGTCTTCTCGGGCAGCTCCGTCGGGAGCTCCAGGCGCGGATCGAGGCCCTGTTCATCCAAGAAGACCCGGCGGTGCCTGAAGCCTTCCACCTTCTTCCCAGCCTTCAGGAGGACATTCCCGCTCTGGACCGCGACGAAGGAGATGCACGCCGACCGGTGCGCGCCGTCATGGAGCCGCAGGCTGAAGTAGTGGTGGAAGAGGGCCACTGAGGGCCTCACGCCTACGAAGGCCTCGCAGTAGAAGGTGAAGACGGACAGGAGCAGGATGGAATTGGGCTGAAGATGGAGGGCCTGGATCCCGTAATGCTCAAGCATGGCGGTGAAGAACCCCGAGAAGGGCGGGACGAGCCCGGAGAAGATGTTGTGGAGGAAGAAGGGGTAGACTGTTTTCGCCAAGGTGCGCAGCTCCGCAGAGCCGCACCAGATGAAGGTTTGCCCCCACTCACTGGAGTCGCCCGCCATCAACGGAAGCACTAGGGTGAGGTCCCCCTCCTTGGCAATGGTGGATGCCGTAAGCGCCGGCAAAGGGGAAGAGGAGGCCGAGGCCTGAGCCTCAGACTTCGACTTCCCGGCGGGCGCCATCTGAGGAATCCTCGAGGTTGGGGGAGCAAGAGGAAGGACGACGTTGCGCCAAGATCTGGAGAAGGTTCTCGCGAAGGAAAGGGGATCTGAGCAAGGGAGCAAAAGTGCAAGGAAGAAGAGCAATGATGGCTCAGCAGCGGGCGCCAGGCTTTTGTCGGCCTGGGTAGTTGCCGACGCAACGTGGGAGCGGAGGCGTCCGCGTCCTGCCATGCGCCATGCGTCGAGCCTGGCCCGCAGGCAATTGGGGGCCCGCGACATTTCGTCCTTTGCTCCGTGCCTTCGCCTCGAAGCCAGGACAGGCACGCCTTGGGCCCGGGGGCTACTGTCGGCGTTCTGGGATCGGGGGTACCCAGATCTGCCTGCCTGCGGCCCAGCGCGTGGCCCACCTCGACAACCCAGTACGGTCTGGCAGCAAACCCCCCAAGCCAAGACCTTCGCGAGGGCCCCGGCCTCGCGAGGCGAACAACGTCAAGACCTCCAGAGGAGTAGCCTCCCCAGGCTGCCTCCCGTGGAGCGGAGATTCCTAAACAGGTACCCGGCCTCATGAGGCTGCGATGACGTGAGCCATGACGACCAAGGCCAGGCGGGCGCCAGTGGGTGCAGAGGCGGTAGTTTCCTCTTTTGTGCTAAGGAGGCAAGGACGTACGCGGGTTCCCAAGGGATCCCCCAAAGGTTTCCATTCCAGTGCAACACGACCAAGACCACGAGCTCGGTAGGATGGATTTCATCGCCGAGCCCACCTCCGCGTCATGCCTAGAGGCTTTGAAAGCGAAGACCACCTTTAGTCAGGATAAGATGTACCTCTTGTCCCCTTTCAAAATTGGCCGTTGTGGGATCCCTTCCCACCTGTGCGATAAGGGAAGAGGACCAAGGCCACTATAAATAGGGACTAGCCTCCACCGTAGAAGGGGAGGACCCATCTTCACTTCCGAGCCCTCACGAGGTCGCTCAACCACTGTACTAGTTCATCCCCAAATCTCCACGGAAGGCCAATCCACCAAAAGCAGGAGCAGGGTTTTACACCGTAAGGTGGCCCGAACCTGGGTAAATCTCTATGTCCATCTTCTTGTTCGCTCGCACGTATTCGACGAGGCTTGGCTACGGGGTGGTGAGCTTGAGGCTAGAGCTGGTTGAGATCTTCGCACACGCCCCAGAGTTCGAACCTTCTTGGGTCTGCGGATCCCCCATTCCGACAATCATGAATAGAGAAAAAAATGTTAATTCAAGAATGAGAAGAGGGCGACTGTTGTACCTAGACGGTTATGGATCCAAAAACAAGTTCAGATAAGTTGATGGGCGAGTAGCCAAACACTGTCAATTTCGGTGCATGAATGACCATGATTCTTGTTGGACCTTGTTGATCAACAACAAGTAATGTCTCAAGTAAAGGCATGTCCTCAATGACCATTTGGTGATTCACCTTGTGCGATCTCTTGTTGCAGCACCAGCAATACAGACAAATTGTCTGGAGACTCATGGAGGTGATGTGGAGGCTACTCAACCGATTGATCGCCTGAAGATGAAGGTACTCGAGGGCAGTACAGCCGCGGAGCAGGCTCTCCATGACATCATTGGGGATGCAGGCGGTGACGAGCTCAAGGTGCTTCAGTCGAGGTAGCAAAAGAGTGGGATTGGCGTTAATCTGGGGGAAATGGCAGTTCATGAACCTGGCGTTGCGCAGCGTTGGTGCGAGGCGCAGCGCGGAGGGTGGCAGCGGGCGCATATGTCCATCATTAAAAGTGAGCTCATCGAGATGATCTAGGGCGGTTGATAAGAACCACTCGTCAAGCTTGGCTTGGTCCTTCCCATTGGAACGGAACTTGCCCATAGTAAGGCCTTTGATTGGGCCAAAGTGCATGCCGAGGATCTGGGACAATGCATCCAAGCGTTTGCGATAGCCAGTGCAGAGCATGTGCTTGTTGATGAGGCCGAGAGGGGCGCAATGCCATAGGGGGCGCCACCGCCGGGAGAGGACGGTTGTGCGCACGCCATCTTCGATAGGGAGGAGGAAGATGATGACTCTCAACATATTGTCAGGGAGGCTGCTGATGAAGTCTAGGCCTATTGGAGGCGCTTGTGTTTCTGGCTCAGCCCGCCTCCGCTTGCTGACAACCTCGACATCCACATCCGGAGAATGGTCGCCGACGGCTCTTTCTGTCAAGAGTAGAGCAGTGGGAGGATAGTGATTATGTAGCTAGATCAGGGAAGAAGAATAGTGCATTGGTAATTACAAGTTACTAGGTAGGAATAGTTTTAAAGATTAAGAAAATGAAATCACAATTGGTTGCTGAAATACTACACAGTTACTTTGATATTGCTACGCAAGTCAACATGTAGATACTAGAAAGAACACTTACTTCCAACAAAGTGTGGACGGAGGATGTCATCGGAGAAGTTAGCATTTATCGTATGGTCAGGCTCTTTTAGGTGCACCGTAATTTTAGTGCTAGCTTTCAGTACATAAAACTTAGAAATTTCTGCCCAAAGGCCTTCTTCAAAATAGGAGTGACAATCTTCATCAAGTTTTACAGAAACAACGATTGTAAATCCATGGTTTGTGCTGAATATGACATCCCTGGAGTCTTCAGTTATGTAAAGGCCAAGATTTACCGCTGCAGTTGTCGTTGCAAAGCAAGGGATGTACTGCAGGAATTGAGAAGATTGTTAAAGAACAAGGTAACATGATAGTATGGGAGTAGTAGTTAAAAGAACAGCACATCAGTTGATATGAAAGGACAAAAAATTACAAGTAAACAGATAATGTAACCATGATGTCATGCAAATATATATGAGAGTAAACGAAAGAACAATACATCATTAATTTGCCTAATATAGGAGAAGAAGGAGAAGAAATCACATTTGCCGTAAATGCTGCATGTGGCACCTTTTATCCAAATGTAGCATATAGTATAGGTTCAGAAAAAGTATAGGCCATGCATGTCAATCCAGGTAGTGTGAGATTGAACATACCGTGCGCTTCGTGAAGTCGTCTGGTACGGTGAGATGGAACTCCTCGGAGTTTTGGCTGAGGCCGCATAGCCCTGATGTGTACTTGCACTATACACTCTATGAATGAAAACCGTCGAATCAGCTACCCGAAACATGAATCCACGGTGATTTTGGGCAGGTGATTAAAAGGGCCGATGGACTGGGATAAGAGATGAGCGGAAATATTTTAGTAGATTAGTTACCTGGTTCTTCATGAGGAAAAAACCAGTACCGAATATTCCCCAATCGAGCGAGCTGGGTCGACAGCGAGCAGCGTCGAGAAAGTCAGTGCCGATAGGCCGCGGCAAGCGGCAGTGGCAAAATGCGGTGGCGTTTGGCGGCAGCCAGCGGCGGCGACTGATACGTCTCCAACGTATCTATAATGTTTGATTGTTCCATGCTAATATATTATCATTCTAGGATACTTTTTGGGTATTTATTTACCAATTTATAATATTTTTGAGCACTAACCTATTGATCCAGTGCCCAGTGCCAGTTCCCGTTTTCTGCGTGTTTTGCCTTTTCAGAGTTACAATACCAAACGGAGTCTAATTGCCACAAAACTTTTTGGTGATTTTTTTGGACCAATACAAGACCTAGAAGCTTCGGAGGAAGGCCAGACGGTGCACCAGGGGCCCACCACATATCCAGCCGCGCACCCTAGGGGGCGCAGCCAGATATGTGGTGGCCCCCTGGAGCGTCCCCCGACGTCGTTTTCTGGCCTATAAATTCACATCTACCCTAAAAACATCAGAAGCGCTCCCGAAACACTTTTTCGCTGCTACAAGCCTCTGATCCGACGGGAGGCCATCTACACCTTCGTTCCGGCACCCTGTCGGAGGGGAGATCGATCACGGAGGGCCTCTTCATCAACCTTGCTGCCCTCATCATGATGTGTGAGTAGTTCACCGCAGACCTACGAGTCCGTAGGTAGTACCTAGATGGCAATATCTCTCTCTCTCGATCTTCAATACAATGTTCATCGCATCTTTGCCTTGATCTATCCGATGTAATCCCTTTGTATGGTGTGTTTGTTGGGATCCGATGAATTGTGAGTTTATGTTTAGATTATTCATGAAAAGTATTTGAGTCAAACCTGATTACTATGATTCTTATTTGCATGATCATCATAGCTTCGTAATGCTCTCCGATCTATTGAGATAGTTTGGCCAACTAGATTGATATTTCTTCGGTGGGAGTGGTGCGTTGTAGTAGGTTCAACCTGATGAGTTTCTATATCCCAGTGACAGAAGGGGACAAGTTGCATCTTTGTGTTGTTGCTACTAAGGATAAAATGATGGGGTTTATTCATATTAGTTGAGTTTACTTTGTCTACATCATGTCATCGTTCTCCAAGCATTACTCCGTTTGTCATGAACTTAATACGTAGAGATGCAAGCATAGAAGCGTTCTTGAAGTGGAGTAATAGTAGTAGGTGCAGGCAGGAGTCGGCCTATTTGCTTATGGATGTGATGCCTATATACACATGATCATTGCCGTGAACATCGCATAATTATTTGCTTTTCTATCAATTCCCCAACAGTAATTTGTTTACCCACCGTATGCTTTGCTTATGAGAGATGCCACTAGAGAACTCTACGGTCCCCGGGTCTATTCACTTATAGATTCACAAACGCTATCATTAACTTGCTGTTATTTATTACCTTTTATTTTATTTTGCACTTTACTATTATCTACAATTATCTACACAACTCACTTGCTTGCAAATAATGAGATCAAGGGGATTGACAACCCTCTTGCCGGCGTTGGGTGCAAGTTGTTTGTTCTTTTGTGTGCAGCCACTGAAGACGGTTGAGGATTGGTATTCCTATTGGTTCGATAAACCTTGGTTTCATAACTGAGGGAAATACTTACCCACTTTGGGCTGCGATTACCCGTTCCTCTTCACGGAAAACCCAACGCAGATCATGAGTATCAGGAAGGATTTCTGGCGCCGTTCATGGGGAATACCATCACCAACTATCAAGTAACTTCGCACAAAATTTCATTCACTTGTTCTTCTTTTTATTTGTTGTTATATTTAGTTTGTATCATAAAAATCAAAAATACAAAAATATTTGCCTTTGCTTGTTACTAGTTCTTGCTTGAAGTCATGGCTAGTTCTTCTTTTGTGCGTGTCACTCCCAATAATGATGTTATCAATTTTACACAAAGGGGAGGAGAAAGTTTGAAGGATGCATGGTATAGGATTTGCCATGCCCAAAATAAAGCAACTAATAAGCTATCCACCACAAATTTGCTTCATAATTTATATGTTGGTGTGACAACTTGGTATAGGTTTGTCCTTGACACCATCACCGGTGGGAACTTCTTAATGTCTCATACTTTGGATGCTTATAATGCAATTGAAAATCTTGTTGGAACACCACCCCTTATCGTTAATGAAACCAATTTGACATTGGAACATGTTATGCAAAGGCTTGATGATATTGAAAATAAAATGATCACTAGTGAGCCTATTGAGGAGTTAGATAAAAAAACTTCATAATCATATCACTCAATTTGGGTCACGGGTAGGAATAACTTTGAAAACTTTAAAGGAAAAAGATGCTACTATTGATAAGAGGGTAGAACAAGGATTGAGTAGAATTGATAAAATGGAGGAGGTTATTGACAAAGTGAGCTCCGCTTTCACACCATCCAAAACAAGTGCTAGTACCTCACAAGACAAAAATCCCAAGTTCATATTTATTCCTAAGAGCATTAGTACACCTCCTTCTAAAAGAAACGAAGATCTCAAAATGGTTAGTGTTCACCCCAACTTTTTGAACTTGATAAAGGAACCTATGGTCAAGCCTTCCATTGTTACTATTAATCATAGTTGTGTTATCAAGGAGCTGAATGTCAAAGATGACAACACTTGAAACTATGCATTATGCCTAGCTAGGGGCATAAAACAATAGCGCTTGTTGGGGGTGCAACGCAATATGTATCTTTATTTTTGTTTTTACTTTCTGTTTTTGTGTGATAACATGATTGTTGCCTCTATAATGATTGTGTTTTTATGTTTTAATTAGTGTTTGTGCCAAGTAAATCCTTTGGGATGACTCACAAGATGAGTAGAAACGATGCTGAATCTCAAACAGAAACTTTGACTCCAGTGCAGGAAGTTTCCATTTTTCTGGAACATGATAATGATCTGAAATTTTAACACAGTATTTCTATACAAATTTTTTATGTTGTCCTTTTCGGAATTTTTGGAGTTACGGAAGTATGGGCTCTTTACAGATTGCTACAGACTGCTCTGTTTTAAACAGATTCTGTTTTACTTGCATAGTTTGCTTGTTTTGGTTATGCCATGGACTATATCAGGGGGGTGTAAGCCATGGGGAAGTTAGAATACAGTACCTATTATGCAAAAAATAATTTGAATCAATTTATCACAGTACCTCAAGTATGCAATATGTTTCTTATACTAACGGATCTCATGAAGTTTTGTTGAGTTTTGTGTGATTGAAGTTTTCAAGTTTTGGGTGCGATCACGATGGACCACGGAATAAGGAGTAACAAGGGCCCAAGCTTGGGGATGCCCAAGGCACCCCAAGTATAATTCTAAGGAGACTCAAGCGTCTAAGCTTGGGGATGCCCCGGAAGGCATCCCCTCTTTCGTCTCAATCCATCGGTATGTCACTTGGAGCTATATTTTTATTCATCACATGATATGTGTTTTGCTTGGAGCGTCGTTTGCTTTTGTTTGCTTTTACTTTCAGTTTGTCACAATCATCATTTTCTGCACACACCTATTTGAGAGAGACAGACCTTCATGATAATTTGCTAGAATACTCTATGTGCTTCACTTATATCTTTTGAGCTAGGCAGTTGCTCTAGTACTTCACTTATATCTTTTTGAGCACGGTGGCATATAGATTTTATAGAAATAATGTGCTCTCATTCTTCACTTATATTTGTTTAAGAGCTGAGTAATAGTGACGGTAATTTGCATGGGTCATAAGACTAGTCCAAGAATATTAGGTATTCAATGAATGATAATCAAAACCATCGTGTAGCACATATAGAGAAGTTGTGGGTTAATGACATTGATGTGGCAATATGTAAAAGGTGTGAGTCCAAAATTGTTGATTCGTAGAAGTGTTAAGATTAAGAGGTGTTAACTTGTTATTCCTCTAAAAATTAAAGAGGCATGGTGATGATGTGTGAGCATTTATATTCCTCGTTAAAATCCTAGTGTTGTTTTGAGTCGGGGGCGCGCGATAGTTAACTCCTACCAACCTCCTCCCTCGGGGAATGTGAGCAGTACTTCAATTTGTGATATAACTAATAAAACTTTGCAATAAGTATGTGAGTTCTTTATGACTAATGTGACACCATGGACATACGCATCTTCACCTTCTCATGTTTGCTAGCCTCTTCGGTACCGTGCATAGCCCATTCTCACCTCGAGGATCGGTGCAAATATTTGCTGGTGCATCCAAACCCCGTGACATGATACGCTCTATTGCATATAAGTCTCATTATATATTCCTCAAAACAGCCACCATACTGATACGTCTCCAATCTATAATTTATGAAGTATTCATGCCATATTTACAACAATTTTATATGGTTTTGGTATGATTTGCATGGAACTAACCCGGACTGACATTGTTTTCAGCAGAACTACCGTGGTGTTGTTTTTTGTGCAAAAATAAAATTCGCCAAATGCAACGAAACTTTTTGACGATTTTTTTGGAACAAAAGAGGCACTAGAAGCTTCGTGGGAGGGCCAGAAGAACCACGAGGTGGCCACAACCCACCAGGGCGCGCCAGCCCCCTCTGGTGCGCCATGATGTCTTGTGGGCCCCTCGTGGCCCATCTTCGCGTGAAACTGACGCCCAAAAATCCTATATATTCAGAAACCCCCAGAAATAACCCTAGATCAGAAGTTCTGCTGCTGCAACTCTCTGTATCGACGAAAAGCCAATCTGGAGGCGTTCCAGTACCCTGTCGTAGAGGGTAGATCATCTCCGGTGGCCATCTTCATCATCCAGGCGGAGGCCATGACGAGGAGGGAGTAGTTCACCCTCGGAGCTGAGGGTATGTACCAGTAGCTATGTGTTCAATCTCTCTCTCTCTCTCGTGTTCTTGAGATGTCATGATCTTGATGTATCATGGGCTTTGTTAATATAGTCGGATCATATGATGTTATTCCCTTCCTATCATGTTGTGATGAATTGAATCTTTCCCTTTGAGATGTCCTTATGTTGGATTGAATATTTTGGTTGAGAACACTTGATGTACGTCTTGCGTGGGATACCCATAGTGACATTGGGGTATTCTATTGATTCACTTGATATATGTTGAGGCATCAACTTGCGGATTCCGGTGACCTAGGGGATCTATGCATAGGGGTTGATTGCACGTTTTCATACCATGTTCTCTGATAGAAATCTTGGGACACTCTTTGAGGTTCTTTGTGTTGGATTGAGTATTATGAATATGAAATTGTTTGATGCGTATAGTATAATTAACTCATGGATACTTGTGGTGACATTGGAGTATCTAGGTGACATTAGAGTTGGTTGATGCGTATCATATGGTGTTATTTTAGTACGAACTCTTAGATAGATCGATCGGAAAGGATAACTTGATGTTATTTTAGTACGAACTCTTGGATAGATCGATAAGAAAGGATAACTTTAAGGTGGTTTCGTACCCTACAAACAATTTCTTCTTATGTTCTCCGCTAGATAAGAACTTTGGAGTGATTCTTCGTTGCACGTTGAGGGATGGTTATGTGATCCAATTATATTAGCATTGTTGAGAGATTGCACTAGCAAAAGTACGGACCCTAGGCCTTGTTTTCAAGCATTGCAATACCGTTTGTGCTCACTTTTGTTACTTGCTAACTTGCTGTTTTTTATTGTTATTATTACAAAAATCAATACCTACTATCATTACTACACTTGTATCACCATCTCTTCGCCGAACTAGAGCACCTATACAATTTACCATTGTATTTGGTGTGTTGGGGACACAAGAGACTTTTTATTATTTGGTTGCAGGGTTGTTTGAGAGAGACCATCTTCATCCTATGCCTCCCACTGATTGATAAACCTTAGGTCACCCACTTGAGGGAAATTTGCTACTGTCCTACAAAACTCTGTGCTTGGAGGCCCAACACGAGTCTACAAGAACAAGTTGTGTAGTATACATCAAGCTCTTTTCTGGCGCCGTTGCCGGGGAGGTGAGTCCTTGAAGGTATATCTTTAGATCTTGCAATTAAAGCTTTTAGTTTCTTGTTTTTCACTAGTTTGGTTTTATAAAAGAAAACTACAAAAAATGGAGTTTAGGTTGCCTCATTTGTTTCGTCTTTATAATGTCTTTCGTGAAAATAAGGATTCAGAAAATTGTGCTCAATTGGCAGAGGAAGAAATTATGAAAATACTTAATGAGAATTCCTTGAATGATGAGCATGATTGCAATGTTGCTAGTATGAATTCTCTGAATATCCATGATGCTAATGATATGCAAAGCCACAAGCTTGGGGATGCTATGTTTGATGAAGATGATATTTTTAGTCCCCCAGGTTTTGATGAGCAAATTTATTATGATGATGGCATGCCTCCTATCTATGATGATTATGATGATGACATGTATGCTATAAAGAGTCAAAGTAACCATGAAACTTGTCATCATGATTTTCATGTTGAATGTGGTTATGTCAATCAAGTGTCTCATGATGGTTATTTTGTTGAGTTTGCTCCCACTACCATGAATGAAAAGGAATTTGCTTATGTGGAGAGTAATAAGTTTTCTATGCTTGTGGATCATGAAGATAATGCTTTATGTGATAATTATATTGTTGAATTCCTTCATGATGCTACTAAAAATTATTATGAGGGAGGAACTTATGCTTGTAGGAATTGCAATAATATCAAGTTTCCTATCTGTGTGTTCAAAGTTTTGAAGTTGCACTTGTTTTGCCTTCCTATGCTAGGTGATTCTTGCTACCATAAATTGTTTGCTCAAAAAATACCTATGCATAGGAAGTGGGTTAGAATTAAATGTGCTTGTCATGAGATTCATGATGCTCTCTTGCATATTTCAAATACTATTCTTATGTGAGCATCATTAAAATTATCATGCCTAGCTAAAAGGCATTAAAGAAAAGCGCTTGTTGGGAGACAACCCAACACTTTTCATTTCTGTTTTTTTGTGTTCACATGATTAATCTACTGTAGTAATCATGTTTTGTGTCTTTTATTTCAATAAAGTGCTAAGTAAAGCCATTGGGATGACTCACAAGATGAGTAGAATTGATGCTCAACCAAAACAGAAACTTTTGACTCCAGTACAGGAATTTTCATTTTTTTACTGGAGTGTGATAATGATCTGAAATTTTTACATAGTATTTATATGCAAATTATTTAAGTTGTCCTAATTTTTCAAAAAAAATAGAGACAGAAAAGTATGGTTTTACTACAGATCTTCACAGACTGTTCCGTTATTGACAGATTCTGTTTTCATGCATAGTTTGCTTGTTTTAGTGTTTCCATAGCTTATATTTAGTGGTATAAATTATGGGAATGGTATAATACAGTAGGTATTATTTGAGAACAATTATGAAGCTTGTCTTGATAGTACCTAAGTGAATGACCTTTATTTATTATACTAACCCATCTCATGAAGTTCCGTTAAGTTTTGTGTGATTGAAGTTTTCAAGTTATGGTGTATCGATATGAGGAGAAGGAGTGAAAATAACCTAATCTTGGGGATTACCAAGTCACCCCAAGGTAATATTCAAGGAAGATCCAAGCAACTAAGCTTGAGGATGCCCCGGAAGGCATCCCCTCTTTCGTCTCCAACATTATCGGCAACCTTACTTTGGGCTATATTTTTATTCGTCACATAATATGTGCTTTGCTTGGATCGTCATTATATTTTGTTATTTTCTGTTAGGTGTTATTTATAATCTTGTTCTTCAATAAAAAGTTCCAAGAATTGCCTTAGGATGCTTGCATTGCATGTTTGATGTGTGCTGTGTAGAAACAGAAACTTTCTCTGTAGTGTTTGAATTTTCATATTTTACTGGAACGTAGAAATTTTCTGATATTTTTACACAGTGTTTTCTTATAAATTCTTTATCACTTCCTAAATTTTTATAATTTTTTTAGTTACAGAAGTACACTGTTTTCATAAATTGCTACCGACTATTCTGTTTGGACAGATTGTTGTCATAGTTTTGTTATCTACTTATCCTATAGTTTCCATAGCCTATATTGGTAGATATAAATTGTGGAAACGATAGTAAAAAGTAGATGATGTTTGGAAATTATTGTGCATCTTGTCTTCGCAGTACAAGAAGTGTGGACTTATTCTTATGTGTACTAACCTATCTCACGAGTTCTTTTCGAGTTTTTGTGGATGAAGTTTTTAAGATTTAGGGAAACCGTGATATAAAAGGAATTAAGGAGACACAAAAGCTCAAGCTTGGGGATGCCAAAGGCATCCCAAGATAATATTTCAATAAGTCTCAAGCATCTAAGCTTGGGGATGCCCCGGTAGGCATCCTACCTTTCTTCATCAACAATTATCGGTTAGTAGCGGTTGAGCCTAAGTTTTTGCTTCTTCACATGATATGTGCTATTCTTGGAGTGCTATTTTTCTTTTGCTAGCTGTTTAAATAAAATACTCAGATCTGAAAATATTTATTGAGAGAGAGTCCTCACATAGCTACTTTATTGTTTGACTACTCATTGATCTTCACGTATATCTTTTGAAGAGTAGTTTGATGTTTACTCTTGTGCTTCACTTATATCCTATGAGTAAATTGTGAATCAATGAAATATCATAAATATGAAATTATCAATGTGCTTTATGCTTAGTAGTAGCTTCACATCTGGTTTATAAAGTAAAATCTATTGAAGTTTGGTAATCATCAAATTGGCCATACAAGCAATTCATGAATGATTACTACAAGAAAGAGAACTTTCACATACAAATATATTATCTTGGACATCTTTTATGATTGTGAATACCCATCAATTATTTTCAAACTTGATCAAATAGTTGAAGTTGATCAAGGAAGACAATGTAATGGTTATGTTTGGGTATATTTACATAGAAGTTATATTGTTATGGATCCTCCAACATGTGGTGCTTGTTTAGAACCTTTTGCTAGCCAACACTTCGTAATAAGTAGAGATACTACTTGTGCATCCAAATCCTTGAGCCAAGTTTCTTCCATAAGAGTCCACCATACCTACCTATATATGGTATTTCACTGCCATTCCAAGTAAATTTGCATGTGCCACCTCTAAACATTCAAATAAACATCTGTTTTGTGTGCTCGTACTGCTCATGGAGCGATGGGGCAGTCATTATCTTCCATGCTAAGCGAGTTATTCTCAGGATGAGTGTTTATTCACTTGTCATTGCACGAGAAAGGCTGGTAAAAAGGATTCCCAGACCTGCATAACACAAAAATAAATAAATAAAAACTCCCCCTAGAAAGTTGATTGTTTGGAGGGCAACCGTGGATTCGGCCAACCATGGAATGTGTTTGAATGGTGGAGGGGGAGTAAAAATTTAAATTCTGTTTGGGAACCGCCAATAATGTGATTAGCATGGAAGATATTGAATACTCTGTTGTGACGTTGACAGGAAAGGCACACCACTCAAAATTACATATTCATCTTTGATTTAAACAATGAGCTCTGGCACATATGCAAATCCCTGCTTCCCTCTGTGACGGGCCTATCTTTTACCTTTTAGTATTTACTTTTACGCAAGAGTCAATAGTATGCATTCTCATTTCAACCTCAATTATTCTCTAGATTATAAGCATCATGTGGTGGGGAAATATCTAGGCACATATGCCCAGAGATACCTCTCCGTCATACGGAGTCACAACTCCCAGTCTCGATTCACGCCAACCCAACAGACACCCTCGGAGATACCTGTAGAGCACCTTTATAGTCACTCGGTTATGTTGTGACATTTGATACACACAAAGCATTCCTCTGGTGTCAGGGAGTTGCATGATCTCATGGTCGTAGGAACAGATACTTGACATGGATAAGGCAGTAGCAATAAACTAGAACGGTTGAATGCTATTCTTACGTTTGGGTCTTTGTCCATCACATCATTCTTCTGATGATGTGATCACGTTATCAAATGACAACTCATGTCCATGGTCAGCAAACCTTAACCATCTTTGATCAACAAGCTAGTCTAGTAGAGGCTCACTAGGGACACAGTTTTGTCTATGTATCCAGACATGTATCTGAGTTTCCAATCAATACAATTATAGCATGGATAATAAACAATTATTATGAACAAGTAAATATGATAATAACTATTTTATTATTGCCTCTAGGGCATATTTCCAACAGGTTTTGATTATCACTCATTGGATACCTAATATATCAGGACTAGTCTTATGACCCATGCAAATTACTATCAGTATTTATTAACTCTCAAACAAATATAAGTGAAGAACGAGAGTGAAATTATTTCTATAAAATCTACACGCCACCGTGCTCAGAAAGATATAACTGAAGTACTAGAGCAACTGCTAAGCTCAAAAGATATAAGTGAAGCACATAGAGTATTCTAACAAATTATGATGAAGGTGTGTCTCTCTTAAATAGGTGTGTCCAGCAAACAATGATTGTGGCAAACTGAAAGTAAAATCAAACAAAGACAAACGACACTCCAAGCAAAACTCATATCATGTGACGAATAAAAATATAGCTTCAAGTGACATACCGATGGATTGAGATGAAAGAGGGGATGCCTTCCGGGGCATCCCCAAGCTTAGACTCTTGAGTATACCTTAAAATATTACCTTGGGGTGCCTTGGGCATCCCCAATCTTAGGCTCTTGCTACTCCTTATTCCTTTGTCCATCGCAATAACACCCAAAACTTGAAAACTTCAATCACACAAAACTCAACAAAACTTCATGAGATCCGTTAGTATAAGAAACATATTGCATACTTTAGGTACTTTTATAAATTTATTATTATTTTATAATTGCATAATAGGTACTGTATTCTAACTTCTCCATGGTTTATACCCCCGATACAATCCATAGCATAATCAAAACAAGCAACTATGCAAGCAAAAACAGAATCTGTCTAAAACAGAACAGTCTATAGCAATCTGTAGGGAACCTATACTTTTGTAACTCTAAACATTCTGAAAAATTAGGAAAACCTCGAAAATTTGTATAGAAATACTTTGTAAAAATTTCAGATCATTAGCATGCTCCAGTAAAAAAAAGAAAATTCCTGTACTGGGGTCAAAAGTTTCTGTTTTGTTTCAGCATCGATTCTACTCATCTTGTGAGTCATCCCAAAGGCTTTACTTGGCACAAACACTAATTTAAACACAAAAACATAATAATTACAGAGTAAATAATCATGTTATCAAAAACAAACAGAAAGTTTAAAGCAAAAAATTAAAGATAACTATTGGGATGCCTCCCAACAAGCGCTATTGTTTTATGCCCCTAGCTAGGCATAATGCATAGTTTCAAGTATTGTCATCTTTGACACTCCACCCATAAGTAGCTCTCATTATTGATTCATAAGGTGGTTTAATTATATTTAGGGAAGTGTCCCATCCCTTTATTTAATGGGAATTGGAACCTTATGTTTCCCTCTTTCATGTCAATGATTGCACCTATAGTTCGTAGGAAAGGTCTTCCAAGTATTATGGGACAAGTAGGATTGCAATCAATATCAAGCACAATGAAATATACAGGCACATAATTTTTATTTGCAATAATAAGCACATCAATAATTCTACCTAAAGGTTTATTAATGGTAGAATCCGCAAGATGCAATTTAAGGGAACAATCTTCAATATTAGTGAGACCAAGTACATCACAAACAGATTTAGGAATAGTTGAAACACTAGAACAAAGGTCACACAAAGCATTGCATTCATATTTATTTATCTTTATCTTGATAGTAGGTTCCCACTCATCATGCAATTTTCTAGGAATAGAAACTTCAAGCTCAAGTTGCTCATCATAAGCTTTTATCATGGCTTCTACTATATGTTCGGTAAAAGCTTTCTTTTGTTCATAAGCATTGTGTGAGCTAATAATGGATTGCAACAAGGAGATACATTCTACTAAAGAGCAATTATCATAATTAAAGTCCTTGTAATCCAAAATAGTGGGCACATCACTAGTTAAAGTTTTGACCTCTCCAAACCCACGTTTATCAGTTTTAGCATCAAAATCATCACCCTCCAAGAAAACTGGATGCTTCTCAGCTAGAGTTGACTCATCTCCAGTCCCTTTATCATTTATATTCAGAGAGGTAAATAAGGATTCAATAGGAGAAGTACCAACCATTTTAAGATCTTCATCATGTTTCCGGTAAAAACCGAGTGGAAGAGCTTTTTCTAAGAATTCCCGCTTAGCACTCAACTTAGCGGTCCTCTCCTTACTTTCATTAATATATATTTGGATAGATTTAATAGAATCATTAAAATCATGCTTGGGTGGCAAAGCTTTACTTTTAAGATTTTCCACATCAAGAGCAATTATATCCATGTTTTTAGCCAAAGCATCAACTACATGCAATTTTTCTTCTACCATAGTGTTGAAAACCTTTTGAGAATTAATAAATTCTTTAATTGTGTTCTCAAGATCATAGGGTATCCTATCAGAATTTGTAGAAGAATTTCCATAATAATTACCCTAAGAATTTCCATAGTTGTTAGAGGAATTACCGGGATATGTTGTAGAATTAAAGTTTCCTCTATAACCATTATTGTTCAAATTATTTCGCGAGACAAAGTTCACATCAATAGCATCATTATTTTGCTCAATCAAAGTAGACAAGGGCATATCATTGGGATCAACATGAGCATTTTTACTAGCAACCATATTCATAAGAGCATCCACTTTTTCACTCAAAGTAGCGATTTCTTCAACATAATTTACCTTCTTACCGGTTGGAGCCCTTTCGGTATGCCATTGAGAATAATTTGTCATAATGTTGACCACAAGTTTTGTGGCCTCTCCTAAGGTCACATCCATAAAGGTACCACCTGCAGCAGAATCTAGAAGATTTCTAGACACAAAGTTTAGTCCAGCATAGAAGTTTTGGATAATCATCCACAAGTTTAAACCATGAGTTGGACAATTTCTTATCATCAATTTCATTCTCTCCCAAGCTTGTGTAACATGCTATTGATCTTGCTGTTTAAAATTCATTATTTGATTCCTAAGGGAGATGATCTTACCAGGAGGAAAATACTTGGCAATAAAAGCATCTTTACACTTATCCCATGTTCCAATACTATTATGAGGTAAAGATGAAAACATGGATTTAGCTTTATCTCTTAGTGAAAAAGGAAATAATTTTAATTTCACAATATCATTATCCATATCCTTTTTCTTTTGCATATCACATAATTCAACAAAGGTATTAAGATGTGACGCGGGATCCTCATTAGGACTTCCCGAAAATTGATCCTTCATGACAAGATTTAGCAATGCAGCATTAATAACAAAAACCTCCGCACTAGTGGCGGGTGGTATAGGAGTACTGATAAAATCATTATTATTAGTATTTGAGAAGTCACACAACTTAGTAGTATCATGAGACATGGTGACCGAACAAGCAACGTAACAAGCAAGACAAGTAAACTAGCAAGCGAAGAAGTAAACTAGTAACAAGCAAAGATAAATACTTTTGTATTTTTGATTTTTATGAGATAAACTAAATATAACAGCAAATAGAAAGATAAACAAGTGAATGAAAATTTGTGTGAAGTTACTTGATAGTTGATGATGATATTCCCCGGCAACGGCGCCCGAAATCCTTCGTGATACTCGTGATCTGCGTTGGGTTTTCCGTGAAGAGGAACATGTTATCGCAGCAGAAAGTGGGTAAGTATTTCCCTCAGTTTTGAAACCAAGGTTTATCGAACCAATAGGAATATCAATCCTCAACCGTCTTCAGTGGCTGCACACAAATGAACAAACAACTTGCACCCAACGCGGGCAAGAGGGTTGTCAATCCCCTTGATCTCGTTATTTGCAAGCAAATGAATTGTGTAGATAATTGTAGATAATTTTAAATTACAAAATAAAATAAAAAGTAAATAAAGGCAGCAAGGTAATGGTAGCATTTGTAAAATATATAAGTGAATAGACCCGGGGGCCATAGTTTTCCCTAGCGGCATCTCTCATGTAGGCAGCATACGGTGGGTAACAAATTATTGTTGGGCAATTGATAGAAAAGCGGATAGTTATGCGATTTTCACGGCAATGATCATGTATATATAGGCATCATGTCCATAAACAAATAGGCCGACTCCTGCCTGCACCTATTACTATTACTCCACTCATCGACCGCTATCCTGCATGCATCTAGAGTATTAAGTAAAACAGAGTAATGCATGGAGAACGATGACATGATGTAGACAAAGTAAACTCAAGCAATATGAATGAACCCCATCGTGTTATCCTTAGTAGCAACAACACAAATACGCATCTTGTCCCCTACTTTGTCACTAGGATATAGAAACTTGCCAGGTTGAACCTACCACAATGCACCACTCCCAGTGAAGATAGATCAATCTACTTGGACAAAGCACATCAATAAATTGGAGGAAGCTATAATGATCATACAAATAAGAATCTTAATATTCAGAGGTGACTCAAATACTTTTCATGAATAATCTGAACATAAACCCACAATTCATCGGATCCCAACAAACACACCGCACAATAGGATTACATCGGATAGATCAAAGCGAAGATGCGATGATCATTGTATTGAAGGTCAAGAGATAGAGAGATTGCCATCTAGGTACTAGCTATGGACCCATAGGTCTGTGGTGAACTACTCACACATCATCATGAGGGCAGCAAGGTTGACGTAGAGGCCCTTCGTGATCGATCCCCCCTCCGACAGGGTGCCGAAACGGAGCTCTAGATAGCCTCGCGACGGAACAGAGACTTGCGGTGGCGGAAAAAGGGTTTTGGGACTCCCTCTGGTGTTTTTAGGGTAGATGAGAATTTATAAGCCAGAGAGGGGCGTCGGGAGACGCCCGTGGGAGGCACAAGACATTAGGGTGCGGCCCCCCTTGGGCGCGCCCTGTTGGCTTGTGCGGCCCTCGTGTGGCCCCCGGCCTCCTTCCGAAGCTTCCAGGTCTTCTTTTGGTCCAGAACAAATCATCAAAAAGTTTCGTGGCAATTGGACTTCGTTTGGTACCGTAAACCTGAAAAGTGAAAAACACGCAGAAACACAGCAACTGGCACTGGTTCAATAGGTTAGTGCTCACAAATATTATAAATTGGTAAATAAAGACCCAAAAAGTATCCTAGAATGATAATATATCAGCATGGAACAATAAAAAATTATAGATACGTTGGAGACGTATTAGGGTGCACCAAATTACCCAACACACTCAATTAACTCCGGCCGGACACAACTTTCTGGGTCATACCCGGCCTCGATTGATCAATACGTCGTAGTCCTACCTAGGCTCAATAGAGAGGCCACATGTCGGTCTACATCCTAAATGCAAAGGGGCCATGGGTCAATCGCCCTCTACAATCATGCGCGTTGCGAGGACGGTCGGTGTCAGTCCTTGTGCCTCTTAATACAAAGACGGTGCTTACGCGAGCCACCCGGGCACGTGCCGCTCAACTGTGGCATGTGAAGAACTTTCGGGCGAATGTACGACGTAGAGTGCCCATACTTAATCCTGCATGGCGGACAGTGCGACAAAGGCCAAAGGACTACTCAGATCACATATCCAAACCCATTAGTGCATTTTAGGTGTGGCAACAATCAGCGATCCACGTCCTATGGTCCCGTTGCCCCGTCTCGAGGACTTGTGGCAAGGGCAACACATTCCCGGTCATGCCTCGTAATTAACTCGTGGGTACCCTCCAGGGCCGACCCGTCATCAACATGGTTCTCAAGTAAAGTCATGGTACCCGTGTGTTTATGACATCAAGGGGGAATCTGAGGAATCACCCTTGATGGATTCCACTCGACGTAATCGTCTAGGTGAACTTGGAGGAATCACCCTCGATAGGTTCACACTTGAGGGGTTGCACGACATAGTCGTATCGGGAGTGGTGAAAGAGGTATCACCCTCGAAGTCCACGACCGATCAGCTATACTATAGAATTATCGTCGGGAGTACATTACGAGGTATCACCCTCGGTACTCGATAGTAACCCTACAGAGTCGTACAACTAGGGGGTGTGCGGTGATGTGTCAGTCTCTGCACATCGATCATGTTGATCGAGTCATCCGGAAAGTAAAGCGGGGGCAACAGGGACAAGGTAAGGGGTCATTGTTGTGATCACTATCCAACCTATACTAAGCACTTAGGATATCATGTAAGGTAATCAACAGCAAGTTACAAAAAGCAAGCTATGCATCAGAATAGGAGCTATCTATCAACAGTAGCAAAATCTAATGCATGCATGGGAGAGAAAGAATATGTGATATCGGGATGATCAATGGGGGTTTGCTTACCTTGTTGCTCTGCTGCAAAAGGTTGATCGTCAGTGGTGTAGTCATACCCGGCAGCAGCATCGGCCTCGGTGTCTACCGAAAAGAAGAGGGGGAAGAAACAATAAATATAAAGCAAGCAGATGCATCATGATGCATGACATGACAACATGCAATGCTAGGGGTGAGCTAACGCAGTACTACACGTTACAAACGGAGCGGGGAAATATCTGACGATATTTCCCGGGTCTTTGGCTATTAACGGTGTAGGATCACTAGAAGTGTGTGTCTAGAGGGGGGTGAATAGACTACTAGCAGGAATTAAAAACCTAACCTTTTCCCAAGTTAATTGGTTGGCAGATTTTAACAATTATAGCAAGTCTAGCACACCCTACACATGCATGTCAACAAGTATGGCAGCGGAAAGTACAGACATTGCACATGGAAGTAAGGAGTTGAGATAGGGAGATCAAACGCAAGAGGGACACGAAGATTTTTCCCGTGGTTCCGATAGGTGGTGCTATCGTACGTCCACGTTTATGGAGTCTTCAACCCACTGAGGGTAATGGTCGCGACAGTCCACGGAGGGCTCCACCCATAAGGGTCCACGAAGTAGCAACCTTGACTATTCCATAACGGCATCCGTCCATGAAGGACTAGCCTCACTATGGGTAGATCTTCATGAAGTAGGCGATCTCCTTGCCCGTACAAACTTCTTGGTTCAACTCCACAACACGAAGTAGGAGGCTCCCAAGCGACACCTAACCAATCTAGGAGGCACCACCCTCCAAAAGGTAATAGGCTCGGCAATGTCGATGAACTCCTTGCTCTTATGCTTCAAGATGATAGACTCCTCAACACACAATCACTCTCTCACAAATATGGCTATGGTGGAAAAAATTGATTTGGTGGAAAGCAACTTGGGGAGGCTAGAGATCAAGATTCATATGGATGGAGTGGAATAGATTGGTCTCAACACATGAGTAGGTGGCTCTCTCTCAGAAAATATGATGGGGCAAGTATGGAATAGTTCTGAGTGCTTCTCTTTCAAGTGGGTGGTGGTGAAGGGGTATATATAGGCATCCCCAAAAATCCAACCGTTACACCTAAAGTGACCAACTCGGTGACACCGATGTGTGAATCTCGGTGGTACCGAAGTGACCAAAAGGCAGTAACTTTTGAATCTCGGTGAGACCAATGTATAATTCTCGGTGGTACCAATTAGGTGACCAACGGTCAGATTGCGCAACTCGGTGATGCCGATCCAGAAAACTCGGTGGTACCGATTTTGTGCATCGAGGTAACAGAAAGTTGGCAACCCAAACTCGGCGGCACTGAAGTGGAATCGGTTGCACCAATGTGCTAGGGTTTGGCATGGGTCTGTCTGAGTTTGGGAATCGGTGGCACCGAGTGGGAAGTGTTGGTTGCACCGATTTTTGATATTTTACTTTGGACAGACTTTTGTGGAAGAGCTTGTGGGTGTTTTTGGTGACTATCTCTTGTGCACGTGGAGCATCTTGTTCACCAACAGTACCTTACCCCCTTTTAATAGTATTGGCTTTCCTATGGACTCAAAGTGATTTCTCACAAAGTAAAATGTAGAGTCCTCTTGCTTGAAGCTTTGCCAATCCATTTCCTTGCATCTTGGGGTTTCTCCACAATCCTTTTGCCAACCCTCTCTGTGGACTTTATCTGAAATACACTAGGTAAAAGTATTAGTCCAAGAGACAATGTATGTTGTCATGAATTATCAAAACCACCAAGGGAGCATGTTGTGCTTTCAATCTCCCCCTTTTTGCTCATTGATGACAACATACAATCAAAGCTTCAAATAAAGATATGCATGGATATAATGAAGACTTTGAGAGACACATGACTTAGACTTGCTCCCCCTAAATGTGTGCAATCCCTTTAAAGGATGGTTGCTTTGGAATGCATGGACACACATATAGTAGAAGGGATATAATGAGTCATGTGTATCTTGGCTATATGCATCAAATATATATGAATGAGGTGTATCCTTGTTCAAGACTTCACTCTTGGAAACAATGTGTGCAAGAAGCAAGAGATCATCCTGATCAAAGATATGATGCATGTGCTTACCTTGAGTTCTTGAGCATTCTAGTAGTAGAGATACACTTGAGAAAACAATGTTAGGAAACACAAGTGTATTCTACCAATCAAAAGGCAATAGAACTCAATAGTACCAAGATATGGAGAACATATAGAAGATAGTATTCCTTAAGAATGATATGTCTCCAAGATCATTTAGAGCTTTCTCCCCTTAGATATGAAAATAGTAGATCATCCTCTCCCCCTGAATCTTAGTATGTAGATATTGGGATTGGATAGGGTGAGAAAAGTCTAAGATGAGTAGTCAAATGAAATAAACATATTTTTCTCCCAAACATATTTTTCTCCCCCTACTTTGGTATTCTCCCCTTGTCTATATAAGTATAAGCTTTGATATTCTCCCCCTTGATTGTTTCTCCCCCTTTGCATAAGCATGTATCTCCCCCTTTAGCTTTGAAGCATGTATCTCCCCCTTTAGCTTTGAAGCTTTGGTATTTCTCCCCCTTTGGCATTAATTCCCAAAAAGGTCATACACAGGGTTAGATACATGTATCATTGATTAAGAAGGGATCCTTGAGAACAAGGGTCATTGAATGTAGGGTTCATAGACATGAAAATTTTAGAGATCATTAATACTGAGGAAATCAGGGAAAATAATCTCTCTCCCTTTGGCTGATCTGAGAGCTTGTAAGACTTCTCCTCCTTTGAGTTAGGGATCCTTGAATAAAGTTTCTCCCCCAAATTTTTTTTTGGAAAGGGATCATCGAAGAAATGAAAATATCACAACAGGATCACTAAGGAAACAAAGATATCAAAGATTCACTAACATGAACATGGGCTGGAGAAGATATCAACTCGGTGGCTCCGAGACAAACAAGTCGGTGGTACCGAGATGTTGTTTTGCAGCTCATCTGCTAATTCGGTAGAACCGAGTTATTTGTATCAGCGGCTCCGAGGCTAAAACAGAAACTTGGCAATGTTTGAGAAACTTGCAAATAAATTTAGAAAACTTGTAACAAAGTGTCAAAAGAAATTTTCAAAGGAAATGCAAAAGATTTTACAAAAAGATATCAACTAGAGAAGATTTGAGTGGTTCCAAGAAATCTTGCAAAGAATGAACCAATCAAGATACCTAACTAGATGATGGGCGGTGACTAGGTCACCTATATTAGAGTATATTGACTTAGGAGCCAAGCAAGAATGCTTGATCATAGGTCATACTCATCATTAAGCTCAAAATGGGGTTACCATTTTTTGATTAAGCATTTTAATGTTTTCATATCACTTGAGTTGCTTTAGCTCATGACTTGGAGTAAAGCCTTTTCAAGGATATGAGTACATACCTTTGAGTGATGTTGATAACGTGGCTTGTAGGTGAACTTGTTGAGGATGCTCAAGGTTGATGAAGATCATCTTGAGTTGGGAGCAATCCTTCTCGTTTTAGTACACTTGTCACCTACATAGGTTAGTCAAGCAAGGAAGAACATGATATGACACGATACCAATTGTGAAGTACAAATTTGTGTCAAGGATATGTTTTTGTTGTCTTCTTCCTTCCATCATCAGGAGAGCTTGTGGATACTTGGTCATGACAAGATTGCTTATGATTGGAGTTGATGGCAATCTTGTGGAATGAAGTTCTTCCAAGTACCTACAAAAGGTTAGTTGCAATGCAAGGGAGCATATATATCCATGGAATAGAGTAATATGTCAAGAGTATCATGGAAGTATCAAGTAAGCTCATGCCCTTGCATGCATCCGAGTGAGTCTAGCTCAAGTTTGAAGCATCAATGATGTTCAACTCACTTCTCAAGTGACAAAACACTTTCTCATCAAGTGGCTTAGTAAAGATGTCGGCCAATTGCTTGTTAGTGCGAACATGCTTAAGATCAATATCTCCTTTGGCAACATGATCACGAATGAAATGATGTCTAACTTGAATATGTTTAGTTCGAGAATGTTGCACAGGATTATGACCAATTTTAATAGCACTCTCATTGTCACAAAGTAATAGACCATTTTTAACATGAATTCCATAATCCTTAAGCGTTTGTGTCATCCACAGTAATTGTGCACAACACAATCCGGCAGCAATATACTCAGATTCGGCAGTAGATAGAGATACCGAATTTTGTTTCTTGGAAGACCAAGACACAAGAGATCTACCAAGAAATTGACAAGTACCCGAGGTGGATTTTCTATCAACCTTGTCACCGGCATAGTCCGAATCGGAATAGCCAACAATGTTAAAGGAAGATCCCTTGGGATACCAAATGCCAAAGTTTGGTGTTTGTATCAAATATCTCACAATACGTTTCACGGCCAAAAGATGACACTCTTTAGGTGCAGCTTGATATCTAGCACACATGCAAACACTAAGCATAATATTGGGACGGGAGGCACATAGATATTGCAATGAACCAATCATAGATCGATAAACCTTTTGATCAACCGGTTCGTCCTCCTTGGTAAGATCAACATGTCCACTAGTTGGCATTGGAGTTTACATACCTTTGCACTCTTGCATGTTGAACTTTTTGATCAAGTCCTTGGTATACTTGGTTTGAGAGATGAAAGTTCCTTCTCTCGTTTGCTTGATTTGCAAACCAAGAAAGAATTTCAGCTCACACATCATGGACATCTCATACTTCTCGGACATCAACCTTCCAAATCTCTCACTAAATTGTGGGTTAGTAGATCCAAAGATAATATCATCCACATAGATTTAGCACACAAATAATTCACCATTAACTCTCTTAGTGAATAAGGTTGCGTCAATTTTACCAATTTCAAAACCCTTTTCAATGAGAAACCTCGTTAAGCATTTGTACCAAGCGCGTGGGGCTTGTTTAAGACCATAAAGAGCTTTACAAAGCTTGTAAACATGATTAGGTTTCTTAGGATTCACAAAACCAGGGGGTTGTTTGACATAGACCTCTTCTTCAATCTCACCATTTAAAAGGGCACTTTTAATGTCCATTTGATAAAGCGTGATATCATGGTGATTAGCATAAGCAAGGAGAATGCGAGTAGCTTCAAGTCTAGCGACGGGTGCATAGGTCTCACCGTAGTCCATACCTTCGACTGGCGTATATCCTTGGGCTACGAGACGTGCCTTGTTGCGTACAACTTGACCGTCTTCATCTTGCTTGTTCTGAAACACCCATTTGGTTCCGCTGATGTTGTGCTCGTCCTTGGGCTTCTCCACGAGTGTCCACACTTCGTTCCTCTCGAAGTTGTGAAGCTCTTCATGCATTGCGTTCACCCAATCCGGGTCTTCAAGAGCTTGTTCTACCTTCAAGGGTTCAATGCTAGAGATGAAAGAATAATGCTCACAAAAGTTGGCTAAGCGAGTTTTAGAGCGAGTGATTCTCCCGGTTTGTATATCAACAAAGATTTGGTTTAGAGGATGGCTCTTGGTCACTCTTTCTCGAACTCGGGGTAGCATAGGATTGTTGGATGGTGGAGCTTCTTCATCATCATCATCTCCCTCATCTTCGTTGTTGTTGAAGGTGTCGCTTCCTTGAGGTGGTGGTGAAGGAGGTTGTGGTGGATCTTCATGATGTACTTCCTCTTCTTCATCTTGTCGTGTACCGCTTGTCGATGCCTCCATGTCATATTGAGGTTCACGTTATCGTGAAGTAGGGGCTTCCACTTGAGTTGACGAAGTACTTTCCTTCACCTCCATGGGACGAATCTTGCCGATGGACAAGTCTTGGATAGCTTCCGAAGGGTCCTTATCACCTACATCATTTGGCAATTGTTCGACTTGCGAACCATTAGATTCATCAAACTTCACATCTACCGTATCTTCAACCTTTCGAGTGAAGTTGTTGTAGACACGGTAAGTATGAGAGTTCGATCCGTAACCGAGTAGGAAACCTTCATGAGATTTGGGACCAAATTTAGTACGACGATGCTTATCAAGAACGTAGCACTTTGAGCCGAATACCCGAAAGTATCCAACTTGGGGTTTGTTACCGGTGAGTAGCTCGTATGTTGCTTTACCGAGAAGCTTGTGCAAGTAGAGTCGGTTTATGGCATGACATGCTGTTTCCACGGCTTCTGCCCAAAAGTGTCTTGGCGTCTTGTATTCGTCAAGCATCGTTCTTGCCATCTTAATAAGAGTTCGGTTCTTCCTCTCAACAACTCCATTTTGTTGAGGCGTGTACGTAACCGAGAACTCATGTGAAACACCTTCTTCGTCAAGAAAGGTATCCACATGGGTGTTCTTGAACTCCGATCTGTTATCGCTCCGAACCTTCTTGATCTTCACTTCAAATTGTTTTTGCACTTTGCGAACGAAGTTCTTGAAGATCTTTTGTACCTGCGACTTATCATCAAGAAAGAATACCCACGTAAATCTAGAAAAATCATCAACTATAACTAGACCATAGGAATTTCCACCGAGACTCTTGTAAGCATTGGGACCAAAAAGATCCATGTGAAGTAACTCGAGTGGTCTCCTAGTAGTCATGATATTTTTAACGGGATGACTTCCACCTACTCGCTTTCCAGCTTGACAAGCACTACAAAGTCTATCTTTGTCAAACATAACATCTTTAACACCAAGTATATGATCACCTTTGATAAGCTTGTCTAGATTACGCATGCCAACATGTCCTAGTCTTCTATGCCAAAGCCAACCTTTAGAAGATTTTGCAATAAGACAAGTACGAGGTTTGGATCTCTTAGTGAAATCGACAATGTATAGATCACCTCTACGGAAACCGGTAAAGACCATGTTATGATTATCTTGACGAAACACTTGGCAATCTACTTTCGTGAATAGCACATTAAAACCAAAGTTGGCAAGTCTAGATACGGAAAGAAGATTGTAGCCAAGGGATTCAACAAGCATGACGTTTTGAATAGAGCTATCATGGGATATGGCCACCTTACCAAGACCAAGTACCTTACCCTTGGAGTTGTCTCCAAATGTTACGTACCTTCGCGGTCCATGGTTTGGTGTGATCTCTTCAAACATTTCTCTATCTCCGGTCATATGATCGGTGCATCCGCTATCGAGAATCCACTCTTTTCCTCCGGACATGTAATCCTTGAAGTTTGCCATGAGACTTAGATTCTTCATGATCTTCACATGCTCAATGTCGAACAGCTCATATTCATCATAGTAGCCATGTTCCACATTGTCATCATCAAGTGGGAAATCCTCGTCACAAGGAACAAGAGATTCGTTAGAGTTGTGATCATGACAATGTTCAAACTTGTGAATTCGAATGGCTTCTACAATGATGTTGTTGATAGTTATGACATCTCCTTTAGCACGCATGAGGTCTCTAAGCTCAAATAGATAGTCATCAAACTTGGGATCACTAGGCGTCATTTTGTGAAAGGCAGTAGTTTTATGAAGAATTTCATCAAGATTACTCAATGAATAACTTGGATATCGTTTCTCCAAGTCATTTCACAAAGTATAAGCACATTCAAAATTCTTCATTTGATTAAGCACAATCCTAGGCAATCCTTTGACGATGAGATTAACAGTTCTAAGATTGCATAGCATATCAATTTCCTCTTCGTGTGCGGGATGTAAAGGATCAATGGGAGGTACATAGGGGTTCTTAACATACTTGCTCAAATGAAATTCATTATATAGCTCAAGCATCATATGTTTCCATTGACTATAGTACTCCCCATCAAGAATGGGCACTCTACAACTCAAACTTCCTATAGTAGACACATCCATCTTCCTCCACGGTGATGAAACCGATGCAATGGAGACCAATGCTATGATACCACTTGTAGGATCACTAGAAGTGTGTGTCTAGAGGGGGGGTGAATAGACTACTAGTAGAAATTAAAAACCTAACCTTTTCCCAAGTTAATTGGTTGGCAGATTTTAACAATTATAGCAAGTCTAGCACACCCTACACATGCATGTCAACAAGTATGGCAGTGGAAAGTAAAGACATTGCACATGGAAGTAAGGAGTTGAGATAGGGAGATCAAACGCAAGAGGGACACGAAGATTTTTCCCGTGGTTCCTATAGGTGGTGCTATCGTACGTCCACGTTTATGGAGTCTTCAACCCACTGAGGGTAACGGTCGCAAGAGTCCACAAAGGGCTCCACCCATAAGGGTCCACGAAGTAGCAACCTTGACTATTCCATAACGGCATTCGTCCACGAAGGACTAGCCTCACTATGGGTAGATCTTCACGAAGTAGGCGATCTCCTTGCCCGTACAAACTTCTTGGTTCAACTCCACAACACGAAGTAGGAGGCTCCAAAGCGACACCTAACCAATCTAGGAGGCACCACCCTCCAAAAGGTAATAGGCTCGGCAATGTCGATGAACTCCTTGCTCTTGTGCTTCAAGATGATAGACTCCTCAACACACAATCACTCTCTCACAGATTTGGCTATGGTGGAAGAGATTGATTTTGTGGAAAGCAACTTGGGGAGGCTAGTGTCGGCGTTCTAGATACCAGGGTACCCAGACTTGCCTGCCTGCGGCCCAAGGCGTGGCCCACCGCGACGACCAAGCACGGCCCTGCATGGCTATGCCCGACACAAGGCCCTCGCGAGATCCCCGGGCTCGTGAGGGAGGCATCACCACGACCCGCGGGGAGGCGGGCCTCCCCAGGCTTCCTCCCGAGCGATTGAAACTCCTATGCAACACACGACCTCAGGAGGCCAAGGGTGACGCCAGCTTGGCCAGGCGGGCGCCAGTGCGCTAGAGGGGACAGTTTCCCCTTTGGTGCAAAGGAGGCAGGAACGTACGCGAGTTCCCAAAGCGCCCCCAAAGGTTTCCCTTACGGTGCAACAAGACCGGGTCAACGAGCGCAGCAGGACGGATGTCACCGGCGAGCCCACCACCGCGTCACCACCACCAACTTTGCAGGCGAAGACCGCCTTTCGTCAGGATAAGATGTACCTCCTGTCCCCCTTCAAATTTGGCCGTTGTGGGATCCCTTCCCGCCATTGCACTAAGGAAAGAGGACCCGGGCCACTATAAATAGAGGCTAGGTAGCTCGGTAGAGGGAAAAACCACCCCGCAAACATACAACTGTACTAGTTCATCGAGAAACCTCCTCGTGAGGCAATCCACCAAAGGCAAGAGTAGGGTTTTACGCTTCGCAGCGGCCCGAACCTGGGTAAACTCTTGTGTGCCATCGTCTTCCTCACCATTGAGCGGGGTTATTGCATTGTGAGCTTGGAGGGGGCGAAGCTGTTATGGAATCTTCGCACACGCCCCTGGGTTCGAATTCCTTAGGGTTTTGTGGAGCCCGAAATCCGACATTTGGCGCGCCAGGTAGGGGCCTGTCGGAGTCTTCAGCAAGCTTCGCTTCTTCTCCACCCCATTGCGCAGATGGCCAACGCCCGACAGGCTCCTTCCGGCCTCGGAGGGCTCGCCTCCGCCAACCTCGCCACTGCCACCCAAATCCCCCGTCACGGCAGCGCAATGCCGGACGGTCGTTACCAGGCCACCAGCGTCGTTTCCACCACTGACGCCGCTCGTGTCGGCCGGGCGCAAGGTGGGCGAGCGGCGCCCACGGGATCGACATCGCGCTACACCCACGTGGGAGACCTCAACCCGCATGACTCGCTCCTGTGGCGAGTGAGATGCTTTGCCACCGCCCTACGCACGGGGGCTTCGACGCTTGGGCCGACCACATCGCCGAGCTGGTCGCCGTCACAAGGAGGGCCTGGGCCCCTCACCTACCTTCGCGATCACCGGCGCCGGGCGCCGGGGGTTCGCTCGCCGTGCCCGTCGCCTTGCCTGCGGGCAGCGCGCCCGCTTCCTCCCCAGACGAGCCCGAGCAGGGCCCGCCCCACGTCGTGCTTCTTCTCCTCAAGATCCCGGTGGCAGGCTTCGGGGCGTCGCTCGGCCACGTCGGTGGCACCTTGGATGAAGGCGACGGGGCGCTCCACGCACACCCCAGCGCCCGCGCCCACGCGCAACCGGGTCATCAACAGCCTGGCTTGTCCCGACGGGAGCGCGCCAACCGGCGCAGGGAGCAGGCGGCTCAGATTTCCGGACAGGCAAGAGAGCGTAATGGAGGCGCAATGGAGAATCAGGGAGGCAGCGCACGGCAAGAAATGTGCGGCCCACCTAACGGCGGCGGCAGAGCCAGGCAGCTTCGGGCAAAGGCCCGTCGCAGGAGGGTCTGTGGCCCACGCGCCCAGGAGGGTGTCATCCTGCCACCCGAG
Source organism: Elymus sibiricus (assembly GCA_039707655.1). Lineage (NCBI taxonomy): Eukaryota > Viridiplantae > Streptophyta > Magnoliopsida > Poales > Poaceae > Elymus > Elymus sibiricus. Next base: position 129,660,453 of record CM077673.1, on the reverse strand, counting down.
GAGACCGCCCTTGGGGCGCGCGGGGGCGACCCAGGAGGTGGCCAAAGCCTCTACATGGAGCCCTACGTTCCGAGCTATGTCATACCTGCGGAGGGCGCGGAGGATCAGGCGCCCTCTGCGGATGACGGCACCCTCCCAGGATAGGGAGGTACCCCGGGCGCCCTCCCCAAGCCGGGCATGGGGCTCCCATGGAGGGGGCACCAGGCCAGGTTTATGCGAGCGAGGAAAGGGGGGAGCGTCCCGGGAAGCGAGGGGGCGCGACGCAGCCGCCGCCCCCGCAGGCAAGGAGCGCACAGCCGAACACATGGCCTCAGGGACGACCGCTAGGGAAATTGGCAGGGTACAAGCAACACGGGCCACCCGCGGCAACAAGGACGCCGGCTAGACCCCGGCTTGCGGGCCTCAATAACCCCGCTCGATGGAGAGGATGACGATGGCACACAAGAGTTTACCCAGGTTTGGGCCGTTGCGAAGCGTAAAACCCTACTCCTGCCTTTGGTGGATTGCCTCACGAGGAGGTTTGTGAGTACAACTGTGTGTTTTCGGGGTCGTTGCTCTATCTACCGAGCTACCTAGCCTCTATTTATATCGGCCCGGGTCCTCTTTCCTTATCGCAATGGCGGGAAGGGATCCCACAACGGCCAAATTTGAAGGGGGACAGGAGGTACATCTTATCCTGACGAAAGGCGGTCTTCACCTGCAAAGTTGGTGGTGGTGACGTGGTGGTGGGCTCGCCGGTGACATCCGTCCTGCTGCGCTCGCTGACCCGGTCTTGTTGCACCGTAATGGAAACCTTTGGGGGGCGGTTTGGGAACTCGCGTATGTTCCTGCCTCCTTTGCACCAAATGGGAAACTGTCCCCTCGCGTTGGCGCCCGCCTGGCCAGGCTGGCGTCACCCTTGGCATCCTGAGGTCGTGTGTTGCATAGGAGTTTCCGCCGCTCGGGAGGAGGCCTGGGGAGGCCTGCCCCTTCTGCCTTGGCAATGTCCTCCTTACGAGGATGGGTTCCTCGCGATGGTCTTGTCTTGAGCGAGGCCGCACAGGGCCGTACGGTCCGCCAGGTGGGCCACGCCTTGGGCCGCAAGCACTGTCGGCATTCTGGATACCAGGGTACCCAGACTTGCCTGCCTGCGGCCCAAGGCGTGGCCCACTTCGACTACCAAGTACGGCCCTGCACGGCTATGCCCGACACAAGGCCCTCGCGATATCCCCGGGCTCGCGAGGGAGGCCGCGCCACGACCCGCGGGGAGGCAGGCCTCCCCAGGCCTCCTCTCGAGCGGCGGAAACTCCTATGCAACACACGACCTCAGGAGGCCAAGGGTGACGCCAGCCTGGCCAGGCGGGCGCCAGCGCGCCATAGGGGACAGTTTCCCCTTTGGTGCAAAGGACGCAGGAACGTACACGAGTTCTCGAAGTGCCCCCCAAAGGTTTCCATTACGGTGCAACAAGACCGGGTCAGCGAGCGCAGCAGGACGGATGTCACCGGCGAGCCCATCACCGCGTCACCACCACCAACTTTGCAAGCGAAGACCACCTTTCGTCAGGATAGGGGGTACCCCCTGTCCCCCTTCGAATTTGGCCGTTGTGGGATCCCTTCCCGCCATTGCGATAAGGGAAGAGGACCCGGGCCGCTATAAATAGAGGCTAGGTAGCTCGGTAGATGGGGCGAGGAACCACCCCGCAAACACACAGCTGTACTAGTTCATCCACAAACCTCCTCGTGAGGCAATCCACCAAAGGCAGGAGTAGGGTTTTACGCTTCGTAGCGGCCCGAACCTGGGTAAACTCTTGTGTGCCATCGTCTTCCTCGCCATCGAGCGGGGTTCTTGCGTTGTGAGCTTGGAGTGGGTGAAGCTGTTGGGGAATCTTCGCACACGCCCCTAGGTTCGAATTCCTTAGGGTTTTGCGGAGCCCGAAATCCGACATTTGGCGCGCCAGGTAGGGGGCGTGTCGGGATCCTCACTGAAGCTTCGCCTCGCCCCCGCTCGGTGCTTCCATGGCCAAGGGACGCCGGGCCCGAGCCGAACGACGGGCTGCCCATGTTGCTCGGGCGACGCCACCAGACCTCGGCATCCCTGTTGTCTCGCCTCCCCGTCAGAAGGCGTCATCTCCAGCCCGGCCTTGGACAGGCACCGGGGGCTGTCGCCCTCGTCAACCGCGCGACGAGCCCTCGCCGCCCTGAACTTCCCCAGCGCCCACGTCGTCGCACCATCTCCCCGGGCTCGCCACGACCCGGCACGCGCGCGAATCGCGCTCCTCGTAGCCCGTGAGCTGCAGCCCTTCCGCATTGCTCGCAGACGCTATGACAGTTGGATATGCCGCGCGGCCATAGGCGCCACCCCGTCGGCCCATGAGGTCGCTCAACCAGCCGCCGAGGCGCCGGGGGCATGTGGGCGCGCCGAGGACGTGCGACGCGACCCGCACCGGCAAGAAGTGTGGCCTGGCTCCTCGGGCACGCAGGTGTTGGCCCTTGGTGCAGGCGGGTGTCGGATTTCGGGCTCCGCAAAACCCTAAGAAGTTCAAACACAGGGGCGTGTGCGAAGATCCCCTGCAGCCTCGCCCTACCTAGCTCACTACTCGATGATTACTACGGCGAACTCGCACGATGACGAGGAAGAAGATGCACACGGAGATTTACCCAGGTTCGGGCCGCTGCGAAGCGTAATACCCTACTCCTGCTTTGGTGGATTGCCTCTCGAGGAGGTGTGGTGGATGAACTAGTGCAATGGTGAGGAGCCTCGCGAGGGCGCTCGAATGGTGTTCTTGGCTCTCTCCCTGTTGGGTGTTGTCTTCTCTCTCGCTTCCGTCCTCCCCCTCTACAGTGCAACCTAGCCTCTATATATAGCGGTGGCCCGGGTCCTCTTCCCTTATCGCAATGGCGGGAAGGGATCCCACAACGGCCAAATTTGAAGGGGGACAGGAGTACATCCTCGCCCTGTCCAAAGGTGGTCTTCGCCTGCAAAGTAGCTGTAGATGATGCAGAGGTGGGCTCGGTGATGACATCCGTCCTGCTGGGCTCGTGGTCGTGGTCTTGTTGCACCGGAATGGAAACCTTTGGGGGGATCTTTGGGAACCTGCGTACGTCCTTGCCCCATTTTGCACCAAAGGGGAAACTGCACCGCCTGGCACGCTGGTGCCCGTCTGTCCTTCCTTGCGTCATCGTTAACTCCTGAGGCCGGGCTCTGCATAGAGATCTCCGCCGCTCCGGAGGAAGCGTGAGGAGGCCCGTTCCTTGCTGATCTTGGTGCTGTTCTTCCTCGCGAGCCTAGGGCCCTCGCGAGGGCCTTGTCTTGAGGGAAGTCGCACCAGGCTGTGCTTGGCTGACGAGGTGGGCCATGCCCTAGGCCGCAGGCAGGTAGGTCTGGGTACCCCCGTTCCCAGAACGCCGACAGCGGGAGCCGACGGGAGCTGCTAGCCGCGGGGGGTAGGCGCCATAACGTTCCCCCCGGCATTCCCGGCGGATCGAGGCAGGGCATCCGGCGACCCATCTACACCAACGCCTGGGGGCTCGTGTGACTCTACCATGACCATGTCGGCGAGCGCCCGGGCCACGACGGGAGCGGCGCCAGCTACCACGACAGCAGGAGGAGCGTGCGTGGTTCTGCAAGCGGCTCTCGTCGAGGCTAGTGCGAACAGCCTCGTGAGGGCGGCTGGCGCGGCCGGCCTCATGAGGATCCAGGCGCTAGCAGCCTCGTGAGGCGCACCCGCTGGTAGGGGGCAACCCTTGGCAAGCGCTTGGGTCCGCGGACCGGGGGTCGCCTGCCTGGGGATGGAGGGTGGAACACACGCCCATGTCCTCAGGCAGGGCGACACCAGCCAGGAAACGGAGGGTGGAACACATGCCCATGTCCCTAGGCCAGGCGTTTCCAACCTGGAGACGGAGGGTGGAACACACGCCCATGTCTCCAGGCCGGGCGCCCCCAGCCAGGAGACGGAGGGTGGAACACACGCCCATGTCCCCTGGCAGGGCGACTCCTACCCGGAGACGGAGGGTGGAACATACGCCCATGTCCCCGGGCCAGGCTTCGCTCGACTAGTGGCGAGAGCTCACGTACTCACCCATGTCTCCGGGCCTGGTTCGGCCCGCCCGGGGACGGGCGGTGGGGTACCTACGCGGGGCTCCCGGGCACCGCAGTGAGGTGCGCTACGCTGGGGCACCGCCTTGGGTGTACGCCCCGCACTAGACGGAGGGCCCCAGCGCCAAGCCCCGCCCACGGCGTAGGGGGCTGCGGCACCGCTACAACGACGACATCCGGCCCCGAGCTTTGGAGGACCCGAGGCCCTGCTCCGGAATGGGCTCTCCCTGCGAAGGGCGTGGGGGCTCGCCCCACGCTCGAGGGACCATTCGGGACCCACCCCACATCGCCGCACCACGCCTGGGGGATGGGAGCGGGCTCCATGCCAGGGAGGCATGGGGCTCTCAGCGCTCCCCCAGGTCCAACCCGTGACACTCTCACGTAATAATGAGTGGGCTGTATACACCCGGAGCCCCCCGAGGACGCGGAGGGGTTCTTGTTGGAAATATTCCCTAGAGGCAATAATAAAAGTAGTTATTATTATATTTCCTTGTTCAATGATAATCGTTTATTATCCATGCTATAATTGTATTGATTGGAAACACCGATACATGTGTGGATACATAGACAACACTGTGTCCCTAGTATGCCTCTAGTAGACTAGCTTGTTGATCAAAGATGGTCAAGGTTTCCTAGCCATGGACATGAGATGTCATTTGATAACAGGATCACATCATTAGGAGAATGATGTGATGGACAAGACCCAAAATATGAACATAGCATATGATCGTGTCAGTTTATTGCTATTGTTTTCTGCATGTCAAGTATCTGTTCCTATGACCATGAGATCATGCAACTCACTAACACCGGAGGAGTACCTTGTGTGTATCAAACATCACAACGTAACTGGGTGACTATAAAGATGCTCTACAGGTATCTCTGAAGGTGTCTGTTGAGCTGGCATGGATCAAGACTGGGATTTGTTACTCCATGTGACGGAGAGGTATCTCAGGGCCCACTCGGTAATACAACATCACAACAAGCCTTGGAAGCAATGTGACTAAAGTGTTAGCCACGGGATCTTGTATTATGGAACGAGTAAAGAGACTTGTCGGTAACGAGATTGAACTAGGTATAGAGATACCGACGATCGAATCTCGGGCAAGTAACATACCGAAGAACAAAGGGAACAGCATACGGGATTAACTGAATCCTTGACATAGAGGTTCAATCGATAAAGATCTTCATAGAATATGTATGAACCAATATGGGCATCCAGGTCCCGCTATTGGTTATTGACCGTAGAGGTGTCTCGGTCATGTCTACACAGTTCTCGAACCCGCAGGGTCTGCACACTTAAGGTTCGGTGACGTTTCGGTATAGTAGAGTTATGTATGGTGGTGACCGAAGGTTGTTCGAGGTCCCACATGAGATCCTGGACGTCACGAGGAGCTCCGGAATGGTCCGGAGGTAAAGATTGATATATAGGAAGTCCAGTTTTGGTCACCGGAAAAGTTTCGGGTACTTCGGTAGTGTACCGGGAGTGCCGGGAGGGTACCGGGGGACCATCGGGAGGGGTGTCTCGACCCAAAGGACCTCATGGGCTGTGGGGGGAGTCAAACCAGCCCCTAGTGGGCTGTCCGAACCCCCCACTAAGGCCCATGCGGCTAGGGGTGAGAAAAAACCAAAGGTGGAAAGGTGGAAAGGGTTTCCAAGTGGAGAGGAGGAATCCTACTCCTAGTAGGATTGGAGTAGGACTCCTCCACCTCCTATTTCGGCTGAACCCTTGGGGGTTTCAGGCTGCCTCCTCTCCTCCCTCCCTCCTATATATACTAGAGGATTTAGAGGGGAGAGCTAACCCTAATTGCCACATGCTCCCTCTACTTCCTCTAGATCGTTTTCTCCTCTAGTCTAATTTCGGCGGTGCTTAGGCGAAGCCCTGCCGGAATAGTTCCACCACCATCGCCGCCGCGCCGTCGCGCTGCCGGAGAACTCATCTACCTCTTCACTCCCTCTTGCTGGATCAAGAAGGCGGAGATCGTCATCGAGCTGTACGTGTGCTGAACGCGGAGGTGCCGTCCGTTCGGCACTAGATCGGGACGGATCGTGATTAGATCACGGGACGCTCGGCGATTTGGATCGCGAAGACGTTCGACTACATCAACCGCGTTTCTCAACACTTCCCGCTTAGCGATCTACAAGGGTATGTAGATCCACTCTCCCTCTCGTAGATGCTCATCACCATGGATAGATCTTGCGTGTGCGTAGGAAAATTTTTGTTTCCCATGCAACGTTCCCCAACAGTGGCATCATGAGCTAGGTCTATGTGTAGATGAGATCTCGAGTAGAACACAAAGGAGTTTGTGGGCGTTGATATTCATATTGTTTCCTCCCTTGGTCTTTTCTTGATTCGGCGGTATTGTGGGATGAAGCGGCTCGGACCAACATTACTCGTACGGTTACGAGAGACCGGTTCCATCAACTGACAAGTAACTTCGTTGCATAAAGATGGCTGGCGGGTGTCTGTTTCTCCCACTTTAGTCGGATCGGATTTGACAAAGGCGGTGCTTGAGAAGGTTGAATAGCAATTTTTGTATCACCGTTGTGGTTTTTTGTGTAGGTAAGAATTGTTCTTGCTAGATACCCGTAGCAGCCACGGAAAACTTGCAACAACAATTAGAGGATGTCTAACTTGTTTTTGCAGGGTATGTTGTGATGTGATATGGCCAATTACATGATGAGATATATGTGATGTATGAGATGATCATGTATTGTATAGAATATCACGACTTGCATGTCGATGAGTACGGTAACCGGCAGGAGCCATAGGGTTGTCTTTAATTATTTTCGCCATTTTTGCTTTACTTTATCGCTATGAGTTAGCAATAGTTGTGGAAGCAACAGTCGGCGCGACAACCTCATGGCGACACATTGATGGAGATCAAGATGATGGAGATCATGGTGTTATGCCGGTGACGATGGAGATCATGCCGGTGCTTTGGAGATGGAGATCAAAAGCACAAGTTCATGGCCATATCATGTCACTTATGATTTGCGTGTGATGTTAATCCTTTTATGCATCTTATTTTGCTTAGGATGATGGTAGCATTATAAGGTGATCCCTCACTTAAATTTCAAGATAAATTGTGTTCTCCACGAGTGTGCACCGTTGCGAAAGTTCGTCGTTTCGAGACACCACGTGATGATCGGGTGTGATAGACTCTACGTTCGCATACAACGGGTTAAACTTGACGAGCCTAGCATGTACAGACATGGCCTCGGAACACAAGAGACCGAAAGGTCGAACATGAGTCATATAGTAGATATGATCAACATGAAGATGTTCACCATTGAAACCACCTCAACTCACGTGATGATCGGACTTGAGTTGGTGGATTTGGATCATGTGACACTCGAATGACCGGAGGGATGTCAATTTGAGTGGGAGTTTTAAGTAATATGATTACCTAAACTCATTATCTTGAACAATAGTCTAAGTTGTTTTTGCAAAATTTATGTTGTAGATCATGGCTCGCGTAGTAGCACCCCTGAATTTTAATGCGTTCCTAGAGAAAGCTAAGTTTAAAGATGATGGGAGTAACTTTGTGGACTGGGCCCATAATCTAAGGATTATCCTTACGGCTTCCCAAAAAGTTTATGTCCTTGATGCACCGCTTGGTGATCCACCCGCTCCAGTTGAGTCTCCAGACGTTGTGAACGCCTGGCAGGCTCGTTCTGATGATTACTCAATGGTTCAATGTGCAATGTTGTATGGCTTAGAACCGGGACTTCAAAGACATTTTGAACGTCATGGAGCATATGATATGTTCCTAGAGTTGAAGTTTATCTTTCAGAAGAATGCCCGGATCGAGAGGTATGAGACCTCCGATAAGTTCTATGCCTGCAAGATGGAGGAGAACGGGCCTGTCAGTGAACACATACTCAAAATGTCTGGGTATTCCACTCGTCTGGCTGAACTGGGAATGCCCCTTCCAGCAGAGGCGATCACTGACAGAGTTCTTCAATCATTGCCGCCTAGCTACAAAAGCTTCATGTTGAACTATAACATGCACGGGATGAACAAGTCAGTCCCCGAGCTGTTTGTGATGTTGAAAGTCGCTGAGTCTGTGATTCAGAAGGAGCATCAAGTGTTGATGGTTAATAAAACCACTAGTTTCAAGAAGAATGGCAAGGGTAAGAAGGGTAACTCCAAGAAGAGTGGCAAAGCAGTTGCCCCTCCCGTGAAGAAACCCAAGGCTGGACCCAAGCCAGAAACTGAGTGCTTTCATTGCAAGGGAACTGGTCACTGGAAGCGGAACTGCCCCAAGTATTTGGCTGACAAGAAGGCGGCCAACAACAAACAAGGTATATATGATATACATGTTATTGATGTGTACCTTACCAACTCTCCTTGTAGTGCCTGGGTATTTGATACCGGTGCGGTTGCTCACATTTGCAACTCAAAACAGGAACTGCGGAATAGACGGAGGCTGGCAAAGGACAAAGTGACGATGCGCATGGGAAATGGTTCCAAGGTTGATGTGATCGCCGTCGGCACGCTCGCTCTTCGATTACCATCGGGATTAGTGATGAACCTGAATAATTGTTATTTAGTGCCTGCGTTAAGCATGAACATTATATCTAGATCTTGTTTATTGCGAGACGGTTACTCATTTAAATCAGAGAATAATGGTTGTTCTATTTATATGAGTAATATATTTTATGGTCATGCACCCAATGTGAGGGGTTTATTCTTGTTGAATCTCGATAGTGATGATACACTTGTTCATAACATTGATGCCAAAAGATGTAGAATTGATAATGATAATACCACTTTCTTGTGGCACTGCCGTTTAGGTCATATTGGTGTAAAACGCATGAAGAAGCTCCATGCTGATGGACTTTTGGAGTCACTTGATTTTGAATCACTTAACACATGTGATCCATGCCTCATGGGCAAGATGACTAAGACGCCGTTCTCTAGAACAATGGAACGGGCAAGTGACTTGTTGGAAATCATACATACTGATGTGTGTGGTCCGATGAGCATTGAGGCGCGCGGTGGATATCATTATTTTCTCACCTTCACTGATGGCTTAAGTAGATATGGGTATATTTACTTAATGAAACACAAGTCTGAAACGTTTGAAAAGTTCAAGCAATTTCAGAGTGAAGTTGAGAATCATCGTAACAAGAAGATTAAATTCCTACGATGTGATCGAGGAGGAGAATATCTGAGTTATGAGTTTGGCAGTCACTTAAGACAGTGTGGATTTGTTTCACAATTGACACCGCTTGGAACACCACAGCGTAATGGTGTGTTCGAACGTCGTAATTGAACCTTATAGGATATGGTGCGATCTATGATGTCTCTTGCCGATTTGCCACTATCGTTTTGGGGTTATGCATTAGAGACAGATGCATTCACTTTAAATAGGGCACCATCGAAATCCGTTGAGACGACGCCATATGAACTGTGGTTTGGCCAGAAGCCAAAGTTGTCATTTCTTAAAGTTTGGGGATGTGATGCTTATGTCAAAAAGCTTCAGCCTGAAAAGCTGGAACCCAAAACGGAGAAATGCGTCTTCATAGGATACGCAAAAGAGACAGTTGGGTATACCTTCTATCTCAGATCCAAAGGCAAAGTGTTTGACGCCAAAAACAGAACATTTCTTGAGAAAGAGTTTCTCTCGAAAGAATTGAGTGGGAGGAAGATAGAACTTGATGAGGTTGTTGAACCTTTACTTCAACCAGAGAGTGGCGCAGCACAGAAAGATGTTTCTGTAGAGCCTACATCAGTTGAAGAGGAAGTTAATGATGATGATCATGAAGCTTCGGATCAAGTTGCTATCGAACCTCGTAGGTCGACAAGGACGCGTACTGCTCCTGAGTGGTACGGCAACCCTGTCTTAGATGTCATGTTGTTGGACAACGATGAACCTACGAGCTATGGTGAAGCGATGATGGGCCCGGATTCCGAGAAATGGTTAGAGGCCATGAAATCCGAGATGGGATCCATGTATGAAAACAAAGTATGGGCTTTGGAAGTATTACCTGAAGGGCGTAAGGCCATTCAGAACAAATGGATCTTTAAGAGGAAGATGGACGCGGACGGTAATGTCACCGTCTATAAAGCTCGACTTGTGGCAAAGGGTTTTTCACAAGTTCAAGGAGTTGACTACGATGAGACCTTCTCACCCGTAGAGATGCTTAAGTCCGTCAGAATCATGTTAGCAATAACTGCCTTTTTCGATTGTGAAATTTGGCAAATGGATGTCAAAACAGCGTTCCTCAACGGTTTCCTTGAGGAAGAGTTGTTTATGATGCAACCAGAAGGATTTGTCGATTCAGAGAATGCTGACAAAGTTTGCAAACTCAAGTGATCCATTTATGGACTGGTGCAAGCATCTCGGAGTTGGAATAAGCGCTTTGATGAGGTGATCAAAGCGTTTGGGTTTATACAAGTTTACGGAGAAGCTTGTATTTACAACAAAGTGAGTGGGAGCTCTATGGCGTTTCTAATATTATATGTAGATGACATATTGCTGATTGGAAACAATATAGAAATGTTGGAAAGCGTGAAGGAATATTTGAACAAGAGGTTTTCAATGAAGGACCTAGGAGAAGCTGCTTTCATATTAGGCATCAAGATCTATAGAGATAGATCGAGACGCTTAATAGGACTTTCACAGAGCACATACCTTGACAAAGTTTTGAAGAAGTTCAAAATGGATCAGTCCAAGAAGGGGTTCTTGCCTGTATTGCAAGGTGTGAAGTTGAGTAAGACTCAATACCCAGTGACTGCAGAAGTTAGAGAAAAGATGAGTGTCGTCCCCTATGCTTCAGCCATAGGCTCTATCATGTATGCAATGCTGTGCACAAGACCCGATGTCAGCCTTGCCATAAGTATGGCCGGAAGGTTTCAAAGTGATCCATGAGTGGAACACTGGACGGCGGTCAAGAATATCCTGAAGTACCTGAAAAGGACTAAGGACATGTTTCTCGTTTATGGAGGTGGTCAAGAGCTCGTCGTAAAGGGTTACGTCGATGCAAGCTTTGACACTAATCCGGATGACTCTAAGTCGCAAACCGGATACGTATTCATTCTCAATGGGGGTGTGGGAAGCTGGTGCAGTTCCAAGCAAAGCGTGGTAGCTGATTCTACCTGCGAAGCGGAGTACATCGCTGCCTCGGAGGCGGCAAAGGAAGGTGTCTGGATGACGCAGTTCATGACAGATCTTGGACTAGTGCCTAGTGCACTAAACCCAATGACTCTGTTCTGTGACAACACTGGTGCCATTGCTCTAGCCAAGGAATCAAGGTTTCATAAGAGGACCAGACACATAAAGCGACGTTTCAATTCCATCTGCGATTACATCAAGGAGGACAACATAAATATTTGCAAAGTACACACGGATCTAAATGTTGCAGATCCGATGACTAAACCTCTTCCAAGGGCTAAACATGATCAACACCAGAACTGTATGGGTGTTAGATTCATTACAATGTAAATCACATAGTGATGTGAGCTAGATTATTGACTCTAGTGCAAGTGGGAGACTGTTGGAAATATGCCCTAGAGGCAATAATAAAAGTAGTTATTATTATATTTCCTTGTTCAATGATAATCATTTATTATCCATGCTATAATTGTATTGATTGGAAGCACCGATACATGTGTGGATACATAGACAACATTGTGTCCCTAGTATGCCTCTAGTAGACTAGCTTGTTGATCAAAGATGGTCAAGGTTTCCTAGCCATGGACATGAGATGTCATTTGATAACAGGATCACATCATTAGGAGAATGATGCCTAATGATGTGATGGACAAGACCCAAAATATGAACGTAGCATATGATCGTGTCAGTTTATTGCTATTGTTTTCTGCATGTCAAGTATCTGTTCCTATGACCATGCAATCATGCAACTCACTGACACCGGAGGAGTACCTTGTGTGTATCAAACGTCACAACGTAACTGGGTGACTATAAAGGTGCTCTACAGGTATCTCCGAAGGTGTCTGTTGAGCTGGCATGGATCAAGACTGGGATTTGTTACTCCGTGTGACGGAGAGGTATCTCAGGGCCCACTCGGTAATACAACATCACAACAAGCCTTGCAAGCAATGTGACTAAAGTGTTAGCCACGGGATCTTGTATTATGGAACGAGTAAAGAGACTTGTCGGTAACGAGATTGAACTAGGTATAGAGATACCGACGATCGAATCTCGGGCAAGTAACATACCGAAGAACAGAGGGAACAACATACGGGATTAACTGAATCCTTGACATAGAGGTTCAACCGATAAAGATCTTCGTAGAATATGTAGGAACCAATATGGGCATCCAGGTCCCGCTATTGGTTATTGACCGTAGAGGTGTCTCGGTCATGTCTACATAGTTCTCGGACCCGCAGGGTCTGCACACTTAAGGTTCGGCGATGTTTCGGTATAGTAGAGTTATGTATGGTGGTGACCGAAGGTTGTTCGAGGTCCCAGATGAGATCCTGGATGTCATGAGAAGCTCCGGAATGGTCCGGAGGTAAAGATTGATATATAGGAAGTCCTGTTTTGGTCACCGGAAAAGTTTCGGGTACTTCGGTAGTGTACCGGGAGTGCCGGGAGGGTACCGGGGGACCATCGGGAGGGGTGTCTCGACCCAAAGGACCTCATGCGCTGTGGGAGGAGTCAAACCAGCCCCTAGTGGTTTGGCCGAACCCCCCACTAAGGCCCATGCGGCTAGGGGTGGGAAAACCCAAAGGTGGAAAGGTGGAAAGGGTTTCCAAGTGGAGAGGAGGAATCCTACTCCTAGTAGGATTGGAGTAGGACTCCTCCACCTCCTATTTCGGCCGAACCCTTGGGGGTTTGAGGCTGCCTCCTCTCCTCCCTCCCTCCTATATATACTAGAGGATTTAGAGGGGAGAGCTAACCCTAATTGCCACATGCTCCCTCTACTTCCTCTAGATCGTTTTCTCCTCTTGTCTAATTTCGGCGGTGCTTAGGCAAAGCCCTGCCGGAATAGTTCCACCACCATCGCCGCCGCGCCGTCGCGCTGCCGGAGAACTCATCTACCTCTCCGCTCCCTCTTGCTAGATCAAGAAGGCGGAGATCATCATCGAGCTGTACGTGTGCTGAACGCGGAGGTGCCGTCTGTTCGGCGCTAGATCGGGACGGATCGTGATTAGATCGCGGGACGCTCGGCGATTTGGATCGCGAAGACGTTTGACTACATCAACCACGTTTCTCAACGCTTCCCGCTTAGCGATCTACAAGGGTATGTAGATCCACTCTCCCTCTCATAGATGCTCATCACCATGGATAGATCTTGCGTGTGCGTAGGAAATTTTTTGTTTCCCATGCAACGTTCCCCAACAGTTCCATCCCACGCCCAAGTGGAAGCCCCATGCTCCGCGCTGGCAGACAGCACTGCTTCCCAATGCCTATGCCCACGTAATGTGGAAGCCCTACGCTCCACGCTGGGGAGATTAGTCTAGACGCCGGACGCGGCTGTTCTTTGCCCTTTCTTGTATTCGAATTTGCCACTTTCTGGAATAAACTTTGGAGTTTTTGCGATTTTCTCCTGGAAACAAAAAGGGGGGTTGTTTTTTCCGGTAACAATTTCCGTTTGGTATCTCGCTTTCTTTGGGAGGTTCGGCAGCTGTCGGGGCCCGCCACCCTCGCGATCGACCCAGAGCGGAGGGTGGGCGAACGCACCTACCCTACCGAGGCACAAACCCTTGGGCGCTTGCGAGGGGCGATCATCCGGGCCGACAGGAGCTTCTTGACAAAAACATACAACGTCACGCACCATACAACACGGGGGCATCCTCAGAGGTCCCTCCAAAAACGCGCTCAAGTCGCCACAGGGCCGCGCTCATGACCCTGGCGAGCGAGCACAAAGACTACTCATGGACACACGCCGTCGTCATCCCCTACGTCGTCGCCGTCGCGGCCGGGCTCGCGGCCCCCGGCTCCGCCATGGTCCTCCGGTTCCTCGGAAGAGAATTCCGTGATCAAGTCCTCCACGTGGTCCTCCACCCACCCGCCCAGGGCGCCTCGGATCACTTCAGGCACCGGGGCAAGCACCGCCCCGAAGTCAAAGTGCGGGTCAAGGCGAAGGAGGTGGCTGAAGACGTGCGAAGCCGCCCGCGCGAGGAGGTCGCGGCGCTTCTCCTCCACGAGCTCGCGGATCTTCTCCGCACCCCCCCACAAGGCACTCCATGATCCTGGAGAAGAAGCCCAGGTACCCTGCGTCATCTGGAACCAAGGGGCTCGAGACGCTCGCGCCGCAGATGTCGCTCAAGGCCCGGTTGGCCCTCTTCTTGAGGGACTGGAACATCTGGGAGCGCGTGTGCTGGAGGCCACAAGCACGTTCCGCCTCATCCGAAGCCTTCTCCGCCAGGGAAGCAATGCCCTTTACTTGTTTATAGAGAAAAGCTAGCTCGGCCTCGGCGACAGCCTGGGCATCCATCACGGCTCGCCGGCGTCGCTCCTGTTGGTCTAACCTTTTCTTGAGGACATCAACCTCGCCTTTCAGGTGGTCGCGTCGCTTGCAGTAATGGGACTCCTGGAGCTTCAGCTTCGCGCGATAGTCCTGGAGAAGGGAACGCCAAGCCTCTGCCACCTTGTTGTCGACCTCCTCTTGGAACCTCGCCTCGCGGGAGGCAAGGGAGTCCTCGGCAAGGGACACCTGGTGTTCCCTCACCTCCAGACTCTCATGCTCCAGGCTCTGCTCCAGCGCTTCCATCGTCAGCACCTCCTCAGGAATGCAGGGCCCCGTGCTGCCGGTGCGCGGCTCGGTCGTCATCGCGTCAAGAGCGGCCCTGTGAACCTGGACTCGCCTTTCAAGGGTGGCGTTGGAGGCTTCTATCGGATTTCGGGCTCCACAAAACCCTCAAGGTTCGAACACAGGGGCGTGTGCGAAGATCCCCTGCAGCCTCGCCCTACCTAGCTCACTACACAATGATTACTACGACGAACTCGTGCGAAAACGAGGAAGAAGATGCACACGGCGATTTACCTAGGTTTGGGCCGCTGCGAAGCGTAATACCCTACTCCTGCTTTGGTGGATTGCCTCTCGAGGAGGTGTGGTGGATGAACGAGTACAGTGGTGAGGAGCCTCGCGAGGCACTCGAGTGGTGTTCTTGGCTCTTTGCCTTGTCTGTTGTCCCCTCGCTCTGTCGTCCTCTCCTACGGTGTAACCTAGCCTCTATATATCAGTGGCCCGGGTCCTCTTCCCTTATCGCAATGGCGGGAAGGGATCCCATAACGGCCAAATTTGAAGGGGGACAGGAGTACATCCCCGCCCTATCCAAAGGTGGTCTTCGCCTGCAAAGTGGCTGTCGATGATACAGAGGTGGGCTCAGCGATGACATCCGCCCAGCGGGGCTCATGGTCGTGGTCTTGTTGCACCGGAATGGAAACCTCTGGGGGGCGCTTTGGGAACCCGCGTACGTCCTTGCTCCCTTTGCACCAAAGGGTAAACGGTACCGCCTAGCGCACCGGCTCCCGCCTGTCTTTCCTTGCGTCATCCTTGACTCCTGAGGCCAGGCTCTGCATAGAGATCTTCGCCGCTCCAGAGGGGGCCTGAAGATCCTTCGCTGATCTTGGTGCTGTCTCCCTCGTGAGCTCGGGTCCTCGCGAGGGCCTTGTCTTGAGTGAAGTCGCGCCAGGCCGTGCTTGGCTGACGAGGCGGGCCATGCCCTGGGCTGGAGGCAGGCAGGTCTGGGTACCCCCGTTCCCAGAACGCTGACAGTAGCCCCCGGGCCCAAGGCGCGCTCAAGCTGGCTTCTGGGTGAAGCCGCTGAGGAAGGCCCGAAGCGCCGCGATCCCCAAACATCTGCGGGCCAGGACTGGCGCGCGTCGAGCGCCTGGGCGGCGACGCCCCCGCTCCCCGAGGTTGTCAGGAACCGTCCCAAGTCAAACTGATGCGACACCCGTGTGCAACGCCGGCCATCATTGCCCTTCCTTGAATGCTGCTGCTCCCTCGGGTTTCCACTCATCGGGCCACGTAGACGTGACCCGACAATCGGCAGGCGAGGCGACGCGGATGGGATTGCACCGATCGAACCGCCCCGTGGCGCCCGAGAGGCGCACGACGCCTGCCCTCCCACGATGCTTTGCGGCTGCAGTTACGCCTATAAATCTGCCCCGCCCCTGGGGGGGCATTGCAGTTTCGAAGTGTCTTCTCGCTCCCATCGCTCCACAGAAAAATCCTCTCCTCCTCCTTGCTTCCCCCCTCCCATGGCGTCTGGAGGAAGTGCTGCGGGCGCGGGGAAGCGTGCGGGACCATCGACTGCTTCGTCCCCTTCCGGAGGCAGCAGCAGGGGGCCTTCGGGGCCGACGCAAGTTCGCCGGCGCTGGGCCATGGTCGATGAGTGAGTATTCCGCCGCCTCCTTCTTTCTTAGTTGTCTCGTCCCGTGCGCCGGACCTGATCCTTTCCTTCTTCCAGGGTGCCTAAGGCCAAGAAACGCAGGCTCGGCGAACTCCAGGAGGAGGTGGACGCGCTGTGGGCCCAGCTGGCGACCGCCGAGGCCGCCTTCCAAGCTGCCCTCAGGGTTGAAGCAGAGGCCAGGGCGGAGCTGGCGTCCCTCCAGTCCCAGGTTAAGGAGGCAGCCGACGCTGTGCAGGCCGCCCAGGATGAGGCAGCGCATGCCAAGATGCTGGAATCCCTGCGCGCCGAGTAGTATCTTGACATCGCCCGCCGCGCGGCCGGCGTGGTGAGCCAGTTCGTCGGGGATGCCCCCGCGCTGCCGTGCGCGCATGGCGACGGGGGCTATGTTGACTTCTTCCGGAGGGTGGTGGAGGTGCTGGAGACCGGCGTCTCCCGTGTGAACGCGGATAGCGAGGCCGACGTGCGCGACCTCCTGGACCTCGCCCTGACCCGCATCTTCTCCAACTTGCGCCGTCACACCCCGGAGCTCGACCTCCAACGCGTCGGGGAGTGGGTGGCTGACGAGCTCCAGCGGCCCCTCTGGGACGAGGTGCGGCCGCACGTGGAGTCCCTGGTGGAGCGGTTCATCCAGGTACCCACCTCCAGCGGGGAGGACGATTCCGGCGCCGAGGCGGCCGGTGGCGCGGGCGGCGACAGCGACTCCTCCCTCTAGGCATCCCCAATTTCCCTTTCATGGTTCCTGTAATCTTTAAGAAGAACTCGGCCCCGGAGGGCGTTAGCCTTTTGCGTATTACCTTCATCTCCATCCTTCCCCTTTTTTTAAACCGCTGGTCGCCTGCTTGTCATGACGTGACTTAGTTTCTTTGCGCGGGGCTTGGCATCGACGCCACTGCGGCCTGGGGACGGCGGCCGGCTGGGCCGTCACGAGGTGTCCTCTCCTGAGGGGCTACTTGTTGGGGAACGTTGCATGGAAAACAAAAAATTTCTACGCACACGCAAGATCTATCCATGGAGATGCATAGCTACGAGAGGGGGAGTGTGTCTACGTACCCTCGTAGACCGTAAGCGGAAGCGTTAGAACAACGCGGTTGATGTCGTCGAACAACTTCACGATCCAACCGACCGAGCACCGAATGTACGGCACCTCCGCGTTCAGCACACGTTCAGCTCGGTGACGTCCTCGACTTCTTGATCCAGCAAGACGGCGAGGTAGTGGATGAGTTCCGGCAGCACGATGGCGTGGTGACGGTGATGGTGATGCTATCTCCGCAGGGCTTCGCCCAACCACTGCGAAAATATGACCGAGGGACGGAACTGTGGAGGGGGGCGCCGCACACAGCTAAGACAATGTTGTGTCTCCTTTGGGGCGCCCCCTCTCCTCTATTTATATATGTGTAGGGGCTTGGAGTAGAAGGAATACTGCCACGTGAACAGTAACCATGAATAGTACACACGTGGACTTGGACTCCAAAGTCCAATCCTATTCCTACTAGGACTCTCCCTTTTTCCTTCCCTAGCTGCGTGGGCTTTTGAGGACTTGGTGCGCCTGGCCCAATAAGGCCAGGGCGCCTCCCCTTAGCCCATGCCAGCCCTTGGGACGTGGTGGACCCACTTGTGGACTTCCGGAATCCTCCGGAACCTTCTGGAAACTTCCCGGTACAATACCAAAAAAACTGCACCTTTTTCCGGAACCCAAAATATGACTTCCCATATATAAATCTTTACCTCTCGGCCATTCCGAGACTCCTCGTGACGTCCGGGATCTCATCCGGGACTCCGAACAATATTCGGTTACCAATTCACAGAACTCATATAACACTATATCGTCAACAAACGTTAAGGGTGCGGACCCTACGGGTTCGGGAATGATGTAGACATGACTGAGACGCCTCTCCGGTCAATAACCAATAGCGGAACCTGGATGCTCATATTGATTCCTACATATTCCACAAAGATCTTATCGGTCGAACCGCAATGACAACATACGTAATTCCCTTTGTCCGTCGGTATGTTACTTGCCCGAGATTCGATCGTCGGTATCTTCATACCTAGTTCAATCTCGTTACCGGCAAGTCTCTTTACTCGTTCCATAATACATCATCCCGTAACTAACTCCTTAGTCACTTTGCTTGCAAGCTTCTTATGATGTGCATTACCGAGAGGGCCCAGAGATACCTCTCCGAAACACGGAGTGACAAATCCCAGTCTCGATCCATGCCAACTCAACGGACACCTTCGGAGATACCTGTAGAGCATCTTTATGATCACCCAGTTACGTTGTGACGTTTGATAGCACACAAGGTATTCCTCGGGTATCCAGGAGTTGCATGACCTCATGGTTTGAGGAACATGTATTTGACATTTCAAGAAAGCAGTAGCAATAAACAGAACGATCATATGCTAAGCTAATGGATGGGTCTTGTCCATCACATCATTCTCCTAATGATGTGATCCCGTTATCAAATGACAACTCATGTCTATGGTTAGGAAACCTTAACCATCTTTGATCAACGAGCTAGTCTAGTAGAGGCTCACTAGGGACACGGTATTTGTTTATGTATTCACACATGTATTTAAGTTTCCGGTCAATACAATTCTAGCATGAATAATAAACCTTTATCATGAACAAGGAAATATAAAATAATAACAACTTTATTATTGCCTCTAGGGCATATTTCCATCCGTCTCCCACTTGCACTAGAGTCAATAATCTAGATTACATAGTAATGAATCTAACACCCATGGAGTCTTGGTGCTGATCATGTTTTGCTCGTGGAAGAGGCTTAGTCAACGGGTCTGCCACATTCAGATCCGTGTGTACTTTGCAAATTTCTATGTCTCCATCCTTGACATATTCACGAATGGAGTTGAAGCGTCTCTTGATGTGTTTGGTCTTCTTGTGAAACCTGGGCTCCTTGGCTATGGCAATTGCTCCAGTGTTGTCACAAAAGATTGTCATTGGACCCGATGCACTAGGTATTACACCTAGATCGGATATGAACTCCTTCATCCAGACTCCTTGATGTGCTGCTTCCGAAGCAGCTATGTATTCCGCTTCACACGTAGATCCCGCCACGACGCTCTGCTTGGAACTGCACCAACTGACAGCTCCACCATTTAATATAAATACGTATCCGGTTTGTGACTTAGAGTCATCCGGATCAGTGTCGAAGCTTGCATCGATGTAACCCTTTACGACGAGCTCTTTGTCACCTCCATAAACGAGAAACATGTCCTTGGTACTTTTTAGGTACTTCAGGATATTCTTGACCGCCGTCCAGTGATCCACTCCTGGATTACTCTGGTACCTCCCTGCCAAACTTATGGCAAGGCACACATCAGGTCTGGTACACAGCATGGCATACATAATAGAACCTATGGCTGAGGCATAGGGAATGACTTTCATTTTCTCTATATCTTCTGCCGTGGTCAGGCATTGAGTCTGACTCAACTTCACACCTTGCAAGATAGGCAAGAACCCTTTCTTTGACTGATCCGTTTTGAACTTCTTCAAAACTTTGTCAAGGTATGTGCTTTGTGAAAGTCCTATCAAGCGTCTTGATCTATCCCTATAGATCTTGATGCCCAATATATAAGCAGCTTCACCGAGGTCTTTCATTGAAAAATTCTTATTCAAGTATCCCTTTATGCCATCCAGAAATTCTATATCATTTCCAATCAACAATATGTCATCCACATATAATATTAGAAATGCTACAGAGCTCTCACTCACTTTCTTGTAAATACAGGCTTCACCGTAAGTTTGTACAAAACCATATGCTTTGATCACCTCATCAAAGTGTATATTCCAACTCCGAGATGCTTGCACCAGTCCATAGATGGATCGATGGAGCTTGCACACTTTGTTAGCACCCTTAGGATCGACAAAACCTTCTGGTTGCATCATATACAACTCTTCTTTGAGAAAACCATTAAGGAATGCAGTTTTGACATCCATTTGCTAGATTTCATAATCATAAAATGCGGCAATTGCTAACATGATTCGGACAGACTTAAGCATTGCTACGGGTGAGAAAGTCTCAATGTAGTCAACCCCTTGAACTTGTCGAAAACCTTTCGCGACAAGTCGAGCTTTGTAGACAGTGATATTACCATCAGCATCTGTCTTCCTCTTAAAAATCCATTTATTCTCAATGGCTTGCCGATCATCGGGCAAGTCCACCAAAGTCCACACTTTGTTCTCATACATGGATCATATCTCAGATTTCATGGCCTCAAGCCATTTGTCGGAATCCGGGCTTATCATAGCTTCTTCATAGTTCGTAGCTGTTGTCTAACAACATAACTTCTAGAACAGGATTACCGTACCACTCTGGTGCGGGACGTACTCTGGTCGACCTACGAAGTTCAGTAGTAACTTGATCTGAAGTTTCATGATCTTTATCATTATCTTCCTCTCTTATTGGTGTAGGCATCATGGGAACAGTTTTCTCTGATGAGCTACTTTCCAATTCGAGAGAAGGTACAATTACCTCATCAAGTTCTACTTTCCTCCCACTCACATCTTTCGAGAGAAACTCCTTCTCTAGAAAGGACCCATTCTTGGCAACAAAGACCTTGCCTTCGGATCTGTGGTAGAAGGTGTACCCAATTATTTCTTTAGGGTATCCTATGAAGACGCACTTCTCCGCTTTGGGTTCGAGCTTATCAGGTTGAAGCTTTTTCACATAAGCATTGCATCCCCAAACTTTAAGAAACGACAGCTTAGGTTTCTTGCCAAACCATAGTTCATATGGTGTCGTCTCAACGGATTTAGACGGTGCCCTATTTAACATGAATGCAGCTGTCTCTAATGCATAACCCCAAAACGATAGTGGCAAATCGATAAGAGACATCATAGAATGCACCATATCCAATAAAGTACGGTTACGATGTTCGGACACACCATTACGCTGTGGTGTTCCAGGTGGCGTGAGTTGTGAAACAATTCCACATTTTCTTAAATGAAAGCCAAACTCGTAACTCAAATATTCGCCTCCGCGATCAGATCGTAGAAACTTTATTTTCTTGTTACGATGATTCTCTACTTCACTCTGAAATTCTTTGAACTTTTCAAATGTTTCAGACTTGTGTTTCATCAAGTAGATATACCCATATCTACTCAAATCATCTGTGAAGGTTAGAAAATAACGATACCCGCCGCGTGCTTCAACATTCATCAGACCGCATACATCGGAATGTATTATTTCCAACAAATCAGTAGCTCGCTCCATTGTTCCGGAGAACAGAGTTTTAGTCATCTTGCCCATGAGGCATGGTTCGCAAGTATCAAATGATTCATAATCAAGAGATTCCAAAAGTCCATCCGCATGGAGTTTCTTCATGCGCTTTACACCAATATGACCTAAACGGCAGTGCCACAAGTATGTTGCACTATCATTATCAACTTTGCATCTTTTGGCATCAATATTATGAATATGTGTATCACTACGATCGAGATTCAACAAGAATAGACCATTCACAAAAGGTGTGTGACCATAAAAGATGTTACTCATATAAATAGAACAACCATTATTCTCTGACTTAAATGAATAACCGTCTCGCAATAAACAAGATCCAGATATAATGTTCATGCTCAATGCTGGCACCAAATAACAATTATTGAGGTCTAAAACTAATCCCGAAGGTAGATGTAGAGGTAGCGTGCCGACGGCGATCACATCAACCTTGGAACCATTCCCGACGCGCATCGTCACCTCGTCCTTAGCCAATCTTCGCTTATTCCGTAGCTCCTGTTTCGAGTTACAAATATGAGCAACCGAACCAGTATCAAATACCCAGGCGCTACTGCGAGCATTAGTGAGGAACACATCAATAACATGTATATCAAATATACCTTTGCTCACTTTGCCATCCTTCTTATCCGCCAAATACTTGGGGCAGTTCCGCTTCCAGTGACCAGTCCCTTTGCAGTAGAAGCACTCTGTTTCAGGCCTGGGTCCAGCTTTGGGTTTCTTCGTGGGAGCGGCAACTTGCTTACCGTTCTTCTTGAAGTTCCCCTTCTTTCCCTTGCCCTTTTTCTTGAAACTAGTGGTTTTGTTAACCATCAACAGTTGATGCTCCTTCTTGATTTCTACCTCCGCTGATTTCAGCATCGCGAAGAGCTCAGGAATTGTCTTCTCCATCCCTTGCATATTATAGTTCATCACGGAGCCTTTATAGCTTGGTGGCAGTGACTGAAGAACTCTGTCAATAACACTCTCAACCGGAAGATCAATTCCCAGCTGAGTCAAGTGGTTGTGGTACCCAGACATTTTGAGTATGTGTTCACTGACAGAACTGTTCTCCACCATCTTACAGCTAAAGAACTTGTTGGAGACTTCATATCTCTCAACCCGGGCATTAGCTTGAAATATCAATTTCAGCTCTTGGAACATTTCATATGCTCCGTGGCGTTCAAAACGCTTTTGCAGTCCCGGTTCTAAGCCGTAGGGCATGGCACACTGAACTATCGAGTAGTCATCAGATCGAGCCTAAGAGGCGTTCACAACGTCTGCAGTAGCTCCTGCAGCAGGTCCATCACCTAGCGGTGCATCAAGGACATAATTCTTCTGTGCAGCAATGAGGATAATCCTCAAGTTACGGACCCAGTCCGTTTAGTTGCTACCATCATCTTTCAACTTAGCTTTCTCTAGGAACGCATTAAAATTCAACGGAACAGTAGCATGGGCCATTTATCTACAACATAGATATGCAAAGAAACTATCAAGACTAAGTTCAAGATAAATTAAGTTCAATTAATCAAATAACTAATGAACTCCCACTTAAATTAACATCCCTCAAGTTAACTAAGTGATACATGATCCAAATCAACTAGCCCAAGTCCGATCATCACGTGAGATGGGATAGTCATCAATGGTGAACATCTCCATGTTGATCATATCTACTATATGACTCATGTTCGACCTTTCGGTCTCCAGTGTTCCGAGACCATGTCTGTACATGCTAGGCTCGTCAAGTTTAACCCAAGTATTCTGCTTGTGTAAAACTGGCTTACACCCTTTGTATGTGAACGTAGAATCTATCACACCCGATCATCACGAGGTGCTTCGAAACGACAAACTTTAGCAATGGTGCATACTCGGGGAGAACACTTTTATCTTGAAATTTAGTGAAGGGATCATCTTATAATGCTACCGTCGTTCTAAGCAAAATAAGATGCATCAAGGATAAACATCACATGCAATCAAAATATGTGACATGATATGGCCACCATCTTGTGCTTTTCATCTCCATCTCCAAAGCATCGTCATGATCTCCATCGTCACTGGCTCGACACCTTGATCTCCATCGTTGCGTCGTGGTCGTCTCGCCAACTATTGCTTCTACAACTATTGCTAACGCATAGCGATAAAGTAAAGCAATTACATGGCGCTTGCATTTCATACAATAAAGAGACAACCATAAGGCTCCTGTCGGTTGCCGATAAATTACAAAACATGATCATCTCATACAATAACGTATATCACATCATGTCTTGACTATATCACATCACAGCATACCCTGCAAAAACAAGTTAGACGTCCTCTACTTTGTTGTTGCAAGTTTTACGTGGCTGCTACGGGCTTCTAGCAAGAACCGTTCTTACCTACGGCACAAAACCACAACGGTGATTTATCAAGTTTGTTGTTTTAACCTTCAACAAGGACCGGCCGCAGTCAAATTCGATTCAACTAAAGTAGGAGAAACTGACACCCGCCAGCCACCTTTATGCAAAACAAGTTGCATGTCTGTCGGTGGAACCGGTCTCATGTACGTGGACATGTAAGGTTGGTCCGGGCCGCTTCATCTTACAATACCGCCGAATCAAAATAAGACGTTGGTGGTAAGCAGTATGACGATCACCGCCCACAACTCTTTGTGTTCTACTCGTGCATATCATCTACGCATAGACCTGGCTCATGATGCCACTGTTGGGGAACGTTGCATGGAAAACAAAAATTTTCTACGCACACGCAAGATCTATCCATGGAGATGCATAGCTACGAGAGGGGGAGTGTGTCTACGTACCCTCGTAGACCGTAAGCGGAAGCGTTAGAACAACGCGGTTGATGTCGTCGAACAACTTCACGATCCAACCGACCGAGCACCGAACGTACGGCACCTCCGCGTTCAGCACACGTTCATCTCGGTGACGTCCTCGACTTCTTGATCCAGCAAGACGGCGAGGTAGTGGATGAGTTCCGGCAGCATGACGGCGTGGTGACGGTGATGGTGATGCTATCTCCGTAGGACTTCGCCCAAGCACTGCGAAAATATGACCGAGGGACGGAACTGTGGAGGGGGGCGCTGCACACGGCTAAGACAATGTTGTGTCTCCTTTGGGGCGCCCCCTCTCCTCTATTTATATATGTGTAGGGGCTTGGAGTAGAAGGAATAGTGCCACGTGAACAGTAACCGTGAATAGTACACACGTGGACTTGGACTCCAAAGTCCAATCCTATTCCTACTAGGACTCTCCCTTTTTTCCTTCCCTACCTGCGTGGGCTTTTGAGGACTTGGTGCGCCTGGCCCAATAAGGCCAGCGCGCCTCCCCTTAGCCCATGCCAGCCCTTGGGACGTGGTGGACCCACTTGTGGACTTCCGGACTCCTCCGGAATCCTCCGGAACCTTCTGGAAACTTCCCGGTACAATACCGAAAAAACTGCACCTTTTTCCGGAACCCAAAATATGACTTCCCATATATAAATCTTTACCTCTCGACCATTCCGAGACTCCTCGTGACGTCCGGGATCTCATCCGGGACTCCGAACAATATTCGGTTACCAATTCACATAACTCATATAACACTATATCGTCAACAAACGTTAAGGGTGCGGACCCTACGGGTTCGGGAATGATGTAGACATGACTGAGACGCCTCTCCGGTCAATAACCAATAGCGAAACCTGGATGCTCATATTGATTCCTACATATTCCACAAAGATCTTATCGGTCGAACCGCAATGACAACATACGTAATTCCCTTTCTCCGTCGGTATGTTACTTGCCCGAGATTCGATCGTCGGTATCTCCATACCTAGTTCAATCTCGTTACCGGCAAGTCTCTTTACTCGTTCCGTGATACATCATCCCGTAACTAACTCCTTAGTCACTTTGCTTGCAAGCTTCTTATGATGTGCATTACCGAGAGGGCCCAGAGATACCTCTCCGAAACACGGAGTGACAAATCCCAGTCTCGATCCATGCCAACTCAACGGACACCTTCGGAGATACCTGTAGAGCATCTTTATGATCACCCAGTTACGTTGTGACGTTTGATACCACACAAGCTATTCCTCCGGTATCCGGGAGTTGCATGATCTCATGGTTTGAGGAACATGTATTTGACATTTCAAGAAAGCAGTAGCAATAAACAGAACGATCATATGCTAAGCTAACGGATGGGTCTTGTCCATCACATCATTCTCCTAATGATGTGATCCCATTATCAAATGACAACTCATGTCTATGGTTACGAAACCTTAACCATCTTTGATCAACGAGCTAGTCTAGTAGAGGCTCACTAGGGACACGGTATTTGTTTATGTATTCACACATGTATTTAAGTTTCCGGTCAATACAATTCTAGCATGAATAATAAACCTTTATCATGAACAAGGAAATATAAAATAATAACAACTTTATTATTGCCTCTAGGGCATATTTCCATCACTACTTGCGGCCGCTGCTCCCCGGGTTCGTGGCCTTGCTGCTCGTCGTGGTAGGGTCCCTTCCCTCGTGCCATTTTTCCTGACGCCTTAGGCCTCAGGTGCCTCGGTGGCCGCGCATGGTGGCCTACAGTACCTACATCCTCACATTAGTGCGCACAACCCTTATCCCGCCCTCGGGTCGTCATTAGATCGGGAGGCTCTTGCTTGGTTCGGTAGTGTACTTAGCTTGTAGGGTGGTGACGATCTCGTGCCTCGCGAGGCGCGGTCGGGTTGTCCAGATAGTCCGCGGTTCCTCCTGGGGCGCTTCCTCCTTATTTGTGGGACGGTTTGGGGGCCCTTTCGGCACTCTGTGTCTACAGGCCCCAGTCCCGCACATTTCTCGACCACCGTAAGGGACATCCGGATCTCCAGGACGCAACTACGGGGTGAGGCCTCGACACCCTTGATACCGACCGGATCGCCAGGACGACATCAAGGGGGCGAGGGGCTATATGACCGGTAAGGCTCCTGAGGCACGCTGCTCAGGATCCCCCTTTGACGCTCAAGCAGCTCTACGTCAGTAGGTCCTAGTCCCGCACATTCCTCGACCACCGTAATGTACGTCCGGATCACCAGGACGCAACTACGAGGTGAGGCCTCGACACCCTTGATGCCAACCGGATCGCCAGGACGACATCAAGGGGCGAGTGGCTATATGACCGGTAAGGCTCCTGAGGCGCATTGCTCAGGAGCCCCCTTTGACGCTCGAGCGACCCCCATTCCGTCCTGCCGGCTGCTGCCTCAGGGGGCATTGGGGCCTCCCGAGGCTCCATGCTGCGGTGCCGCGCTGTGGTCGCAGCCCCCGAGTAGGGGTCGACCACCAAAAGATGCAAGCCCCTGAGGCGACAGGGCCTTGCTATCCAGCTTCGAGGCACCTCGGGGAGGGCCGGAGCACACATGCCTTTCCGAAACACCAATTCAGAGAAAGATACTCCAAGACCGAAAAAATGAGAGAACGATGAGAGAAAAGTCCCTGCCCCTTTTTCTTTTAAAAATAGAGTTCCAGAATTCTCAAACTTCATTCCAAAAAGTGGCAATTCGAACACCAAAAAGAAGCAAGCAACTGCCATGTCCGGCACCTAGGCAAGTCTTCGTCTTCGTCTTCCCCCAGCGCGGAGCGTAGGGCATCCACGTTGCGTGGGCATAGCCATTGGTGGGCAGTGTTGTCCGCCAGCGCGGAGCATGGGGCTTCCACTTGGGCATGGGATGGAACCCCTCCGCGTCCTTGGGGGGCTCCGGGCGTATATAGCCCACTCATTATTACGTGAGAGTGTCACGGCCGTAGATAGCTGGGCAAGCCCCCAGGCGCACAGCCCGGTTGCTCCCAACTCCGTCAAGAGCCATCCCGTGCATTTCTGCTCGGTTGCGCGCCCTTATGACCCAAACCCGAATGCATTGTTCCCCGCGTAGCCGCAGCATTGCGCTCTCGCAGCCCAAACAGGAGCGCAATGCATCCGGTGCAGCCATAAAGGTGTTTTGTCTATGAAGCCGCCTCGTGAAGCGTCAGGGCGCTGGCCTGACAGTGTCCCGAGGGCCTCGTGAGGCCCGGCCTCCCGAGGCTGCGCTGGCGCTCCAGTTGTCGCGGGTGGCCCGCGCTACTTGTGTCTTGCTACTCCCCCCAGGCCGTTACTTCTGAGGCCTTGAGGCTTGGCTCGGTGTTGCTTGCTCGCGAGGACGACGGCTTGCGCCGCGCCTCACGGGAACGGGAGCGACCTCCGTCTTTCCCCCGCTCGCGTTGTCCAGGCTAGGTGCTCCGTTGGTAGGATCCCCCAGGCCCGGCTCAGGGAGGACGCCCAGGGTACCCCCTACTCTTGGGGGCGTTGGCGCCTGCGACAGGCACCTGATCCATCCCACCGTCTGGAGGTACGACGTAGCTTGGTACATAGGGCTCTACATAAGGGCCCGGTTCTCCTCCTGAGCCACGCGGCGGGGCGCCGCCCTGTGCGCGCAGCCCGCAGACCCTTCTGCGACGAGCCTCATCTCGAAGTTGCTTACCTCTGCCACCGCCGCTGGGTGGGCCGCGTGCTTCCTGGCGTGGATTGTTGCCTTGGCGATCCGACGCGCCCTCGCCGTGGTTGCTTGTTTGTCCGGACGCCTGCGCCACCTGCTCCCTGCGCAGGATGGTGTACTCCCGCCTGGTTAACCCAGGCTGTTGACGGTCCGCAGGGTCACGTGGGCGCGCGTCGGTGCGCTCGTGGGGCGCCCCGTTGTTTCCTCTGAGCGCTCCGTCGTCGGGGCCGGGCTGCACCCCAAAACCAGTCACCGGAATTCGGAGGAGAAGGAGCACGGCGTGTGGCGGGCCCTGCTCGGGCTCGCCAAGGGCCTGAGGGGGGACGCCGTTGGCAGGCTTGGCGGCAGGCGCGGCGAACGAGCCCCCGGCGCCTGACGCCTTCGACCTTGAAGAAGAGTGAGGAGCCATGGCCCTCCGTGCGACGTTGACTAGCTCTACGATGTGGTCGGCCCATGCGTCGAAGCCCCCGTGCGTCAGGCGGTGGCCGAGCATCTCGCTTGCCATCAGCAGCGCATCGTGCGCGTCGAGGCCTCCCACGTAGGTGCGATGCGACGCCGGTGCCAGGGGCGCCGCCCGTCCGCCGTGTGTTTGGACGGCGCGAGAAGCGACGATGGTGGAGACGACACTGACGGCTTGATACTGACCGCCCAGCGTCGTGCCTCGCGAGGCGCTCGAGTGGTGTTCTTGGCTCTTTGCCTTGTCTGTTGTCCCCCCGCTCTGTCGTCCTCTCCTAAGGTGTAACCTAGCCTCTATATATCAGCGGCCCGGGTCCTCTTCCCTTATCGCAATGGCGGGAAGGGATCCCACAACAACCAAATTTGAAGGGGGACAGGAGTACATCCCCGACCTGTCCAAAGGTGGTCTTCGCCTACAAAGTGGCTGTCGATGATGCAGAGGTGGGCTCGGCGATGACATCCGCCCAGCGGGGCTCGTGGTCGTGGTCTTGTTGCAACGGAATGGAAACCTCTGGGGGGCGCTTTGGGAACCCGCGTACGTCCTTGCTCCCTTTGCACCAAAGGGGAACTGTACCGCCTAGCGCGTCGGCGCCCGCCTGTCCTTCCTTTCATCATCCTTGACTCCTGAGGCCGGGCTCTGCATAGAGATCTCCGCCGCTCCGGAGGGGGCCTGAGGATCCTTCGCTGATCTTGGTGCTGTCTCCCTCGTGAGCTCGGGTCCTCGCGAGGGCCTTGTCTTGAGTGAAGTCGCGCCAGGCCGTGCTTGGCTGACGAGGCGGGCTATGCCCTGGGCCGCAGGCAGGCAGGTCTGGGTACCCCCGTTCCCAGAACACCGACGGCTTCAAGTTCCTCCAGGCGTTCCTCCGAGGCCTTGCGTCGGCAGTCGGCGGCGTGGGCCTCTGCGAGGACGTGGTCGCGGGCCTCCCTCGCCGCGGCAAGGGACCCCTCGGCAACGGCGCGGGCGCGCTCGCGCTGCAGGCGGCCAAGGTTGACGGCAACCTCAAGACGATGCCACTTGCACGCAAGGCGCTGGCGCTCTGCTTCAAGACGGGTGTCGACGGTGATGAGCTCTGTCTCCAGGTGCCCCAGCGCGTTCGCCGCGGTCTGGAGAAAACCGTGCCGCACGGCGCTCCGCTCGCACGCGAGCTCAAGGGCCCAGCCGAGGTCTCCGCCCTCCCCCGGGCTGGTCGTAGGGGCATGCGAGGGGTCGCCCAGCCCTGACGCACACACAGGGGCTGGGGGCTCCCCCTCCCTTCCCACGAGCGGAGTCCGCCCCCAGCGGGGATCCGTGCCGACGTTCAAAGGAGGCCCTGGAGCACGGCGCGGCTGGTTGTTCTCGGTGAGGACCGCCTACGGAGGACGAAGCCTCGTCCCTGCGAGGAGGGGGCCAGGCATGAAGAAGCTCGCAGGGAACTCGCGCACAAAACCCCGCGGGGGCCGCACGAACTCGGGCATGGGCGCCTCATCGTGAGGGGCTGTGAGGACCACTAGTGCCAATGCCACGATGGGCCCAGAAGCCTCAGGAGGCGGCGGTGGCGTCTCGCTTTCTCCTTCCGCGGAGGGGGACCTTCGCAACAGAGGTTCAGGACGGATACACCATGGAAGACTGAGAGGGCCGGGCACTTACTCGTCCAGGGCGACCCACTTCCTCTTCATCGGCACCCACGGCGATAGGCGATGGCCTCCCCCGAGCCTCTTCCTCTTCCGGCGAGCGCGGGGGCCCAGGGACGGCATCCCAGCGTCTGGCCCCGCGCTTCCAGCGGCGAAGATAGTGGCCGCCTCTGCCGTCGGGGCATCACCTTCACTCCCGGTCACGGCCTCAGCACCCCCGGGACCCCTTGGCCTCGAAGCCATCGTGAAGGAATCATCCTGGGGTCCCGCCTTCACCATAGGGAGAAACCCCTGATACGTCCATTTTGCAT
Source organism: Elymus sibiricus (assembly GCA_039707655.1). NCBI lineage: Eukaryota > Viridiplantae > Streptophyta > Magnoliopsida > Poales > Poaceae > Elymus > Elymus sibiricus. Next base: position 129,629,940 of record CM077673.1, on the reverse strand, counting down.
CATGCTTTTATATTGATATTTATTGCATTATGGGCTGTTATTACACATTATGGTACAATACTTATGCCTTTTCTCTCTTATTTTACAAGGTTTACATGAAGAGGGAGAATGCCGGCAGCTGGAATTCTGGACTGGAAAAGGAGCAAATATGAGAGACCTATTCTGCACAACTCCAAAAGTCTTGAAAAGTTACGGAGAATTATTTTGGAATATATAAAAAATATTGGGCGAAAGAAATACCAGAGGGGACCCACCAGGAGGCCACAAGCCTGGGGGATGCGCCCTACCCCCCAGGGCGCGCCCCTGTGGCTTGTGGGCCCCCTGGCATCCCTCCGGTGCCCATCTTCTGCTATATGGAGGGTTTTGACCTGGGAAAAATCATAAGAGAGCTTTCGGGATGAAGCGCCGCCGTCTCTCCTCTAGTGGTGTTATGTGAACGTCGACTACATGACACTTCACCATTATTTGGGCCTAGGGGAAGGCATTGGGAAGTAATAAGTAGATGATGGGTTGCTAGAGTGACAGAAGCTTAAACCCTAGTTTATGCGTTGCTTCGTAAGGGGCTGATTTGGATCCATATGTTTCATGCTATGGTTAGATTTATCTTAATTCTTCTTTCGTAGTTACGGATGCTTGCGAGAGAAATTAATCATAAGTGGGAGGCTTGTCCAAGTAAGGGCAGCACCTAAGCACCGGTCCACCCACATATCAAATTATCAAAGTAACGAACGCGAATCATATGAGCATGATGAAAACTAGCTTGACAGAAATTCCCATGTGTCCTCGGGAGCGCTTTGCTTTATATAAGAGTTTGTCCAGGCTTGTCCTTTGCTACAAAAAGGATTGGGCCACCTTGCTGCACCTTTGCTACATTTGTTACTTGCTATCCGTTACGAATTATCTTATCACAAAACTATCTGTTACCGATAATTTCAGTGCTTGCAGAGAATACCTTACTGAAAACCGCTTGTCATTTCCTTTTGCTCCTTGTTGGGTTCAACACTCTTACTTATCGAAAGGATTACGATAAATCCCCTATACTTGTGGGTCATCAAGACTCTTTTCTGGCGCCGTTGCCGGGGAGTGAAGCGCCTTTGGTGAGTGGAATTTGGTAAGGAAAAATTTATATAGTGTGCTGAAATTTACTGTCACTTGTTACTATGGAAAATAATCCTTTGAGGGGCTTGTTAGGGGTATCTTCACCTCGACCGGAAGCACAAAGAGTTGCTCCTCAACCTACTGAACCTACTGAAAATATTTATTATGAAATTCCTTCGGGTATGATAGAGAAACTGCTAGCTAATCCTTATGCAGGAGATGGAACACTACATCCAGATTTGCATCTAATCTATGTGGATGAAGTTTGTGGATTATTTAAGCTTGTAGGTTTGCCCGAGGATGATGTCAAGAAGAAGGTCTTTCCTTTATCTTTGAAGGAGAAGGCATTGACATGGTATAGGCTATGTGATGATATTAGGTCATGGAACTACAACCGATTGAAATTGGAATTTCATCAGAAGTTTTATCCTATGCATCTGGTTCATCGTGATCGGAATTATATTTATAATTTTTAGCCTCGTGAAGGAGAAAGTGTCTCTCAAGCTTGGGGGAGGCTTAAGTCAATGTTATATTCATGCCCCAATCATGAGCTCTCAAGAGAAATTATTATTCAGAATTTTTATGCTCGGCTTTCTCGTAATGATCAATCCATGCTCGATACTTCTTGTACTGGTTCCTTTATGAAGAAAGATATTGAATTCAAATGGGATTTATTGGAAAGAGTTAAATGCAACTCTGAAGATTGGGAACTCGACGAAGGTAAGGAGTAAGGTATAAACCTTAAGTTTGATTGTGTTAAATCCTTTATCGATACCGACGCTTTTCGTGAATTTAGCACTAAATATGGACTTGACTCTGAGATAGTAGCTTCTTTCTGTGAATCGTTTGCTACTCATGTTGATCTCCCTAAGGAGAAGTGGTTTAAATATCATCCTCCCATTGAAGTGAAAGTAGTTGAACCTATCAAAGTTGAAGAAGAAACTATTACTTATAATGTTGATCCTGTTATTCCTGCTGCTTATATTGAGAAACCACCTTTCCCTGTTAGAATAAAGGAACATGCTAAAGCTTCAACTATGGTTCGTAAGAGTTATACTAGAACACCTAGACCCCCTGAACAAATCAAAGTTGAACCTAGTATTGCTATGGTTAAAGATCTCTTGGTCGATAATGTAGATGGGCATGTTATTCATTTCTGCGATGAAGCTGCTAGAATTGCTAGACCTGATACTAAAGATAAACATAGACCTATAGTTGGCATGCCTGTTGTTTCTGTTAAAATAGGAGATCATTGTTATCATGGATTATGTGATGTGAGTGCTAGTGTGAGTGCAATTCCCTTTACCTTATATCAAGAAATTATGAATGATATTGCACCAGCTGAGATAGAAGAAATTGATGTTACCATTAAGCTTGCTAATAGAGATAATATAGCACCTGTTGGGATTGTTAGAGATGTTGAAGTCTTGTGTGGAAAAATAAAATATCCTACTGATTTTCTTGTTCTTGGTTCCCCGCAAGATGATTTGTGTCCCATTATATTTGGTAGGCCTTTCTTGAATACTGTTAATGCTAAGATAGATTGTGAGAAAGAAACTGTTACTGTAAGCTTTGGGGATGTGTCTCATGAGTTCAATTTCTCTAAATTTCGTAGACAACCCCATGACAAAGAATTGCCTAGTAAAGATGAAATTGTTGGTCTTGCTTCAATTGATGTGCCTCCTACTGATCCCTTAGAACAATATTTGCTAGACCATGAAAACGATATGCATATGAATGAAAGGAATGAAATAGATAAGATTTTCTTTGATCAGCATCCTATTTTGAAACACAACCTGCCTGTTGAAATACTTGGGGATCCTCCTCCACCCAAGGGTGATCCCGTGTTTGAACTTAAACAATTACCGGATACTCTGAAATACGCTTATCTTGATGAAAAGAAGATATATCATGTTATTATTAGTGCTAACCTTTCAGAGCATGAAGAAAAGAGATTATTGAAAACTCTGAGGAAGCATCGTGCTGCTATTGGATATACTCTTGATGATCTTAAGGGCATTAGTCCCACTCTATGTCAGCATAAAATTAATATGGAGCCTGATGCTAAACCAGTTGTTGATCACCAACGACGGTTAAATCCTAAAATGAAAGAAGTGGTAAGAAATGAAATATTAAAGCTTCTGGAGGCCGGTATAATTTATCCTATTGCTGATAGTAGATGGGTTAGTCCCGTTCATTGTGTCCCTAAGAAGGGAGGTATTACCGTTGCTCCTAATGATAAAAATGAATTGATCCCGTAAAGAATTGTTACAGGATATAGAATGGTAATTGATTTTAGGAAATTAAATAAAGCTACTAGGAAAGATCATTACCCTCTACCTTTTATTGATCAAATGCTAGAAAGACTATCCAAACACACACACTTTTGCTTTCTAGATGGTTATTCTGGTTTCTCTCAAATACCTGTGTCAAAAGAGGACCAAGAGAAAACCACTTTTACTTGTCCTTTCGGTACCTTTGCCTATAGACGTATGCCTTTTGGTTTATGCAATGCACCTGCTACCTTTCAAAGATGTATGACTGCTATATACTCTGACTTTTGTGAAAAGATTGTTGAGGTTTTCATGGATGATTTCTCCGTTTATGGAACTTCTTTTGATGATTGCTTGAGCAACCTTGATCGAGTTTTGCAGAGATGTGAAGAAACTAATCTTGTCTTGAATTGGGAGAAGTGCCACTTTATGGTTAATGAGGGCATTGTCTTGGGACACAAAATCTCCGAAAGAGGTATTGAGGTGGATAAAGCTAAAGTTGATGCTATTGAAAAAATGCCGTGTCCCACGGATATCAGAGGTATAAGAAGTTTCCTTGGTCATACTGGTTTCTATAGGAGATTTATTAAAGACTTCTCTAAAATTTCTAGGCCTCTCACTAATCTCTTGCAAAAAGATGTTCCATTCATTTTTGATGATGATTGTGTAGAAGCATTTGAAATTCTTAAGAAAGCCTTGATTTCTTCACCTGTAGTTCAACCACCTGATTGGAACCTACCCTTTGAAATTATGTGTGATGCTAGTGATTATGCCATTGGTGCTGTTCTAGGACAAAGAGTTGGTAAGAAATTAAATGTTATCCATTATGCTAGTAAAACTCTAGACAGTGCTCAAAGAAATTATGCTACCACTGAAAAGGAATTTTTAGCAGTTGTGTTTGCTTGTGATAAGTTCAGACCTTATATTGTTGATTCCAAAGTAATTGTTCACACTGATCATGCTGCTATTAAATATCTTATGGAAAAGAAAGATGCTAAACCTAGACTTATTAGATGGGTTCTTCTGCTACAAGAATTTGATTTGCATATTATTGATAGAAAGGGAGTTGAGAACCCCGTAGCAGACAACTTGTCTAGGTTAGAAAATGTTCTTGATGACCCACTACCTATTGATGATAGCTTTCCTGATGAACAATTAGCTGTCATAAATGCTTCACGTAATGCTCCATGGTATGCTGATTATGCTAATTACATTGTTGCTAAATTTATACCACCTAGTTTCACATACCAACAAAAGAAAAAGTTCTTCTATGATTTAAGACATTACTTTTGGGATGATCCACACCTTTATAAAGAAGGAGTGGATGGTGTTATTAGACGTTGTGTACCTGAGCATGAACAGGAACAGATCCTACACAAGTGTCACTCCGAGGCCTACGGAGGACACCACGCTGGAGATAGAACTGCACACAAGGTATTACAATCTGGTTTTTATTGGCCTACTCTCTTCAAAGATGCTCGTAAGTTTTTCTTGTCTTGTGATGAATGTCAAAGAATTGGTAATATTAGTAGACGTCAGGAAATGCCTATGAATTACTCACTTGTTATTGAACCATTTGATGTTTGGGGTTTTGATTATATGGGACCTTTTCCAAAGTCCAACGGGTATACCCATATTCTAGTTGCTGTTGATTATGTTACTAAGTGGGTAGAAGCTATTCCAACTAGTAGTGTTGATCATAACACTTCTATTAAAATGCTTAAAGAAGTTATTTTCCCTAGATTTGGAGTCCCCAGATATTTAATGACTGATGGTGGTTCACACTTTATTCATGGTGCTTTCCGTAAATTGCTTGCTAAGTATGATGTTAATCATAGAATTGCATCTCCTTATCATCCTCAGTCTAATGGTCAAGTAGAATTAAGCAATAGAGAAATTAAATTGATCTTGCAAAAGACTGTTAATAGATCTAGAAAGAATTGGTCTAAGAAACTTGATGATGCATTATGGGCTTATAGAACTGCTTACAAAAACCCTATGGGTATGTCTCCGTATAAAATGGTTTATGGTAAAGCATGTCACTTACCTCTAGAACTAGAACATAAAGCTTATTGGGCAATCAAAGAGCTCAACTATGATTTCAAACTTGCTGGTGAAAAGAGGTTATTTGACATTAGCTCACTTGATGAATGGAGAACCCAGGCCTATGAGAATGCCAAGTTGTTTAAAGAAAAAGTTAAGAGATGGCATGATAAAAGGATACAAAAGCATGAATTCAATGTAGGTGACCATGTCTTGCTATACAATTCTCGTTTAAGATTTTTTGCAGGAAAAATTCTCTCTAAATGGGAAGGGCCTTACATTATCGAGGAAGTGTATCATTCCAGTGCCATCAAGATCAACAACGCCGAAGGCACAAATCCGAAGGTGGTAAACGGGCAAAGAATCAAACATTATATCTCAGGTACTCCCATAAATGTTGAAACCAATATTATCAATACCATAACTCCGGAGGAGTACATTAGGGAGACCTACCAGAACGTGTCAGACTCCGAAAAGGAATAGGTATGTGGTACGGTAAGCAAACCGATTCCAAAACTTTTCCAATAGCAATTTTTCTCCGTTTTGGAATATTTAATAAATTAGGAAAATTTAAAGTAGTCTGAAAAGTGCACGAGGAGGCGACAAGCCAGGGGGGCGCGCCCTACCCCCCTGGGCGCGCCCCTGTGGCTTGTGGCCACCCCGTGCACCCTCCGGACTCCGTTTTCTTCTGGTATACTCATTTAGATCAGTAAAAATTCATTCTATAATCTCCCGAAGGTTTGGACCTTCGTATCACGACAATACCTCCTGTTTTTGTTTTGAGCTGTTTCTGCAGCAGATTTAGAGCAAGATGTCTTCGCAAGAGTCGGTCGGGGAGAGCCGTGTTTCTCACCCGACACCAGGGCCCGGAGCATACAGCGAAGCCAACCACTTCGGGCAGGCCACGGAGGTAGAGATGGAGGCCGACTTGAAAAGGGTGGATGCCATGGAGGAAGACCAAGAAGTTAACTCTCATCTACAACCTGGAACCATGTTAGCGGAACTTCAGAGCTCAGCAATTCCGAATTCGGTCATCCCTCCCAATGCTAAATTTCTTACTTATGAAAATATGAAAAAGAGTGTTGTTTCTTCCCCCGCAGCAATGAAACATCCATGGGTGATGGGAGCTCTAACCGTCACTGGAAAACTTCGCAAGGAAATAATAGATCTTAGATAGCAAAATAACAAGCTTGAGGAGGAGAATCGCATTTTGAGGGGCATCATCGCCAAGAATATAACATCACCACCTCCGAAGAAAGACAACTAAACCCATGGGTATGGGCAATCCCCTTGGCTTGTGCCAAGCTTGGGGGAGGTGCCCCGGAATTCTCATTAAGTATTTTCATAAATTCTTCCTCTACCAATTGAGCACAATTTTCCAAACCATCATTTTCACGAAAGACGTTATAAAGAGGAAGTATATGAGGCAACCTCAATTCCATTTTTTTGTAGTTTTCTTTTATAGACTAAACTAGTGAAAAACAAGAAACTAAAAGATTAATTGCAAGATCTAAAGATATACCTTCAAGCACTCACCTCCCCGGCAACGGCGCCAGAAAAGAGCTTGATGTCTACTACGCAACCTTCTTCTTGTAGACTCGTGTTGGGCCTCCAAGCGCAGAGTTTTGTAGGACAGTAGCAAATTTCCCTCAAGTGGATGACCTAAGGTTTATCAATCCGTGGGAGGCGTAGGATGAAGATGGTCTCTCTCAAACAACCCTGCAACCAAATAACAAAGAGTCTCTTGTGTCCCCAACACACCCAATACAATGGCAAATTGTATAGGTGCACTAGTTCGGCGAAGAGATGGTGATACAAGTGTAATATGGATGGTAGATATACACTACTGGAATCAGGCACTTTGCCGTCTGCTATAGCAGACGGCAAAGGCATGCTTGGCGGACGGCAAAGGCTTTGCCGTCAGCCAGCAGACGGCAAACACTCTGGCTGAACAGCAGACGGCAAACACTCCGGCTGAACGGCCGCACTTCTGTTAGGTTGTTCAAGATATACAACGTAATGGTCCGCCATTCGTCGACATCCAGCGATAAGGAAGTATAAGCACCGGCTGGTGCGAGCTTCCCTTTGAATAGGCTGAGGTTGGATCCACCCTTTTTAGGGTCGCCAGCATTGTACCGAGGCTTCGGATTATGCAAATGACGATTTTTGGCTTCGTAGTGTGCTGTCACGAAGTTTGCCGCCTCCTCCGTAATGAATGCCTCGGCCATCGATGCTTCAATTCGACGTTTATTTTTACATTTTTCTCAAAGCGTCTTCTGCATCCTCTCAGTTGTGTAGCACCAACGATTCTGCACGGGCCCCCCCCCCAATCGTGCCTCGGTCGGGAGATGCAAAATCAAATGCTGCATTGGATTAAAGAAGCCCGGTGGAAAGATCTTCTCTAACTTGCAGATCAACTCCGGCGCCAACTCTTCCAGTTCTTCTAGCAAGCCAGGCGATAGTTCTTTCGCACAAAGAACACGGAAGAAATAGCTCAGCTCTGCCAGTACTAGCCATTCATCCTCAGGGATAAAGCCACGCAACATCACCGGCATTACCCGCTCAAGCCATATGTGCCAATCATGACTCTTGAGACCAAATATTTTCAATTTTTCAAGGCTCGCTCCCCTCTTTAGATTCGCTGCATACCCATCGGGGAACATCAACTCCTTTTTCACCCACAGGATAATTTCCCTCATAGATGGCCTTCCAAGATTGAACCATGCCTTTGGCTTCGTCCAGTTCTGCTTTCCTTTCAGTTGTCGCATATTTTGTAGCGGTCTATCACATAGAGCCTCCTGATCAACTCTAGCCTTAGGATTATCCTTTGTTTTCCCCTCTATGCCGAACAATGTACCAAAGAGGGCCTCGCCGACATTCTTTTCAGTGTGCATCACGTCGATGTTGTGTGGGCAAAGGAGGTCTTTGAAGTAAGGCAGATCCCACAAGCATGTCTTGTGAGTCCAGGCGTGTTCGGAATTATACCCCTTGAAATACCCTGGACGCTCCGGATCCTGCTCGAGAGAGTTGAACTGATCCAGGGTCTGTTGGCCTATCAAAGCAGGTGGTGCAGAGTTTTTGACAACTCTACCTTTGATGAAGTTCTTCTTGTCTTTTCTGAACTTATGGCGAGGATCCAGGAACTGTCTATGCATGTCGAAGCAAGAAAACTTGCCACCCGCCTGCAGCCGACGAAACTCAAGAGCTGCCTTGCATGTGGGGCACGGGAACCTTCCATGCACACACCAGCCAACGAATAGCGCATACGCCGGCAAGTCATGCATCGAGTACATGTACCACGCACACATTAGGAAGTTTTTTTTGTAGCGGTGTCGTATGTCTTGATCCCATTATCCCAAGCTTCTTGCAGTTCATCCTTAAGTGGCTGCATGTACACATTCATATTCTTCCCCAGATAGTTGGGCCCCGGAATTATCAACGTCAGGAAAATGTTCTTTCTTTGCATAATCTGTCCGGGGGGGAGATTGAGTGGAATGACAAATACAGGCCAACAACTGTATTGAGCTGCCATCATACCAAACACCATGAAAAGACGTTGAAGTCTTGGTATGATTGGCATATACCGAAGAACATTAACTGGGATTTTTGTCTGACTCTTCTCACCCATACCGTTGTCTACCTCAACATACCTGGAAGACTGGCAAACGGGACAATACTTCAAGTCCGCATACTCAAGCCTAAATAAGGCACATCCTTTCTCATAGGCATCTATCTTCTCATAGGGCATCTTAAGTGCACGGAGGATTTTGTCCGACTGGTACAGGTTTGCAGGCATTACATGGCCTTTGGGTAGAAAGCGTCCAAATAGTGTCATCATCGCGTCGTAGCATTCTCTGCCCAAGTTGAATTGAGCCTTCAGAGCCATTACTTGTGCGATGGCATCCAGCTGACAAAGCTCAGTGTGCTCGTGGAGAGGACGTTTTGAAGACTCCAACATATCATTGAAGGCCTTTGCAGATTCCTCCATCTCATCGTCCGAATCCCGAGCATCATCAAAGTCTTCCACCATGTCTTCCATCCCGGTACCATGCTCGTCGGTGCGACGACGGCCCTCCTCAGCTCTGGCACGTTGGGCAGACTCACCATGAAATGTCCAGACCGTATAATCAGGCGTAAAACCCAACTTCTGCAGGTGTTTGATCATTTCAAACTCGGACTTCTTATGAAAGTTGTCGCAGTCGACACAGGGGCACCAGTTTGTTTCCTGTCCATTTGCAAATGCGGCTCTCACAAACCCCTTGGTTTTTCTTAGCCATTCATGGGTCATGTCTTTCTGACTAGTGTGACCGGTGTACATCCACGCACGATCACTCATCTTGCCTAGCTACTGGACACACAAGAAATATATACATAATTCAGCAAACCATATTCATCAGTTAATAGAGTTTGTCAGTTTTATTACGTCCATGCAACCTAGACGCTAGTGGGTAAAGATAGGTCCTAATCCCACCCGAGTATGTGTAGATTGGGTTCGTTTTCCCATGCTCTGCTCCGGATCCGACGCAAAATTTCGGCAGCACCTCCCCGCTGTTCTCCTGATACACGTCTCGGCAATAAGCAGAGAGGATGTGTACCTGGAGAACAACAGGGAGGCACTGACGAAATTCTGCATCGGATCCGGAGCAGAGCATATGGGAAAACGAACCCAATCTACACATACTCGGGCTGTCCATGGATAACGTTGGACAATTCGAAAGAATCACGGTTATAAATATGCAAATGCATGCATATTTATAGATGTAACCCTTTCGAACGGGAGACGCATAGTGGTCACGCATACTGATGATTGACACCTATAGCTAGCAAGTTTCATCGGCACGAAGACCGGAACAGAGCAAATGAAGGGGGGAGGAGGAGATGTCATTTGTGCTCACCCACGAACGCAGGGGCGGAGCTCGTCGAACGCACGGGGAGGTCGTCGAACACCAGACCCTTGCAGCCCCGAAAGAACTTCACATTTAAATCCACCCGATCAACACAAATATATATGATGTTTTTCTTAACAAAATCGGGAAATATACTTCCTAACTCATAATTCACAAATATATGACCCCATCGGCCTCTGGAAGGCCGAAGAGCACCTTTTCGATCAACAGGAGGCCGAAGAGTAGTCGGGGGTGTCGGGGTGTCGTGTCGGGGTCGGGGTGTCGGGGGGTGTCGTGTGTGGGTGTCGTGGTGTCGGGGTGTCAGGGGTGTCGGGGTGTCGGGGTCGGGGTCGGGGTCGGGGTGTCGGGGGGTGTCGTGTCTGGGTGTCGTGGTGTCGCGGTGTCAGGGGTGTCGGGGTGTCGGGGTCGGGGTACCGTGTCGGGGTCGGGGTGTCGGGTCGGGGTCGAGGTGCCGTGTCGGTGTCGGGGTGTCGGGTCGGGGTCGGGGTCGGGGTGCCGTGCCGGGGTCGGGGTCGGGGTCGGGGTGTCGGGGTCGGGGTGTCGGGTCGGGGTCGGGTTGTCGGGTCGGGGTCGGGGTGCCGTGTCGGGGTCGGGATCGAGGTCGGGGTGTCGGGGTCGGGGTGTCGGGTCGGGGTCGGGTTGTCGGGTCGGGGTCGAGGTGCCGTGTCGGGGTCGGGGTTTTTTCTCTTTTTTTCTTTTCTTCTTCTTCCTCTTCTTTCTTTTCTTCCTTTTCTTCCTTTTTTTTCCTTCTTCTTCTTCTTCTTCCTCCTTTCCTTTTTCCTCTTCTTCTTCTCCTCCTCTCCTCTTTTTTCTTCTTCTTCTTCCTCTTCTTCTTTTTTCTTCTCCTCCTCCTCCTCCTCTTCTTCTTCTTCCTTTCCTTTTTTCCTCTTCTTCTTCTCCTCCTCTCCTCTTTTTTTCTTCTTCTTCTTCTTCTTTTTTCTTCTCCTCCTCCTCTTCTTCTGTTTCTTCTTATTATTATTATTTTTTGTTCTTTTTCTTTTTTATTTTTCCTTTTTTTTCATCTTCTTTTCTTCTTTTTTTTCTTCTAGGTTTTTTTCTACCTAAATGTCTAAATATTTTTTCCTATTTACCCAAACACCTAAACAACTATTTGCAAAACATCTAAAAACAGAAAACTAAAAATCTAATTAGAAAAACAGAAAAAAAAATTAAAAGGGGGGCAGGGGAAGCTCACCAGAGAGGGGCAGGGGGCAGGGCGGCCGGCGGCGAGGAGAGGAGGCCGGCGGCGAGGAGAGGAGGCCGCTGGGGAGGGGGCGGCGGCGGCAGGAGGGCCGTGAGGAGGGGGCGGCGCCGCGGTGGTGGAGGTGCGCCACAGGGAGGGGGGCAGGCGGTGGTGGAGGGCGGGGAGGGGGCGGCGGCGGCGGTGAGAGAGGGGGGGAGGGGGCGGCGGCGAAAGGGCGGGGAGGGGGCGGCGAGAGGGCGGGGAGGGGGCGGCGGCGGCGGCGGCGGTGAGAGAGGGGAACGGGCGCGGGTGTGAGAGAGAGAGAGGTGAGAGAAAGAGAGAGAGGCGGGAGGCGCGGGGGGGTGGCGAAAATTAAGCCCCCTCTTTGCCGTCTACTGGCAGACGGCAAAGAGGGGGGCCGTTAGCCCGTCCCCGCCGTTACACTGTGGGGCCCCCCTCACCTCTTTGCCGTCTGCTGGCAGACGGCAAAGAAGTGGCCCGTGTGACCTGGCAAGTGCAGTACCAAGTGGGGCCCACTTTGTTCTTTGCCGTCTGCTGGCAGACGGCAAAGAAGTGCAGATGGCAAAGAGCCTCTTTGCCATCAGCATGTTCTTTGCCGTCTGCTTTATAAAAGCAGACGGCAAATATCCTCTTTGCCATCTGCCAGCAGACGGCAAAGAGCTGGCAAATGGCAAAGTCCCTAATTCCAGTAGTGATAGGTTTTTGTAATCTGAAAATATAAAAACAGCAAGGTAGCAACTAACAAAAGTGAGCAAAAACGGTATTGCAATGCTTGGAAACAAGGCCTAGGGTTCATACTTTCACTAGTGCAAGTTCTCTCAACAATACTGACATAGTTGAATCATATGTAAATCCCTCACGTGCGACAAAGAGTTCACTCCAAAGTCACAGATAGCGGAGAACAAACGAAGAAATTATTATAGGGTACGAAACCACCTCAAAGTTATCTTTTCCGATCAATCTTATGAGCTATCCCTATAAGTGTCACGAACAGCCCTAGAGTTCGTACTAAAATAACACCTTAAGATACACATCAACCAAAACCCTAATGTCACCTAGATACTCCAATGTCACCACGAGTACCCATGGGCTTGATTATATGATATGCATCACACAATTTCAGATTCATCATGTTCAATCCAACACAAAGAACTTCAAAGAGTGCCCCAAAGTTTCTACCGGAGAGTCAAGACGAAAATGTGTGCCAACCCCTATGCATGGATTCCCAAGGTCACGGAACCCGCAAGTTGATCACCAAAACATACATCAAGTGGATCAATAGAACATCCCATTGTCACCACGGATATCCCATCGCAAGACATACATCAAGTGTTCTCAAATCCTTAAAGACTCAATCCGATAAGAAAACTTCAAAGGGAAAACTCAATTCATCAAAAGAGGATAGAGAGGGGAAAACTCCATATGATTCATCTATATTAATAAAGCTCGCGGTACATCAAGATCGTGCCATCTCAAGAACACGAGAGAGAGAGAGAGAGATCAAGCACATAGCTACTGGTACATACCCTCAGCCCCGAGGGTGAACTACTCCATCCTCGTCATGGAGACCGCCGGGATGATGAAGATGGCCTCCGGTGATGGTTTCCCCCTCCGGCAGGGTGCCGGAACGGGCTCCCGATTGGTTTTTCGTGGCTATAGAGGCTTGCAGCGGCGGAACTCCCGATCTAGGTTTCTTTCTGGGGGTTTCTGTATTTATAAGAATTTTTGGCGTCGGAAACAAGTCAAGGGGGGCCACAAGGCGGCGACAAGCCAGGAGGGCGCGCCCTAGGGGGGGCGCGCCCTGCAGGCTTGTGGTGGCCTCGTGGCTCTTCTGGCCCAACTCCAATGCTTCGGGGGTCTCTTTTGGTCCATAAAAAATCACCGTAAAATTTCAGCCCATTCTGAGAACTTTTATTTCTGCACAAAAACAACACCACGGTAGCTCTGCTGAAAACAGCGTCACTCCGGGTTAGTTCTAATCAAATCATACCAAAATCATATAAAATTATTGTAAACATGGCATGAATACTTCATAAATTATAGATACGTTGGAGATGTATCAGCATCCCCAAGCTTAATTCCTGCTCGTCCTCGAGTAGGTAAATGATAAAAGAAATAATTTATGAAGTGTGAATGCTAGCAAGTGCACAAGTTTGATCAATGATAATTCCAATCACTTTTTCTAGCATCAATATAAACCATAAACAGTAGGTCATCTCATAAAACTTCTCATGATCAAGTAACAAGCTATTCACATGTTAAAGTATAGACCAGAAAGTTTCTTGAAAACTAACAAACCATATTCCTAGTCATCGAACAATTGCAATTCATCTTATTTTCAGGAAGGGTCTATGTAAGAGCTTTGATTTAGCAAATTCCACATACTCAACTATCATATAGTCTTCCATGATTATTGACACTCAAAGCATGTTTTTAGAACAAATAGCATCCATCGAACACAGAGAAAGATAGGGGCTTAATGTTTCGCCTCCAACTTATTTATCATATAGATAATTGTCAACAATAATAATTCATGATCAAATATATTTGTGTGGATATATATGTCTAGATCATTCCCCAACACATGACGCTTGCCAAGAGAAAAAGGCGAAATATAGGAAGTGGTGAAGATCACCATGACTCTTGCATAAAGGTAAGTACTAGAAAGTAAAAGATAGGCCCTTCGCAGAGGGAAGCATTGATTTGCAAAGGTGCCAGAGCTCGAGCTTTTAAAACAGAGATGAATAATAATTTTGAGCGGTATGCTTTCATTGTCAACATAACAACCGAGAGATCTCGGTATCTTCCATGCTAGATACATTACAGGCGGTTCCCAAACAGAATGGTAAAGTTTTTACTCCCCCTCCACCAATCAATCACACTCCACGGCGAGCCGAATCCACGGGTACCGTCCATACAAACAACAATCCTGGGGGAGTTTAATTTCATTATATTTTGATTTGATTTTTGAGCATGGAACTGGGCATCCCGAATACCAGCCACTTTCTCGTGAATGATAGTGAATCAACACATATCGTGAGAATAACCCACCTAGCATGGAAGATACTGACAGCCCCTAGTCACTATATGAGCGATTCGGGCATACAGAACAGAATATTATTTGAAGGTTTAGAGTTTGGCACATGCAAATTTACTTGGAACGGCAGGTAAATACCGCATATAGGTAGGTATGGTGGACTCATATGGAACAACTTTGGTTTTAAGGGTGTTTGGATGCACAAGTAGTATTTCTACTTGGTGCGGAAGTTTTGGCTAGTATGAGGTGGAAGCAAGCACCACATGTTGGAGGATCCATAACAATATAACTTCTATACAAATATACCCAAACATAACTCATTAAGTTGTCTTCCTTGTCCAATTTTAACTAATTTTCTCAAGTTTGAAAATAATTAATGAGCTCACAATCATAGAAGATGTCCAAGATAGTATATTTACATGTGGAATCTCTCTTCCTTCAATATTCTTTCATGAATTGTTCAAGTGACCAATGCGGTGTTTGCTAACTTTCAATAAATTTTACCACCTATACTTATTATGTGTGAAGTCATTACTCCCCATGGGATAAGTATATGAAGCATATTTAATTTCAGATTTATGATATTCAATTCATTCAACCATTTACTCATAGGATATAAGTGAAGCACGAGAGTGAATGACAAACTACTCCAAAAAGATATAAGTGAAGATCAATGAGTAGTCAATAATTAAATAACTATGTGAAGACTCTCTCGTCTAAGAATTTCAGATCTTAAGTATTTTATTAAACAAAAAGCAAAAGAAAAATAGCACTCCAAGAATAGCACGCATCATGTGAACGAATAAAAATTTAGGCTCAACATAAGCTAACCGATAATTGTTGATGAAGAGAGGTGGGATGCGTAGCATCCCCAAGCTTAGATGCTTGAGACTTCTTGAAATATTTACTTGGGGTGCCTTGGGCATCCCCAAGCTTGAGCTTTTGTATCTCGTTCAATCCTCTCATATCCCGGTTTCACCTATTCTCAAAAACTTCATCCACACAAAACTTGAAAAGAACTCGTGAGATAGGTTAGTACACATAATAATAAAACAACTCTTTATGTACTGCAAAGACAAGTTGCACAATAGTTTTCAAACATCATCTACTGTTTACTATCGTTTCCAGAATTTATATCTACCAATATAGGCTATGGAAACTAGAGGATAAGTAGATAACAAAACTATGACAGCAATCTGTCCAAACAGAACAGCCTGTAGCAATTTATGAAAACAATGTACTTCTGTAACTCAAAAAATTATGAAAATTTAGGACATGCTAAATAATTTATATGATAACACTGTGTCAAAATTTCAGAAACTTTCCACGTTCCAGTAAAATATGAAAATAGAAATACTACAGCCAAAGTTTCTGTTTTTACACAGCACTCATCAAAACATGCAATGCAAGCATCCTAAGGCAATTCTTGGAACTTTTTATTGAAAAACAAGATTATAAATAACACCTAACAGAGAACAAGAAAATAAAATGATGCTCCAATCAAAACACATATTATGTGACGAATAAAAATATAGCTCTAAGTAAGATATACCGATAGTGTTGAAGACGAAAGAGGGGATGCCTTCCGGGGCATCCCCAAGCTTAGGCGCTTGAGTCTTCCTTGAATATTACCTTGGGGGTGCCTTGGGCATCCCCAATCTTAGGTTCTTGTCACTCCTTATTCTCCTCATATCGGTGTCTCACCCAAAACTTGAAAACTTCAATCACACAAAACTTAACGGAACTTCATGAGAAGGGTTAGTATAATAAACAAAGATAATTCACTTAGGTACTATCAAGACAAGAATCATAATTGTTCCCACATTATACCTACTGTATTCTATCATTCCCATAATTTATACCACCAAATATAAGCTATGGAAACACTAAAACAAGCAAACTATGCATGCAAAACAGAATCTGTCAAAAACAGAACAGTCTGTGAAGATATGTAGTATAACCATACTTCCCTGTCTCTGAAAATTCTAAAAAATTAGGAAAACCTGAATAATTTGTATATAAAGACTGTGTAAAAATTTCAGATCATTATAAGACTCCAGTAAAAAATGAAAATTCCTGTACTGGAGTCAAAAGTTTCTGTTTTGGTTCAGCATCAGTTCTACTCATCTTGTGAGTCATCCCAAAGGCTTTACTTGGCACTTTATTGAAATAAAAGACACAAAACATGATTACTACAGTATATTAATCATGTGAACATATAAAAACAGAAAGTAAAAGTGTTGGGTTGCCTCCCAACAAGCGCTTTTCTTTAATGCCTTTTAGCTAGGCATGATGATTTCAATGATGCTCACATAGGAATAATAATTATAACGTGCAAAAGAGCATCATGAATCTCATGACAAGCACATTTAAGTCTAACCCACTTCCTATGCATAGGGATTTTGTGAGCAAACAATTTATGGGAGCAAGAATCAACTAGCATAGGAAGGCAAAACAAGCATAACTTCAAGATTTTCAACACATAGAGAGGAAACTTGATATTATTGCAATTCCTACAAGCATATACTCCTCCCTCATAATAATTTTCAGTAGCATCATGAATGAATTCAGCAATATAACTATCACATAAAGCATTATCTTCATGATCCACAAGCATAGAAAATTTTTCACTCTCCACATAAGCAATTTTCTTCTCACTCATAATAGTGGGAGCAAACTCAGCAAAATAACTATCATGAGGTACTTGATTGACATAACCACTTTGAATATTAAAATCATGATAACAAGTTTCATGGTTGTCATTACTCTTTATAGCAGACATGTCATCACAATAATCATCATACATAGGAGGCATGCCATCATCATAATAGTTTTGCTCATCAAAACTTGGGGGACTAAAAATATCATATTCATCAAACATAGCATCCCCAAGCTTGTGGCTTTGCTATCATGCTCATCATTCAAGGAATTCTCATTAAGTATTTTCATAAATTCTTCCTCTACCAATTGAGCACAATTTTCCAAACCATCATTTTCACGAAAGACGTTATAAAGATGAAGTATATGAGGCAACCTCAATTCCATTTTTTTTGTAGTTTTCTTTTATAGACTAAACTAGTGAAAAACAAGAAACTAAAAGATTTAATTGCAAGATCTAAAGATATACCTTCAAGCACTCACCTCCCCGGCAACGGCGCCAGAAAAGAGCTTGATGTCTACTACGCAACCTTCTTCTTGTAGACTCGTGTTGGGCCTCCAAGCGCGGAGTTTTGTAGGACAGTAGCAAATTTCCCTCAAGTGGATGACCTAAGGTTTATCAATCCGTGGGAGGTGTAGGATGAAGATGGTCTCTCTCAAACAACCCTGCAACCAAATAACAAAGAGTCTCTTGTGTCCCCAACACACCCAATACAATGGTAAATTGTATAGGTGCACTAGTTCGACGAAGAGATGGTGATACAAGTGTAATATGGATGGTAGATATAGGTTTTTGTAATCTGAAAATATAAAAACAGCAAGGTAGCAACTAACAAAAGTGAGCAAAAACGGTATTGCAATGCTTGGAAACAAGGCCTAGGGTTCATACTTTCACTAGTGCAAGTTCTCTCAACAATACTGACATAGTTGAATCATATGTAAATCCCTCACGTGCGACAAAGAGTTCACTCCAAAGTCACAAATAGCGGAGAACAAACGAAGAAATTATTGTAGGGTACGAAACCACCTCAAAGTTATCTTTTCCGATCAATCTTATGAGCTATCCCTATAAGTGTCACGAACAGCCCCAGAGTTCGTACTAAAATAACACCTTAAGATACACATCAACCAAAACCCTAATGTCACCTAGATACTCCAATGTCACCACGAGTACCCATGGGCTTGATTATACGATATGCATCACACAATTTCAGATTCATCATGTTCAATCCAACACAAAGAACTTCAAAGAGTGCCCCAAAGTTTCTACCGGAGAGTCATGATGAAAACGTGTGCCAACCCCTATGCATAGATTCCCAAGGTCACGGAACCCGCAAGTTGATCACCAAAACATACATCAAGTGGATCAATAGAACATCCCATTGTCACCATGGATATCCCATCGTAAGACATACATCAAGTGTTCTCAAATCCTTACAGACTCAATCTGATAAGAAAACTTCAAAGGGAAAACTCAATTCATCACAAGAAGATAGAGAGGGGAAAACTCCATATGATTCATATATCTTAATAAAGCTCGCGGTACATCAAGATCGTGCCATCTCAAGAACACGAGAGAGAGAGAGAGAGAGATCAGGCACATAGCTACTGGTACATACCCTCAGCCCCGAGGGTGAACTACTCCCTCCTCGTCATGGAGACCGCCGGGATGATGAAGATGGCCTCCGGTGATGGTTTCCCCCTCTGGCAGGGTGCCGGAACGGGCTCCCGATTGGTTTTTCGTGGCTACAGAGGCTTGCGGCGGTGGAACTCCCGATCTAGGTTTCTTTCTGGGGGTTTATGTATTTATGAGAATTTTTGGCGTCGGAAACAAGTCAAGGGGGGCCACGAGGCGGCGACAAGCCAGGAGGGCGCGCCCTAGGGGGGGCGCCCTGCAGGCTTGTGGTGGCCTCGTGGCTCTTCTGGCCCAACTCCAATGCTTCGGGGGTCTTGTAGGACCGAAAGTATGTCTAGAGGGGGGGTCATTAGACTACTTGACCAAATAAAAATTCTTCCTTTTCCCAAATTTTAGAGTTGGCAGATTTTAACATTCATGGCAAGTCAAGTACACCCTACACATGCATGTCTAAGAGTATAGCAGCCGAAAGTAACAACAAGCATGAGTAGAAAGGAAAGGGTAGGAGGATCAAACGCAATTGTAGACACGATGATTTTTCCCGTGGTTCCGATAGGTGGTGCTATTGTACATCCACGTTTATGGAGTCTTCAACCCACGGAGGGTAACGGTCGCGAGAGTCCACGGAGGGCTCCACCCATAAGGGTCCACGAAGTAGCAACCTTGACTATTCCATAACGCCTTCCGTCCACGAAGGACTAGCCTCACTATGGGTTGATTTTCACGAAGTAGGCGATCTCCTTGTCCTTACAAACTTCTTGGTTCAACTCCACAACACGAAGTAGGAGGCTCCCAAGCGACACCTAACCAATCTAGGAGGCACCACCCTCCAAAAGGTAATAGGCTCGGCAATGATGATGAACTCCTTGCTCTTGTGCTTCAAGATGATAGACTCCTCAACACACAATCACTCTCTCACAGATTTGGCTTGGTGGAAGAGATGGGATTGGTGTAAAGCAACTTGGGGAGGCTAGAAATCAAGATCCATATGGTTGGAGTGGATGATCTTGACCTCAACACAAGGGTAGGTGGCTCTCTCTCAGAAAACTGGATGCGGCAAGTATGGAATAGTTCTGAGTGCTTCCTTCTCGAGTGGGTGGTGGTGGAGGGGTATATATAGGCATCCCCAAAAATCCAACCGTTACACACAAAATGACCAACTCGGTGACACCGATGTGTTAATCTCGGTGGTACCGAAGTGACCAAAAGGTGGCAACTTTTGAATCTCGGTGAGACCGATATAGGAAACTCGGTTGCACCGATAAGGTGACCAACGGTCAGATTGCCCATTCTCGGTGACGCCGATCCAACAATCTCGATGGGACCGATATTGTGAATTTGCGTAACAGAAAGTTGGCAACCTAAACTCGGTGGCACCGAAGCAGAATCGGTTGCACCGAAAGGCTAAGGTTTGGCTTAGGTCTGTCTGAGTATGGGAATCGGTGGCACCGAGTGGAAAGTGTTGGTTGCACCGATTTTGGATATTTGACTTTGGACAGACTTTTTTGGAAGAGCTTGTGGGTGTTTTTGGTGACGATCACTTGTGCACGTATGAGCATTTTGTTCACCAACAGTACCTTACCCCCTTTTAATAGTATTGGCTTTCCTATGGACTCAAAGTGATTTCTCACAAAGTAAAATGTAGAGTCCTCTTGCTTGAAGCTTTGCCAATCCATTTCCTTGCATCTTGGGGTATTTCCACAATCTCCACAATCCTTTTGCCAATCCTATCATTGAACTTTTCCTGAAATATACTTAGTGGAAACATTAGTTCAATGACTTATATGTTGTTATTAATTACCAAAACCACCAAGGTAGCAAATGTGCTTTCAATCTCCCCCTTTTTGGTAATTGATGACAACATATAGATCAAAGCTTCGGCAATGATATAATCAATGAATATAATCGTCGCTTTGAGAAGTATGTGATAAGTAAGAGCTCCCCCTAAATTTGTGCATTATTTTAAATTTGCGTTTGAATGCAAATGCACAATCGATTAGGTACATGGGGCACTTCTTCCATGTCACATACAACTTGGTGGTGTGCGAGAATAATTAGAATGAACATCATAGCACAACACAATCAAGCAAAGGTGAATGATCATGTCGTAAGTAGCATAATGGTAGGAAATAGTAGCAGCAACCATTAAGCGTATGATCAAAACACCACGAGAGTTTAACACATCCAAACCAAAAGATCAAATGTTTTTGAAAAAGTGATAAAAACCAACGCTCTCTCACTCGAAGCCTAAAGATCTATATACACTTCTCCCCCTTTGGCAACAAGTTACCAAAAAGTTCAAAGGTATATATCTAATCGTTCTTCTGGGGCTGATCTCCTCCGGTAGCTGATGAAGGAGTCGAGAGAACTGCATCGGCGAAGACCTCTGCTGATGTCATGGATGGAGTTGGAGTGGCAACTGGAGGAACTGGAGCTGATGGAGCTGAGGACGCTGTAGCAGGTGCTGATGAAGAAGGCCTCAACTCTGGAACTGGCACTGTGGCTGATCTGGCCTGGGTAGTGAAGTGAGTGCCTGGCCTGAGAGGAGAGTCATCCTCATCATCTGAAGTGTCGGGACTGGGCACGCTATTAACTTCCTTCTTCAGCTCATTCACTGTCTTTGTCAGCCCATCCACTTTGTCATTGAGGGTCTTGATCCTATTCTCAAATATCCTCACAAGACTATTTTGATTCCCCAGTATGTCCTTGATGTCCTTCTGCATGCCCTGAACGGCAGTGATCAAGAGATCCATTTGCTCGTTCCTGGATCTAGGGACTTGAGCACTAGTGTCTCTAGCTGCCTCTTCCTTTGCATGTGTTGCAGCTGATGTGGGATGATCTGGGTCCATCACCACAACGTTGTCCTCAAGATCTGGCTGTAGGGGCAAGTGGGTCCTGTCAAGAGCAAAAATGTGCTTCTCCAGCTTGGAGTTGATGAGCATCTGAATGTAGGGTGCATAACAGCATGAGCGCTTCTGATCAGCAGCAACCCTCTTCACATTCTCTACTATCAAGTCCATCACTCGTATCCTGGTGTGTCTATCAAGATGGATCAGCATGTTGATGGAATAGCCTCGAATCATCTTCTCATCTCCAGACTTAGGCATCAATGTGTGCCTCAAGATAGTGTTCATGGTGCGGAGGCCAGCCTGGAGGAAGTAAATAGATCCTAACTTGTGAGATTTCAAGTTGGCAGCAGGGATAGCATTGTACATGTCCTTCATGGAATCATGGCTCTCCTTGGATTCAGAATAGACATCCAAGTCACCATCTTGCACCTCTGGGACTCCTAAGATGACAGCCCATTCATCAATAGTAGACTCATATCTTGCTCCTTCAGTCATCCATACAATCCTACCATCTCCATAGAAATGAGCAGTGGAGTAGAATTGCATGATCATCTCATCATTCCATGCTGTAAACTCTCTGCCAACAAACTCATCCAAGCCAATGCAGTGAAAGTTGTCTTGGACACTTGGAAAGTAGTCTTAATTCTCCTTGATGAACTTCCAGTCAACGTATCTCATGTCACTCACAGCTGGACTCTTGTCAAGCAGCACAGTCTCATAGAAATCCTGTTGCTCCTTGGTGTAGAATCTGTAGTCCACAGCTGTCTTTCTCCTTTGGGCATATGGATCAATAGCTCTCCATGCCCTCAAACCAGAATCCTTCCTCTTCTTCATATCTTCAGCAAGCAGATAGCTGGCATTATGCTCAGGAAGGTGTGGTCTAAGCTTCATCAAAGCAGACATAGCATCTTCAACCTCAACTCTGGAGGTAGTTCCCTTGTTCTTTTTAGAAGCTGGAATTTGTCTGGATAACCTCTTTGGCTTTTCAGCAGCAGCTTTCTTGGGGGCAGACTTGGTGCTCTTGGATGTGCCAGTCTTTGGCATAACATCAGCCATAAGCTTCTTTTTCTTCTTGGGAGGGGCCTTCTCAACATGTTCTTCCTCCTCCTCAGCAGCAGCACCAGCAGCCTCCTCTGGATCTTCAAACATAGAGGTTTGCCTGCCAACAACATAAACAATCCTCTTCCTAGCTCTCTTCTTCTCCCCTGCCTTCTTAGGCAATGACTTCCTTGGGGGCTCAACAGTCATGGTAGCTCTAGCACTCTCAGGTGCTCTCATAGCTTCAGAGCTAGCATAAACCTTGATGACAGTCCTCCTTGAAGAGGTGGCTTCATTAGCAGATTTCTTTGCAGCTTTCTCTTGCTTCTTGGCAAGAATCTCCTCTGGCAAAAAATCTGAATCCTCCTCACCTGAATTCAGCTTCTTCCTATCCCTAGTAGCAGCCTTGGGCAACCCATGAGAACTGGGAGTGCCTGGATCTGAAGGGGAACTGGACTCAGGACTCGTGCCTGAACTCATGACAATGTTCTCCTCTTGGAAGTTGTTCTCACTGTCCTCAGCACTTGACATACTGGCCCTATGAATAGAATATAGAGGAGCAGAGGGGTTGAGTCATCACAAAACACAGAGATTTTCAAAAATTTGAACAAGGAAGACATTAGTTTTAGCTTTCTGCAGAAGGAATTTTGGTGTCACCGAGTGGTATTTTTCGGAGTCACCGAGACTGACCATATACATCAACAGAGACTTGGCACCTTTTCGGTGGAACCGAAAAGTTTTCTTCAGTCTCACCGATATGGTTCTCAGTAACCCTAAAACACAATCGGTGGAACCGATTTTTTCAACTCGGTGGTACCAAGATGCAATCTGCGGACAGCTAACCCTAAAATCTTCATTGTTCGCTAATCTATGAGAACTCTGGTGGATAGGGAGGATTGCACACAGTGGCTTATAGATAAGAACTTCTCAATGCGCAAGAATTAGACGATGGAGCGCAAGAGAGGATCGGATCCGTACCCTATCTTGGTGACGGTCTGCTACGGCGAAGACGGCGACGAAGATGCCCGTCGACGGCGAGGATCCCAACGGTGGAGGAGCACGGGGAGGCAAGGGCGACGACCGTGGGGGTCCTTTTTGGCAGCTTAGGGTTTTGGAGCGCGACGGTTTGAGGAGTGAATTTCAAAGCGTCGGGTCCACAACATATATACCCCTTGCTGTCGGTGACACCGGTTCGAAATTTTTGGTGTCACCGAGTTTCTCAACTGTCAGCTGACAGAGAAACTCGGTGTAACCGAGAATAAGGAATCGGTGTTACCGAGATTGGAAAACCAGATCAACCCTAGGCATTCGGTGAGACCGAGAATTTTGGTTGGTTCCACCGAGATGCACTTGGGAGGTTTTGGAGTGCAGCCCTTTTCGACACGGAACTCCGAGTGCATCTCACACAGAGGGATCGAGAAGTGCTTGTTCAAGTTTTGTGATGCAGCAAGAATTGAATATGAGGTGAGAAAGCATAGATAGCTAGAGAGTGGTCCTAGGCATTCTTGTCCATCCAATTGGCAAAAGAGAAAACAAAAAGCCAAATAGCAACAATTGGATGTCCTCGAATGGATAAATAAATGCAGACCAACATGCTCACACAATAAGATGTCAAATGAAATCATGGCAAACATGCACATACATACAAGCATCTATCAAGCATTTGGGCGATGACGAATTCATCTATATATGAGTATTTTAACTTAGGAGCCAAGTAAGAATACTTGATCATAGGTCATACTCATCGTTTAAGAACAAGTGGGGTTAACACTTTTACATAAAGCATTTAATGTTGTCACATTCTAAGAGATGCTTTAACTCAAGTCTTAGAGTAAAGCTCCCCCTTGATGTGACATCCCCCCATAAGAGGGATAAACTAACCTTGGGTTTTGTCGAAGAAGACTTCATGTTGGTGAGGTAGTGGTGGATGCTCAAGGTTGATGAAGATCACCAAGAGTTGGGAGCATCCTTGTTGTTTCCTTACTCTTCTCACCTACATGGGTTAGTCCCAACACACAAGAGACAAATACAAGGATATCCATGGACATGGAGTGCAAAGCATGTGTAATGATGTCCATTGATTTGTTGATTACCTTGTCCCTTGCTTACCTTTGAGGGAATGTGTGACTCCTTGAACTATTGCATAGAGTTGATATTGATTGCAAATAGTTCTTGCCAATAATGAATGTGAGTGAATTTCATTGGCGGAGTCACCCCTCAAGAACTCTCTAGTTCTTTTTCTTGGGGACCCACATCAAGTTGATGGGGATCCTTGGTGTTGTAGTAGCCTTTGTAGAAGTTGAGCTTGAAGTAGCCTTGGGAACCCACTCCACCAAAGCTAGGGATTCATCTTCATATGAGTCAATGTCCTCATGAAGCTTGTTCTTGCCCTTGAGCTTGTGGTCTTGTGGTGGAAGGTCATCTTGAGTGCTTGTCCCCTTAGGAAGAGTATTTTCATACTTCTCCTTTTGAGGAACAAACTTGGGCTTGGGGTATTGACCTTCTTCCCATTCAACTCCATTAGCGTTGAAGTAGCCAACACCATGGTTCTTTCGGTATCCTCCGTGCTTGCGTACAGTTTCCTCAAATTACTTACACCCGGCAAGACTCTTGTAGATACCTTTCTCTATAATTCCTTTCAATAAAGCATTTTCTTGCTCAAGTGTAACTTGGCTAAGAGAATCATCATTAGTGGAATCAATAGAACTACTAGAAGCAACATCATTAGGTTTAGCATTTTTATTGTTGCTACTAGATGAAGAACCTTTCTTGCCTTTGTTACTAGTTTGTTTAGTTTTAACTTGAGGCATGAATGTAGACAAGAGTAGTCGTTTGGCTAGATAAGATGAAGTCTTCTTTCGGAGATCGTCATTGATAGCTTTAAGAAACTCATGCTCTTGCTCCAAGTTGAGCTTCTCGAAGCGTAGCTTCTCATGAGTTTTTACAAGCTCTCTATGATCTTCGAGAGTAGATTCATGAGCTAACTTAAGAGTGTTTAGTTCTTTAGTTAGTTGTTCTATTTTCATCTTATCATCATCAATTGACTTATCTTGACTAGCATGAGAATTATCAAGTTCATTTTGACTAACATCACTAGTTTTATCAAAAAGCAAGTCATCATCACAAAGCAAATCATCTTCATAACTATTGAAATCAAGATACTCGGGGTGTGATACCTTGGGGCCTTTAGCCATGAAGCAACTTCCACTCCCTTCAATTGGTGAATCAAATAGATCATAGGAGTTGGCAGTCACTAGAGCAATTCCGGCAACACCATCATCTTGACTATAGTCGGAGTCGGAGTGATAGCTTCTCTCGGAGTTGTTGTCGGAGTCGGAACCAGAAACCCATTCACCAACATGAGCTTGATGTTTTCTTCTTGTGTAGCTCTTGGTGTACTTGTCCTTCTTCTCCGAATCCCTACTTTTCCTTGAGGGTCTTCGTTCATAACGATCATCTCTACTCCTTCTCTCTCTTTGAGGTGATTCATTCCTTGAGCTTCGTCTTCTAGGTGACTCTTCTCTTCATTTGTAGGGAGTCGTGCACTCATTGGAGTAGTGTCCAGGCTTCCCACAATTGTAGCAGTTGCGGTCATGACTTGACGAACGCTTCTCTTCATATCTTGAGTTGGAGCTTCGTTCTTTGCCTCTATTCTTGTAGAACTTGTTGAATTTCTTGACCATGAGGCTTATCTCTTCATTGGTGACAAGGTTGTCGCTTGAAGTTGCGGGAGCATCACTTGTGGCTTTGTAAGCACCGCTAGACTTGTTGTGAAGCTCTTCTTTGTCTTTGAGTGTCATCTCATGAGCAACAATCCTTCCAATGACTTCTGTAGGCTTGAGATCTTTCTAGTTGGGCATCATTTGGATTAATGTGCACACGGTGTCGTATCTCTCATCCAAAGCTCGAAGTATCTTCTTGATGATGAATTTGTTGGTCATTTATTTGCTTCCTAAGCCGGCAATCTCATTGGTGATGAGAGCTAGCCTAGAGTACATCTCCGCGACTCCTTCACCATCCTTCATCTTGAACTTGTCAAGCTGACTTTGAAGAACATCCAACTTGGATTCTCTCACGGACTCGGTTCCTTCATGCATATCAACCAAAGTATCCCAAATCTCTTTTGCATTCTCAAGACGGCTGATTTTGTTAAATTCTTCGGGGCATAGGCAGTTGAAGAGAATGTCGCATGCTTGAGCATTGTATTGCAACATCTTCAATTCATCCGCGGTCGCTTCACGATCCGGTTCCTTTCCATCACCAAAGAATTCACCTTGCAAGCCAACACGAACAACAGCCCATACGGCGGGGTTATGACCAAGAATATGCATTTTCATTTTGTGCTTCCAACTAGCAAAATTAGTGCCATCAAAGTACGGACCTCTACAGTGATAATTTCCCTCACTAGACGCCATACTCTCCTAGGTTGTGAGACCAATGCAATGGAGACCAATGCTCTGATACCACTTGTAGGACCGAAAGTATGTCTAGAGGGGGGTGATTAGACTACTTGACCAAATAAAAATTCTGCATTTTCCCAAATTTTAGAGTTGGCAGATTTTAACATTCATGGCAAGTCAAGTACACCCTACACATGCATGTCTAAGAGTATAGCAGCCGAAAGTAACAACAAGCATGAGTAGAAAGGAAAGGGTAGGAGGATCAAACGCAATTGTAGACATGATGATTTTTCCTGTGGTTCCGATAGGTGGTGCTATCGTACATCCACGTTTATGGAGTCTTCAACCCACGGAGGGTAACGGTCGCGAGAGTCCACGGAGGGCTCCACCCATAAGGGTCCACGAAGTAGCAACCTTGACTATTCTATAACGGCTTCCGTCCACGAAGGACTAGCCTCACTATGGGTAGATCTTCACGAAGTAGGCGATCTCCTTGCCCTTACAAACTTCTTGGTTCAACTCCACAACATGAAGTAGGAGGCTCCCAAGCAACACCTAACCAATCTAGGAGGCACCACCCTCCAAAAGGTAATAGGCTCGGCAATGATGATGAACTCCTTGCTCTTGTTCTTCAAGATGATAGACTCCTCAACACACAATCACTCTCTCACAGATTTGGCTTGGTGGAAGAGATGGGATTGGTGTAAAGCAACTTGGGGAGGCTAGAAATCAAGATCCATATGGTTGGAGTGGATGATCTTGACCTCAACACAAGGATAGGTGGCTCTCTCTCTCAGAAAACTGGATGGGGGCAAGTATGGAATAGTTCTGAGTGCTTCCTTCTCGAGTGGGTGGTGGTGGAGGGGTATATATAGGCATCCCCAAAAATCCAACCGTTACACACAAAATGACCAACTCGGTGACACCGATGTGTTAATCTCGGTGGTACCGAAGTGACCAAAAGGTGGCAACTTTTGAATCTCGGTGAGACCGATATAGGAAACTCGGTTGCACCGATAAGGTGACCAACGGTCAGATTGCCCATTCTCGGTGACGCCGATCCAACAATCTCGATGGGACCGATATTGTGAATTTGCGTAACAGAAAGTTGGCAACCTAAACTCGGTGGCACAGAAGCAGAATCGGTTGCACCAAAAGGCTAGGGTTTGGCTTAGGTCTGTCTGAGTATGGGAATCGGTGGCACCGAGTGGAAAGTGTTGGTTGCACCGATTTTGGATATTTGACTTTGGACAGACTTTTGTGGAAGAGCTTGTGGGTGTTTTTTGTGACTATCACTTGTGCACGTATGAGCATTTTGTTCACCAACAGTACCTTACCCCCTTTTAATAGTATTGGCTTTCCTATGGACTCAAAGTGATTTCTCACAAAGTAAAATGTAGAGTCCTCTTGCTTGAAGCTTTGCCAATCCATTTCCTTGCATCTTGGGGTATTTCCACAATCTCCACAATCCTTTTGCCAATCCTATCATTGAACTTTTCCTGAAATATACTTAGTGGAAACATTAGTTCAATGACTTATATGTTGTTATTAATTACCAAAACCACCAAGGTAGCAAATGTGCTTTCAGGTCTCTTTTGGTCCATAAAAAATCACCGTAAATTTTCAGCCCATTCCGAGAACTTTTATTTCTGCACAAAAACAACACCACGGTAGCTCTGCTGAAAACAGCGTCAGTCCGGGTTTGTTCTAATCAAATCATACCAAAATCATATAAAATTATTGTAAACATGGCATGAATACTTCATAAATTATAGATACGTTGGAGACGTATCATGTTCCCGCTATGTAAGCGAGTCCGAGAGTTATATAATAAAAAGTAGTTTTGAGTTGAGGGCTTTGCTTGCTTGCTATGATCTTGAGAAAAAGAAATAGAAAGAATTATAAAATAAAAGCAAAGAGTATATATGATGATCTTATGTGGAGTGATGACTTCACATATAAGAAGTATGTCGATTGAAATTTGTTGTGAGTTAACAAACATAGCGATTGGTCATTGCTGCAATTAAAAGGAAGTAATAAAGAAAGAGAGGTTCACAAATAAATATATTATCTTGGACATCTTTTATGATTGTGAGCACTCATTAAAATATTATATGCTAAGAAGTTGATGTTGGACAAGGAAGACAACATATTGGGTTATGTTTGCTTATTTCCGAATAGAAGTTATATGGTTATAGATCCTTTAACATGTGACGCTTGCTTCCACCCCATATCAGCCAAAACTTCCGCACCAAGTAGAGATACTACTTGTGCATCCAAACACCCTTAACCCAGTTTTGCCATGAGAGTCCACCATACCTACCTATGGATTGAGTACGATCCTTCAAGTAAGTTGTCATCGGTGCAAGCAATAAAAATTGCTCTCTAAATATGTATGATCTATTAGTGTGAGGAAAATAAACTTTATACGAACTTGTGATATGGAAGAAATAAAAGCGACAGACTGCATAATAAAGTTCTTTATCACAAGCGGCAATATAAAGTGACGTTCTTTTGCATTAAGAGATTGCGCATCCAACTATAAAAGCGCATGACAACCTCTGCTTCCCTCTGCGAAGGGCCTATCTGTTACTTTTACTTTCTAGTACTTACCTTTATGCAAGAGTCGTGGTGATCTTCACCACTTCCTTTATTTCGCCTTTCTCTCTTGGCAAGCGTCATGTGTTGGGGAATGATCTAGACACATATATCCACTCGGATGTGGGTGATCATGAGTTATTTCTGTTGACATTACCCTTGAGGTAAATAGTTGGGAGGCAAAACTATAAGCCCCTATCTTTCTCTGTGTCCAATTAAAGCTTTGACCTCATAAGTACCACGTGAGTGTTAGCAATTATGAAAGACTAAAAGATGATTGAGTATGTGGATTTGCTTTATAAGCTCTTATATTGACTCTTTCCGATGTTATGATAAATTGCAATTGCTTCAATGACTAAGATCAAAGTTTGTTGGTTCTCAATAGAGTTCTTGATTCATACTTTACCTTGTGAATGAATTGTTACTCTAGTATAAGAAATTATATATCAATAAGTATTGCTGTTCTAAAGATGATCATGATGCTCTCATGTTCGTATTTTATTTTATCGACACCTCTATCTCTAAACATGTGGACATATTTATCGATTTCGGCTTTCGCTTGAGGACAAGCGAGGTCTAAGCTTGGGGAAGTTGATACGTCCATTTTGCATCATGCTTTTATATTGATATTTATTGCATTATGGGCTGTTATTACACATTATGGTACAATACTTATGCCTTTTCTCTCTTATTTTACAAGGTTTACATGAAGAGGGAGAATGCCGACAGCTGGAATTTTGGACTGGAAAAGGAGCAAATATGAGAGACCTATTCTGCACAACTCCAAAAGTCCTGAAAAGTTACAGAGAATTATTTTGGAATATATAAAAAATATTGGACGAAAGAAATACCAGAGGGGACCCACCAGGAGGCCACAAGCCTGGGGGCGCGCCCTACCCCCCAGGGCGCGCCCCTGTGGCTTGTGGGCCCCCTGGCAGCCCTCCGGTGCCCATCTTCTGCTATATGGAGGGTTTTGACCTGGAAAAAATCATAAGAGAGCTTTCGGGACGAGGCGCTGCCGTCTCGAGGCGGAACTTGGGCAGAACCAATCTAGGGCTCCGGCGGAGCTGTTCTGCCGGGGAAACTTCCCTCCCTGAGGGGGAAATCGAAGTCATCGTCATCACCAATGATCCTCTCATCGAGAGGGGGTCAATATCCATCAACATATTCACCAGCACCATCTCCTCTCCAAACCCTAGTTCATCTCTTGTATCCGATCTTTGTCTCAAAACCTCAGATTGGTACTTGTGGGTTGCTAGTAGTGTTGATTACTCCTTGTAGTTGATGCTAGTTGGTTTACTTGGTGGAAGATCATATGTTCAGATCCTTATTGATAATTAATACTCCTCTGATTATGGACATGAATATGCTTTGTGAGTAGTTACGTTTGTTCCTAAGGACATGGGATAAGTCTTGTTATAAGTAATCATGTGAATTTGGTATTCGTTCGATATTTTGATAAGATGTATGTTGTCTCTCCTCTAGTGGTGTTATGTGAACGTCGACTACATGACACTTCACCATTATTTGGGCCTAGGGGAAGGCATTGGGAAGTAATAAGTAGATGATGGGTTGCTAGAGTGACAGAAGCTTAAACCCTAGTTTATACGTTGCTTCCTAAGGGGCTGATTTGGATCCATATGTTTCATGCTATGGTTAGATTTATCTTAATTCTTCTTTCGTAGTTGCGGATGCTTGCGAGAGAGGTTAATCATAAGTGGGAGGCTTGTCCAAGTAAGGGCAGCACCCAAGCACCGGTCCACGCACATATCAAATTATCAAAGTAACGAACGCGAATCATATGAGCATGATGAAAACTAGCTTGACAGAAATTCCCATGTGTCCTCGGGAGCGCTTTGCTTTATATAAGAGTTTGTCCAGGCTTGTCCTTTGCTACAAAAAGGATTGGGCCACCTTGCTGCACCTTTGCTACATTTGTTACTTGCTATCCGTTACGAATTATCTTATCACAAAACTATCTGTTACCGATAATTTCAATGTTTGCAGAGAATACCTTACTGAAAACCACTTGTCATTTCCTTCTGCTCCTCGTTGGGTTCGACACTCTTACTTATCGAAAGGATTACGATAGATCCCCTATACTTGTGGGTCATCATCCCCCCACTCGTCGAAATGCGGCATCTTCCCGGCATGCCCCCCCCCCCCCCCCCGTCAGGGCTGCTGAACAAGGGCAGGCCGTCCCGGGGAAGCTCACCCGGATCCCCGCCGGTCAGGCGGCGGAGTAGCTCGCGCAGCACGCCGGGAAGGAGAGAGGGGACCTGGAGCCTCATGGAGTCGCAAGGGCCCACAAAGGTCCACATCGGGCGAGAATGGCGTTGGAGGGGAGCGATGCGCTGGGGGGAAAACTCCCGCACCACCATCGCCATCGTCACACTGGACTCCCTCAGTTCTGCCAGCTTGGCCAGGACGGGCGCGAGCCGAGGGTCGTCAAGCTCCTCGCTCCCCCACCCGGGATTTAGCTCCGTGGGAACCGACGGGGGTTGGAGCAAGAAGCCGGCCTCGGCAGCATCCACATACACCCACTGCCTCCGGAACCCTTCCGCGTTCGGTGAAAGCCGGGCATCGGGGGCCCCGCCGGCCGTCGCATCTGCAGCCCGCAGGGACACGCATCTAGAGCGATGCCCCCCGGGGTTCAACCGGAGAAAGAAGAAGTGGCGAAGCAGGGCCACGGAAGGGGAGACACCGACGAAGGCAAGGAGGGCCTGGGCCCCTCACCTACCTTCGCGACCACCGGCGTCGGGCGCCGGGGGTTCGCTCGCCGTGCCCGTCGCCTCGCCTGCGGGTGGCACGCCCGCTTCCTCCCTGGACGAGCCCGAGTAGGGCCCGCCCCACGACGTGCTTCTTCTCCTCAGGATCCCGGTGGCAGGCTTCGGGGCGTCGCCCGGCCACGTCGGCGGCACCTTGGAGGAAGGCGACGGGGCGCTCCACGCGCACCCCGGCGCCCGCGCCCACGCGCAACCGGGTCATCAACAGCCTGGCTTGTCCCGACGGGAGTGTGCCAACCGGCGCAGGGAGCAGGCGGCTCAGACTTCCGGACAGGCAGGAGAGCGTAATGGAGGCGCAATGGAGAATCTGGGAGGCAGCGCACGGCAAGAAACACGCGGCCCACCCAACGGCGGCGGTAGAGCCAGGCAGCTTCGGGCAGAGGCCCATCGCAGGAGGGTCTGTGGCCCGCGCGCCCAGGATGGTGTCATCCCGCCACCCGAGGAGACCGCCCTTGGGGCGCGCGGGGGCGACCTAGGAGGTGGCCAAAGCCTCTACACGGAGCCCTATGTTCCGAGCTATGTCATACCTGCGGAGGGCGCGGAGGATCAGGCGCCCTCTGTAGATGACGGCACCCTCCCAGGATAGGGAGGTACCCCGGGCGCCCTCCCCAAGCCGGGCATGGGGCTCCCATGGAGGGGGCACCAGGCGAGGTTTATGCGAGCGAGGAAAGAGGGGTGCGTCCTGGGAAGCGAGGGGGCGCGACGCAGCCGCCGCTCCCGCAGGCAAGGAGCGTATAGCAGAACACAGGGCCTCGGGGACGACCGCCAGGGAAATCGGCAGGGTACAAGCAACGCGGGCCACCCGCAGCAACAGGAGCGCGGAGCGGCCCTCGGGAGGCGGGGCCTCATGAGGCCCGCAAGCCGGGGTCCGGCCGGCGCCGCAACACTTCACGGGGCGGCTTCACCGACACAACACCTCTGCAGCTGCGCTGGGTGCATTGCGCTCATGTTTGGGTCGCGGGAGCGCAATCCCGCGGCTACGCGGGGAGCAATGCACACAGGTTTGGGCTGTAGAGGAGCGCAACCGCGCAGTAATGTGTGGGTAGCTCTAAACCGAGTTGGGAGCACCTAGGCCACGCACCTGGGGGCTTGCCCAGCTATCTCCGGCCGTGACACTCTCACGTAATAATGAGTGGGATGTATACGCCCGGAGCCCCCCGAGGACGCGGAGGGGTTCCATCCCACACCCAAGTGGAAGCCCCATGCTCCGCGCTGGCGGACAACACTGCCCTCCAATGGCTATGCCCACGCAACGTGGATGCCCTACGCTCCGCGCTGGGGGAAGACGAAGGCCAAGACTAGCCTAGCTGCCGGACGCGGCTGTTGCTTGCTTCCTTTTGTGTTTGTGTTGCCACTTTTTGAAATGAAGTTGAAGATTTCGCAAATCTATTTGGAAAAGGGGCGGGAACTTTTTTCTTTTCGCGATTCCTCTTTCTGATCTTGAAGTATTTTTCCTTTTGGATTGACACCTTGCCAAGCACGGCTCGAGCACTTTGGCTCCCCCTCGTGGCCTCTCGGAACAGGCCGGCAAGGGCCTGTCGCCTTGGGGGCACTCATCACTTAAATGGTCAACCCCCGCTCGGGGGCTCCGGCCACGGCCCGGCGTGGCATCAGGGAGCCTCGGGAGGCTCAGGCTCCACCAGAGGCGGTAGCCCGCGGAAAGGTAAGGAAGTCACTTGAGCGTCAAGGGGGACTCGTGAGCAACACGCCTCAGGAGCCTCACCGATCGCGTAGCTCCGCGCCCCTTGGTGTCGTCCTGGTGATCCGGACGCCCCAACGATGGTCGAGGTCTGCTCGGGATCGGGCCCTGCCGATGCAGAGCGCCACTTGAGCGTTAGAGGGGGGGTTCCTAGGCAATACGTCTCGGGAACCTCACCGATCGTGCAGCTCCGCGCCCCTTGGTCTCGTCCTGGTGATCCGGACGCTCCAATTGTGGCCGAGGCCTCGCCCCCATTGGTCTCGTCCTGGTGATCCGGACGTCCCAACGGTGGTCGAGGTCTGCTCAGGATCGGGCCCCGTCGACGTAGAGTGCAAAAAGGGCTCCTGGACCACCCTGCGAGCAAGGAAGAAGCTCTCCCAGGCGGGATCCTCGACCTCCCTAGGCGCTCCGCCTACACTTCGCTACGCTCGAGCCCGCCGCGACCCAACGAGCTAAGTACACCCGCCTAACGAAAGCAGAACCTTCTAGTCAGTTAATGGCCCGAATGCCGGGCACGGGGCATGAGCGCTAACGTGAAAAATGTAGGCACTACGGTTCGCTACGTAACCCCGTCGGGATTTTTGTGGTCCCAGGAGCAAGGGAGAGCAGCGCGAGGAAGGTATTCCGGCCACTCTAGGCGGCGGGGTTAAGGGTCAGTCCTTGGGGGCGGCACGCTCCCCCTCAGGAGGGCCCGCCCCGCGAGGGCCCGACCGGGTGCCGTCGCCGGTCTTAGCGCAATACCCTCGCGGACTCCTCGGGGGGCACCGCGGCGCATCGGCGATGACCCAAGGCCCCGCAGGAGAAGCAGGGACGCGCCACGCAAAACTAACCATCAACAGCGCTAAAGGGAGAAGGAATACAAAGGTAAAAATGCAAAATTTAACGCCCCCAGGGGCCAGGTGTTGCATGTCTTGACAGGAGATGGGAAGAGAAAACAGGGGAGGACTAGGTGGAGGAGCCGCTGTCGCCGCACGGACCGTCGCCCGCCGCGGCGCCGGAGTCGTCGCTCTCGTCGGGGAGAGGCTCCTGGACGAACCGCTCCACCAAGGACTCCCCGTGCGGGCGCATCTCGTCCCCGTGGGGCCTCTGGAGCTCCTCGGGCACCGGCTCCATGACGCGGAGGAGGTCGAGCTCGGGGACGAAGCGTCGAAGGTTGGAGAAGACGCGTGTCAGCACGAGGTCCAGGAGGTCACGCGCGCTGGACACGTTGTCCTTGTCAACCCGGGAGACGCCAGTCTCCAGCGCCTCCACCACCTTGTCGAAGAAGTTCAGGTAGCCCCCGTCACCGTGAGCGCACGACAGTGCAGGGGCCTCCCCGACGAACTGACTCACCGCGCCGACCGCGCGGAGGGCGACGTCCCGGTACTGCGTGGCGCGCTGCGCCTCCAGCATCTTCGCGTGGGCCACCTCGTCCTGGGCGGCCTACACGGCGTCGATGGCCCCCTGGACCTAGGCTTGGAGGGCAGCCTCGGCGTCCGCGAGCTGGACCCTCAGCGCGTCAGCCTCCTCCTGGAGTTCCCCGAGCCTGCGCCTCTTGGGCGCGGGCGCCCTGGGAGGGGGGAACGATCAAGATCGGCGCGGTAGCTGCGATTATAAGAGAAGGAAGTGGGAGACAAGAAACTTACTCACCAATGATGGCCCAGCGTCGGCGGACTTGGGCTGGCCTTGAGGGCCTCCCACCGCTGCCTCCGGGGGCCGCCGGTGAAGCCGGGGGCTTCGGACGCTTCCCAGCACCTGCCGCGCTCCCGCTGGACGCCATGGGTGAGCAAAGCAAAGGAGGAAGACGAGGAAGGTAACTTGGAAGGAAGAGAAGCGATAGGGCGTGGCAAGATGGCAAGGCCCCCCGAGCGGGGCGGATTTATAGGCGCAACTGCTGCACGTGGGGCGACGTGGGAAGTGGAGTCACCAGGCACCTCGAGCGGCGTGTGCCAGGCTCGGCTGACGTGCTCTCCTGCCTCACGTCGCTTCCCCTGCCCCCGTCGGGTGACATCCGCGTGGCCCGAGATGGGAGAGGACGCAAGGGGTTAACAACATTCAAAGAAGGATAATGATGGCCAAGGAGGCGCGCAGGCCAGGCGTCAGTCTGACCCGGGGCGGTTCCCGACGTCTTCGGGGAGCTGAGACGCCCACGCCCCGCGGTGCGCCACGCGTCGAATCGGACCCGCAGGCGATGGGGGCCCACGGTGCTCCAGCTCGTCCACCGTGGCTTCGCCCCGAAGCTAGCTCGAGCGCGCCTCGGGCCCGGGGGCTACTGTCGGCGTTCTGGATACCAGGGTACCCAGACTTGCCTGCCTGTGGCCCAAGGCATGGCCCACCGCGACGACCAAGCACGGCCCTGCACGGCTACGCCCGACACAAGGCCCTCGCGAGACCCCGGGCTCGCGAGGGAGGCAGCGCCACGACCCGCGGGGAGGCAGGCCTCCCCAGGCCTCCTCCCGAGCGGCGGAAACTCCTATGCAACACATGACCTCAGGAGGCCAAGGGTGACGCCAGCCTGGCTAGGCGGGCGCCAGCGCGCCAGAGGGGACAGTTTCCCCTTTGGTGCAAAGGAGTCAGGAACGTACGCGAGTTCCCAAATTGCCCCCCAAAGGTTTCCATTACGGTGCAACAAGACCGGGTCAGCGCGCGCAGTAGGACGGATGTCACCAGCGAGCCCACCACCGCGTCACCACCACCAACTTTGCAGGCGAAGACCGCCTTTCGTCAGGATAAGATGTACCTCCTGTCCCCCTTCAAATTTGGCTATTGTGGGATCCCTTCCCGCCATTGCGATAAGGAAAGAGGACCCGGGCCGCTATAAATAGAGGCTAGGTAGCTCGGTAGAGGGAAAAACCACCCCGCAAACACACAGTTGTACTAGTTCATCCACAAACCTCCTCGTGAGGCAATCCACCAAAGGGAGGAGTAGGGTTTTACGCTTCACAGCGGCCCGAACCTGGGTAAACTCTTGTGTGCCATCATCTTCCTCGCCATTGAGCGGGGTTATTGCGTTGTGAGCTCGAAGGGGGCGAAGCTGTTGGGGAATCTTCGCACATGCCCCTGGGTTCGAATTCCTTAGGGTTTTGCGGAGCCCGAAATCCGACAGCTAGAGATCAAGATTCATATGGTACCGATTAGGTGACCAACGGTCAGATTGCGCAACTCGGTGACGCCGATCCAGAAAACTCGGTGGTACCGATTTTGTGAATCGAGGTAACAGAAAGTTGGCAACCCAAACTCGGTGGCACCGAAGTGGAATCGGTTGCACCGATGTGCTAGGGTTTGGCATGGGTCTGTGTGAGTTTGGGAATCGGTGGCACCGAGTGGGAAGTGTTGGTTGCACCGATTTTGGATATTTGACTTTGGACAGACTTTTGTGGAAGAGCTTGTGGGTGTTTTTGGTGACTATCTCTTGTGCACGTGGAGCATCTTGTTCACCAACAGTACCTTACCCCCTTTTAATAGTATTGGATTTCCTATGGACTCAAAGTGATTTCTCAGAAAGTAAAATGTAGAGTCCTCTTGCTTGAAGCTTTGCCAATCCATTTCCTTGCATCTTGGGGTTTCTTCACAATCCTTTTGCCAACCCTCTCTGTGGACTTTATCTGAAATACACTAGGTAAAAGTATTAGTCCAAGAGACAATGTATGTTGTCATGAATTATCAAAACCACCAAGGGAGCATGTTGTGCTTTCAAACGGACAGACGAAATGGAGGGGAAAGTTCCATGTTCATCATGCTAGGGGCATGTGACACATGAACGAACATCGTATTCAGATTCGTTGGATTTTTCTGAGCAACTTTCATATATAAATTATTTTCATCCAAGTTATAAATTAATTTATATGATTTTACAAAGATTTAAATAATATTTTAGAATTAACAGATTTATTTTAAATTCAGAAAAATATTTAATGCGCCAGCATGACATCAGGATGACATCAGCAGTCAACGAGCCAATTTGACTGGTCAAACTGACCAGTGGGACCCACCTGTCATAGACAGTGGGACTAATAGGTTTTAAACTAACTAATTTAACTAATCTAACTAACAAGGCCCCACATGTGTCTGAGCTAATCATATTAATTAATTTAATTAGTCTACTAATGAACTAACGGCTAGGGCCCACCAGTCAGTGACTCGGGCTGCCCAGTCAGCGCAGTTGACCAGGTCAACTGGTCAACCGGTCCCGCGGGGCCCCCTTGCCAGTGACCCAGAGGGGCCACCTAGTCAGCCAGGTCAGCTCCGGCGACCGAAGCTGGCTCCGGCGAGCCAAAAACATGGCAGAGGGCTCGGGCATCGTCGGGAATCGGCTACAGGGCGCCAAAATGGCCGTGGCTGGGCGGAATCAAACGAGTACGGCGTCACGCGTTTGACTGGTTGGTGCGGTTCGATCGAAGATGGCCGAGGTTGGTGTCGGCGTTGAGCCGAGGCGGCGGCCGGAGCTCGGGCTCGACGAAGTCAAGCACAGGGGCTCGGGCTCGACCATCTAACGAGCCAGACGGCTTCTACGCGAGGCCACGAGCAAGCCGGAGTGCTCGTCTACGCTCGAGGGGCACGTGATCGATGGCATGGAGCTCGGCAGTGGCGGCAGAGCTCGAGCAACGATGGGCTACGGCTAGCGGGCACGATCGAGGCCACTGAGAGGGGCGCAAGGATCGGAAGCTCACCGCGGGAGCACACGGAGGCTCGGCGGCGGCTTAGGAGCAGCAGGGGCGGCAAATTCGTCGGAGAGGCACCGGCGACCGAAGAGGAAGAAGCGGTTGATCCCCGGCATGGTGGCGATCTCCAGCTCGAGCTGCTCCTCGGAATTGAGGAAGGCGACCTCGCCGGAGCTCCTGGGCTTCCTTGCAGGGCGAAGCGATGACGGTGCCCGCGAGCTTCAACTGAGCCCGATCATGGGGACGCTTGGGTGAGGTGGGAGGACGAGAGCGCGCGAGGGAGAGGGGGCAGAGGGGATCCGGGGTAGGCTTAGGGTTCGGGTGGCCTTAACGACGACGGGGAGCCGGGGGATGGCCGGCGCGTGGCGATCCGCGCGCGTGCGGCCGAGCGCGAGCCACGCCATGGCTCGGCCTCCTCCTCTGGCGAGAGGTGGATGAAAGGCCGGCCGGGATGGGCTGGGCCGCACTGTGTACGTGTAGAGCCCAGTCCAGAAGTGCCTCCCTCCCATTTTCTTTTTCGTTTTGATTTTTCTTTTTGTTTCTGCTTTTATTTATTTATAACACTATTTGACTTTCGTAAAATAAGGAGCTTGGCCCATTATTCCTAATGCATTTTTAGACACAACCACAAAAAGTTTGGTAGCCATTGGAATAAGTTAGTAATTCCTATAATTTAAAAGGCATTTAAATATCTGTTTTGGCCTCTGTTATAATAGTTTTAAGGCACTTAACCACTTTATAAAATGTTGGTTCCAATTTTATAAATACTTAAGGATTATTTGTAACCCAAACATGATTTTATTTTTCAGGTTTGTGAATTTATTATTTCACCTTTTATTTGAATATTGAATTTCAAAAGGGAATTTGAAATGAGATATGATTCAAATGTGATCAACCACTGTTTAGCAAAATGGATTAGCTTAATCTTGGCCATCACTGTAGCTTGATTACATAGGTTACTATAGCTGATAATCCAGTGGTGTTACAACTCTCCCCTACTAAAAGAAATTCTCGTCCCGAGAATTAAGAGGTAGAAGGAAGAAGATCGGGGTATTCTGCCCGAAGGTTATCCTCGCGTTCCCAAGTGGCTTCTTCTTCAGAATGATTTGACCACTTTACTTTGAAGAACTTGGTAACCTTCTGACGGGTCCGACATTCAGCTTCTTCAAGAATGCGGATCGGATGCTCCTTGTAAGTGAGATCATCTTGTACCTCGATCAATTCAGGATCCACTTCATGGTGTGGGTCCTTGAAGCAATGCCAAAGTTGCGACACATGGAAGACATCGTGGACATGGGAAAATTTTGGTGGCAGCTCCAATTTGTAAGCCACATATCCTCGTCTTTCAACAATTCGAAAAGGACCAACGTAGCGAGGAGCTAGCTTGCCCTTGACTCCGAACCGATGAGTGCCTCTCAAAGGAGTGACATGTAGATAAGCTTTATCACCGGTTTGATAGGTTGAGCCCCAGTGTTTACGATCATAATTGCTCTTCTGGCGGGACTGGGTCGCCTTGAGATTATCCTGGACAATGCGGACTTGCTCTTCAGATTGTTGGATAATGTCTAGACCAATAATTGCTCCTTCCTCAGTTTCTGACCAGTTCAGAGGGGTTCAGCACTTACGTCCATATAATACCTCAAAGGGGGCCATCTTCAAGCTAGCTTGATAGCTGTTGTTATAAGAGAATTCAGCATACGGGAGGGATTCTTCCCATTTCTTGCCGAAAGAGATAACACAAGCCTGAAGCATGTCTTCAAGAATTTGATTGACTCGCTCGACTTGACCTTGGGACTGGGGGTGATAAGCAGCGCGCCATGTTATATGAGTTCCCATTGCCTCTTGGAAACTTTTCCAGAATTTCGAGGTGAAAATGCCGCCTCGGTCTGAACTGGTCTCCTTTGGAATTCCATGAAGTGACACAATTCTGGAGATATATAAGTTCGTTAATTGACTAGCATTGATAGTTTCCTTGACTGGCAGAAAGTGTGCAACTTTGGAGAATTGGTCGATGACAACAAAAATAGCATCATTACCCTTCTG
Source organism: Elymus sibiricus (assembly GCA_039707655.1). NCBI lineage: Eukaryota > Viridiplantae > Streptophyta > Magnoliopsida > Poales > Poaceae > Elymus > Elymus sibiricus. Next base: position 129,589,031 of record CM077673.1, on the reverse strand, counting down.
CGATTTTGGAAAGCCAGTGACGAAATCCATCTGAACTTTATCCCACTTCCATTCAGGAATAGGTAGTCCAGCAGGTTTCTGATGTTCTGCTTTGACGCGACGACAAACATCACATTCTTCAATGTAGCGAGCAATGTCTTGCTTCATCTTAGACCACCAATAGTTCTGACGAATGTTTAGATACATCTTGGTACTCCCCGGGTGAATAGCCAGGGGTGTGTCATGTGCTTCTTTCATAACCTTCTCTGTCATAAGTTCAAATTGGGGTACTACAATGCAATCCTTGAAGCACAAGGTTCCATCTTCAGCAAGCGAGAAATCCCTGGATTTCTCCAAGTCAAGATCCCTTTCCATATGATCAATGTAAGTATCCTTGGCTTGCGTAGACTTAATAGCTCTCAGAAGAGCCGGTTCCAAGACAAGGTCATTCAAAGAACCATGTGGAACTATTTGAAGGTTCAATTTACGAAGCTCTTCATGAAGATGGGGGTTAGCTTTCTGAACCATGTGGTTGTTGCAATAAGTTTTACGACTTAATGTCTACTACGCAACTTTATTCTTGTAGACTCTTGTTGGGCCTCCGAGCGCAGAGTTTTGTAGGACAGTAGCAATTTTCCCTCAAGTGGATGACCTAAGGTTTATCAATCCGTGGGAGGTGTAGGATGAAGATGGTCTCTCTCAAACAACCCTACAATCAAATACAAGAAATCTCTTGTGTCCCCAACACACCCAATACAATGGCAAATTGTATAGGTGCACTAGTTCGGCGAAGAGATGGTGATACAAGTGCAATATGTATGGTAGATATAGGTTTTTGTAATCTGAAAATATAAAAATAGCAAGGTAACAAGTAACAAAAGTGAGCACAAACGGTATTGCAATGCTTGAAAACAAGGCCTAGGGTCCGTACTTTCGCTAGTGCAATCTCTCAACAATGCTAATATAATTGGATCACATAACCATCCCTCAACGTGCAACGAAGAATCACTCCAAAGTTCTTATCTAGCGGAGAGCATAAGAAGAAATTGTTTGTAGGGTACGAAACCACCTTAAAGTTATCCTTTCCGATCGATCTATCCAAGAGTTCATACTAAAATAACACCAAGTTATCCTTTCCGATCAATCTATCTAGAGTTCGTACTAAAATAACACCATATGATACGCATCAACCAACTCTAATGTCACCTAGATACTCCAATGTCACCACAAGTATCCATGAGTTAATTATACGATACGCATCAAACAATTTCAGATTCATAATACTCAATCCAACACAAAGAACCTCAAAGAGTACCCCAAGATTTCTATCGGAGAAAGTAGGACAAGAACGTGTATCAACCCCTATGCATAGATTACCCCAATGTCACCGCGGGAATCCGCAAGTTGAGTACCAAAACATATATCAAGTGAATCAATAGAACACCCCATTGTCACCACGGGTATCCACATGCAATACATATATCAAGTGTTCTCAAATCCAATATTCAATCCAACATAACGATATCTCAAAGGGAAAGATTCAATTCATCACAATAAGATAGTAAGGGAAACACACCATATGATCCAACTATATTAACAAAGCCCGTGATACATCAAGATCATGACATCTCAAGAACACGAGAGAGAGAGAGAGATTGAACACATAGCTACTGGTACATACCCTCAGCCCCGAGGGTGGACTACTCCCTCCTCGTCATGGCCTCCACCGGGACGATGAAGATGGCCACCGAAGATGGATTACCCTCTCCGGCAGGGTACTAGAAATCTCCAGATTGGTTTTTTGTTGATACAGAGAGTTGCGGCAGCGGAGCGGAGAGTCTAGGGTTATTTTTGGGGGTTTTCGAATATTTGGGAATTTATAGGCATCGGAGGCGGTGGAGAGGGGCCCCGAGGAGGGCACAACCCATCAGGGCGCGCCGGGCCCCCCTGCCGCGCCCTGGTGGGTTGTGGTCTCCACGGCCCACCTCTCTGGCACTTCTTTGGCCCACTAGGTGTCTTCTGGTCCAGAAAAAATCTCTAAAAAGTTTCGTCGCGATTGGACTCTGTTTGGTATTGATTTTCTGCGAAGTAAAAAACAAGCAAAAACAGCAACTGGCACTTCGGCACTATGTCAATAGGTTAGTTCCAAAAAATGATATAAAGTTGCTATAAAATGATTGTAAAACATCCAAGAATGATAATATAACAGCATGGAACAAGCAAAAATTATAGATACGTTGGAGACGTATCACGACTCAAGGCATCTGCCATTACATTAGCCTTGCCAGGGGTATAAGATATACCGAGGTCATAGTCTGTAACTACTTCCATCCATCGCCTCTGACGGACATTCAGATCTAGTTGAGCAAACAGATACTTCAAGCTTTGATGCTCGGTGTAGAGTTCGCAAAGATTACTGAGAAGGTAATGTCGTCATAATAACAGGGCATAGATAACAGCAGCAAGTTCGCGGTCATGAACTGGATAGTTCTCTTCATGAGGGTGCAACTGGCGTGAAGCATAAGCAATCACCATGCGCTATTGCATTAGGATACAACCTAATCCTTGACAGGAGGCATCTCAATAGATGACGAAGTCCTTACGAGAATCAGGAGGAGCAAGTACTGGAGCAGACGTCAGCTTGTCCTTGAGCGCCTGGAAACTTTCCTGACATTTTTCTGTCCATTAATACTTAACGCCTTTGTGAAGCACGTTAGTCAGGGGTTTGGCAATCTTGGAGAAGTTCTCGACAAAATGAAGGCAATACCTGGCGAATCCGAGGAAACTTCTGACTTGCTTGACATTCTTCGGGGGAGTCCAGTCGAGAATAGCTTGAACTCGTTTGGGGTTGACCGCAATACCATCCTTGGAGATCACATGACCAAGATAATTCACCTCTGATAACCATAACTCACACTTGGAGTAGTTGGCATATAACTGATGTTCTCGAAGCTTTTCCAGTACAAGACGACGATGTTCAGCATGTTCTTCTTTATTCTTGGAATACACCAAGATATCATCCAGATAAACCATGACAAACTTGTCGAGGTATTCCATGAAGATATAGTTCATCAGACGAGAGAATGTTGCTGGGGCATTGGTTAAGCCGAAAGACATGACAGTGTACTCGTATGAAGCATAGCGAGTAATGAATGCAGTCTTTGGAATATCCTCTTCACGAACACGGATCTGGTGCTAACCCAACCTCAAGTTGAGCTTAGAAAACACAGAGGAACCAGCCAGTTGATCATACAGATCATTGATCCGAGGAAGCGAATATTTGTTTTGAATTGTTGCTTGGTTGATGGGACGATAGTCTTGGACCAAACGTCCTCCTCTGATTTAGGGAGGGCAAAAGTGCTCCTGCCCAAGTTCCGCCTCGAGGCGGCGGCGCTTCATCCCAAAAGTCCTCCTCTGATTTTTCTAGGTCAAGAGTGACTATATACCAGAAGATGGGCACCGGAGGTGGGCCGAGGTGGCCACAACCCATCAGGGGGGCCTGGCGCGCCCTGGTGGGTTGTGCCCACCTGGGAGGCCCCCTCCGGTAGTTTTCTGCTCCAGTATTTTTTATTAAATGCAAAAATAATCTCCGTAAAATTTCAGCTTCATTGGAGTTGTGCAGAATAGGTATCTCTGACGTGCTTTTCTTAGGTCCAGAATTCCAGCTGCCGGTATTCTCCCTCTTTGTGTAAACCTTGCATATTATGAGAGAAAAGGCATTAGAACCACTCCCCAAGGCATTATTATTCAACAAAACAAAGTAAATAACAGTAGGAAATCATGATGCAAAATGGAAGTATCAGGGCTGCCCAGTCAGCGTAGTTGACTAGGTCAACTGGTCAACAAGTCCCACGAGGCCCCCTTGCCAGTGACCCAGAGGGGCCACCTGGTCGGCCAGGTCAGCTCCGGCGAGCCAAATACACGGCGGAGGGCTCGGGCATCGTCGGGAATCGGCTACAGTGCGCCAAAATGGCCGTGGCCGGGCGGAATCGAACGCGGACGGCGTCGCGCGCCGACTGGTGGCTGCGGTTCGACCGGAGATGGCCGGGGTTGGCATCGACGTTGAGCCGAGGCAGCGGCCGGAGCTCGGGCTTGACGGAGTCGAGCACAGGGGCTCGGGCTCGACCATCTAATGTGCCAGACGGCTTCTACGCGAGGCCACGAGCACGCTGGAGTGCTCTTCTACGCTCGAGGGGCACGTGATCGATGGCACGGAGCTCGGCAGTGGCGGCGGAGCTCCGACAACGGTGGGCTACGGCTAGCGGACACGAGCGAGGCCACGGAAAGGGGGGGGGCAAGGATCGGAAGCTCACCGGCGGAGCACACAGAGGCTTGTCGGCGGCTTAGGAGCAGCAGGGGCGACGAATTCGTCGGAGAGGCACCGACAACCAAAGAGGAAGAAGCGGTCGATCCCTGGCGTGGTGGCGATCTCCAGCTCGAGCTGCTCCTCGAAATCGACGAAGGCGACCTCGCCGGAGCTCCTGGGCTTCCTTGCGGGGCAGGGCGATGACGGTGGCCGCGAGCTTCAACCGAGCCCGATCATGGCGGCGCTCGGGTGAGGTGGGAGGACGAGAGCGCGCGAGGGAGAGGGGGCAAAGGGGGTCCGGGGTAGGGTTAGGGTTCGAGGGTGGCCTTAACGACGACGGGGAGCCGGGGGATGGCCGGCGCGTGGCGATCTGTGCGCGTGCGGCCGAGCGCGAGCCACGCTATGGATCGGCCTCCTCCTCTGGCGGGAGGTGGATGAAAGGCCAGCCAGGCTGGGCTGGGCCGCACTGTGTGCGTGTAGAGCCTAGTCCAGCAGTGCCTCCCTCCCATTTTCCTTTCCTTTTTTCTTTTTCTTTTTGTTTCTGCTTTTATTTATTTATAGCACTATTTGACTTTTGTAAAATAAGGAGCTTGGCCCATTATTCCTAATGCATTTTTAGACACAGCCACAAAAAGTTTGGTAGCCATTTGAATAAGTTTGTAATTCTTATAATTTAACAGGCATTTAAATATCTGTTTTGGCCTCTGTTATAATAGTTTTAAGGCACTTAAACACTTTATAAAATGTTGGTTCCAATTTTATAAATACTTAAGGATTATTTGTAACCCAAACATGATTTTATTTTTCAGGTTTGTGAATTTATTATTTCACCTTTTATTTGAATATTGAATTTCAAAAGGGAATTTGAAATGAGATATGATTCAAATGTGATCAACCACCGTTTAGCAAAATGGATTAGCTTAATCTTGACCATCACTGTAGCTTGATTACATAGGTTACTGTAGCTGATAATCCAGGGATGTTACATGATTGCTCAAAGAAAAATTGAGTAAATGAACGTCAGAAGGAGTACATGCGTACTTCTTCAAACCACTATGTGCATGTCTTAGGAAACAATTTCAATGCTTATTCATATGGCTATGCTAACTCTTCATAGATAAGAAACTATAGAGCTCCGAAGGAAAATTGATCCTGCCCGACCGAAACAAATGGTGCATCAACCACCCTCAAGGCTGTGGGTGGTGAAAGCTAACCAATCTCTTTTATAGGAAAGATGAATTGGGGGAAAATACATCTTATGAATCGAGACACAATTTTTGGTGCAGGGGTTTCACACTCTTTTTGAAAGGAATTCACTCTTGCCCCTGTTCACCTTTCATTTACGTGTGGTTGCTCCGAAGTTTCTATTCGGATTTGTGTGGCTCTTATCTCATGTTGTCATTCATTCGAACTTGTTTCAGAGTTTGCTTTTTTGCCCTGATTTAATGTCTCGTTCGATGAACAATTCACTAATTGCTACTTATTTCTTCTTGATTCCTCTTCGAACTGAGTGATTCTAGTTCAGACCCTTTTCTCCCTCTTTTCTTTCACGTCCAAATCTATGCTTCTAGTTATGAGTATGCAATTTTATCGGAAGTGCATTTCTCTCTGACGTCCTTGGTCACGAGAAAATGCATATCTAAAATTAATCTACTTTGGTGAAAGCCCTCCAAAAGTTGGGCCTCCTTCTCAAGTTTGGAGAAACCACAATAATCGGTTGCCACTTGCCCACAATCTCCACTAACTTGATCATGCACGTTGAATGTGGAGAGTCGAAATGCTCTCGACCGTCGATCCTCCAGGGTGGGAGTATGTGGCGTTGGATTCACTACAGAGACCATCGGGTGTGTCGTTGTAGTGTAGTGGCACCCACTGATGGTACGTGAACTTGATGTTGTCGGCCCAGGAGCTCATGCTAATCAGATTGACAATGTTGATTAGGGCTATTGGAGCGGGTGAGGGACGTTGTTTTACAAATAGGTAAAAATCAAGAGACCTAGGTTAGGAATTGGCCAGAATCAGGAGATCAAGGAATGCGTACATGCGCTGCATGATTTGTTGACCGCGAGTTGGCCTTCCAGATGTAGACTCGACGATTATGGGTTACTATTCTAAGGCCCAGAGCCATCAACGCAATCGCCTCACCGTCGACAATGAGGGGAGGAAGGCGAGCCCCATGGATATACCGAGGGGTGAAAAAGTCAATTGTCATAGAGGTGGGATTTTGGGTGCACCTGTGGGCGTTGATCTACACCGTCACCAAGGCCGTCACGCACCATCATTGGAGCCGCCCTTATCACCGTCGATGTTCCCGTTAGCCATCTGGGCGCTTCCAGCTGCTGCCACTATTGCCAGAGAAGAGGAGAAGGCGTGTGGTCTAGATAAACCTCTCCCTCGTGCGTTAAGATGCCATCAAGAAAGCTATGGGTCGCGCAAGTCTTGGCCCAAACTATTGAGAAGACGCTCAAGTAGATTTCGGGAGCAGCAACCCATTAACATTTTTTTTTCGATTTTTAAATTTTGTACAACCCAATAGATAGAATATGCGTCCAAAAACAGTCCAATAGGTAGAATATAGGCTCAAAAGAGCCCAATAAGCTGAATAATACACGGGCCGATGAACCAAACATGTCATCCTGCCGGCCCGTTTACTATAGGAACTGTGCCTGGGCCTGGGAACAGCAGGTGGGCCGGCACAACAAGACCCGGATAGCATACGTGCAATGGGCACGTTTATCCCAGGCCGGGCCATGCCGGACCAACTGGCCAGGTCTGGTTGTGAGGGAAGCCCAACCCACAAAGTACAAGGTAGAAGCCCACGATTTTACTTTCATCGGTTTGTTGTTCTTCTTCCTCTCTCTATCTCTCTCCTTCGTGGTGTCGTCTCCTCTCATCCAAGCTTTAGCGAGGGAAGAGATTCAGGCCGTGATGGTGGGGAAAGGAGGCGAGGCCGCGGCGTCGGCGCAGCACAAGGAGGAGAATGAGGAAGAGGGCGACATGGTTGGCGTGGTGAAGCTGATCAGCGCCGAGGGTTTCGAGTTCGTCATCGATAAGAAGGCAGCCATGGTCTCCAACACCCTCAGGAACATGCTCACCTCACCTGGTATCCTTCGTATCCATCCGTCCATCAATCGATCAATTGATTGGTATTCCTAACTAATCGAATTGAAATCGATGAGCGTTAAGGTGGCTTCGCGGAGACGTGCGAGGGCGAGGTGAGGTTCCCGGAGATCAGCACCGCGATCCTTGAGAAGATCTGCCAGTACTTCTACTGGTCGCTCCACTACGCCAGGTAAATCCCTTCCTTCAGATTCGCCTTTCTCCCTCTGTACGTCCAGATTATCAAATAGCTTAATTTTTGTTTTGGGGATAAATTTGCTTAACTGCCCACCCTATTCGATAATTCTGTCTGTGCAAGTAAGGCCGTGAAACAATCAGATTAGGTGCCTGTGGCTTGCGCTTGTTGGTCCTCCTGAGTACCAACCATCGTCCTGTTCTATTTATCTGTTTATAATCAATTGCTCGAACTAAGTCCCAACAATCATATGACCTTCCTGGCTCCCATTCATGTATGTTGCAGGTTTCTTTTGTTTATCTTGTTAAAATGTTTCGTGGGTAAATGTTCACAACTCCAGAATAAGTGTGATGACCTAGAAGCATATTTGTGTCTGAAAAATTCAAGGTTACTTATTGTTTGCTTAAATGAACCGAATTAAATGCTTAGGGCGTCTCCAGCGGCAAACATCAAACGGACCGCCCCATTTGACCGGGTAATCCAACGGCATCCCTCAATTTTCCGCCCCTTTGTCCAATGGAGACAGGAGAGAGAAGGGGAATAGGGGAAAAAGTGGGTTTGTGGTGGGGTCGGAGTGGTCCTATACCGAGTTGGCGGTGTCCGCGGACATGTCGGGACTCCCCTACTACGACCCTCAATTTGGGGCTGGAATTGGGATTTCAGACGTCCAGACATGTCCGGGCAGAAGTAAGGGATTACGTTCAAGGGCTTTTTTTTTGTCTCGACAGTCCGGTCCGGACATATGGGGGAGGAGTAGGGGTGTGCGTTGGAGATGCCCTTAGTTTTTTTTATAAAAGAGGAAATAATAACTTCCTATGACTTCTTTTCAGAAATTTGAGAACAAATTCTCTATATGATTTGTTTACAGTATTTAGGAGCAGAACCAATTGAATGGTTCCCATGTATTCCTTCTCTTCTTTTATGCACTGTTCAAAAAATCTTCCGATTCAGCGATTTATCGTCCGATTTATCGCTACTCTTGGGGTGACCGATAAGATTATGCCTTATCTTCACCGTTTATCATTTTGGCCGATTTGTCGCTATAACAAGCGATTTATCGGGAATCTACCGATAAATCGGGCCTATTCATAGCACTATGTTTGCAAAAACTATGTTTATTTGCGTTTTTTGGACCTAGTTACATAAGATGTACTGTTGTCCAATTTTGTTTATCATTATACGAGGATTCAAAGGCTAGGAATCAAGGTAACACTTCTGTCCAATATTGTTTTGGTGTTGAATATAGCATATTTTACTGTTGGGAATCTAGGATTTGCAAAAAATGGCCGATTAATAGTCGACCGATAAAATCGATTAATCGAACGATTTCCGATTAATCTCTAATCCCCAGGTGACCGAGACGCTAACGATAAGCGATATCCTCAACATTGCTTTTATGGTTCATCAAACTTGTTTTGTGGTTAAAACTTATGAAGCATGTGAATCTTATACTCCATCATTCAGGTCAATTATTTCTTGCTTACAAATTGGCACGCTAGGTGTTCTGTGGAATACATTGCACAACTTTAAAATAACAGATATCAGAATGTTTACCATCCAGGCATTTACCTTAGACCATACTATATATCATGCACATGAGTTGTCCATATACTATGGAATTTCTTTTATGTTTCATTGCTCGTGCTATTAATTATTTTCCTGTTTTATTAGTGGGTTAGTGGTTATGCATATATCTCAGGATTTTTGATGTTATTTTCACTGTAAGCTAAATTATGACTACTTGGATCATTTTGTCATTTGTGGTGGGAAAGCAAGAATTTAACTGTGTGTAATATGATGTTTTCTAACTCTTAAGCCTTCCTAATTGCTTACTGCTTTTGTAACAACTTCTCCATTCACATGTCCATTTGAGTAAGAATGATTTTTTGTTCTGGAACAAGGTCACATGCTCTGTCTCATTTGTGTGAATTCACCTCTTATACACTGGTACAACAATAACAGCAAGCCAACAACACATGCAGCTTTTGCATCAAGCTACAAATACCATATGGTTCCTACCACCTAGCTACTCTATTGTAGCTGTACCAATTTGAGTATGAAACATTAAAACCTGGAAAATTTATTTAATCATAGGTGTTCATGAAATGATATAACTCAATAACTGTGCAATATAGCTTTAAATGTTTTCTGCCTTAGGTCTTGATAGGTCCTCTTAACTTGTAATCCACAATTTGTCAGGTTAATTTCAGTCGTGTCCTAGGTTTTTCGTCCGATTATAAGGCACTTAGGTTTTATTTTTCACTCCCTCCGTTTTTATTTACTCCGCATATTGGGTTTGTATAAAGTCAAACCTTAAATACTTTCAACAAGTTTGTAGAAAAATATATTAACATATACACCACCAAATCAATACCATTGGATTCATCATTGCATATATTTTCACATCATATAAATTTGATACTGTAAATGTTCATCTTGTTCTCTACAAACTTGGTCAAACTTTATAAAGTTTGACTTCAGTCAAAGCTAATATGTGGAGTAAATACAAACTGAGGGAGTATTTTACTACGGAGGTTGCCTAGAATTGTATGCTGACTACCTTCACAAGCTGTATTGTTCTGAAGAATTCTGCTGTAAACTGGATAGTCTACCAGGGCAAGGGGGGCAGGTTGTGTCAGAGTTTTCGGTTGAGCAGGTTGTATTCCAGGAAAAACGACATTCCTCGAAATATCCGGCACTCACTCTTGCGATCCAGGCTAACAGTTGTTGGAGTTAAGAGTCAGTGAAAAAGGTGCGCTTAGGCGCTAGGCGACAATAGAAGCTTAACGTTTTTTTTTTTTGACATCAGAATGCCTAGCGCTTAATAATGCTAGGCATGTGATTAGGTAAGATAGCCTGGCAAAACAAACAATTAACGCCTAGCGCTTTTTTCCATTGGTTAGAGTAGAATGCACGATCCTTGCACCTGGTTCAAATGAGATTTTGATGAAAATGCCATATTGAATTTGTTGTGTAGAGGAGAGGAGATTTTTCCGTGAGCACAGGAGAATTTTGTGTGTTCCCACATATATTGCGGATTCCACCTTGACTTTGGGTACTGAAAATACGCCTTGCATTAAGGAACAGAAGCAGTGTACTGCTAAGCTTTTTAATTAAGTGGTGTGTTTAGTTGTACCAGTACCGAGTGCAATGTTTGCATATCGCATCCCTTGCGTTTGTTTGACGACTCTATTGTTTTGTTTGTAGTGGGAAGGAGACGGCCGAGTTCCCGATCGAGCCCGAAATAACCCTGGAGCTGATGATGGCCGCAAACTACCTCGACACTTAGCCTGGAAAACTGCGTGGTTGACATCGTCCATTTGGGTTCATTCAGTAGAAAATGTGATGTTCCACCATTGTGCTTGCCTTGTCTCATAGTAATGGGTTTAGTAAACTTTACTAAGGTTGAGATGGATGTATTGCGCAGTTAGTAGCAGGAATCTGTCGTTACTGGACTTAACAGCTTGGCCTGGATCAGATCTTGTTGCTGTATCAATCAAAACTCAAAAGTGAAGCGCGACCAGATCTTATCAGCTGTATCATCTATTGGTCTGTGATCAGCCGGGCACATGTCGCTTGTTTCTGCATGACACACACAAAGATTCCACGCAACTGATGCAACTGGATTCCATCGACCATTAGCCAGCGCAGGACGTTATGACCTGGGGCGGCTGCTACGACTCTCACCCAACGTTATTAATACTTGTTGCCTCTCATAGTGGTTCTTGCCGTCGTGGGCATGATAGTGATCTTACCAGTTCTTCCTTCTGATAGTAGTTTTATCATCGCATTTGATGTCGATGTCGCAACGCACAAAACACACGATTGGAAATGTGATGTACCTGCATCAGCATGAGATCCACCAAAACATACACGACGTTTTCTTAATAAATAAAAAACCGTACACGACATCACACCATTAGATATACCCTCATCCTTATCCTAGCCCTTGGATCTATCCAAGAAAACCCATCACAACTTCTTTCTCTCTAGTAATGGTCATTCGACGGTCCAGGGTCCTTGGTGAAAATTTTATTATGTATATGGGATGTTTTGTACTTCTGGTGAATCTTTATGACATATCCCGAGCCCTTTTGCAAAAAAGAGTCATGAATCAATGCTTGCCAATTTATTTGGATCGGTCTAATCCAATGTACAATGAATATGCTAGAAGATAAACAAGTAGTTTTACACGATGTCGATGCCGCAACGCACAAAAAACACATGATTGAAAATGTGATGTAGCAGCAGCATCATCAGATTCAGCAAAAACATACCCGGCGTGTTTTAATGAAAAAACATACCCGGCACCACACCATCAGATCTATCTTCATCGTTATCCTAGCACTTGGATCTAACCAAGAAAACCCATCGTAACTTCTTTCTCTTCTCCCAGTAGTCATGAATCTGGTAATAATCATTTGATGGTCCAGGGATCTTGATGAAAATTTTATTATGTTTAGGGTTCTTTGTACTTATGATGAATCTTTATTATATGTCCCGATCCTTTCGTAAAAAAAAAGAGTCATGAATCAATGTTTGTCACACTTTTGGATCAATCTAATCCAGTGTACAATGAATATGCTAGAATATGGGAAGGTTTGGTGCTAGCACTCAACGATCAATGGCAGAAAAGAGAACGATGCACAGCAATACAAACTAGTCATGAATTCATGCTTGCGGGATTAGTTGAATCTTATCTGCAAGCATGATTTTTTTTGGTCGAATCTGATGAACAAAACATTACTGTATGATGCGCACACACACACACACATAAAAGAACTTTGTGAGAAAAACGAAAAGGAAGTGAGGCGAAAAAAAAGAAGGGGGCGGAAAGCCACACACACACACGTGGACGCATCTAGTCCGGGTGTGATGACCGAGTGACACACAGAACACATATATTCAGCCAGGAGGAAGCAGAGGACGCGGAGGAGGAAAGCTCCAAGGGCGGCCAGCCAGCCAGATACAACATACAGCACCAAGAAAGATTCTTTCCCCCTCCTCCTCCTCCTCCTGCCATCCGCCGCCGGCCACCCAACAATGGCGGCCACCCCCCTCGACTCCGCCTGGGAGGTACGCGCCCATCGTTCCGATCTCTATCTCCCCTCCCCGCTATACGTGCCGATCTTGACGGATCTCTCCTCTCCCTTCCTCCTCTCCGTCGCCGTCTCCGGCCTTGCTGTCGGGATCAACGAATGCAGTGGCTGATCACCAACTTCAGCGAGTTCCAGCTGGCCACCGTCGTCACCTTCGTCCTCCACGAGAGTATCTTCTTCCTCTCCGGCTTCCCCTCCCTCCTCTTCGAGCGCTTCGGACTCTTCGCCAAGTACAAGATCCAGGTCTGCTCCTACCCATCTCGCACGCTTCTTGATTGATTGATTTGATCCATCCGCTAGATAGACGTGCCTAGGCCCATCTTGCACGTCCAATGTGTGTGTGTATCTTCCAAATTTCGCGACACGAGATAACATGGTGGGAGAACAGTCATGGAAGATAACCAAACCTTTTTTTTCTGAAACCTATGTTTGGATGCTTTTCTTTTTCTTCTTTTGTAAAAAAACTTTCTCTATCATGACAAGCCAGACTGACGAGTAAGACAGCCGAACCAGAAAGGGATGCGTCTGATTTCGTTATATTGTGTCCTACTGATATTATGAACCAAACATGAGTAGGCAACACTCATTTTGGTTTGGCTCTCTTCCCTGCTGTTTTAAGAAAAAGTGATACACTGCGCCTCGCGTCCCAATCGAACTGCCTTCTGCTATTAGAGTTTTAATAAAGTGATACACTGCGCCTCGCGTCCCAATCGAACTGCCCGCTCGGAGAAGGAAAAGTAACGATGAGAGACACTGGTGACAGGGCTCAGCTAAACATGCATCGAAAGACTTGTGGATTTTCACTGTAGATGCTGCACTAATACTTAAACCTTGTATTTCTTGACCAAGCTATAATAAATCCCTTGCCCGAGGTTATGATTTCAAAATATGAAAATAAAAGTTCCAAGCTGAAAAAAAATCCTTGGGACTTTGGAATGCTTTAATTCTAAGCACTCTGGGAATCAATCTCTGCATCTTTATCAGGACAAACAAATACCTAAGTAATGAGAAACAAGATGCAGGTCTGCTCTTAACTATGTCACACGCTTCTTGATTGATCCTTCCACTAGATAGACATATGTAGGTCCATCTTCCATGTGAAATGTATGTGTACCACACATGGTGGGGAACTGTTAAAAGAGATAACACACGTATAGACAGGGAAGGTAACCAAATCTTCTTCTAAGCTGTTAATGGATGTTTTCCTCTTACATAACTTTCTCTTTTATGGCAAGTAAGACAGCCCAAGCAAGGAAGAAATGCATCTGATTAATTTTGATATGATACTATATGAACCAAACAACACTAGACACCAGCTGTTTTCATTTCACGTTCTTTCCTCTTATTTAAGAGACTATTTCTGACGTTTAAGGAACTATTTCTGACTTGTGCTGTTAGAGATTCAAAGTAAAAAAAGTTACACCTCACACCCAAATCAAAATGTCTTCTGAGTAGAAGGAAAATAAGGATGGGATACATTTGGTCAGCTAGGCGCATGTGTGGTCATCGGAAAGTCTTTTGCATAACTTTCTCTACCAAGGAAGTGATGTATCTAATTTATTTCAATTGTATGCTACTGAGGTGAACCAAACAACAGTAGGCACCAGCTGTTTTCATTTCGCGTTCTTTGCTCCTATTTAAGAGACTATTTCTGACTTTTAAGGAACTATTTCTGACTTTTGCTGTTAGAGATTCAAAGTAAAACAATTACACCTCACACCCAAATAAAAATGTCTTCCGAGGAGAAGGAAAATAAGGATGGGATATATTTGGTCAGCTAGGCGTGTGTCTGTGGTCATTGAAAAGGCTTTCACATAAGTTTCTCAATCAAGGAAGTGATGTATCTGATTTATTTCAATTGCATGGTACCTAGTTGAACCAAACAACACTAGGCACCACCCATTTTCATTTCATGTTGTGCGCTCCTATTTGAGAAACTATTGTTTAGTTTTCCTTTTAGAGATTCAAATTCAGACATGTTGTATGATACTGATATGAACCATACAAGAGTAGGAAACACTCATTTTCGGTTGGTTTCTTTGCTCCTGTTTAAGAAGCTATTTCTGCCCTCTGCTATTAGAAGAGATTTATAAAGTGCATATTACACCTTATGTCCAAATTAAACTGCCAGCTGAGATAAAGATAATGGGGATGACAAACACTTGGTCAGCAGTGGCAGAGCCAGGTTTGAAGTTTGTACGCCACTTCATTTGACATTCCAAATAGATTTAGGTGACCAAAATCTGTGTTATACAACTATACCAAACATAAAATGCAATGAAACATGAAGTCGTAAAAGTTGCTGGCATTGGCACCTGGCAACAGAAGATCCTTACTTGCAACATGTAACCATTTTTGTATGCATTTAGATATCAGTTGGGTGCGTGCACCCTGTTACCGTTCGTACGGTTGTTATAATCGTGATTCAGCTCTAGCTCCTCTGTCCATCGCTGTCATTTGTCCCTCTCGTTCCATCTTAGGATGCTGGTGAGTTCAATATGTGGCGGCATGGTGGCTGTGGCGTGCATCGTGTGGCGTGAGTTGAGATTCGGGCTGGTCAAAGACTTAGCAAGAACAGAAGATTCCAGCCTTTTTTAGTCTGGCATACCGCATAGACGCAAGTGTAAATGAAGTTGGTGGTGGACATTTTTGGTGGACACATAATGTATTGGCCCAGGCCTACCGTAAATCAAGGAGGCCTCCCCTCCTTCCTTACGTGGATCACATATGCCACTTCACCTTCATACCTGCAGATCAAAGCTTATGTTTGGCATTCCCATGGTGACATAGCTAAGGGTATGAGGAGGTGTGCTTCCCTAGTTAGCACCTGGAAACCTAGGGCAGATACCCCTGCTTTCCCCATGGTGGCACAGCGGTCACAGGGCTCAGCTAAACCTGTGTCTCTGGACATATATAAGTTTTCACCGTGGATGCAGGAGCACTGCTTGAATATTGCATATTTCTGCCCGAGTTTATATTTTAATGTACAGAAATAAAAGTTCCAAACTAACAAATCTTTGGAATATGAGTGCTTTAATGCTAAGCTTCTACGGAGTCAAATGCTGCATCTTTGTAACGCCCTTGGGCTGGCTACAGAGTATAAGGCCACTACGCCTTGCTACCAACTGTGATCTATACTGGCCCCACAGACCAACACTAGTATTTCCTACGCACTTTGTCCTCACACATAACTTTGAGGTTCCTTGTGGATGGGCTTTCAGAAAAGAAGGAATTCTTGTTGATACGAGTAGTCTATCAGTCTTACTAACCCGGATGTTATAATCTTTATGAGCAGTTCAGGACAAACAAATGCCTTAGACTATACTTGAAGATGCATGATGGTTCAAATCCAGGTTTAACTCACCATAGTAGCAAATCATTTAAAAGCTTGAGTAGTTATGCTAGAGCTATATTAAGCTACTAAATTTCTCTACTATTAAAGCCTCATTTCTGGGAAGAAATCCCTTGCAAAGCAATCAACGGTTTCTTACGTTGAACCACTAGAATAAAGTTGCCCCCATTGCAACACACAGGCATTTAGCTAGTCATACTTATTGCATTATTTGGTAATAGGAAACTGAAGCTGCATTTTGAATATAATAATTGCTCTTCTGCAAATTTAGACAATCCTTACTGTATCTTTTTTGTGCTAGCCAAACTAGAGGACATACTGTGTGACCAGTTTTACAGCTAAATCTCCTCGCTAAGAACATTAGTTTTGTATAATATTCCAAATGGAGGTATGTGGTGTTGTGTTCTGTATAACAGTCTACATTTCGATTGGATTAAACTTACCCTAATAAACTAAATTGAACATCATCGACAGAAACATGGCCTCCGTTTGCTTGTTTTGAGCTGTAAGGATATGTTTGTAGTTGGTGCCTTGTTCCTTTCTCTTAAAAAAGTAAATAGTTTTCTGTAAGAGAGCCTGTTATGCTTTTGTTTGGTTTAGTAATGGAGGCAACTTATCATCCTGGCTCTTAAGAAGCATGCATGTGATTGGGCTTGTCCCAGTTTGTGTGGGATAAATCTTTTATCGATGTCCGCATCAAATTTACTTTCCTCTGAGAAATCTACCTTGGAATGCATGTTATTGATTTTGTTCCCAGTTTCTGCTTTCCAGTATGCACTAGTTTAATTCAATACTCTTTTATTTTTCTGTGATGAAGTATTTGATTCATTGGAGCTATTTAATTCAGTGAACATTTGTATGTACCTTGCTTACGTAACTGGTTTCCTAAACAAGAAATGTGTGCATGTTTGCAGAAGAAGAGCAACGCTCCTGCTTACCAGAACAGATGCGTCATGCGGCTCATTCTCTACCATGTCTGTGTGAATTTGCCAGTCATGATTTTCTCCTATCCTGCCTTCAAGTTTATGGGGCTGAGGAGCTCTCTTCCCCTGCCACACTGGTATTAAATTTTATTTCCTTCTTAAGTCTTAACAAAAGTGTCATTTGAGAATGTACACATGAAAGCAGCAGGATAGCCAAAGACTCAAGTGGAACAGGAAATTGTTTAACTTGCTAATGCTACCTGATGCAGGACGGTCATTGTATCTCAAGTTCTTTTTTATTTTATACTCGAAGATTTCATATTCTATTGGGGGCACAGGGCTCTACATACCAAATGGCTATACAAGCATGTCCACAGTGTCCACCACGAGTAAGTGATATTTCTTGATTAACCCGTATTTGCTATACTACATTACTTTGTTACCATTCTAATTTTTAAGACGATAAAATGCGAGCAGATATGCTACACCATTCGGCTTAACTTCGGAATATGCACACCCCGCTGAAATTTTGTTCCTGGGATTTGCCACGGTTGTTGGTCCTGCCCTGACCGGCCCTCACCTGTTCACCCTATGGCTGTGGATGGTTTTGAGGGTGTTAGAGACGGTTGAAGCTCACAGTGGATATCACTTCCCTTGGAGCCCGTCAAACTTCCTGCCACTGTATGGAGGGTAAGTAAACTAGGATTTAACATGATGGTAGGGAAGTTGTATTTTGTCCATTTGATAGGTTGCGTTTAACCGAGTTGTGAATATTTTCTCGTGAGCAGCTCTGACTTCCATGACTACCATCATCGTGTGCTCTACACCAAGTCAGGGAACTACGCCTCTACTTTTGTTTACATGGACTGGTGAGTACACATGTTTGTCTTTGCTGTGTTGAACATGCGTGGTATAAGCTCCATCCCTTTTTTATGTCATGCATCCTCTTAATCATCTTGTTGCATTAGGTTGTTTGGCACGGATAAGGGTTATCGCAAGACAAAAGCCATCGAAGGGGAAGAAGGGAAGCATTTGTAAATTGTGGAAGCTACTCTCTCTTTTCTCTGAATCAACTCATCAGAACTAGTTTTTGATCTCTTGTATTGGTGATAACATTGTCTTCATGGAAGGAGATACGGATACGACGCGGCATTGATCCTAGGCATGGACCACCGATCCTACATGTCGTTGAGTCTCTGTTTTTCCCATATTTGCTAGCATGATGAGATCATGTGTTGTGTAGGCCAACTTATATAATTTGTGGTGAATTAAATTTGTTGTGTGCTGTTGGGGTTTGTTTTGGACATATGCCCATGGCAGAAGTAACTATTTGAAGCAGCAATAACTTGTCAGATTAGTTGTTTTGCAAGTCAAGTAAATAACCGAGATGAGATTTGTCTGTACTTTATTTATTTTTTTGCCGCAATTTCCCTTGCAAACCCACCGGGTGCATGGTGCAAGTGATTAGTGACAATCTGAATCATCTTAATAATCAAGCAAAACTTAGCTTCTAGCCATGGATGCGGCTTCTCACGGTTACATATGTATTGTCAGTCATAGCTTGGCTGCTATTGTGCGTCCGCCATCGACGCATATGACCTGGCCCGTGATGTACCCGGCGCCGGGCATGCAGAGGAAGGCGACGACCGCGGCGACTTCGTGGGTCTTGCCGAAGCGGCGCATGGGCACGCGTGCCGTCTCCATGTCGGTGAGCCTCCGCGCCATGGTTGGGTCGGTGGCCAGCGTGGTGGTGGAGATATCGGTGTCGATGCCGCCCGGCGCGACGCAGTTGACGCGGATGCCGTGCGTCGCCCACTCGGCGGCCAGGCTCCTGGTGAGCTGGTGCATGGCCCCCTTGGTGAGCGAGTAAACCGAGAGCGCCGGGTAGGCGATGTAGCCGGTGACGGAGGAGATGAGCAGCACGGAGGAGGCCCCGGCTTGGCGGAGCAGCGGGTGCGCGAGCTGGGAGAGGTGGAAGCAGGGGTCGAGGTTGGTGGCCATGAGACGGGCGTACTCCTCCGGCGTGGTGTCCGCGGCCGCCTTGTACAGGGACTGCCCGGCGTTGTTGACGAGGATGTGGAGCTTGCCGTGGAAGAGGTCGCGGACCGTGGCGACGAGGGCCTCCCTGTCGTCGCGCACGGAGACGTCGCAGACGGAGGCGGTGACCAGGTGGTGGAGGCCCTTGCTCTGCCATCGCCGCCGGCATTTGTCCAGGCCGGCGGCGTTGCGTGCGCAGGTGTGCACCTTGGCGCCGAGCCCGGCCAGCTCCTCCACGATGGCAAGCCTACGGACGTACGTAGAAAATGAACCGATCGATTGATCCAGTGTGTGCAAAGCCAGGAAATGAAGCATAATTCAATATACCCGATCCCCTTGGTTCCTCCGGTGACGAGCGCCATCATGCCGGCGAGGCTCCAACGGCGACTCATCGTCTCCTGTGAAGAATCCGATGTGACACCTGCCATCCAGGGGCGAAGCCAGCAATCTGGCATGGCTTGGCGTCCGCCATACCTAAATTGATGCAAACGCTAGGTACATACGTAGGTACTTGTTTGAACATTGAGCTGAGCGGTGCGCCCTTGCCGGCTTGATGGCCTTATTGCTCCTTGTGATAGCTACTGGCCGTGGGCCTGATTGCTGGTGACTTATTGACTGCCCGCACACATACGTGACCTGTTAATGTTCACTCTGTCTGAGCCCAAACCCAAGCGATTAGGAGACTGTAATCGCTCCTCTACTTGTGATCGCGCGGAAGCGGCAAGACAAACGAATGGGTATAGCAGCAGCTAGCAAGTAGAGACCAGAGAGGGGCGAGCAGTGGCCGTCGGCCGGCGAGGCAAGGCGGCGACCGCCGACCAAAATACCAGCATTTTGTTTACCGTTGACTGAAATAATCTCCGACAATTCACCATCACATTCAGTCTATTCTAGTGCTTTCCCATTGTTCAGTGACTAATTAATCGGTTTTCTCTTGTGATTTTATATACAGATTTATTTAAGAAGCATTTTTTCCAAAGCAAGTGGCACCAGCAGCTCTCCCTTTGGATGTTTTGTAGATCATCTTGATGTCTGTCTAGTTAATACTTATGACTAATTGGTGATCATTCATGCATGTAATCTTCATCTAATAAGATATTATAAGTGCTGTTATAGGGGTGCGACTCCTGTCGCCGTACACACGAATGGCTACCTATCAATAAAATGATACACAACCTTGCATATTCGCAAAAAAAGATATTATAAGTGCGAAAACTTCAGTATCAGATTTCGTTTATACTTGTTGATCACAAGTAATATTTGTGTAATATTCTAGTGAGCTCTTGCGTAGTTGCATTATATATGGTTTCATCCTTCACAAACTCCGCCACACCTACAATTTTTCTCTGCCTCCGCCACTGCTGCCATCGCTACATATATATCAGCTATAGCGACTGATGGACCCTGCATTGCTAGCCCGTTATATATGTCTGTGTGATGGATCGATCGACCCAATGACCCTGCATCCCATCCATCTTGTTGCACATCATGCTTAGTTGCCACACTTGGTATTGGAGTCCCCTCCAAGTTCGTACACTTCCAAGGAAGATAGATATTTTCGATGCATATGCTCCCAGCCTCCTGCTCGGCTGCTTTTTGTTCACTGCTTTCAGCAAATGTTCATCTAAACTAAGACCATCAACAACGGCGATTACCAAATCCGGCGCCCTGCAGTGACCGGTCACGTGTTAAGTCCTCGCCTGCACCGTATGCGATCTTCGTATCCGACATTCTATATCCATACTATCCATGCAACGTTAACTAGTGTACGCAGATCAAACAACGGACATTGCAATCGGCAACAAACGGACACCTAAATCCACTTTACATCATCCAAAAGATCACCATAGTTCATCACCTGACAGTTTCTAAACTAAAATAACTAAAAAACGATAAGAGGGAACGGAGGAGGTGCATCTTCACCACTTCCTCGTCGGGCCTTTGCCCTTCCGGTCACCGACGCTACTGTAGGCGTCCGCGACAGGTGGTGGGTCGTCGGAGTCGTCAGAAGTGGAGTTGTGGTCATTGCCGTCGTCGGACGAGGAGTTGGAGAAGACACTGAACCCCTTCATCCACCGGACGGCCCTGTACTGCTGCCGCTTAAGCTTGGCCACCCGAGCCGCCTCCATCGCCTCGCACTCCGACTACTCAGTGGCAAACCGGAGCGCCTTCACGTTTTTCCTCCGTAACCGGTGAGCGCCCGTCACCGCCGTTGTCAGCGACTGGCGGTAGACCCAAGTGAGGAGCCGCTCATCCTCGTCGGGCACCACGGGCAACCCGCGCCAGCGGCGCATGGATTGTTCCGCCGCGTCCCTCTCCCTTGCTTGCTGCCTATCGTGGCGGGTGGCACGCGCCTCCGAATCTGACGTGTGCGTCCCGGCCGGCGAAGCGGGCACTAGCATCGACCCCTGCCCTTGCGGACCAGCGGCCAACATGGGAAGGTGATTGCGTGGGGGTGGAGCAGAGAGCGCAACCCTCACAGAGTGCGCGCAGGCCGTTAGGGGCCAACTCCGAGCGGCGACGGGGCAGATCCGGAACTACCCCTTGTGTCCACTGCTACTCCTGTAGGAGTTGTTGGATTTCCCTAAAGAGGAAGAATGATGCAACACAACAACAAAAGCACCTCCCTCAGTTAAGAACCAAGGTGCATCGAACCAGTAGGAGGCAACACACGTACAACGTTAGCAACACCTGAACACAAACAAAAGAACTGCTTGCACCCAATAAAAACAAGGGGGTCGTCAATTTCCTTGTTCTTGCTAGCCACAAGGTTAAAAGCAAATAATAGTGATGATAGCAAAGATAATAGTAACTAAGATAATGATAGCAAATTGATAGCAATTGTAGGAACTAGTAAATATATGGAGAATGGACCCGACATCTCTCTCGAAAGCAGAATAGCGAAGGGTAAACAAATTACTGTTGGGCAATTGACATAATTGTGCATAGTTATGAAGATCATCCATGGCATTATAATTATACAAGCATTACGTCCGTGATAAATAGACCGTTAAACTAGCTGACGTCTACTACTATTACTCCACCCCAAGACTGGGTATCCAACATGCATCTCAAAGTATTAATTTCATGACAAACAGATTAACACAATAAGTAAGATGATATAATATAGACAAAGTAAGACCACACAATATGATCGGACCCCATCGTTTTACCCTTAGTGGCAACAACACATACATGCCCTTATCCTTTCTATCACTGGACAGGATCACCGCAAGGTTGAACCCACTACAAAGCACCTCTCCTAGTGAAGATAAATCAACCAAACTTGGCCAAAGTAGACGGATAGACCGGAGATAAATACAAAGCTATAATACACAAATAGGCAGGCTCAAGGAATCATAAATGTTCAATGAATAGTGTGATCATAAATCCACAATTCATCTATTCCCAACAAACACATCGCAAAAGTTGCATCAAATAGATCTTAGAGAAGATCATTGTATTGAAGATCAAAAGAGAGGGGAGAAAAAGCCATGTAGTTACCGCTATGGACCCGTAGGTCATGTAGGAACTACTCACACATCATCATAGAGGCAACAATATTGATGAAGATGGCCTCCGTGATGGTATCCCCCTCGGGAAGAGTACCGGAAAATGCCTCTAGATGGGACCGCGGAAGAACAGGGGCTTGCGGCGATATTGTTTCGGGTCTCGCTCCGGGGTTTTTGAAATATTGTGGAATTTATAGGCCAGAGATTAGGGTTATCGAAGGCTCATGGGGACCATAACTGCTGATGGTGCGCCCCGCTCCAAGGCGCGCCCCTTGAGCTTGTGGGTCCCACATAGATCGTCTGGTCTCTCCCCGAAGCTTCTAGGGTCTCTTGTGTTTCAGAAAAAATCGTTGTAAGGTTTCATCGTGTTTGGACTTCGTTTTTGTATGGTATTTCCGCGAAACAAAAAAATATGAAAAAAACAGAAACTGGACACTAAATAATAGGTTAGTCCATAAAAATAATATAAAATGACATATAAAGCATACAAAAGTGATAATATAATAGCATGAAACAATAAAAAGTTATAGATACGTTGGATACATATCAACATCCCCAAGCTTAATTCCTACTCATTCTCGAGTAGGTAAATGGTAACAAAAGAATTTTTGATTGGAAATGCTACCCAACATGTTCTTGATCAATGATGTAACTTGGATATAAATATTGGAATACATATGATTCAAGGCAAGAATCTATCAATTTGAAATTAAAAAAACAATACATAAACATGCAAGTAAACAATTTAGGCCCCATTCGGAAGCTCGCTGGCTCTCCAAACGAGCCAGCTTCTCGTGGAGCCATCGCTAGCTAGCTTCTCGGGGAGCCAGCGAGTGTTCGACATGCTCGGGCCAGGTGTAGCCAGAGAAAACGATTCGTATCGACTTGTAGCGCGAAAACGATACGTCCATGGCACTTCGAAAGGGCACTCGCTTGTAATTTTGAGCAACTCCTACTTCGTGTTTTCACGAAGCAGGGCTTCCGCTGCTCCAGAAAATTACACTGCAACGTTCTCGTTCTCCCGGAGCTGGCTTTTCAGAGCTAAAGCGTTCGGTTGGCTTCATTCAGCTATTTCGAGAAGCTGGTTTGTGGAGAGCTTCTGAACAGGGCCTTAATCATGATAATCCATGCCCAGTCTTCCATGTATAGAGATATCAAATTAAGAACAACCCCGATGCCAAACCAAGCAATTAAATTATACTTTTTCTTGCTTCAACTTTTTAAACTTTCACGCAATACTTGAGCGCTAACCAAGGTCTTTAGCACTTAGCATGGCAAATAGAATGGTGATTGGGGGGGGGGGGGTTGTAGGAGACGATAGAAAGCTATATGAAAGTCTCACATCAACGAGGCTATATCCTTAGGCAATGGAGAGGCCTTACAATTGATGTTAATGCGAGGATTAGGGATTGCCATGCAACAGATGCACTTAGATCTATAAGTGTATGAAAGCTCTCTATATGAAATTAAGTGGGTGTGCATCCAACTTACTTGCTCATGAAGACCCCGAGCATTTGAGGAAGCTCGTCATCGGAATATGCAAGTCAATTCTTATAATGAAAAATTCCACTAGTATATGAAAGTTAAAATCATGAAGACTCTCTATATGGAATAGATGGTGCTACTTTGAAGCACAAGTGTGGTAAAAAGATAGTAGTGTGCCCCTCTCTCTTTTTTCTCTCATTTTTATACAATTTTTTTGTTGGGATCTCTTCGACCTCTCTCTTTTATATCCTCACAGGCAGGGGCACACCCTAGTAATGATGATTATCACACTTTTATTTTACTTACAACTCGAAACATATGAACAACATATGGACTGAAAATGAATGCATTTGGTAGTGTACCAGGATGTGCAATGATCTAGCATAACATGTATTAAAATGATGAGCGGTGTCTTTGGCACAAAATATCATGTCAGCTATCTATGATCATGCAGAGCAATATGACGATGAGTGCTCAAGTCATATGAAAAGTAATAATGGAAATCACATGATAATATATCTCGGAATGACTATGGAAATGCCATGATAGCTAGGTATGATGGTCGTTTTGAGGAAGATACAAGGTGGCTTATGTGTGAAAGAGCGTATCATTTCATGGACTTGGGTGCACCGGTGAAGTTTGCACCAAGTCTCTATGTGAGAGAGGACAATGCACGATACCATATAGGCTAGCAAAATATGGATAGGTGGAAGTGCTTTCAGACCAAGGTTCACATTAAACATAAAGAACTCAAGTATTTGTTGCAAAAATTTAGTTAGCCTTCGAAGCAAAGTATAACTTGCATGCTTCTAGGAAGGAGGTTGGGAGGAGTTAACCATCGCGCGCCCACGATCCGAACACACAAAGGTTTATTAAATCAAAGATAAATTAAACTCTGGCGTTAGTGCTAATGCCAGCGGCCACCACTTCCATGCATAAAGACTCACAAAATTTAATAGTATTGTGCTACTTAGCTTCAGTTATCTACTAACACACTCACATATTACCACTTCAATATCACAAATTTATTGCAAGATATCAAAATATATCATATTCAATGATTTACAACTCCATGCAAGTTTTTATGATACCACCTTTGTATACCTATCATTTTTGGATCAAACATATAACTCTGCAAATTGCCACTTCTTACTCAACTCTCAAAATGATATAAGTGAAGCAAGAGAGAGAGCAAATAATTTCTATAACATACCACTATTCTCAAACAAGTATAAGTGAAGCACTAGAGCATTTGCCTTAACTCAAAAATATATAAGTGAAGTACGGATGGGCATTCTATAAATTGGATAAATGGGTGGCTTCTCATAATAAATGTGTCCGAGAAAGGATGATTGTGACAAACAACAAACAAAACAAAAATAAGAGCAAAGAGGCTCCATGCAAAACACATATCATGTGAAGAATAAAATTATAGCTCCAAGTGAGGTTTACAGATACTATTGAAAACAAAAGAGGGGATGCCCCGAAAGCTTAGATGCTTGAGTCTTCCTTGAATATTACCTTGGGGTGCCTTGGGCATCCCCAAGCTTAGGATCTTGTCGCTCCTTATTCTTCTTCATATCTCCATCTCACCCAAAACTTGAAAACTTCATTCACACGAAACTTAACGTAACTCGTGAGATAGGTCAGTATAATAAATTAGATCATTCACTTATGGTACTGTCAAGGAAAGATTCATAATTATTTTTGATCAAAGTCTATTGTATTTTATCACTTCTATAATTTATACCCCCGATACAAACCATAGATACTTTAAAATAAGCAAACATAAAAAACAAAACATAATCTGTCAAAAACAGAACATCATGTAAAGATCTAATTTTTAGTCATACTTATGTAACCCCAATGTTTTTGAAAAATTAGGAAAAGATACAAAATTTGTGTTGCAATATTGTATAAAAATTTCAGCAATTGATCACGTTCCATTACATAATGAAAATTCATATACTGGACGCAAAGGTTTATGTTTCTGCACAGAACCAAATAAGCGAGCATCCAAATCATCCCAAAGGCTTTACTTGGAACAAGAAAAGATACACACATAATTACTACAAAGGCAATAATTAGGTTGACATACTAAAACAACAAGGAAAACTAAATATAATTACTGGGTTGCCTCCCAACAAGCGCTATTGTTTAATGCCCCAAGCTAGGCATAATGCATTATATCAAGTATTATCATCCTTCAATTCCTCAATAAGACAAATTGATTTCCTAGGATACTTAGCAAGCATTCTTTCCATCATAACACTCCTAGGTATAAAATTCAAAACGTGTGTGTCTTAGATAGGTTCGTTTTCTATATTGATGAAATTAGGGTGAACGCTAATCATCTTTAAATCGCCATTCTGCTTACTAGCAGAAGCACCCATATTAAGTTTAGGACCTTTATTCACACAAACAAGTTTAAGATTTTGAACAATAGGAACTTCTTTATTGGTTTTAATGGAGGAAAAGGAGGAGCCCAAAACATTAATAACTCCCTCCAACTTATCAATTCTACCAAGACTTTGTTCTATTCTATTCGTGATTCATTCTTTATCCTTTTAGTAATTTTAAAACATTGCCCACAGTAGAGCCTAAGTTATTCAAATGATTGTGCATACTTGAAAGAACCGAGATGACGACTAGAGGGGGGGGGGTTAATAGGCGTTTTGAAACTTTTACGGATTTGTCTTTATCCTAATGTGGAATTAAACTAAATGGATACTTTTCAAGCACAAATCCTAAATATGATAGGCTCAACTAAGTGCACCAACAACCTATGCTAAGCAAGATAGGCACTTAAGGAAACTAGCAAGCACAAACTATATACAAGATATGGAAATGTATGAGAAACTAAGCAATTCAAACTAGCACAAGATATATCAATATGAGCAAGTATGAATTGCAGAAAGTAAAAGGTGTGGGAATGAGATAACCACAAGTGAGTCGGGGATGCGGATTTATCCCGAAGTTCACACTCATGAGAGTGCTAATCTCCGTTGGAGAGGTGCCGAAGCCAAAGCTCTGTAGTGCCACCAAGTGGCTCACCGTGTTCTCACTTTTGAGTCACCTCCAACGGATGAGCCTCGATTCACTCGGGGTTGGCCTTCAAGGCGACCACCACACCTTTACAAGTTTATCCGGAGCACACCACAAGTAAGGAAGCTTTTGGAGTAACCTTGACCACCTAGGCCACTTCACACCCTTCCCCGGAGCACACCACAAAAGGAAGCTTCTGGAGGAACCTCGACCACCTAGGACTCTTCACAATATTCTCAATTGTATTAGCAAACCGTCTAGGAGGCGGAACCCTCCAAGAGTAATAAACTCATGGACTCTCACTCAAACTAATTGATGCGGGGAGCTCAAACCAATGCAACAAATGCAAAGCAAGGTCAAGGAACATTGCTCAACTCACTCTCTCTCAATCTCAGAAGACGCACTCTCAAAAGTAGGAGATTGAAGAGAGGGGATGCAATCGATAAAATCAACAAATGACTCAAAGATCCATCCACAAACCCCCCTTCATGTAGAGGGAGATATGGGTTTGGGAGAGGTGGTAAGAGCCTCAAAATGATGTCAAGAATGTGTGTGAACAACCCCCAAACCGGTGGGGAGGAAGGGCTCTTTTATAGCCAACCCCCAAAACTAGCCGTTGGGGCTCCAACAGACACTTCCTGGAAACCCCATGCCCACGGGGTCCCATGCCCACGGTACAAGCCCTGTGCCGACGGCCTCAACCCCTGTGTCCACAGGGTACCTAGAAACAGCCAGCAACAGCCCACTGAAACAATAATAACTTGGCATACTGTAACAACCCAAGTGCACCCCTTGCCATATTTGTTATATGTGTCATGTGTGAACCTTCAATGTATGCCATCATGTGGTTTGAATAGTAATAAATTGCTTCATGTCGTTCCTTGTTGCATCATGGCATCATATCATCATCTCATATTTTGCATCATGCTTTGTTGTTGGTGATGTTGTGGGAGTGTACGTGTGTTGAGGTGGTGTGTTACTTGATAGGATTCCCCTCCTCTATTTCTCAAACTATGCCCACCTCTCCTATTTCAAATAAATGCAATATGTGATGAATTTACTTGCTTGTTCACCTCCTTAAAAATGTTGCACTCCTTTCTAATATTCTGGTTATCATTGTTAACTAACTCTCATCCTGGTTTCAACATGTTGGCATTTTGCATCTTTGCAAAACAGGTCCCAATTTTAAAATATATGATTTAAATTGCTTGCTCTAAAAATGCCAACTACATTTTTCCTAAATAGGGTATATTTTTGTCAGTTCAAAAGTATTTTTATTTCTTACTCAAGCATCTCCCCCCTTTCTCTGTGTTTTCTTGGCTTCTCTTTTTTTAAGGAAAAGAGATTTTCCAGAGAGGGAGAGAGAGTTCTAGCCACCTGGGCCTTGCCTCCCCCGCTAAGAGCCCAGCAGCAGCGGCCCAGTGCTAGCCAGCTAGCCCAGCCGGCCTCCCAGCGCCGCGCGCTCGTCGTCCCTGTACGACGCCCATCCGCAGTAGCCACGTCGAGCTCCCGAGCGATTTGACGGCCGACGTTCGTCCCTAGCGCCTATAAAGCTTGCCCCTAACGTAGCCCTAGCCTCCCTCGTCTCATTCCGCCCCTCTCCCACCTCACACCGCCGCTCAGGTAAGCTCCAAGCGCATGCCATCGCCGCGCCCGCCGTGCTCCGGCCGAGCAACAGCTCGTGCCCGGAGTTGACCTCTCCGTCGCGCCTCCGCTCTCCTGGTGAGCAGGAAGGGGGCAAGCGTTGCTTCGCCTTCTTCCCCGTCGATCGAGGGAACGCTAAGGCCCCGAACGTCGTAGTCCCGAGCCACTTCTTCCTCTTCTTCCCGGACAGGATCATCGCCGGGATTCTTTGCCTCTTCGCCGTCTTCCTGTCGCGTCCCCGACCGTTTCTTCATGTCCAAGGTAGCTAGGTGATCTCCGTTTCCCTCCCTGCCGTTTCTCATCGCTGGTAGTCCTCTGTAGACCGCGCTTAGCCCATGCCAACCTTGCGTTCCCGGTGCTCCAGCCAAGTCCGGTTTTTTTGGTGTTGTTGTGTGCGTGTGTTGTGCCGCGTCGCAGCCGAAACCCCTCCATTGCGGGTGTTCCGTGTTTGCCTCTGCAGCACCCGCCGCTCGCCCCGCGTTTCCCTCACCTCGCCGCTGGCCACCGCGTCTATGTCGCCGCAGCCGCCCGACCCGAGCGAAAGCTCGAGCTTGAGGTCCTCGCAGCCTCGCACCGTAGGTTCCCTCAACCCTGGGGATGGACCCCCAAGGAATTCCGCCCCCCCCCTGACGGCACCCCGCCTCGCCGGATGTGGCCGGTTTGCTCGGCGGTGCCGCCGTGGCCTTCTGCCCGCGCGATATTGAAGAAAGGGCCCAGCCTCCGCATGGGTATAGGTCAAGAGGACCAGCGCCTCTTCTCTGTCGAGCCCACCTGCCTAGCCCAATGGCAGCGCCCTGCGTCTCCAACCGGGGAGACCCGGGTTCGACCCCGGCTCCCCTCCTTTTCCCCCATTTATTCCCGCGCTGACAGTGGGCCCATGGCCCACCTGTCATACCCCCACAGGGCCCCTGGTGCCACTGCCAGGTGGCCCCCTTTTTTTCATTTTTGTTTTCTTTGTTTTGTTTTGATTTTCAGTGAATTGAGGTATTTCCTTTTAAAAAAAACCGCCATTTTGTTTTATTACCAAATCTGTCAAAACCTAGGACATGCCAAATTAGGCATATAAGTGACTATAAGAGCATAGTGGTTTTTGTGATTGCTATTTTGGGAGTTTTACCAACAGCAAGATAGGCTTGTACATAGGGTTTTGGGGTAGAAAAATCCAATGAATTCAATGGTGTGGTTGGTTTTGTCATTTGGACATGTTTGAAAAAATATGGGTGGCATTCTTGATGTTAACATGCCACTAAAAATCTGCTTTCACATGCCCAAAATATTCTAAGTGTTGGAAATCTGTTATTTTGTTGCCATGTTATCTAGATGGTTCCCATGCATATGTTATTCCTTGGGAGTTGGCACCATGGCATGTATTGTTGTACTTGTCATCCTCTGTAGATGTGTGCCAAGAGCTTGTGGATTAGACATTTGCATCTTATATAAAACTTGCTGTCAACATGCTATTCTGTTAACAAGTGCCATGTTTGTCCTTGCTAAATTTCACTAAGTCTGTGAATCTGGTATTTTCAATATGTCAACTTGTGGGGATGGAAGCCATTGATACATGCATGTTTTGATGTTGCCATAAAGTAATGAATTGATGTACATGTTGCCCTCTATCACCCTTTTAATTTTCATGCCATGAAAGTTCCTGTAGCATATATAAAAGCTGCTGTCAAGATGCTATCATGTTAACTCAGATTCTGTAAAATTGGAATTTTCACTAAGTCCTTGAAAAACTGATTCAACATGCCATCTTGAACTTCATTGCCATTGATCTATGCTTCCTTTCATGTTGCTGTAGATAGATGATTTTTTAAGCATGATGTGTACTTCATGTCCATGCCTTGGTGGTGATTTAAAAACTTTTTGTAGCTCTGGATATGTGTGTGGCAAGTTGACATGTTGCTGTTTGTGGACAGATTGTGTGTAGGATTGTTTTGTGACTTGTGGGAGCTATACTCCATTGTTTTGCTTGTTCTTTAGCTCTATTATTGCTAGATTTTCATTTCCTATCCAGTGGCATCCTTGGAATACCAAGGAATAGCCCATGGCCTTCTTCATCTTTGCATTTGTCTTCGTTAATGTTCGTACCTTGCCGTGAGCGTACCGTGAGCTACGTTACTCCGTTTGCAACGTTCTACATATGCATTTGTATCGATTTTGCATGAAGCATTCATATTTGCCATGATCATGCATGTTCAAATAACCAAACTTGAGGTTCTGTCCAGAATACTAAAGAACTTAATAATTGCATGAGAAACATGACTAGCATAGGGTTGCCATGTTAAATACATCAACTTGGTCATGCATCATCTTGTTTGTGCATTGCACCTTGTTTGTATGTTTATTTGGTGATGTTTCTCTTTGGGTAGACGCGAGTGTCGAACCTGAGTACGAGGATCCCAGAGAGAACGACTCCGAGGAAGCAGCTCTTTGTCCCTCTGAAGACCCAACAGGCAAGATGATCATACCCGGATCCCGACACTATTTTTGCCTTGCTAGATGTCTCGCTTACCGTTATGTTTCGTTACCTACCACTTAAACTGTCAGCCTCCTAAATTGCCATGAAAGCCTCTAACCCCTCCACTACCTAGCGAAACATTGATTGGCTACGTTACCGCTGCTCAGCCTTTATCTTATAGCGTTGCTAGTTGCAGGTGCAAGCTTTCCATGATCAACATGGATTTTGGAGATATCACCTTATTTATTGTTATTTAAATTAATGCACACACATATATATATATGGCAACGGTGGAAGGCTTGGCCTTTTTGCCCGGTGTTTTGTTCCGCTTTTGCCGCACTAGTTCCGAGTACCGGTGTTATATTCCATAGTTTGCGCTCCTAACATGCTCGGGGTTGTTATGGGGACCCCCTTGACCATTCGTTTTAGATTAAAACTTGTCTGGCAAGGCCCAACTTTGGTACTACATTTGCTAAACAACTTAATAAAAATTGCATAGGGCATAGCTACCCCGTGGATAATTAATCAACAACCCGGGCTAGTGCTCCTCATGAGTGTTGGTCCAAACTAGAGTCGTGTGCGGGGCCAACCCGGGACAACTCGGGAGATGTCTATCAGGCCACCGTACGCTGCGTTCATCCGGTCGTGTCCTGAGAACGAGATACGCGGCTCCTATCGGGTTCGTCGACACGTCGGGCGGTCTTGCTGGACTTGTTTTACCTTTCTCGAATGTCTTACTCGAGGAATTCCGATTTTTCTTCGGGCTATCTCGAGGTTGTGGTTTTCCAGTGGAATTTCCTAGGAAATCACTGGATTCGTGGTCGAGGTTATTCCCGTGGCGTGTGGTTAGTTTGTGATGGATGAGTTGGAGCACACCTGCAGGGTTAAATCTTTCAGAAAGCCGTGCCCGCGGTTATGCGGCAACTTGGAAAATTTGTTTAACACCCGGTAATAGTTAACTTGAAGAAAACTCAATAAAATGCACCAACCGTGTGCGTAACCGTGACTGTCTCTGCTCGTGAACATGAACCGAGAGAGAACACGGTGGGGTTATGATTGACGTAAGTAGGTGTTCAGGATCACTTAGTGACCATGTTAGTTCACGACCATCTTACGTAGGTCACCATATTTACATTCATGTACTCGTAAGTTAGCCACCAAATACATGCTTAGGTGCTTGCTGCAGCCTCACCACTTAACCTTTCCTCACCCAATGGCTTACATAGTTTCGGTACCCGGGTTATGAGATTGCCGAGTCCCTGTGGCTCACAGATTACAACAATACAGGTGCAGGTGTTGACGAGTACGTGCCAGATGACTTGTCGCAGCTCCAGTGGGAGTATGATGAAGAACGTAGGCGTATGTACGTTACATATCCTGATGAGTAGGGAGCTTCGTGGTGGTGAACCAGGGATAGCAAGACAATTTATCATTGCTTCTTTTATCGTTTGTTTTCGTCCGTAGCCGGACCCTGTCTTCTGAATGATGTATGAATAATTTGTGTGGATTTGTAAGATAGCTTGTGGTGAGTGTAAGCCAACTCATATACCGTCGAGTCCCTCGTGCCTTAATAGGGATAGGACCGCATCTTGGGCGTTACAAGTTGGTATCAGAGCTAGGTTGACCATAGGAGCCCCTTGCTTGATCGAAATTGGCCGAGTCGAGTCTAGTGAAAAACTAGTTTGAGTCTAGTTATATCAGAGAGTAGGATTCTTTTACTCCTCTTCTATACTCTGGTGAGGAATTCGACTTAGGAATTTTAATTCTACTCCTCTTCTCGCTCAAATTTTTTTTAGGATCACGCGAGTATTTTGGAGCCTCTACGATACCGATGTGACGGGAATTCTATTCTTGGTGCCTCCCATACGTATGGATTGGACCCGGGGAGTAGAGATCCAGGGGATTCTTGACACATCGTTATCGTTCAGTTTCCTTAGTACTTAAGAATGCGGATGTTCGAAATTGCTTCAATACTATTCGTGGTGCGAAGAGTGTGGCAGCACCCAGTACTGGGGAGCGAGATCACACGTACTGCCATCTCTAGTATCGTTGTGATTACGAGGGTCTGAGGTAGATGAGTTTCCGAGACCTTTGGTTGTGTGTTGAGGGATGTGATACACTAGAGAGTAGTATTACTGCTAGGAGTTGAATGATGGATAAAAACTCCGTGTATCCGTCTACCCGATTGCATAACCAAGATTTCAGGAGTTCCTAGGTGGGATTTCCACTAGTTTCCTAGGATCGTCTTCCAACAGATGTATGATGGTTTATACATTTGTTCCGAGCAGCCTTAGCTCAATACTTGTTGTGTTATTTCGAGTGGCTTCATTTTCTAATGATGTTATCGAGATCCTGCAGAAAGCGTTCTTACTATTTGCAGTTTGAATGCAATTGATGATATTCCATTGCAAATTCTTTCAAGCCATTGATTCAACTTATTTCTATCATCTTTGTCAATGGTGTGTTGATAATCTTGTCCATCTTCAGGATGGCACCAGCAACTCGGGGGAATCAGGGTCGTGATGGAGAGCAGTCTGATCCTCCACCACCCCCACCTCCACCTCCAGAAGCTTGGCAAGCTATGATGGCTGCAACCAATGCAAACACTCAGATGTTGCTCAGGTTGCTGCAGGAAAGAGAGCAGGGACAGCAAGGTCATCAAGGGAATTTTCATAATCAGTTGCAGTTCGCCACTCTGATCCAGTTCCTCGCAAATCAACCCAAGTCCTTCACCTGTTGTGAGCAGCCTCTCGATGCAGACAATTGGCTCCGTGACATGAACAAGAATTTTGAGTGCAGCAATGTCAGGCCAGATGACTATGTCAAGTTTGCAACTTTCCAGCTTAAGGGTCAGGCAGGAGATTGGTGGCAGCAGTACAAGGATTCCAGAGGTGATTGTGCAATTAGCTGGGATGATTTCTGCCGTGACTTCAGAGCTCATCATATTACGACGAGCTTTGTCGAGGAGATGCATGAGAAGTTCATGAATTTGAAGCAAGGAAGCAAGTCTGTCTATCAGTATAACATCGAGTTCCAGAACCTGGCCCGCTATGCTAAGCAAGATGTTCCCGATGAGAAGTCCAAGATTTATCAGTTCAGAGGTGGTCTCAAGGATGAACTTCAGTCGGGTCTAGTCCTGCACGAGCCTCGTGAGTTTGATCAGTTCTACAACATGGCTCTAAAGTTCGAGGGAGCGTAGCTCAGGTTGGAGAACTCAAGGAAGCGGTTCAGAGACTCCAACCCTTCTTCGTCCAGCTCTCAGATTGTTCCTAAGTAGCAGAAGTATTGGGTTCCTCCTCCTCCTTCGTTTCATCCTCCCTAGCAGCAGAAGCAGCACGGTGGTCGTGGACCTTCCTACCCACCCAACCTAGGTTTTCAGCAGAGGCCTCAGGTACCCAAGTCAGCAAATGCTCCTCCTCCAGGCAACTTCCGTCCGCTCTCAGAGGTTACGTGTCACAAGTGTGGTCAGAAGGGCCACTACTCCAACAAGTGCACCAACCAGCGGCGTCTTCCGCCTCCTCCTCCTATCAGCCCCCAGGCAGTGCTATGGTGAAGCACAATCCAAAGTCAGCAAGAGTGAACATGGTCAATGCAGCTGAAGCAGAGGGTTCTTCTCAAGTGATAATGGGTAATCTCTTGGTTAATTCTATTCCTGCAAAAGTTTTGTTTGACACTGGTGCATCGCATTGTTTCATGTCAAAGCCATTTTTCGTCAAGCATGAGTTCGATTATCAAGATTTGCCTAGGTCCTTGTCTATTGTTTCTCCTGGTAAAATGTTGAACTCCAACCGCATTGTTCCGGATGTCTCTATCAAGATGGGCAATTATTCTTTTCTGGCCTCTCCAATTGTTCTCGGCAATTCCGATACTGATCTTATTCTTGGCATGGATTTTCTGGCGATGAACAAGGCTTATGTTGATTGCAAAGCCAAAGAAGTCCAATTGACTCATCCTTCTGAAGATGTGATCATTTTCGCGGCTCGCGATGACACGATTTGTCTATTTTCTCTCAATGAGAAGGGTGAAATTTCTGCCATTTCTCAAATCCCTGTTGTTTCTGAGTATGAAGATGTCTTTCCAGAAGAGTTGCCAGGAATGCCTCCTCACAGGCCAGTTGAGTTTGTGATTGAACTCGAGCCTGGAACTGAACCGGTGTGCAAGCGTCCTTATAATCTTGGCCTCGAAGAGCTGAAAGAATTGAAGAAGCAGCTAGATGAACAAGAGCATCTGGGTTTGATCAGACCAAGTTCTTCACCTTGGGGTTGTGGTGTTCTGTTTGTCAAGAAGAAGGATGGCATGGACCGACTATGTGTCGATTACCGTCCATTGAATAAGAAGACAATCAGGAATAAGTATCCACCTCCCAACATCAATGAGTTGTTTGAGCAATTGAAAGGTGCCAAGGTTTTCTCGAAGTTAGATCTCTGTATGGGCTATCATCAAATCCGCATTCGTGAAGAAGATATTCCGAAGACTGCTTTCAGGACGACTTTTGGCTCTTATGAGTACACCGTCATGTCTTTTGGTCTAGCAAATGCGCCTCTGACTTTCTCCAAAATGATGAACTTCATATTCTCTCCTTTCAAGAATGAGTTCGTCTTGGTGTATTTGGATGACATTCTCGTGTTCTCGAAGATCGAAGAAGAGCATGTAGAGCATCTCCGGCTTGTGCTTTACAAGCTAAGAGAGCATCGGTTCTATGCTAAGTTCTCCAAGTGTGAGTTTTGGCTCAATGAAGTGGTGTACCTTGGGCATGTCATCTCTGCCGAGGGCATTAAAGTGCACCCTGAGAAAGTTGAGGCAATTGTGAAGTGGGAGCCTCCTCAGAATGTCAAGCAGCTTCGTAGCTTCCTCGGGCTTGCAAGTTATTGCAGAAGATTCGTGGAGAACTTCTCTCAAATTGCTAAGCCTCTGTCTAACCTCCTTTAGAAGAGTGTCAAGTATGTGTGGACTCCTGAGTGTGATGTGGCGTTCAATACACTCAAGGAAAAGCCGACTTTAGCTCCAGTTCTCACTCCTCCAGATGAATCCAAGCCTTTCCAAGTGTTCTGTGATGCTTCCCTTCAAGGTCTTGGTGGTGTTCTTATGCAAGATAAGAAGGTTGTGGCTTATACCTCGCGTCAGCTGAAGCCTAGCGAGAGGAACTACCCCACTCATGATCTTGAGTTGGCGGCAGTTGTTCATGCTCTGATGACATGGAGACATCTATTGTTGGGAAGACCAGTTGAGGTGTTCACCAACCACAAGAGCTTGAAGTACATTTTCACTCAACCCAATCTCAATCTTCGACAAACACGTTGGGTGGAAATGACCGAGGAGTACAATCCAAGCATTGAGTATACTCCTAGAAAAGCAAATGTCATTGCAGACGCGCTGAGCAGGAAGGCGTACTGCAACAGTCTCATTCTCAAGCCTCTTCAACCCGAGCTTTGTGAAGCATTCCACAAGCTCAATCTCCAAGTTGTTCCTCAAGGATTTCTTGCCAATCTCCAAGTCTCTCCGACTCTAGAAGATCAGATTCACCAAGCTTAGCTTCTTGATGCACTACAGGAATCAGGCACTTTGCCGTCTGCCATAGCAGACGGCAAAGGCATGTCTGGCGGACGGCAAAGCCTTTGCTGTCCGCCAGCAGACGGCAAACACTCCGGCTGAACAGGTGCCGGCAAAGGCCGCTTTGCCGTCTGCTGGCAGACGGCAAAGGCCCTGGACGGCAGACAAAAGGTACCAGCCCCGTTAGGGGGCTAACGGCGCTCTTTGCCGTCTGCCAGCAGATGGCAAAGACCTTTGCTTCTTTGCCGTCTGCTGACAGACAGCAAAGAGCTGCAGCTGACGTCAGCTGACGTCAGGCGTCAGCTGGGCCAATGCAGGCTCTTTGCCGTCTGCTAGCAGACGGCAAACCTCTTTGCCGTCTGCTAGCAGACAACAAAGTACTCAATAGGATTTAAATAAAAATACATACTGTACTGCATACAGTACAGTACTGTACACAGTACAGTTCACATCTCCATGCAGCAAATGAATGACACCACAAAGCAGAACATACATGTAATTAAACTAATCTCTTGAGAGCAGAACATATATGTAATTAAACAAATCTCCTGTAACACACTCTTTATTACTGCCCATAATTTCTGAAACCATCCAGTCTAGTATATACAACTAACTTTTGTTTCAAAAATATATTAGACAATGACACATTCTTTCACAAAAGAAATGTGAAAAAATTCCAACAGAACATAACTGAAAAAAATCAACAAAATTGCATGTTCCATATGAACTTCTCAAGCTCAACAGCCGGGGCAATGGCCTTGCCTTCCTACTCTTCACCAGCTATAAATCCCTTTGCTTGTACATGGATAAGAAAGAAGGTAAATTTAAAGTCAGGAAGTAATATTTCAGATAACTAAAAATAAGAACCGTTCGACAGCTAACTGTGTATCTATAATACTGCATATGGATATACTATCCCAGTCCTACAAAGCTCACTCCTATGACACAAATGGCTGTAAAACAATACAATTTTGCATAGTAGCTATGAAAGAGAAAAAACATGTTGCACATGCGTTTCAAAAGATAGAGCACAAATTATTAGCTTGAATGTTGTATTGTATACAGGGCTCAACTTGTTCTAGGTAATTACTATGTCTCCAAGCATAAAAATACTGCACCCAGCTACAACTATCTGTAATATAATATGCTATAGTCTGGAGGAGAAGACATTTTGTTTTACGGTAAGGGCCTATTACAGTAAGAGGGGGATTTGGAACTGTCAAAGATTGCCTTATCTTCAATTAGCATCCCAAGTTTTATGCAGAGGTTACATCTGGACTCAAAGTAGAAGATAATTTATAAGAACAACCACACTTCATTATGTGAAACATACCCTATATTTATAATCACCAAATGGTCCATCTGCAAGAGGTACATAGTTGTTACCTAGTGCATGAATATATGCAGACACCTGCATTTTTGAGAGAAAAAACGCGAGAGGTGGTGTTTCGTGATCTTACTAAGATCATGCAAGCTCTGCTGCATGATTATGGAGGCAAACTTGTCGAAATCCTCCTTCGCCATGCCATCCTTCTCATCTAAGTCACACACACACACACACACACACACACACAATAAATCAGAATCACACCACGAATCCAGAGATGGAACCCAAGTATTACTTTCAGATTTTAAGTTAAAATACCAGCAGGTTAACCCCAGACATGGACATAAAAACAATGTTGTGAATAAAGCAAATGAGACGCTTGCAGCCTTGAAAGATAACAACTGTTAGCAAGGAAACTCATGAACAGTTACTGATGACATGTAATCAATTAATTAAAACTAAAAAAAAATAGACATCGCATATGAACCAGAAAGGGGAATAAATGAGGGAATAAACTGGAACTTGCACACATTGTTTTTATTATTCGTTCTCGTTTTCTGATTCGTTGTGCCACTGATTTGGTCCGGGATTTATTTGCTTAGCAAGGCTAATAACAATGAAACAAATAGGAAGCATACCAACAGGAACACTACACAAATATTGTATGTACACATACTACCAAAACTACTCGCCATATTTAGCCCCTGAAAACAAACGAGGCAGTGATAAATGTTAACCTCACTAATAATATAGTAATCTCATGTTTACAGTCCTTAATTAACTCACCATCTCTCCTGTAGTGATGAGAATTAATAGAACCGACCCTTGTTTAAAAGTTTAGCCAATAATAACTATAGCCTAAACTTTTAACCAAATGTGCATATTGATTCTTTTATAGGAAAAGCATATTAGTGGCCATTGTTAAAGAAGCAGTTTGTAATTAGTCTTACTAAGTTCCTACTATTTGTAAGATACCAATTTGTGTTAATAAGTTTACTTTTGGAAATTCCATTTTGACATATGTATGTCTTGCATAACGTGTTTCTTTGGTTCAAAATATATAACATAGTCCTTCTCTGTTACAGGAATACTTGCTTAGTTTTCTGTTTGTTTTTTGCACTAAAACTATAGTATGGTCCAAGATTGCTATCATCAATTGAACAATTCATATCGCTTTGCGGTTCAAATTCTAAATTGTGTGGTAGCTACTAGGGATCAACCTTGCAGTTCAATTCAACCATCAACTAGCAGCTATTTGAGGCCAAACAGTGTCAAATCCTAACACCAGAAAAGCAATGACTCTATGGCCATGAACCATAGCAGAGAGCAGGAGGAGACGAGCTCACCTGAAGCCAGAGAGGAAGCCCCATGGCTGATGCGTCCCGGCCAGCAGCAGGACAAGGTCGACCCGTCCCTCCTTGGGCGCAATCCTTCCTTGTCGTGCAGTCCAATGGGCATTCCTCGTGCACATGTACAATAATGCACTAAGCAAAATTCAGTGAAGCATGTATGTAGATTCAGACCAGCAGAAAACCAAGCAAGTTCTTTCAGATTATAGCATTTGGCAAATAGAAAGGATTCGGTAGGATTCTGTGCCGATTATTACACAACTACACAAGTCATCTGAATCCTCAACCCTAATTGCATATGTAGCACAAAAAGATCTAGCTGGAATATAAGAAAGAGTTCATGGAATAATAAGCAATGCATGAATCTAATCAGAATGAGCACCTAGATGATTAGAATGATCAACCGGCTGCACATGTAATGACCAGAACTGACGTGCTATGCTGATTGTTTATTCTAACATGTTTTTTTGCAACAATGCTCATATTTCAATATTTATGGGAATTGTTGTATGTGCTAGTTTCTAATAGAATGCAATCAATCACCATCGTCAAGTCCAACCCGTTGGGATGGAGTTCCCTCACTTACCTTATCATACTATTCCCTAGCTATGAAACAGAAGGTTAACTAGCACTTGTGCGTGGCAGGCAAACAGCCTTGGCCAGGTTCAAACGCCAAAGGACGCATGGCATCCAACTCTATATTAAAGTTTTGAAGTAAAAAAGTAAGGGATGCTACTTGCTCATTGTCGTTGGAGCTTAATAAGGTCTCAGAAATAACTGAACATGTCACATCGACTCACCACACACAGAGACATGTGTCTAAAATTCAGTTCCTCTACCTTCTCACAATCTCATGTAAAAAAATCATGTTGAGTGCGGTTCCCTCTCCCTTTACCTTGACTAAACAATTCTTACATAACTTAATCTTATATTATACTTCAAAGTTGGACTTTTGTAATTTTGCCACTCCCCCTCTTAGATACTTATTTGCTGTACTTTTTTGCACAAATTTCTATATAGTCTGTTCTGGTTGCAGTAAAATTATCTCTGCATGCTACTATGATTTTTTTTATCACGTTCTATCTTTGCAGATTTATTTGTTCATCTTTTTGCAGGTGAAACAACAATGAGATTCAGAGATAATATACACTCATCCATGGCAAACTGTACCAAAACATCCATCCATAGCAAGATTGCAGTGGAACAGAGAGCGAAGAGCATAGATGGGGAGGGACGAGCTCACCATGCCCTGGCAGAGAGGAGGAAGCCGCCATGCCAGGAAGAAGAGCTGGGGTGCAGCAGCCCTTGGTCGCCTTGGAAGAAGAGGGAGGTGCGCCTCTCCTGCTCCTCCTCCTCGAGCCAGCGCCGTACTTCCGTCGTCGCCGTCTCCGCGCCATGGTGACCTGCAGCAAAGGGAAGGAAGGGAGGAGAAGGTGAAAAAAGAACAGATGGCAAAATGCCAGATTCCAGTAGTGATGCTATGGTGAAGAAAGGTGTGGCCAAGAGCATTCCAAAGTATAAGTGCTTCCGTGTTGATGACAAAGATACCTTGTTCTTCGAGGACCGTCTGGTGGTTCCTAAAGGTGATCTCATAAAGGTTATCATGGATGAAGCACATAATTCCCTCCTCTCAATTCATCCTGGAAGTTCCAAAATGTATCAAGACCTCAAGCAAACCTTCTGATGGACTCGTATGAAACGTGAGATTGCTTAGTTTGTGAACGAGTGTGATGTTTGTCGCATAGTGAAGGTGGAACATCAACGTCCAGCAGGCCTCCTTCAGCCCTTG
Organism: Elymus sibiricus; assembly: GCA_039707655.1. Lineage (NCBI taxonomy): Eukaryota > Viridiplantae > Streptophyta > Magnoliopsida > Poales > Poaceae > Elymus > Elymus sibiricus. The sequence continues at coordinate 129,547,878 of CM077673.1, read as the reverse complement.
CCCATCCCAGAGTGGAAATTCGATCATGTTGAAATGGATTTCGTCACTGGGTTTCCTAAGTCCAAGAGAGGAAACGATGCCATCTTCATGGTCATCGACAAGCTCACCAAAGTTACCCACTTCCTTCCGGTCAAAGAATCTATCTCAGCAGCTCAGCTAGTAGAGCTGTACACATCAAGGATAGTTTCTTTGCACGGTGTTCCTAAGCTCATATCCTCAGATCGTGGAAGCATCTTCACTTCCAAGTTTTGGGATTACTTCCAGACTGCAATGGGGACCAATCTCCGTTTCAGTACAGCTTTCCATCCTCAGACTAGTGGTCAAGTTGAGAGAGTCAATCAAATCCTTGAAGATATGCTCAGAGCTTGTGTGATTTCTTTTGGAATGACGTGGGAAGATTGTCTCCCGTTTGCTGAGTTCCAATACAAAAATAGCTTCCAAGCAAGTTCTGGCAAAGCTCCTTTCGATATTCTCTATGGCAGGATGTGCCGTACGCCGCTCAATTGGTCTGAAACCAGTGAGCGTCAAATCCTTGGGAATGACATGATCACTGAAGCAGAAGAAATGTGCCGTGTCATTCGTGAAAATCTCAAAGCAGCTCAATCCCGTCAGAAGAGTTATTATGATAGCAAGCATCGTGACATGACCTTTCAGATCGATGATTTTGTCTATCTCAGAGTGTCTCCCTTGAAGGGCACTCAACGCTTTGGCATCAAAGGAAAGCTTGCTCCACGCTTTGTGGGTCCTTTCAAGATTGTGGGCAAGAGGGGTGACCTTGCCTACCAACTCGAGCTTCCTCCAAATTTCTCAAATGTGCATGATGTGTTTCACGTCTCTCAGCTCCGAAAGTGTTTCAAGACTCCCGAGCACACCGTTGATCTCCAAGACATTGATCTCCAAGCAGACCTATCCTATCATGAGCATCCAGTTGCTATTCTTGAAGAAACGGAGCGTAAGACTCGGAACAAGTCAATCAAGTTTCTCAAGGTGAAGTGGTCACATCACTCCGACAAAGAAGCCACTTGGGAACAAGAGGACCATCTCCGTTCCGAATTTCCTGAATTCTTCCGTTCCTAGATCTCGGGACGAGATCCTCATGTAGTGGGGGAGAGTTGTAATAGCCCAAGTGCACCCCTTGCCATATTTGTTATATGTGTCATGTGTGAACCTTCAATGTATGCCATCATGTGGTTTGAATAGTAATAAATTGTTTCATGTCATTCCTTGTTGCATCATGGCATCATATCATCATCTCATATTTTGCATCATGCTTTGTTGGTGGTGATGTTGTGGGAGTGTATGTGTGTTGAGGTGGTGTGTTACTTGATAGGATTCCCCTCCTCTATTTCTCAAACTATGCCCACCTCTCCTATTTCAAATAAATGCAATATGTGATGAATTTACTTGCTTGTTCACCTCCTTAAAAATGTTGCACTCCTTTCTAATATTCTGGTTATCATTGTTAACTAACTCTCATCCTGGTTTCAACATGTTGGCATTTTGCATCTTTGCAAAACAGGTCCCAATTTTAAAATATATGATTTAAATTGCTTGCTCTAAAAATGCCAACTACATTTTTTCCTAAATAGGGTATATTTTTGTGAGTTCAAAAGTATTTTTATTTCTTACTCAAGCATCTCTCCCCTTTCGCTGTGTTTTCTTGGCTTCTCTTGTTTTTTTAAGGAAAAGAGATTTTCCAGAGAGGGAGAGAGAGTTCTAGCCACCTGGGCCTTGCCTCCCCCGCTAAGAGCCCAGCAACAGCGGCCCAGTGCTAGCCAGCGAGCCCAGCCGGCCTCCCAGCGCCGCGCGTTCGTCATCCCTGTATGGCGCCCATCCGCAGTAGCCACGTCGAGCTCTCGAGCAATTTGACGGTCGGCGTCCGTCCCTAGCGCCTATAAAGCTTGCCCCTACCCAAGCCCTAGCCTCCCTCGTCTCATTCCGCCCCTCTCCCACCTCGCGCCGCCGCTCAGGTAAGCTCCAAGCGCATGCCGTCGCCGCGCCCGCCGTGCTCCGGCCGAGCAACAGCTTGTGCCCGGAGTTGACCTCTCCGTCGCGCCTCTGCTCTCCTGGTGAGCAGGAAGGGGGCAAGCATTGCTTCGCCTTCTTCACCGTCATTTGAGGGAACGCCAAGGCCCCGAACGGCGCAGTCCCGAGCCGCTTCTTCCTCTTCTTCCCGGACAGGATCATCGTCGGGATTCTTCGCCACGTCGCGGTGATCCTGCCGCATCCCCGACCGTTTCTTCGTGTCAAAGGAAGCTAGGTGATCTCCATTTCCCTCCCTGCTGTTTCTCATTGCCGGTAGTCCTCTATAGACCACGCTTAGCCCATGCCAACCTCGCGTTCCCGGTGCTCCGGCCAAGTCCGGTTTTTTTTTGTGGTGTTGTTGTGTGCGTGTGTTGTACCGCGTCGCAGCTGAAACCCCTCCGTTGCGGGTGTTCCGAGTTTGCCTCTGCAGTACCCGCCGCTCGCCCCGCGTTTGCCTTGCCTCACCGCTGGCCACTGCGTCTACATCGCCGCAGCCGCCCGACCCGAGTGAAAGCTCGAGCTTGAGGTCCTCGCAGCCTCGCGCCGTAGGTTCCCTCAACCCTAGGGATGGACCCCCAAGGGATTCCGCCCCCCGATGGCACCCCGCCTCACCGGATGTGGCCAGTTTGCTCGCCGGTGCTGCCGTGGCCTTCTGCCCGCGTGAGATTGAAGAAAGGGCCCAGCCTCCGCATGGGTATAGGTCAGGAGGACCAGCGCCTCTTCTCTGTCGAGCCCACCTGCCTAGCCCAGTGGCAGCGCCCTGCGTCTCCAACCGGGGAGACCCGGGTTCGACCCCGGCTCCCCTCCTTTTTCCCCCATTTATCCCCGCGCTGACAGTGGGCCCATGGCCCACCTGTCATACCCCCAGAGGGCCCCTGGTGCCACTGCCAGGTGGCCCCTTTTTTTCATTTTTGTTTTCTTTGTTTTGTTTTGATTTTCAGTGAATTGAGGTATTTCCTTTTAAGGAAAAACTGCCATTTTGTTTTATTACCAAATCTGTCAAAACCTAGGACATGCCAAATTAGGCATATAAGTGACTATAAGAGCATAGTGGTTTTTGTGATTGCTATTTTGGGAGTTTTACCAACAGCAAGATAGGCTTGTACATATGGTTTTGGGGTAGAAAAATCCAATGAATTCAATGGTGTGGTTGGTTTTGTCATTTGGACATGTTTGAAAAAAAATATTGTTTTGTGATAATGTCTTCTTTTGTCTTTTTCATGTGATTTAATCCTTGCAATATATGGAAAACTTGTCAACATGAAATATGCTCATTTGTGTATGTGCTAGCCCCTGGTATTTTTGCATGCCATGATAGATCATCATATGGGTGGCATTCTTGATGTTAACATGCCACTAAAAATCTGCTTTCACATGCCCAAAATATTCTAAGTGTTGGAAATCTGTTATTTTGTTGCCATGTTATCTAGATGGTTCCCATGCATATGTTGTTCCTTGGGAGTTGGCACCATGGCATGTATTGTTGTGCTTGTCATCCTCTGTAGATGTGCGCCAAGAACTTGTGGATTATACATTTGCATCTTATATAAAACTTGCTGTCAACATGCTATTCTGTTAACAAGTGCCATGTTTGTCCTTGCTAAATTTCACTAAGTCTGTGAATCTGCTATTTTCAATATGTCAACTTGTGTGGATGGAAGCCATTGATACATGCATGTTTTGATGTTGCCATAAAGTAATCAATTGATGTACATGTTGCCCTCTATCACCCTGTTAATTTTCATGCCATGAAAGTTCCTGTAGCATATATAAAAGCTGCTGTCAAGATGCTATCATGTTAACTCAGATTCTGTAAAACTGGAATTTTCACTAAGTCCCTGAAAAACTGATTCAACATGCCATCTTGAACTTCATTGCCATTGATCTATGCTTCCTTTCATGTTGCTGTAGATAGATGATTTGTTAAACATGATGTGTACTTCATGTCCATGCCTTGGTGGCGATTTAAAAACTTTCTGTAGCTCTAGATATGTGTGTGGCAAGTTGACATGTTGGTGTTTGTGGACAGATTGTGTGTAGGATTGTTTTGTGACTTGTGGGAGCTATACTCCATTGTTTTGCTTGTTCTTTAGCTCTATTCTTGCTAGATTTTCATTTCCTATCCAGTGGCATCCTGGGAATACCATGGAATAGCCCATGGCCTTCTTCATCTTTGCAATTGTCTTCGTTAACGTTCGTACCTTGCCGTGAGCGTACCGTGAGCTACGTTACTCCGTTTGCAACGTTCTACATATGCATTTGTATCGATTTTGCATGAAGCATTCATATTTGCCATGATCATGCATGTTCAAATAACCAAACTTGAGGTTCTGTCCAGAATACTAAAGAACTTAATAATTGCATGAGAAACATGACTAGCATAGGGTTGCCATGTTAAATACATCAACTTGGTCATGCATCATCTTGTTTGTGCATTGCACCTTGTTTGTATGTTTATTTGGTGCTGTTTCTCATTGGGTAGACACAAGTGTCGAACCTGAGTATGAGGATCCCGGAGAAAACGACTCCGAGGAAGCTGCTCTTTGTCCCTCTGAAGACCCAACAAGCAAGATGATCATACCCGGATCCCGACACTATTTTTGCCTTGCTAGATGTCTCGCTTACTGATGACCCACAAGTATAGGGGATCTATCGTAGTCCTTTCGATAAGTAAGAGTGTCGAACCCAACGAGGAGCAGAAGGAAATGACAAGCAGTTCTCAGTAAGGTATTCTCTGCAAGCACTGAAATTATCGGTAACAGATAGTTTTGTGATAAGATAATTCGTAACGGGTAGCAAGTAAAAAGTGTAAATAAGGTGCAGCAAGGTGGCCCAATCCTTTTTATAGCAAAGGACAAGCCTGGAGAAACTCTTATATAAAGCAAAGCGCTCCCGAGGACACATGGGAATTTCTGTCAAGCTAGTTTTCATCATGCTCATATGATTCGCGTTCGTTACTTTGATAATTCAATATGTGGGTGGACCGGTGCTTGGGTGCTGCCCTTACTTGGACAAGCCTCCCACTTATGATTAACCACTCTCGCAAGCATCTGCAACTACGAAAGAAGAATTAAGATAAATCTAACCATAGCATGAAACGTGTGGATCCAAATCAGCCCCTTACGAAGCAACGCATAAACTAGGGTTTAAGCTTCTGTCACTCTAGCAACCCATCATCTACTTATTACTTCCCAATGCCTTCCTCTAGGCCCAAACAATGGTGAAGTGTTATGTAGTCGACGTTCACATAACACCACTAGAGGAGAGACAACATACATCTCATCAAAATATCGAACGAATACCAAATTCACATGATTACTTATAACGAGACTTATCCCATGTCCTCAGGAACAAACGTAACTACTCACAAAGCATATTCATGTTCATGATCAGAGGAGTATTAATGATGATCAAGGATCTGAACATATGATCTTCCACCAAGTAAACCAACTAGCATCAACTACAAGGAGTAATTAACACTACTAGCAACCCACAGGTACCAATCTGAGGTTTTGAGACAAAGATCGGATACAAGAGATGAACTAGGGTTTGAGAGGAGATGGTGCTGGTGAGGATGTTGATGGAGATTGACCCCCTCTCGATGAGAGGATCGTTGGTGATGACGATGGCTTCGATTTTCCCCTCCGGGAGGAAAGTTTCCCCAGCAGAACAGCTCCGCCAGAGCCCTAGATTGGTTCTGCCCAAGTTCCGCCTCGAGACGGCGGCGCTTCGCCCGGAAAGCTCTGTTATGATTTTTTCCAGGTCAAAACCCTCCATATAGCAGAAGATGGGCACCGGAGGGCTGCCAGGTGGGCCACAAGCCACAGGGGCGCGCCCAGGGGGGTAGGGCGCGCCCCCTGGCTTGTGACTGCCTGGTGGGCCCCCTGATGTATTTCTTCCGCCCAATATTTTTTATATATTCCAAAATAATTCCCTGTAGATTTTCAGGACTTTTGGAGTTGTGCAGAATAGGTATCTCAGATTTGCTCCTTTTCCAGTCCAGAATTCCAGCTGCCGGCATTCTCCCTCTTCATGTAAACCTTGTAAAATAAGAGAGAAAAGGCATAAGTATTGTACCATAATGTGTAATAACAGCCCATAATGCAATAAATATCGATATAAAAGCATGATGCAAAATGGACGTATCAACTCCCCCAAGCTTAGACCTCGCTTGTCCTCAAGCGAAAGCCAAAATCGATAAATATGCCCACATGTTTAGAGATAGAGGTGTCGATAAAATAAAATACGGACATGAGGCATCATGATCATCTTTAGGACAGCAACATATATTGACATATAATTTCTTATGCTGAAGTAACAATTCATTCACAAGGTAAAGTATGAATCAAGAACTCTATTGAGAACCAACAAACTATTATCTCAGTCATTGAAGCAATTCCAATTTATCATAACGTAGGAAAGAGTCAATATAAGAGCTTGTAAAGCAAATCCACATACTCAATCATCTTTTAGTCTTTCACAATTGCTAACACTCACGAGGTACCTATGAGGTCAAAGTTTCAATCAGACACAGAGAAAGATAGGGGCTTATAGTATTGCCTCCCAACTGTTTACCTCAAGGGTAATGTCAACAGAAATAACTCATGCTCGCCCACTTCCAAGTGGATATATGTGTCTAGATCATTCCCCAACACATGACACTTGCCGAAAGGTAAAGGCGAAATAAAGAAAGTGATGGAGATCACCACGACTCTTGCATAAAGGTAAGTACTAGAAAATAAAACTAACAGATAGGCCCTTCGCAGAGGGAAGCAGAGGTTGTCATGCGCTTTTATAGTTGGATGCACAATCCCTTAATGCAAAAGAACGTCACTTTATATTTCCCCTTGTGATAGAGAACTTTATTATGCAGTCCGTCGCTTTTATTTCTTCCCTATCACAAGTTCGTATAAAGCTTGTTTTCCTCGCACTAATAGATCACACATATTTAGAGAGCAATTTTTATTGCTTGCACCGATGACAACTTACTTGAAGGATCTTACTCAATCCATAGGTAGGTATGGTGGACTCTCATGGCAAAACTGGGTTAAGGGTGTTTGGATGCACAAGTAGTATCTCTACTTGGTGCGGGAGTTTTGGCTGATATGAGGTGGAAGCAAGCGACACATGTTGAGGGATCTATAACCATATAACTTCTATTCGGAAATAAGCAAACATGACTCATTATGTTATCTTCCTTGTCCAACATCAACTTCTTAACATATAATATTTTAATGAGTGCTCACAATCATAAAAGATGTCCAAGATAATATATTTATATGTGAACCTCTCTTTCTTTATTACTTCCTTTTAATTGCCACAATGACCAATAGCTATGTTTGTTAACTCACAACAAGTTTCCATCAATATACTTCTTATATGTGAAGTCACCACTCCCCATAAGATGATCATATAAACTCTTTGCTTTTATTTTATACTTCTTTCTATTTCTTTTCTCAAGATCATAGCAAACAAGCAAAGCCCTCAACTTAAAACTACTCTTTATTATATAACTCTCGGACTTTCTTACATAGGGGGAACATAAATCAAAACTCAAAACAAGATCACACTAAAAATTTATTCTACTAGATCAAGATATAACCAAAAGGATCGAACTAAGAAAAACGATGAAAATAAAAGATGTGATGGTGATACGATACCCGGGCACCTCCCCCAAGCTTGGCACAAGCCAAGTGGAGTGCCCATACCCATGTGTTTAGTTGTCTTGCTTCGGAGACGGTGATGTGGGAGTTGTTGATGAGGTTGGAGGCTTGTCCTCCATCTTCCAAGGCATAAGCTCACCATCGTAAAAAGATGAACGGGTCTCCGGGATCCTCAAATCTGCAGCCAAACTCATTCTCTTAAATCTGTATTCATACTCACAGTTTTGGTTTTGCAGGTCATAGATCTGAGTTTGGAGATGCTCGATTTTCTCGTAAAGCTTGAAGATGTGATCTCCGATGTCCTTGGCGTCCAGCTTGTGCTTATGGGTAAACTCCGCGATCATCATGTGATTGGCATTGAGTCCTCGTTCCACCATCCCTTGGCACTTGAAAACTTGTTGCTCCATTGCTTCGAGTCTTGTCTCCACGCTTCCGGTGTTCTTGGGACCCTCAACGTCACGAATGTGCAGCACCCCCTCACGCATCTCAATGGTTTGAGGGTGTTGCAGCACCTCCGCAAGGTAGGGTTGATGACCTTCTCGAAGAAGTTGTCCTTCGAAGCACTTGGGGACGTCATGTTGATCTAAATCTGCTACAGAAACAACTCAAAACGAAAACATGAGATATTGTCGTGATACAAGGGTCAAAACCTTCGGGAGATTATATAATGAATTTTTACCGACCCAAAGGAGTATTCCACAAGAAAACGGAGTCCGGAGGGTACACGAGGTAGCCACAAGCCACAGGGGCGCGCCCAGGGGGGTAGGGCGCGCCCCCTGGCTTGTCGCCTCCTCGTGCACTATTCAGACTACTTTAAATTTTCCTAATTTTTTAAATATTCCAAAACGGATAAAAATTGCCATTGAAAAAGTTTTGGAGTCGGTTTACTTACCGTACCACATACCTATTCCTTTTCGGAGTCTGAAACGTTCTGGTAGGTCTCCCTAATGTACTCCTCTGTGGTTATGGTATTGATAATATTGGTTTCAACATTTATGGGAGTACTTGAGATATAATGTTTGATTCTTTGCCCGTTTACCACCTTCGGGTTGGTGCCTTCGGCGTTGTTGATCTTGATGGCACCGGAACGGTATACCTCCTCGATAACGTAAGGACCTTCCCACTTAGAGAGAAGTTTTCCTGCAAAAAACCTTAAACGAGAATTGTATAGCAAGACATGATCTCCTACATTAAATTCACGCTTTTGTATCCTTCTATCATGCCAACTCTTAACCTTTTTCTTTAAATAACTTAGCATTCTCATAGGCTTGGGTTCTCCATTCATCAAGTGAGCTAATGTCAAATAACCTCTTCTCACCAGCAAGTTTGAAATCATAGTTGAGCTCTTTAATTGCCCAATAAGCTTTATGTTCTAGCTCAAGAGGTAAGTGACAAGCTTTACCATAAACCATCTTATACGGAGACATACCCATAGGGTTTTTATAAGCAGTTCTATAAGCCCACAATGCATCATCAAGTTTCTTAGACCAATTCTTCCTAGATCTATTAACAATCTTTTGCAAAATCAATTTAATTTCTCTATTGCTCAATTCTACTTGACCACTAGACTGTGGATGATACGGAGATGCAATTCTATGATTAACATCATACTTAGCAAGCAATTTACGGAAAGCACCATGAATAAAGTGTGAACCACCGTCAGTCATTAAATATCTAGGGACTCAAAATCTAGGGAAAATAACTTCCTTAAGCATTTTAATAGAAGTGTTATGATCAACGCTACTAGTTGGAATAGCTTCTACCCACTTAGTAACATAATCAACAGCAACTAGAATATGAGTATACCCGTTAGATTGTGGAAAAGGTCCCATATAATCAAAACCCCAAACATCGAATGGTTCAATAACAAGAGAGTAATTCATAGGCATTTCCTGACGTCTACTAATATTACCAATTCTTTGACATTCATCACAAGACAAGACAAACTTACGAGCATCCTTGAAGAGAGTAGGCCAATAAAACCCAGATTGTAGTACCTTATGTGCAGTTCTATCTCCAGCGTGGTGTCCTCCGTAGGCCTCGGAGTGACACTTGCGTAGGATCTGTTCCTGTTCATGCTCAGGTACACAACGTCTAATAATACCATCTACTCCTTCTTTATAAAGGTGTGGATCATCCCAAAAGTAATGTCTCAAGTCATAGAAGAACTTTTTCTTTTGTTGGTATGTGAAACTAGGCGGTATAAATTTAGCAACAATGTAATTAGCATAATCAGCATACCATGGAGCATTACGCGAAGCGTTTATGGAAGCTAATTGTTCATCAGGAAAGCTATCATCAATAGGTAGTGGGTCATCAAGAACATTTTCTAACCTAGACAAGTTATCTGCCACAGGGTTATCAACACCCTTTCTATCAATAATATGCAAATCAAATTCTTGTAGCAGAAGAACCCACCTAATAAGTCTAGGTTTAGCATATTTCTTTTCCATAAGGTACTTAATAGCAGCATGATCGGTGTGAACAGTTATTTTGGAATCAACAATATAAGGTCTAAACTTATCACAAGCAAACACGACTGCTAAAAATTCCTTTTTAGTAGTAGCATAGTTTCTTTGAGCGCTGTCTAGAGTTTTACTAGCATAATGGATAACATTTAATTTCTTATCGACTCTTTGTCCTAGAACAATACCAACAACATAATCACTAGCATCACACATAATTTCAAAGGGTAGGTTCCAATCAGGTGGTTGAACAACAGGTGCGGAAATCAAGGCATTCTTTAGGATTTCAAATGCTTCTACACAATCATCATCAAAAACGAATGGAACATCTTTTTGTAAAAGATTAGTGAGAGGCCTAGAAATCTTAGAGAAATCTTTAATAAACCTCCTATAGAAACCAGCATGACCAAGGAAACTTCTTATACCTCTTATGTCCGTGGGACACGGCATTTTTTCAATAGCATCAACTTTAGCTTTATCCACCTCAATACCTCTTTCGGAGATCTTGTGCCCCAAGACAATACCTTCATTAACCATAAAGTGGCACTTTTTCCAATTCAAGACAAGATTAGTTTCTTCACATCTCTGCAAAACTCGATCAAGGTTGCTCAAGCAATCATCAAAAGAAGTTCCGTAAACGGAAAAATCATCCATGAAGACCTCAAGAATCTTTTCACAAAAGTCAGAGAATATAGCCATCATACATCTTTGAAAGGTAGCAGGTGCATTGCATAAACCAAAAGGCATACGTCTATAAGCAAAGGTACCGAAAGGGCAAGTAAAAGTGGTTTTTTCTTGATCCTCTCTTGATACAGGTATTTGAGAGAAACCAGAGTAACCATCTAGAAAGCAAAAATGAGTATGTTTGGATAGTCTTTCTAGCATTTGATCAATAAAAGGTAAAGGGTAATGATCTTTCTTAGTAGCTTTATTTAATTTCCTAAAATCAATTACCATTCTATAACCTGTAACAATTCTTTGCGGGATCAATTCATTTTTATCGTTAGGAACAACGGTAATACCTCCCTTCTTAGGGACACAATGAACGGGACTAACCCATCTACTATCAGCAACAGGATAAATTATACCTGCCTCCAGAAGCTTTAGTATTTCTTTTCTTACCACTTCTTTCATCTTAGGATTCAACCGTCGTTGGTGATCAATAACTGGTTTGGCATCAGGCTCCATATTAATTTTATGCTGACATAGAGTGGGGCTAATGCCCTTAAGATCATCAAGAGTATATCCAATAGCAGCACGGTGCTTCCTCAGAGTTTTCAATAATCTCTTTTCTTCATGCTCTGAAAGGTTAGCACTAATAATAACAGGATATATCTCCTTTTCATCAAGATAAGCGTATTTCAAAGTATCGGGTAATTGTTTAAGCTCAAACACGGGATCACCCTTGGGTGGAGGAGGATCCCCAAGTATTTCAACAGGTAAGTTGTGTTTCAAAATAGGCTGCTGATCAAAGAAAATTTTATCTATTTCATTCCTCTCATTCATATGCATATCATTTTCATGGTCTAGCAAATATTGTTCTAAAGGATCCGTAGGAGGCACAGCAATAGAAGCAAGACCAATAATTTCATCTCTACTAGGCAATTCTTTGTCATGGGGTTGTCTACGAAATTTAGAGAAATTGAACTCATGAGACACGTCCCCAAAACTCACAGTAACTGTTTCTTTCTCACAATCAATCCTAGCATTTACAGTGTTCAAGAAGGGTCTACCAAATATAATGGGACAAAAATCATCTTGTGGGGAACCGAGAACAAGAAAATCAGTAGGATACTTTATTTTCCCACACAAGACTTCAACATCTCTAATAATCCCCATTGGTGCAATATTATCTCTATTAGCAAACTTAATAGTAACATCAATTTCCTCTAGTTCAACTGGTGCAATATCATGCATAATTTCTTTGTATAAGGAAAAAGGAATTGCACTCACACTAGCACCCATATCACACAAGCCATGATAACAATGATCTCCTATTTTAACAGAAACAACAGGCACGCCAACAACAGGTCTATGTTTACTCTTAGTATCAGGTCTAGCAATTCTAGCAGCTTCATCACAGAAATGAATAACATGCCCATCAATATTATCAACCAAGAGATCTTTAACCATAGCAACACTAGGTTCAACTTTAATTTGTTCAGGGGGTGTAGGTGTTCTAATACAAATCTTACGAACCACAGTTGAAGCTTTAGCATGTTCTTTTATCCTAACAGGGAAGGGTGGTTTCTCAATATAAGCAGTAGGAATAACAGGATCAACATTATAAGTAATAGTTTCCTCTTCAACTTTAATAGGTTCAACTACTTTAACTTCAATGGGAGGATGATATTTAAACCACTTCTCCTTAGGGAGATCAACATGAGTAGCAAAAGATTCACAGAAAGAAGCTACTATCTCAGAGTCAAGTCCATATTTAGTGCTAAATTCACGAAAAGCATCGGTGTCCATAAAAGATTTAACACAATCAAACTTAAGGTTTATACCTGACTCCTTACCTTCGTCGAGTTCCCAATCTTCAGAGTTGCGCTTAATTCTTTCCAATAAGTCCCATTTGAATTCAATATCCTTCTTCATAAAGGAACCACCACAAGAAGTGTCGAGCATGGATCGATCATTATGAGAAAGCCGAGCATAAAAATTCTGAATAATAATATCTCTTGAGAGCTCATGGTTGGGGCATGAATATAACATTGACTTAAGCCTCCCCCCAAGCTTGAGCGATTCTTTCTCCTTCACGAGGCCAAAAATTATAAATATAATTCCGATCACGATGAACCAGATGCATAGGATAAAACTTCTGATGAAATTCCAATTTCAATCTGTTGTAGTTCCATGATCCAATATCATCACATAGCCTATACCATGTCAATGCCTTCTCCTTCAGAGATAAAGGAAATACCTTCTTCTTGACAACATCCTCGGGCAAACCTGCAAGCTTAAATAATCCACAAACTTCATCCACATAGATTAGATGCAAATCAGGATGTAGTGTTCCATCTCCTGCATAAGGATTAGCTAGCAGTTTCTCTATCATACCCGAAGGAATTTCATAATAAATATTTTCAGTAGGTTCAGTAGGTTGAGGGGCAACTCTTTGTGCTTCCGGTCGAGGTGAAGATACCCCGAACAAGCCCCTCAAAGGATTACTTTCCATAGTAACAAGTGACAGTAAATTTCAGCACAGTATATAAATTTTTCCTTACCAAGTTCCACTCACCAGAGGTGCTTCACTCCCCGGCAACGGCGCCAGAAAAGAGTCTTGATGACCCACAAGTATAGGGGATCTATCGTAGTCCTTTAGATAAGTAAGAGTGTCGAACCCAACGAGGAGCAGAAGGAAATGACAAGCAGTTCTCAGTAAGGTATTCTCTGCAAGCACTGAAATTATCGGTAACAGATAGTTTTGTGATAAGATAATTCGTAACGGGTTGCAAGTAACAAGTGTAAATAAGGTGCAGCAAGGTGGCCCAATCCTTTTTATAGCAAAGGACAAGCCTGGACAAACTCTTATATAAAGCAAAGCGCTCCCGAGGACACATGGGAATTTCTGTCAAGCTAGTTTTCATCATGCTCATATGATTCGCGTTCGTTACTTTGATAATTTGATATGTGGGTGGACCGGTGCTTGGGTGCTGCCCTTACTTGGACAAGCCTCCCACTTATGATTAACCACTCTCGCAAGCATCCGCAACTACGAAAGAAGAATTAAGATAAATCTAACCATAGCATGAAACGTGTGGATCCAAATCAGCCCCTTACGAAGCAACGCATAAACTAGGGTTTAAGCTTCTGTCACTCTAGCAACCCATCATCTACTTATTACTTCCCAATGCCTTCCTCTAGGCCCAAACAATGGTGAAGTATTATGTAGTCGACATTCAAATAACACCACTAGAGGAGAGACAACATACATCTCATCAAAATATCGAACGAATACCAAATTCACATGATTACTTATAACGAGACTTATCCCATGTCCTCAGGAACAAACGTAACTACTCACAAAGCATATTCATGTTCATGATCAGAGGAGTATTAATGATGATCAAGGATCTGAACATATGATCTTCCACCAAGTAAACCAACTAGCATCAACTACAAGGAGTAATTAACACTACTAGCAACCCACAGGTACCAATCTGAGGTTTTGAGACAAAGATCGGATACAAGAGATGAACTAGGGTTTGAGAGGAGATGGTGCTGGTGAGGATGTTGGTGGAGATTGACCCCCTCTCGATGAGAGGATCGTTGGTGATGACGATGGCTTCGATTTCCCCCTCTGGGAGGAAAGTTTCCCCGACAAAACAGCTCTGCAGGAGCCCTAGATTGGTTCTGCCCAAGTTCCGCCTCGAGACGGCGGCGCTTCGCCCCGAAAGCTCTGTTATGATTTTTTCCAGGTCAAAACCCTCCATATAGCAGAAGATGGGCACCGGAGGGCTGCCAGGTGGGCCACAAGCCACAGGGGCGCGCCCAGGGGGGTAGGGCGCGCCCCCCTGGCTTGTGACTGCCTGGTGGGCCCCCTGATGTATTTCTTCCGCCCAATATTTTTTATATATTCCAAAATAATTCCCCGTAGATTTTCAGGACTTTTGGAGTTGTGCAGAATCGGTATCTCAGATTTGCTCCTTTTCCAGTCCAGAATTCCAGCTGCCGGCATTCTCCCTCTTCATGTAAACCTTGTAAAATAAGAGAGAAAAGGCATAAGTATTGTACCATAATGTGTAATAACAGTCCATAATGCAATAAATATCGATATACAAGCATGATGCAAAATGGACGTATCACTTACCGTTATGTTTCCTTTCCTACCACTTAAACTGTCAGCCTCCTAAATTGCCATGAAAGCCTCTAACCCCTCCACTACCTAGCAAAACATTGATTGGCTACGTTACCGCTGGTCAGCCTTTACCTTATAGCGTTGCTAGTTACAAGTGCAAGCTTTCCATGATCAACATGGATTTTGGAGATATCACCTTATTTATTGTTATTTATATTAATGCACATATATATCTGGCAATGGTGGAAGGCTTGGCCTTTTTGCCCGGTGTTTTGTTCCGCTTTTGCCGCACTAGTTCCAAGTACCGGTGTTATATTCCATATTTTGCGCTCCTAACATGCTCGGGGTTGTTATGGGGACCCCCTTGACCATTCGTTTTAGATTAAAACTTGTCTGGCAAGACCCAACTTTGGTACTACATTTGCTAAAAAACTTAATAAAAATTGCATAGGGCATAGCTACCCCGTGGATAATTAATCAACAACCCGGGCCAGTGCTCCTCATGAGTGTTGGTCCAAACTAGAGTCGTGTGCAGGGCCAACCCGGGGCAACTCGGGAGATGTCTATCAGGCCACCGTACGCTGCGCTCATCCGGTCGTGTCCTGAGAACGAGATACGCGGCTCCTATCGGGTTCGTCGACACGTCGGGCTGTCTTGTTGGACTTGTTTTACCTTTCTCGAATGTCTTGCGCGAGGAATTCCGATTTTTCTTTGGGCTATCTCGAGGTTGCGGTTTTCCAGTGGAATTGCCTAGGAAATCATGGGATTCGTGGTCGAGGTTATTCCCGTGGCTTGTGGTTAGTTTGTGATGGATGAGTTGGAGCACCCCTACAGGGTTAAATATTTCGGAAAGCCGTGCCCGCAGTTATGTGGCAACTTGGAAAATTTGTTTAACACCCGGTAATAGTTAACTTGAAGAAAACTCAATAAAATACACCAACTGTGTGCGTAACCGTGACTGTCTCTGCTCGTGAACATGAACCGAGAGAGAACACGGTGGGGTTATGATTGACGTAAGTAGGTGTTCAGGATCACTTCGTGACCATGTTAGTTCACGACCGTCTTACGTAGGCCACCATATTTACATTCATGTACTCGTAAGTTAGCCACCAAATACATGCTTAGGTGCTTGCTGCAGCCTCACCACTTAACCTTTCCTCACCCAATGGCTTACATAGTTTCGGTACCCGGGTTATCAGATTGCTGAGTCCCTGTGGCTCACAGATTACAGCAATACAGGTGCAGGTGTTGAGGAGTACGTGCCAGATGACTTGTCGCAGCTCCAGTGGGAGTATGATGAAGAACATAGGCATATGTACGTAACATATCTTGATGAGTAGGGGGCTTCGTGGTGGTGAACCAGGGATAGCAAGACAGTTTATCATTGCTTCTTTTATCGTTTGTTTTCGTCCGTAGTCGGACCCTGTCTTCTGAATGATGTATGAATAATTTATGTGGATTTGTAAGATAGCTTGTGGCGAGTGTAAGCCAACTCATATACTCATCTCTTCCTACATGTATGCAATGTTTACTGTACTTGCGAAACGACTAGATGCGCTTCTATCCCTGTCGAGGCCCTCCTGCCTTAATAGGGATAGGACTGCATCTTGGGCGTTACACATACGAACTCCGAATTCGATGATTCTGGGCTCGTTTTCAAGCTATGGAAAAGCCCAAGGTCCTCAAATAGAGTACCACTCAAGATCAACAAGAAATAATAATGCAAATAATGCAAAGATTTGAGCTCTCTACATGTGACGTGATCAAGCTACTCGCCCGAAAGTCCCTCTTGATAGTACGACTATCAAACCTATAATCCGGTCTCCCACCAAGCACCATGAGACCAAAAAAACTAGGAAAACGTAGATAAGGTATACCTTTGCCTTGCACATTCCCCTTGAGCTTCTTGATGATGTTAATGCTTGCCTCAAGTTGGACTCCTTTTCTTGACTACAATCACTTGGTGAAGATATTTGAATTGCTTCTCATATTGCAATGAGGGAAGCTTTCTCTTAAGCACATCTTCACATGTACATAACTATAATCTGTACCGCAAGCTTCAAAGCATATAACCTCCGGCTTCTCATCTTGCACTTGGACTCCCGAAACTCGATGACCATCACCACTTGATGTCATCCTCACATAGGCCACTCGAAATATTTCTTTTGATGCAAGCCCATGAGAAACACCTAACCCACATTGACATAGCAAACACATAGCATGGGTTAGTGTACAAAATGCAATTCACTATTACTTACCATACCACTAGATCACTTGATCCCACACGTTACATTGTTTGCGCTTGTGTGTTGACCGTCTAGATTCAATGTCTGAGCTTCATCTTGGTCAACCAACATATTTACTTCAAGATCTATATTGGCTCCTTGAAAGCCATAATGAACTCTTCATTTTACTTCATTGCTTCAAGACTAGATCACCTAAGACTCTTTCATGACCATATCAAGATTCACCATGAACATCATATTGGTCATCACTTGCTCTTTTAAATGACCCATTAGAAACTCTCACCAAAGACTCTTTCATGGCCATATCAAGATTCACCTTGAACATCATATTGGTCATCACTTGCTCTTAAATGGCCCATCACAAACTCTTGAGAAGCACAATGAATTATTCACTCTAGTTTCTTGCTTCAAGACATGATCAACCAAAACCCAACACATGAGCTCATCATGATCTTCTCTTGATCATAGCATAGCTTGAATTCTTCTCTTTAATTATACTCTCAAGACCTTGATTCTTATAAGCCCAAATGTGTCAGCCTTTGAGATCCTCCAATGAACTCCACCTTGAACATATTTGGTTAGACATTGAAATCAGTCTTGATGGCTGAGACGTCTCCAACGTATCGATAATTTATGAAGTATTCATGCCATATTTACCCATGCTTACAATAATTTTATATGGTTTTGATGCACTTTATATGATTTAATTAGAATTAACCCAGACTGACGCTATTTTCAGTAGAATTACCGTGGTGTTGTTTTTGTGCAGAAAATAAAAGTTCTCAGAATCGCCCGAAACTATTTGACGATTTTTTCTGGAACAAATAAGAAATACTAGAGCGAAGAACCACCGGAGGGGGGGGGACAAAGTGCTAGCCAACAGGGCGCGACCACCCCCCTGGGCGCGCCCTGATGGCTTGGGACCACCCGTGGCTCCGTTTAGCGTGATTCCAACACTGAAAAATCCTATAAATACAAAAACCCTCATAAATAAACCTAGAACTTCCGCTCCGCTGCCGCAAGCCTCTGTACCGAAGAAATCTCACCCGGAGCCCTATTCTGGCACCCTGCCGGAGGGGGCTATCATCACCGGAGGCCATCTTCATCATATCGGCGGTCTCCATGATGAGGAGGGAGTAGTTCACCCTCAAGGCTGAGGGTATGTACTAGTAGCTATGTGTTTGATCTCTCTCTCTCATGTTCTTGAGATGGCACGATCTTGATGTATCACATGCGTTGTTAATAGAGTTGGCTCATATGGTGTTTGTCCCTTGCTATCTTGATGTGATGAATTGAATATCTCCCTTTAGTGTTTCATTATGTTGGATTGAATATTGGATTTGAGATCACTTGATGTATGTATTGCATGTGGATATCGTGGTGACAATGGGGTGTTCTATTGATTCACTTGATATATGTTTTGGTACTCAACTTGCGGATTCCCATGGTGACAATGGGGTAATCTATGCATATGGATTGTTACACATTCTTGTCCTACTTTCTCCGATAGAAATCTTGGGGTACTCTTTGAAGTTCTTTTGCGTGGATTGAATATGATGAATCTGAAATTGTTTGATGCATATCGTATAATTGACTCACAGATACTTGTGGTGACATTGGAGTATCTAGGTGACATTAGAGTTGCTTGATGTGGATCATATGGTGTTATTTTAGTACGAACTCTAGGGTTGTTTGTGACACTCATAGGAATATCTCAATAGATTGATCGGAAATGATAACTTTGAGGTGGTTCTACTACCTACAACAATTTCATCTTATGTTCTCCGCTAGATATGAACTTTGTAGTGATTCTTTGTCGCACGTTGAGGGACGATCATATGATTCTATTATGTTAGCATTGTTGAGAGATTGCACTAGTGAATGCATGAACCCTAGGCCCTTTTTCCAAGCATTAATATACCATTTTGCTCGTTGTTTACTACTTGTTACCTTGCTGTTTTTATTTATTCAGATTGTAAAAACCTATTTGTACTATCCATACTAGACTTGTATCACCATCTCTTCGCCGAACTAGTGCACCTATACAAATTGCCATTCTATTGGGTGTCTTGGGGACACAAGAGATTTCTTGTATTTGATTGCAGGGTTGCTTGAGAGAGGCCATATTCATCCTACACCTCCTACGGATTGATAAACCTCAGGTCATCCACCTGAGGGAAAATTGCTACTGTCCTACAAAACTCTGTGCTTGGAGGCCCAACAGAGTCTACAAAAATAAAGTTGCATAGTAGACATCATTGGCTTCATTACATACATCCAAAGACCAACTAGTATCCTCACATAGGAAAGAGACCCCGAGAGTCAAACCTCTGGCCCCGTGTGCATGGGGGTCAGAGACCCCGTGCCCACGAGGTGTCCAGAGAGTTTAACATTCGACCCCGTGTGCATGGGGGTCAAGAAGTCTTGCGCACGGGGTGTCGAGAGATATTTCCCCGGACCCCGTGGGCACGACCCCTGGACCCCGTGTGCACGGAATAAGCAGAGAGGATACCATGAGGACTTCTAGGAGAGGCTTTTGATGGAACTCTTCCCACATAAATTCAATCATGCTTCATGCATCACTATGGAATATTTCTGCATATAAGATACAATGCCCTTGATGCTCCATAGAGATTGTCATTCAATACCAAAGCTAAGAGCAAATCTTCATCTTTATGGAAATCATCCTTAAGCCTCCACCCATGTAATATCCCTTCAAATATATCTCAGTGGCAGCATTAGTCCATAGAGATTTTCATTAATTACAAAAACCACACTTAGGGGCTAGATGCCCTTTCAATACATTTTATCGATTTCCTCTAATTGTTGAAAGTGGGCATCTTGTTTTCAATAACATGCAGTCTTTGCATAACATGTTCCAAAGTTAACCCAATTTCATTAAATTTAATAGGTGGTGATCCCACTAGATTTCCCGCATGGAAAGCATCCAAAGGGTAACTACTCAAGAAATTACCTTCGGAGATAGTGTCAAGCAAAAATTATATAGCAAGTAGTGACACCAACATAAAAACTATGGAGGAGAACAATAGTAGATTCCTTATGAGTAGATCTATTTTGAGCATCGCAAATCTTATACCAAGCATCTTTTAAACTCTCACCGCCTTTTTTTTAAATTGATAACTTCTAGCTCAGGCTTAGTAATGATGAGTGAAGAACTAGCCATGATAACAATGCAAGAGGAAATAGCAACAAAAAGGTATTTTGGTATTTTTGATATTTTTGAAAAGAAAGAGAAGACAAATAAAAAGGCAAAAGGCAACAAGCAAGAAAATAAAAGCAAGCAAAAAGAAAGTGTTTGTGCGAAGACACCTGATTTATAAGATGAAGCCTCCCGGGCAACGACGCTAGAAATTGTTCTACTACTCCCATAGGAGTTGTTGAATTTATGTGAAGAGGAAGGGCGATGTAGCACAACAATAGAAGTACTTCCCTTACTAAAGACCAAGGTTTATCGAACCAGAAGGAGGCAAGAGAAGTATAACGTTAGCAGCACCTGCACACAAATAAAATAATTGCTTACACCCAATAAAGGCAAGGGGGTCGTCACTCCCCTTGTTCTTGCTAGCCACAAGGTTAAAAGCGAATAATAGTGATGATAACAAAGATGGTAGTAACTAGGATAATGATAGTGTCACATCCTAGATTTTTTCGAAATCTGGTATGTTAAAAATTTCATAGGGAATTAATTTTTTTCAAACAAAAACCATGATTGATTGACCTGCTAGCAAATTTGACTGATTGTTTCATCAGGAAGTTGAAATCCAATTTCAAATAGTGGAACCTATCTAGCCAATAGGTGGAACCCAAGACATTTGAAATATTGTTGGGGAAAACAAAATTAGATAAGACTCACGAATATCCAAGTCAAATGGTTTCCCCCTAAATGATTTGGGTTGGTTTTGAATGAAAAAGTAATCTTGAAACCAATTCAAACCAATAGGGACATTAATCAAATATGACTTGCATATGAATTTGTCAGGATTTAGAATTCCACAAGACCAAATGTTGACCTAGACCCTTTGCATATTTTCAAAAACGGATTTGAAACAGAATTGGTTTGAAACCAAATTCAAATTCAAAATGAAAATAAAGTATAGAAAATAGATGTCCAAAATGTCCAAACAAAATGTGCACCACTACAAAAATATTCCATTTGGAATATAGAAATTATCTTCTCTCGAAAAGTAGTTTAAATTCAACAATTTTGAAATTAGAAAGAAACGGAAAAAGGAAAAGAAGAAAAACAGAAAACATAAAATGAAATAAAAAGAAAAACGCCCGCAGCACATCTAGACCTAACCGGCCCAGCAACGCAGCCGCAACCCACCCCGCGCCTCTGTCCTCTCTCTGACGTCGACAGGCGGGGCTTGCACGTTAGGACCCCCCTTCCTCCCACAACCGCCCCGCGCCCACGGCCAAGAGCACGTCGTGGCAACGACCGCACGACCGCATGCTCCAGCCACCGCCAACCCCTGCGACCCCGTCCTATAAATGCCCCTCCCCAAGCTTGCCGTTTTGTCCCATCGGATGGACCCAAGCGCCCCCAGGCTGCCCAAGGCGAACCCCCGCGTCCTCCTCTGCCCTAACTCTCCGTCGGTCGATTACGACGAGCTGTGTCGTCCACGCGACCAACCGGAGCCGCCGCTGCACTGCACGACCCCAGGCACACCTCGTGGACATCCTCCTCGAGTCCAAAGCCCTCTAGAGCACGAAGTTCACTAGAGGCCGAAGTTGGCGCCGCCATGAGCTTAACGTCGGTGATCCCCGCCAGTATTTCACACCCTCACCTTGTCCCTTCACTTCGTCTTCACCATACCCACCCACTGACCAAACCCTGTGTCCAAACAGGCTGGATTTTGAGTAGTTGAACAACGCCTGAGAGCTCCGCCGCCCGTCCGAACTCCAGCGGTACCAAAGCCGCTGTTCCCGTCCTCCCCGGTGACGTCCACGAGCACCAGGAAGCCCAACTCGATGAGTTGTGCCCGTTCATGCCCCCTGTTGCCGCCGGCCACCACAGAATGACCAGAGCATCCACACCCGAGCCGCGCGCCACCGCCATCGACATTTCTGGCAAAGTCCGGCGACTCCTCCGTAGACCTAACCCCGCGGTGAGCCTTGATCTAATCGTGGACGTTCTATTTAGATCGCACGCACCACACGTGTTCACTTAAAACCCCGAACCATTACCACCTAAGCCTCGACCGTCCGCCGTTTAGAGCTAGCAGCGAACACTCCTCAGTCAATCAGAGAGCACTACGACACAGCCTTATCCGTTCGATTTTCTCTGTTAATTAAATTGAAATGTAATTTGCAGAAAAACCCCTCGAACTAAAATACTCATACCAAATTATATAGAAGTTCAAATTAATTGAAACTTTTTGCAAAATGATCCTTATGAAATGTGCTTTCACCCTGTCCAGAAACATTTCATGTTTGAATAATTTAAAATTCAAAATCAAAAAGATTGAATTTGAACTTTAATAGGCCATAACTTGCATTATATAAATCCAAATTAATTGATTCTTTTTGCAAATTGAATCTAATCAAATGTACTTTCACATTAGCTACTGTAATATAATTTGAAAATAAATAAACTTAGGTTTGAATATAATCTGAATGAAGATATAATTCAAATAGAAATTAAACCTAAATATGTTTAATTTGAATTAAGAAATTGTTTAATAAAACAATTATTACATAAATGTTTCAGAAACTTAAATTATGTCTTCAGTAAATATTTTGGATTATTATTTGACTTTAGGCAATTCAAATAATATTTGAAATCAATTCAAACCTAGTTCGAAATTAAAATGAAACCTAGGTTAGATTTGAAATAAAACTAATTCAAATAATTTGTTAAATCAAATTAAACCTAATAGAATATGTTGGAGTTAATACTTGATGATTAGGGAAAGATGAACTCAAATTAATTTAGTTCAAACATAAATCAAATTGGAATTGTTTGAACCCTAGTAATTATGTAGGGATTTATATTTGTCTTTAGTTAAACTAAATCAAATAAATCAACTATAGTAATTAAGTTGAATTTAATTGACTTTAGTTGGAAACTTATTTAATAATATACCTTAGTAATTATTGGGATTTGTATTTGACTCTTAGAGATAACAATATGGCATTTGAGTTAAGTTTAATAAAATGTGAAATGACCCATAATTAAAATTGAACTTAGTGAAACCAATTTGAATTATAAACTCAATTCAATTTGAATTAAAATAGGTTGAACCCTCATTCAAATACAAATTGAATTGAAAACTAGATCAAGTTATCATTTTGACACGTTAGTGTATTTATTCAAACTTGAACATGATCTTGGCTACCCAAGATTCATAGACCATGACTCTATTGTTGAGGCCCCTTGACTGGATCTGACCACCCCAACTTGACATCACATACTCCTTATATGATGAAGCTTTATTGAAACTTATATGTGAATCCTTATGTCACATGTATTCCAGTGACAACCACTATGTTGTTTTTCCACTCTTATGGCTTAAGCCTTGACACATGATATCACAACACAATGACACTGACACCATGCACAACACTTATTGCTTGTTTGATTGTGTTGTATGGTTGCTCATGAACACTCTTTAATTACGATAGATTGTTACAGAAAGCAAAATGTGTTGATCAAGAATTGTGAGACTAAAGGATCGTCAATACAGGCAAGTGGAACCTTTGATCATAACCTATGTTTTCATGCATCGTAGTTGATTTTCAACTAGGAATCCCTTATAGGATTTTGTATTATGCTTGACAAAGCCTAGTAGAATGATTAGGTCCTTATTACCCCGACCTTGTAACCGACGAGTAGTTGCTTAGCTGCTATAACGTGGATTGAGAAACACCAATTATTATTCCACCATAGAACCGCATGGTTCACTACTTAAATACTACTTAATTAATGAATCGATCTGGGTGGACTGACTTTGATTGTGTCATCGGAGTGTAGTCCTTGGTGGGAAAGTGCCACCAGGTACCAGAGATTGTACGAGTTCAAAAGTTGAGTAGTTTATATGTGTGACCGTGAGACAATATGGGCTCTGTCAGGATCAAGTAAGTTGTGGGAACCCTCCTGTGGTAGACCAGCAGATGTAGCATTTGCATGTAGGTTGGACTGGGTCTGTCGTTTCTGAGAGAGTGACTACTTCATAAAAGTCTTGTCTTGATCTACCCAACTACTTCACAAGTGAAGTTTAGTAGCAGGATGGTGTGATGGGAATCACGGGTAAAGTACACAAACCTCTGTAGAGTGTATAAAACTGATCATGATTAGTCATGTCCCCGACTATGGACAACTTTGAGCAACTCAACCAAGGATTGGCAACTTGATCTCATTCACCTCTTCCATTAAAAAATTCATGTATTGAACCAATGGGGAGTCATGGCGCTAATCTTAGAGGAACGGGGGTACCAGGGTCTCTAGAGAGAAGCTTGGGATGACCTGGGTTACCGGGAGTGTTGGGGAACGGAGCATGAATTTCAAAAATTTCCTACGCTCACGCAAGATCTATCCATGGAGATGCATCGCTACGAGAGGGGAGAGTGTGTCTACGTACCCTCGTAGACCGTTTAGCGGAAGCGTCTCACAACGCGGTTGATGTAGTCGAACAATCCTTCGAGCTCCACCGATCGAGTACCAAACGTACGACACCTTCGAGTTCTACACACGTGCAGCTCGGTGACGTTCCTTGCCTTCTTGATCTAGCAAGACGTCGAGGTAGTAGATGAGTTCCGTCAGCACAACGGCGTGGCGACGGTGACGGTGAAGTGATTCCGGCAGGGCTTCGCCTAAGCTCTCCGAAAATATGACCAAGGTGGAAAACGGAGATCGGGGCACCGCACACGGCTATGGGACAATTGTGTCTCCAAGGGGTGCCCCTCCTCCGTATATAAAGGAGGGAGGGAGGAGGCCGGCCCCCTAGGGGTGCGCCAAGTGTGGGGAGTCCTACTAGGACTCCTTAGTCCTAGTAGGATTCCACCTCCCATACGGAGTAGGAAAGGGGGAAGGGAGAGGGAAAGGAAAGAGGGGGCTGCGCCCCCTCCCCTAGTCCAATTCGGTTTGGGCAAGGGGGGGCGCGCGCCTCTTCACGTGGCCTGCCTCTCCTTTTCCCGTATGGCCCAATAAGGCCCATTACTTCTCCCGGTGAATTCCCGTAACTCCCCGGTACTCCGAAAAATACCCGAATCACTCGGAACCTTTCCGACGTCCGAATATAGCCTTCCAATATATGAATCTTTACCTATCGACCATTTCGAGACTCCTCGTCATGTCCATGATCTCATCCGGGACTCCGAACAAACTTCGGCCACCAATCACATCACTCATATAATACTAAATCGTAATCGAACCTTAAGTGTGCGGACCCTACGGGTTCGGGAATGATGTAGACATAACCGAGACGACTCTCCGGTCAATAACCAATAGCGGAACCTGGATGCTCATATTGGTTCCGACATATTCCACGAAGATCTTTATCGGTGAACCTCATATGTCAACATACGTTGTTCCCTTTGTCTGGCGGTATGTTACTTGCCCGAGATTCGATCGTCGGTATCCAATACCTAGTTCAATCTCGTTACCGGCAAGTCTCTTTACTCGTTCCGTAATACATCATCTTGCAACTAACTCTTTATTCACGGTGCTTGCAAGCCTTATGTGATGCTGTATTACCGAGAGGGCCTAGAGATACCTCTCCGATAGTCGGAGTGACAAATCCCAATCTCGATCCATGCCAACTCAACAAACACTTTCGGAGATACCTGTAGTGCACCTTTATAATCACCCAGTAACGTTGTGATGTTTGATACACCCAAAGTATTCCTACGGTATCCGGGAGTTGCATGATCTCATGGTCAGAGGAACGTGTATTTGACATAGTAAAAGCAATAGCAATAAACTGAACGATCATTTGCTATGCTAACGGTTGGGTCATGTCCAACACATCATTCTCCTAATGATGTGATCCCGTTATCAAATGACAACTCATGTCCATGGTCAGGAAACCTTGACCATCTTTTGATCAACGACCTAGTCTAGTAGAGGCATACTAGGGACATAGTATTTGTCTATTATCCACACATATATTTAGTTTCCGGTCAATACAATTCTAGCATGAATAATAAACTATTATCATGAACGGGGAAATATGATAATAACTAATTTATTATTGCCTCTAGGGCATATTTCCAACAGTCTCCCACTTGCACTAGAGTCAATAATCTAGATTACATCTCCATGTAATTAACACTTAATCAGTTCTAAAGCTGATCATGTTTTGCTTGTGAGAGAGGTTTTAGTCAACGGGTCTGCAATATTCAGATCCGTGTGTTCTTGGAAAATCTCTATGTTATATGTAGATGCTGCTACCACTCTCTGTTTGGAGCTACTCCAAAAGATTTCCCCACTATACTTATCCGGTCTGAGACTCATAGTCTTTCGGATCAGTGTTTAAAGCTTGCATCGACGTAACCCCGTACGACGAACTCTTTATCATCTCTATTCCTGACAAATTCTTCCTTAGTCATCTTAAGGATAATTTGACCGCTGTCCAGTGATCTACTCCTGGATTACTTTGGTACCTCTTTTGCCAGACACATGGCAAGGCACACAGCTTGACATACTTTATAGAACCTACGGCCGAGGCATAGGGGATAACCTTCATCCATTCTATTTATTTTGTCGTGGTCGAGATTTGAGTCTTACTCAACTTCACACCTTTCACCACAGTCAAGAACTCCTTCTTTGACTGATCCATTTTGAACTTCTTCAAAATCTTGTCAAGGTATATGTTTTGTGAAAGTCATATGAGGCGTCTCAATCTATCTCTATAGATTTTGATGCCTAACATGTAAACAACCTTTACCTAGATCTTTAAGTCTTACTCCACTTCACACCAGCCAAG
The DNA here is from genome assembly GCA_039707655.1 of Elymus sibiricus. Classification (NCBI taxonomy): domain Eukaryota; kingdom Viridiplantae; phylum Streptophyta; class Magnoliopsida; order Poales; family Poaceae; genus Elymus; species Elymus sibiricus. The sequence goes on along the minus strand of CM077673.1, from coordinate 129,520,731 downwards.
AACTTATTTCTTTTGACTTGATCCATTTTGAACTTCTTCAAAATCTCATCAAGGTGTGTGAAAATCTTTTATCAGGTGTCTTGATCTATCTCTATAGATCTCGATGCCCAAACCGTGGATAACTCAAAAATAGGTTTTTATTGAAAAACTCCTTTCAATTAATTCTTTATGCTTTCCAGAAATTCTGCATCATTTCCAATCACATATACTTATTAGAAATGTTATAGAGCTCCCACTCACTTTGTTGTAAATACAAGTTTCTCCATAAACTTGCATAAACCCAAACGCTTTGATCACTTCATCAAAGCGAGTATTCCAGCTCCGAGATGCTTGCACCAGTCCATAGATGGATCGCTGGAGCTTGCATACTTTGTTAGCACCTTTAGGATCGACAAAACCTTTCAGTTGCATCATATACAATTCTTCCTTAAGGAATCCATTAAGGAATGCCGTTTTGACGTCCATTTGCCAGATTTCATAATCATAAAATGCGGCAATTGCTAACATAATTCTGACAGACTTTAGCATCGCTACGGGTGAGAAAGTCTCATCGTAGTCAACTCCTTGAACTTGTCGATAACCTTTAGCAACAAGTCGTGCTTTATAGACGGTGACATTACCATCAGCGTCCGTCTTCTTCTTAAAGATCCATTTATTTTTAATAGCTCGCCGTTCATCGGGCAAGTCTACCAAAGTCCACACTTTGTTCTCATACATGGATCTAATCTCGGATTTCATGGCCTCAAGCCATTTCTCGGAATCCGTGCTTGCCATCGTTTCTTCATAGTTCGTAGGTTCACTGTTGTCTAACAACATGACTTCCAAGACAGGATTGCCGTACCAATCTGGTGCGGAGCGTGTCCTGGTTGACCTACGAGGTTCTGTAGCAACTTGATCCGAAGTTTCATGATCATCATCATCATCTACTTCCTCTCTGGTCTGTGTCGGTGTCACAGAAATTTCTTTCTGTGGCGTACTACTATCCAGAGGAGGTACAATTACCTCATCAAGTTCTACTTTCCTCCCACTCACTTCTTTCGAGAGAAACTCCTTCTCTAGAAAGGATCCATTCTTAGCAACGAATACTTTGCCTTCGGATCTGTGGTAGAAGGTGTACCCAACGGTCTCCTTTGGGTATCCTATGAAGACGCACTTATCCGCTTTGGGTTCGAGCTTATCTGGTTGAAGCCTTTTGACATAAGCATTGCATTCCCAAACTTTCAGAAACGACAGCTTAGGTTTCTTGCCAAACCACAGTTCATACGGTGTCGTCTCAACGGATTTAGACGGTGCCCTATTTAAAGTGAATGCAGCTGTCATTAATGCATAACCCCAAAATGATAGTGGCAAATCGGTAAGAGACATCATAGAACGCACCATATCTAATAGAGTATGATTACGACGTTCGAACACACCATTACGCTGTGGTGTTCCAGGTGGCGTGAGCTGTGAAACAATTCCACATTGTCTAAAGTGATTGCCAAACTCGTAACTCAAATATTCTCCTCCACGATCAGATCGTAAGAACTTTATTTTCTTGTTACGATGGTTCTCTACTTCACTCTGAAATTCTTTGAACTTTTCAAATGTTTCAGATTTATGCTTCATCAAGTAGACATAGCCATATCTACTCAAATCATCTGTGAACGTGAGAACATAACGATATCCACCGCGCGCCTCAACACTCATCGGACCGCATACATCGGTATGTATTATTTCCAATAAGTTGGTTGCTCGCTCCATTGTTCCGAAGAACGGAGTTTTAGTCATCTTGCCAATAAGGCACGGTTCACATGTCTCAAATGATTCATAATCAAGAGATTCCAAAAACCCATCTGCATGGAGTTTCTTCATGTGTTTAACACTGATATGACCTAAGCGGCAGTGCCACAAATATGTGGTACTATCATTATCTTTTGGCATTCGTGTTATGAACATATGTATTACTACGATCAAGATTCAATAAACCTTTCATTTTAAGTGCATGATCATCAATGATATTATCCAAATAGAATAACAATTATTCTCTGAAATTGAATAACCGTCTTGCAATAAACACTATCAGATATAATGTTCATGCTTAACGCAAGCACCAAATAACAATTATTTAGGTTCATCACTAATCCTGAAGGTAGAGAGAGCGTGGCGATGGTGATCACATCAACCTTGGAGACACTTCCAATGCACATCGTCACCTCGTTCTTTAGCTAGCCCTCGTTTATTCCGAAGCTCCATGTTTCAAGTTGCAAGCAACTGAACAAGTATCAAATACCCAGGTGCTCCTACGAGTACTAGTAAGGTACACATCAATAACATGCATATCAAATATCTTTGTTGACATTGCCAGTCTTATTATCTGCCAGTTACTTTGGGGAAGTTCCGCTCCTTGTGACATTTCCCTTTGCAATGGGAGCACTAAGTCTCGGGTTTGGTTCAGCCTTGGGTTTCTTCGCGTGAGCGGCAACTGTTTTACCGTTCTTCTTGAAGTTCCCTTTTCTTTCCCTTGCCCTTCTTGAAACTAGTGGTCTTATTAACCATCAACACTTGATGCTCCCTTTTTTGATTTCTACATCCACAGATTGTAGCATCGCGAATAGCTTAAGGATCTTCTATCCCTTGCATGTTTATAGTTCATCACGAAGATCCAGTAGCTTAGTGATAGTGACTGGAGAACTCTATCAATCACCATTTTATTCGGAAGTCTAACTCCCACTTGATTCAAGTGTTTGAAGTACTCAGACATTCTGAGTACATGCTCACTAACGGAGCTGTTCTCCTCCATCTTGTAGCTATAGAACTTGTCGAAGGTGTCATACCTCTCGACCCGGGTGTGAGCTTGAAAAACAAATTTTCAGCTCTTGGAACATCTCATATGCTCCGTGTTGCTCAAAACATATTTGGAGCTCCGGTTCTAAGCCGTAAAGTATGGCGCACTGAACTATCGAGTAGTCATCTTTTCTTGTCTGCCAGACGTTCATAACGTCCTCAGACGAAGCCGTAGGGGTATTTCACTGAGCGGTGCATTAAGGACATAAGCCTTCTGTGCAGCAGTGAGGACAATCCTCAGATCACGGACCTAGTCCGCATAGTTGCTTCCATCAACTTTCAATTTCGTTTTCTCTAGGAACATAATAAAAACAGGGGAACTACAGCGTGGTCTATTGATCTACAACATAAAATTGCAAAGATTATTTAGACTATGTTCATGATAATTGAAGTTCAATTAATCAAATTACTTAAGAACTCCCACTTAGATTAACATCCCTCAAGTTGTCTAAGTGTAACATGATCCACATCAACTAAACCACGTCCGATCATCACGTGAGGTGGATTAGTTATCAATGGTGAACATCTTTCATGTTGATCATATCTACTATATGACTCATGTTCGACCTTTCGGTCTCTTGTGTTCCGAGGCCATGTCTGTACATGCTAGGCTCGTCAAGTTTAACCCAAGTATTCCGCGTGTGTAAAACTGGCTTACACCCGTTGTATGCGAACGAAAGAATCCATCACACCCGATCATCACGTGGTGCTTAGAAGCGTCGAACCTTCGCAACGGTGCATACTAGGGGAGAACACTTATCTTGAAATTTAGTGAAGGGATCATCTTATAATGCTACCGTCATTCTAAGCAAAATAAGATGCATAAAAGGATTAACATCACATGCAATTTAATATATGTGACATGATATGGCCATCATCGTCTTGTACATTTGATCTCCATCAGCAAAGCACCGTCATGATCTCCATCGTCACCGGGTTGACACCTTGATCTCCATCGTAGCGTCGTGACACCTTGATCTCCATCGTAGCGTCGTGACACCTTGATCTCCATCATAGTGTCGTGGTCGTCTCGCCAATTATTGCTATTACTACTACTACTGCTAACTCATAGCGGTAAAGTAAAGCAATTACATAGCGTTGGCATTGCATACAATAAAGAGACAAACATAAGGCTCCTGCCGGTTGCCTGATAATTTACAAAACATGATCATCTCATACAACAACTTATATCACATCATGTCTTGGCCATATCACATCACCAGCATACCCTGCAAAAACAAGTTAGACGTCCTCTACTTTGTTGTTGCAAGTTTTACGTGGCTGCTACGGGTTTGCAAGAACCGTTCTTACCTACGCAAAACCACAACGTGGTGTAGTGATTGCTTTTTGATATTTTAAAAGAACCCTCTTCATTGAAACCGATTCAACTAAAGTGAGAGAGACAGACACCCGCCAGTCACCTTTATGCAACGAGTGCACGTAGCGGTGAAACCTGTCTCGCGTAAGCGTACGCGTAATGTCGGTCCGGGCCGCTTCATCTCACAATACCGCCGAATCAAGTATCAACTAGTAACGGCAAGCAATATGTATACACCCACGCCCACAACTCGTTTGTGTTCTACTCGTGCAAATCACATCTACGCATAGACCTGGCTCGGATGCCACTGTTGGGGAACGGAGCATGAATTTCAAAAATTTCCTGCGCTCACGCAAGATCTATCCATGGAGATGCATCGCTACGAGAGGGGAGGGTGTGTCTACGTACCCTCGTAGACCGTTTAGCGGAAGCGTCTCACAACGCGGTTGATGTAGTCGAACAATCCTTCGAGCTCCACCGATCGAGTACCGAATGTACGGCACCTCCGAGTTCTACACACGTGCAGCTCGGTGACGTTCCTCACCTTCTTGATCCAGCAAGACGTCGAGGTAGTAGATGAGTTCCGTCAGCACGACGGTGTGGCGACGGTGATGGTGAAGTGATTCCGGCAGGGCTTCGCCTAAGCTCTCCGAAAATATGACCGAGGTGGAAAACGGAGATCGGGGCACCGGATACGGCTATGGGACAATTGTGTCTCCAAGGGGTGCCCCTCCTCCGTATATAAAGGAGGGAGGGAGGAGGCCGGCCCCCTAGGGTTGCGCCAAGTGTGGGGAGTCCTACTAGGACTCCTTAGTCCTAGTAGGATTCCACCTCCCATACGGAGTAGGAAAGGGGGAAGGGAGAGGGAAAGGAAAGAGGGGGCTGCGCCCCCTCCCCTAGTCCAATTCGGTTTGGGCAAGGGGGGCGCGCGCCTCTTCACGTGGCCTGCCTCTCCTTTTCCCGTATGGCCCAATAAGGCCCATTACTTCTCCCGGTGAATTCCCGTAACTCCCCGGTACTCCGAAAAATACCCGAATCACTCGGAACCTTTCCGACGTCCGAATATAGCCTTCCAATATATGAATCTTTACCTATCGACCATTTCGAGACTCCTCGTCATGTCCGTGATCTCATCCGGGACTCCGAACAAACTTCGGCCACCAATCACATCACTCATATAATACTAAATCGTCATCGAACCTTAAGTGTGCGGACCCTACGGGTTCAGGAATGATGTAGACATGACCGAGACGACTCTCCGGTCAATAACCAACAGCGGAACCTGGATGCTCATATTGGTTCCTAAATATTCCACGAAGATCTTTATCGGTGAACCTCATATGTCAACATACGTTGTTTCCCTTTGTCTGGCGGTATGTTACTTGCCCGAGATTCGATCGTCGGTATCCAATACCTAGTTCAATCTCGTTACCGGCAAGTCTCTTTACTCGTTCCGTAATACATCATCTTGCAACTAACTCTTTAGTCACGGTGCTTGCAAGGCTTATGTGATGCTGTATTACCGAGAGGGCCCAGAGATACCTCTCCGATAGTCGGAGTGACAAATCCCAATCTCGATCCATGCCAACTCAACAAACACTTTCGGAGATACCTGTAGTGCACCTTTATAATCACCCAGTAACGTTGTGACGTTTGATACACCCAAAGTATTCCTACGGTATCCGGGAGTTGCATGATCTCATGGTCAGAGGAACGTGTATTTGACACAGTGAAAGCAATAGCAATAAACTGAACGATCATTTGCTATGCTAACGGTTGGGTCATGTCCATCACATCATTCTCCTAATGATGTGATCCTGTTATCAAATGACAACTCATGTCCATGGTCAGGAAACCTTGACCATCTTTTGATCAACGAGCTAGTCTAGTAGAGGCATACTAGGGACATAATATTTGTCTATTATCCACACATGTATTTAGTTTCCGGTCAATACAATTCTAGCATGAATAATAAACTATTATCATGAACGGGGAAATATGATAATAACTAATTTATTATTGCCTCTAGGGCATATTTCCAACAGGGAGTCCACATACTCAAACTGCATTGAAGTTACGCGGGTGTACCGGAGTATCTCTAGACTACGACCATGGTTATCGGAAGTGTCATATTGCTATTAGAGTAGACCACTATTATAAAGATAGGAAAACTTTTTTTGTGCAAAAGGAAAACCAGCCGCACCAAATTGCATATTTATGATTCCACAAGCCAATCCTGGTGAGGCTTGCCAATACATCCCGTGTATTGACCCTTGTGGCTGCACGTATCATGTTGCAGGTTAACATATCAAAGCGAAGGTTATGAATTAGGGTTACGATGCTATATTCACCTCTTTCCTGTGAGTTGATGGACGCCACAAAACTAGAATTTTATTCCGCTGCATGATTGTACTATAAGCTAGCCATGAGTTAAGCAGGTGCGTATTATATTGCACTTTATCTTCGATGTAAATACTATGACATGTGATGTATTCTTGGTACTTCATTGTCGACTGTGAGTGTCAGCTATTGATCTAGGGACTGACACAGTAAGCGCAGAGATTCGGGGCCCTATCACGGGCCGGGTCATGACAGATAGCAAAGATGGTAGTAACTAGGATACTGATAGCAAATTGATAGCAATTGTGGGAAGTAGTAAATATATGGAGAATGGACCCGGGGGCTATAGGTTGATTAGAGGCATCTCCCTCGAAAGCAGAATAGTGAAGGGTAAACAAATTACTGTTGGGCAATTGACATAATTGTGCATAGTTATGAAGATCATCCATGTCATGATCATTACACTAGTGCAGAAAAGCCTAGCTATGGCGTGACAAAAAGGGACCTGCTGGCGTGGACACACGACGCCACCAATATGGCGCCACTGTTAAAATTTAGTGGTGGCGTTGGAGACGACGCCAGCAGTATTTTGAATACCTGCTGGCGTTGGATAGAGTTGCACGCCGACACTGTCATATTTAGCTAATAAAAAAATACCAGCTTCACAAAAGATACTAAACATTTCATTCACAAAAGATACCAAACATTTCATTCACAAAAGATACCAAATTCACAAAAGAAAAGTACCAATTACTTCTCACAATGTATATATCGATCTTCCCCTCTCTTGATCGACACTACCTAGCTAGTTTTTACTAAGGACTATTTTAAGCTCACGAAGCTTATTCCTATTCGTCTGCCCCACCTTGATGTAATGCGCTTTCTCTGTCTTCGGTTGAGTCCTCTGGGCCTTCAGGACTTCTATGTCCTTATTGATCTCAGTTATCTCGAGGTTCGGCGCCGTGACTGACCTTCGAGACAGAAAATCTTATCATAGACAATAGCATTGTCATCGATAATTTTGTCCTTCCCCTTCATCAGGGAGTCATTCAACTCCTGCAGGGCCTTGAGGATACTCTCACGTGACGCGATCATCTCATGACTGAGCACGTCCATGTCACCTGAAGACAGCACAATGACAGCTGGCGAAGACGGACCTCCTACGTATGCCTGCCAAGGGTTTCAAATCATGAACAATTAATTAGTGGTTAGATATGTATATGGATGTGTTGCAATGCTAATGGATGTTTTTGTAACCTTAATTACCTGGTTGGTGCTCACGTTGCCTTTATCTTCAGAAAACCCCGACCAATGATCAGAGGAGCCTACCCTTGAGGCTAGAGTCAGCCATGCTATTTGGCTAAAGAATGAAAAGAGTGTTTAATACATAAAGAATGAAATGAAGGAGCCTACCAAAATGGAAACAAGTTGTGTCATACATAATAAATTACTTAGGCTGTGTTTGATAGAAACAGGTTGCATACATAATAAATTACTTAGGCTGTGTTTAATAATGGAAAAATTGAAAGTTTATGCCTTTTGGCAAAGACTAATAGACACCAAAAGTTTAAGCACTTATGCTGAATGTAGCCTTATATGGCACTCGACTATTGTAAAGAAGATGTAGTTATAAACTTATAGAATGGTATGGCATATATGGTAAACGTAAGCTATCTATGCATTAGAACAATAATAATAAGGCTCCAAGCACCAAATTTAACAATACATGAACCACACAAAAAATGAATGAGATATGCAGCGTAATGGGTTAGTGCTCTTATAAAAACTGCAGCAATTGCGTTCCCATTAGGACCAACATAGAGGAGCGACCTACAGCTGGTTTAGAACAATGGTTTTTACTAAGATTCAAACAACATGAAATCTACAACATGTACTAAGATTCAAACAACAAAATACCCAATACCCAATACTCAACATCTAGAGATAGCAATACCCAATACCGGTTCTTTCTAGCATTGTAGCATTCTAGTTTATTCTTTGCATAAAAAAGCGAAGATAGCAAAATTCCAGTGACGGAGACATGGAGGTGCTAGGCGGCGAGGAGGGTCTGCGGGCGGCGGTGGGCGCGGCGTCAGGCCAGGCGGCGACGGGCTGTGTCGGGCGCGGGGTCGGGCGGGGCGGCGACGTGCGGCGTCGGGCGGCGTCGGGGGTGGCGGCGGGGATCGAGAGGAGGACGAGGGAGTTGGTGCTCGAGAGCTAGAGTGGGGAGTAGGGCGTGCGCGGGGCGGGGATTAGACATATTAGTGCTGGCGTGGGCCTAATGGGCCTAATGTGCAATGCAGGGGCTAATGTGCAACGCCAGCACTAATCAAATAGCTATGGCGTATGAATTTAGCCAACGTCAGCACTATTTGAAAATATTAGTGTTGGCGTTGGTGAGAAATGGCGTGCCACGAACAAGAGTTGTGGCTAGCCATTTCTGCACTAGTGTTATATAGACATTACGTCCGTGATAAGTAGACCGTTAAACTTACTGACGTCTAATACTATTTGTCCACACCAAGACAGCTATCCAGCATGCATCTAAAAAGTATCAAGTTCATGGAAAATAGAGCAACACAATAAGAATGATGACATAATGTAGACAAAGTAAGACCAATAAATATGATCAAACCCCATCGTTTTACCCTTAGTGGCAACAACACAAATACCTGCCCTTATCCTTTCTGTCACCTGACAGGATCGCCGCAAGGTTGAACCAACTACAATGCACCTCTCCCACTGAAGATAAATCAATCAAACTTGGCCAAAGTAGACTCAAGAACTACTTTTGGTATGGTTTTTCTGGAAAGCAAAAAATATTTCACTGGACTTCGTTTGGTATGGTTTTTCTGGAAAGCAAAAAATATGCAAAAAAACAGGAACTAACACTGGGCAGTAAGTTAATATGTTAGTCCATATAAATAATATAAAATGGTATATAAAGCATATAAAAATGATAATATAATAGCATGAAACAATTAAAAATTATAGATACGTTGGAGATGTATCATCCACCTTGGACCACTCCAGCACAATGCGGAGGGCCAGCTCCTCCTCCACGTCGAGGCCGGAGCCCTAGTGATTGCTGAGCTCGACATCGCGTCGGAGTCGACGGATGCGATCGAAATCTAAGTGGGGAGTGGAGGGGATGGAGCGAGAGAGGAGAGTGGAGTGAGCTAGGGTTTGTAGGAGGGACAGATTGGTTTTTTTATTGAGGACGATGTGGGATTAATGGTGGGTCAGGCTGACATGGCGGACGCCCCATATCTGCCCTACATTTGGGCTAGATATGAGGGGCGCCGGACAGCCCGGGCGTTTGACGCCGGTTTGAGGCGCCCATATGGGTCCTTTTTTTACTAGTCAACAACTAGTCTGGCCGCATGGACGTTTGAGACCGGTTTGAGGCGTTCGGTTGTAGATGCTCTAAGATAAGTTTTTTTGGCTGTAGGTGGTTTTATTTTCTTTAAACAAGGATCCTGGCACCCAAATTTTGTTAATAGAATTTACATTAGTTTCCAATAGATGAACACATGGTCTTATTGTGTAGAATAAGAGACGCTTCTTAACATCTCTGTGATGCAATTTTGACTTGTTTGGATGCCTGGTCTGCATCCAAATCTTGACTTGCATGGAATTTAAAGCACCGTTAGGCCTGGTGGAACACTCAAATCGGTTGTTTCCAGCAATCCAGGCCCTAGCAATGCAAGGTAGCGCAGGCTACACATGCGGGGACACGCGGGAGATGTCGCTTTGGGAACACCGTAAATCCCCTCATCCTTCTCTCACCACTCACTCTCCCCCCTCAAGGTATTCATCTCGCATTGCTTGTTGGTACTATTTATCCATCAATTCAGGATACAACCTCATCCTCATCATCTTGTAAAGGTACGACCTCATCAGATTGTGCATCATCATCCGCAATTACCGCACTATTGGTCTGGGTTTCACTGCAAGTATGTTTAGATGGTCTGGGCATACAAGAAGTGCACAGGCGTTCAGAATTAACAGAGTTATTCGAAATCTGAACACCTTTTCCCATTCTTTTGGTGGTTGAAGCACTTTGATGTGAATTTTGCCGAAACGGATACCAACATTACACAAAAAAGCTAACCTAAATTCTCATCCCAAGTTAGTGGGACAAACCTTTGCTCACTACTGTTGAAGTATTTGATATCAACAAAATCATCTTGTATAACAGCGCCCCGAGCCGCCGTGCCCCGCCGCCGTTCTCCCGAGCGCGCCGCCCCGCGCAAGCTCTGCCGCTAGAGCTTCACCTCGCCGCCCCGCCGCCTGCAGCTCACCGTCGCCGCCTCCAGCCACAGATCCGGCCTCCCCGCGTTGGATCCGGCCCCGACCGGCCTCGCCGCCCCGCCGCGCCTCCGACTCCGGCAACCGCCGCCGTCGTCGTCCCCAGAGCTGGACGGCCTCGACCACCATCGCCCCTGGACGCCGCCGTTGCACGAACCAAACGCCGGGGCCCTGCCCGGATCACCTCGTCCCGCTCCACTTCGTCCTTTTTTCCGGAGGGGTAATTTTTTTCCAAGTCCCTGAAAAACACTGCACGTTTTATCATCATATATGCATTTTGTGGGGCCTGTAACTTGCAAACCGTGCATCATATGAAAAAGTTTAAAATATGAAAATTGTTGTACTCTTCGTGCTCTACATGATGGTGCCCTTTGTTTGTGCATTAGGTTTCATTTTCTTGCCCATATCCCTTTTGCAAAAGTGCATCACATCATTAAGTGCAAAACTTTTGTTTTGATCAATCTTGTGGTGATGATTGCAATTAGACCGTAGGTATTTTTCATGTGGTGTCTTCATGAGAATTGTTCTAGAATATGTCTACTTTGAGGCCATGCCTCTGGTTGCTAGGTAGAAGTTCATTAACATGTTTGTTTGTTGCTCTAAATTAGCTATCACGTTAAAACTGAAATCTGTTAACATTAAGTTCCATTTTGCGGTGCTCGTATTAAGCAATACATGCCTCCTTTTAGTTGAGTCTTTGGAGTGTATTGTAGTATGCCATGTCTACTTGTAGTTGATAGGTTTGCCATTCCATGACTCTTATGCTTAGCGGTAGTTTTTCATCATGAGTACTAGCTTAATCAATGTTGCTGTTTTGAGATGCTAAAATATTTCTAAGTCTGAAATCTGTTATTTTGTTGCCATGTTGCCATGTGAATTGCTATTGATCTAGGAGCCTTTCGTGGTTGCTACCAAGGAGTCTTTCGTTAAGCATGTTGTTGTATACCAGGTTGTGCCTTTTGTGGCCATGTATAGGTTTTGCATCATAGATGTTTCTGCTATCCAATAGGTCAATCTGATGTAAACTACTGCACATGTCTAGTCTAATTTTCACCAAGTCTGATCTGTTTTCTTCATAATGCCATGTTGTGTTGATGCTAGCCATGATTCCATGCATAATTAGACCTTGCCACCATGTAATGAATTATAGTGCATCATGTCCTCTACCTTGCTGTTAAATTTCATGCCATTATATGACCTGTAGCATATAGTTTTAGTGTTGTCAATAAGCCATCAGGTTAACACTGTTTGTGAAAAACTGTTATTTTCACGAAGTCCTAATCTGCTATATTTTATAGCCATGTTGTGAGCTTCCTACCATGTGATCCATGACTCTTTTGAGCATGATATGTGAAGATGAAATGAAGTGTGTGTTATATGCTACTGCCCCATGCTTAGTTTGTGAATTTTAGAATCGTGTAGCTTATTGTTTTCATGTGTGCAAAATGCCATGTCGCTGTTTTGGGCAGATTATGTCCATAACTTGTATTGGTTGTGTTTATTAAACCGTAGCTCCGTTTTGAACATGTTGCATATAAAACTTGCTTAAAATCTCATGTACATAATATCTTGTTGCATCCATGATTTGGCATGTTTATGGTTGATGTTGCATGCATTTGGCATTCATGTCATGTTCATCTTGTGTGTGGCATATCTTCTAGACCGTAGCCCCGTTGCAAATGTTCTATATATGTAAACCGACTAGAATGACGAGTAGAATAACATTGTGCACTTTATTTCCCTGTTTAATAAATATAAAACATGGTTAGTTCAGATCTGGACCAATTTCTAAATTTGCATATGAGGTCGCTTCGGAAATACTATAAGTTGTTTCCGACCTCATTTAAGATGCCTAGATAGTGTAGTTTCATTATGCTTCACCTCTTGCCATGTTTAACAATATTTAATATTGTTGTGTACCTATACGAGAGTGAACTAAATATTCTAATGTGGAGTTTCGTCAATATGCAAAGCATATTGAACTTCACTTAATGTGTAGTAATCGATTGTTGTGATTTGCCTTGTCTTGCATATTAAACCGGACATGCATCATGTTTGTTTGCGCATCATGTCATGCATATGTTGTGGTGTTTATCATGCGTTGATTGTTGTTTTCGGATTGCTTCTTCTCGATAGAGTTCCGAAAGCGTTCGGAGTGTGAGGATTCGTTCGACTACGTTGGCTCGTATTTTTCATGGACCCGATCTTCTTCCAAGCGGGATCTCAGGCAAGATGATCATTTCCCTGGATACCATTACTATCATTGCCATGCTAGCTGTCTCCTTTCTATCGCTTGTCTCGCTACCTACCACTTGTTTGTCAAGCTTCCCAAATGCCATGATAAGCCTCTAACCCTCCACATCGCAGCAAACCAATGATTGGCTATGTTATCGCTTGCTCAACCCTTCTTATAGCATTGCTAGTTGCAGGTGCAAGCTCTTTCCATGTGCAACATGGATATTTTGATATATCACAATATTATTGCTATTTAATTTAATGCACATGTATACTTGGTAAAGGGTGGAAGGCTTGGCCTTTTGCTCTGTGTTTTGTTCCACTCTTGCCGCCCTAGTTACTTGTGTACCGGTGTTATGTTCCATATTTTGCGCTCCTAACATGCTCGGCGTTGTTATGGGGACCCCCTTGATTTTCGTTTTAGGATAAAACTTGTCTGGCAAGGCCCAACATTGGTACTACATTTGCCTAATAACTAATAAACCTGCATAGGGAGTAATTAACCCGGGGATCTTTAATCAACAACCCGGGCTAGTGCTCCTCATGAGTGTTGGTCCAAAATAGAGCACTGTGCGGGGCGACCCCAGGGCAACTTGGGTGATGTCTATCAGGCCACCGTACGCGTCGCTTATCCGTCGTGTCCTGAGAACGAGATACGCGGCTCCTATCGGGTACGTCGACACGCCGGGCGGTCTTGCTGGACTTGTTTTACCTTTCTCGAATGTCTTGTGCGAGGAATTCCGATAATACTTCGGGCTAACTCGAGGTTGAGGTTTTCCAATGGAATTGCCTAGGAAATCACGGGATTCGTGGTCGAGGTTATGTTGGGGAACGTTGCATGGGAAACAAAATTTTTCCTACGCACACGCAAGATCTATCCATGGTGATGAGCATCTACGAGAGGGAGAGTGGATCTACATACCCTTGTAGATCGCTAAGCGGGAAGCGTTAAGAAACGCGGTTGATGTAGTCGAATGTTTTCGCGATCCAAATCGCTAGCCGTCCCGCGATCCAATCACGATCTAGCGTCGAACGGACGGCACCTCCGCGTTCAGCACACGTACAGCTTGATGACGATCTCCGTCTTCTTGATCCAGCAAGAGGGAGCGGAGAGGTAGATGAGTTCTCCGGCAGCGCGACGGCGCGGCGGCGGTGGTGGTGGAACTATTCCGGCAGGGCTTCGCCTAAGCACCGTCGGAAACTAGAGGAGACGATCTATTGGGAGAGAGGGCTGCACCGTGGCCTTTAGGGTTGGGTGGCCCCTCCCGATGGACCTCCGGAACCCTCCCGGCACTCCCGGTACATTACCGAAAATACCCGAAACTTTTCCGGTGACCAAAACGGGACTTCCTATATATCAATCTTTACCTTCGGACCATTCCGGAGCTCCTCGTGACGTCCGGGATCTCATCCGAGACTCCGAACAACCTTCGGTCACCACCATACATAACTCAATACTACCGAAACGTCACCGAACGTTAAGTGTGCAGACCCTGTGGGTTCGAGAACTATGTAGACATGACCGAGACACCTCTACGGTCAATAACCAATAGCGGGACCTGGATGCCCATATTGGTTCCTACATATTCTACGAAGATCTTTATCTGTTGAACCTCTATGTCAAGGATTCAGTTAATCCCGTATACTGTTCGCTTTGTTCTTCGGTATGTTACTTGCCCGAGATTCAATCGTCGGTATCTCTATACCTAGTTCAATCTCGTTACCGGCAAGTCTCTTTACTCGTTCTGTAATACAAGATCCCGTGGCTAACACTTTAGCCACATTGCTTGCAAGGCTTATTGTGATGTTGTATTACCGAGTGGGCCCTGAGATACCTCTCCGTCATACGGAGTAACAAATCCCAGTCTCGATCCATGCCAGCTCAACAGACACCTTCGGAGATACCTGTAGAGCATCTTTATAGTCACCCAGTTACGTTGTGACGTTTGATACACACAAGGTATTCCTCCGGTGTCAGTGAGTTGCATGATCTCATGGTCATAGGAACAGATACTTGACATGCAGAAAACAATAGCAATAAACTGACACGATCATATGCTACGTTCATAGTTTGGGTCTTGTCCATCACATCATTGTCCTAATGATGTGATCCCGTTATCAAATGACATCTCATGTCTATGGCTAGGAAACCTTGACCATCTTTGATCAACGAGCTAGTCTATTAGAGGCATACTAGGGACACAGTATTGTCTATGTACCCACACATGTATTTGAGTTTCCAATCAATACAATTGTAGCATGGATAATAAACGATTATCATGAACAAGGAAATATGATAATAACTAAATTATTATTGCCTCTAGGGCATATTTCCAACAGGTTATTCCCGCGACGTGTGGTTAGTTTGTGATGGATGAGTTGGAGCACCCCTGCAGGGTTAAATCTTTCAGAAAGCCGTGCCCGCGGTTACGTGGCAACTTGGAAACTTTGTTTAACACCCGGTCATAGCAAACTTGAAGTAAACTCAAATAATATACACCAACCGTGTGCGTAACCATGACTGTCTCTTCTTGTGAATTTCTGAACCGAGAGAGAACACGGTGGGGTTATGTTTGTTCGTAAGTAGGTGTTCAGGATCTCTTAGAGATCGTTACTAGTTCACGTCTGTTTATGCGACGATCATCCCCCTTTATTCTTGTACTCGTAAGTTAGCCACTCAAATAAATGCTTAGTGCTTGCTGCAGCCTCACTACTTAACCATACCTCACCCATTAAGCTTTAATAGTCTTGATACCCTTGGAAATGAGATTGCTGAGTCCCTGTGGCTCACAGATTACTACAACAACAGTTGCAGGTACAAGTAATGCGATGATTTGACGTGAGCGCGATGCTTGTTTGATTTGGAGTTCTTCTTCTTCTTCATCATCGATCTAGGATGGGTTCCAGGCGGCAGCCTGGGATAACAAGGATGGATGTCATTTTATCGTTTGTTTTCGTCCGTAGTCGGACCCTGCTCTTCCGTATGATGATTGTATATGTTGTTGTATTGATGTGAAATTGATGTAGCTTGTGGCGAGTGTAAGCCAATTCCATATACTCATCTCTTCTTTACATGCACTTGTAATGATATCCATTCTTGCGAAATGACGAGATGCGTTTCTATCCCTGTCGAGGCCCTCGTGCCAAAATAAGGATAGGATCGCATCTTGGGCGTTACATCTTGGCTCTATAGGTAATCATCACATAGGACCTACGAGAAGTGCGTGGGCGTTCAGAATTAACACACTTATTTGAAATAAGAACACCCTTTCTCATTTCCCATTCTTTTGCTGGCTGAAGCACTTCGTTGTGAATTTTACCGAAATGGGTGCTAACATTCAAGCAAAAAAAGGTAACCTAGATGGTCATCCCAAAGTTAGTAGGACAAATCTTTGCTCATTACTGTTGAAGTATTTGATATCAACAACATCGTCTGGCTCCAGGGCTAATCATCACATAGGAAATTAACAAAATCTTTGAAAAAAAACATGTTTCTACCACCTTAGGATAGCAAAAGCCCAAAAGTAGAAGTGGTTTAGTACCTCACAATATGATAGTTTCCATTCTAACTGCCAACCGAAAATGAGTCACTTGATCGATCCTACTCGATGGAAAGAAAGGGTGTTGTTAAGTAGACGAAAATTCAGTCACGTAGGCAACAATTCAACTACCCAATGGCCAAATCCTAGCCCTATTTTCTAGTTTGATCATACATTCGAGGGATTCAATACTTACCCAACTGGAATCCATGAGTTCTCAGATTCTGGTTCGACCCAATCTTCACCACGGTTGATAGGACGAAGGGGGTTAAAACTCACCATTGACGCCACAACTTCCCTCAAGTAGCCGCTCAAGCTGTCGCAACTCCCTCAAGTAGCCGTAGTTCCCCTCAAGACCCATGGAGCAAACTGAGCAAAACTAAGGAATCAGAGGCATGAAAATAGAAAACCGTAAATTCTAGTATCCACAAATCACCTTCTTTTTTCTACATACTCATTGGCGTACGATTAATGTAGTCACTATATCATATCCAAACAACGATTTCTTCATTTTCCTTGGGTTTTGATATGTGGGTCAAACTTCTACATGTTTCTGTTCACGTACTTTTTATTGCCGACGCGCTCGCTGACCAGGCTTGGCTGCAGGCAATTAGGGGGTCGTGTCTGTCCCGGCCATTGCCGAATTCCTCGAGCTGTGGGAGGTCCTTCGCAACTACCAGCTATCTGAATCCTTGGACAATTTTGCTTGGAAGTTATCGACGAAAGGAACTTACTCATCGCGGGACTTGTATCGAGCCTTCTTCTTCGTAAAGAATTTGCCCCGGTGCTACGCAGATCTGGCACTCTTGGGCTCCCCTCGAGGTATTTTTTTGCCTGGCTTGCGGTTAAGGATCGATTGTAGACAACGGAGAGACTGTTGTGGCGGGGCCTCCCGAACACTACGCAGTGCCAGCTATCTTGCCAGGTAGACGACTCCATGCACATTCTCCTTGGTTGCTCTTTCTCTGGTGAGGTCTGGTACCACACCCTATTGCCACTCTGCCTACATCGTTTCACCCCAATAGGACTGCAGACCTTCAAGAATGGTGGCCAGCGATTTGCTCCCCAGTCACCAGCATACACCGTAAGGATATCAACACCGTCTTAGCCATCACGCTTCGCTTCATTTGGCTAGAGCGTAACAATAGAGTTTTCGAGCACAAGGCTTCCTCTGCGGCTAACGTTGTATCCATCATTTCATTGGAGGTTGAGCTATGGAGAGCCGCTCGTGTTGAACGTGGGCATGCTTTTCAAATCCATTAGATTTCTCATGTATCTCGGTGGGGAGCAACGACGCTCGTCTGTGGGGCCGTGGCGTGTTGTAAACTTCCTTGCTTCCTGATCTTAATAGAAAAGACATGTAATGCTCTTGCATGTTTTTGAAAAAAATCTAAGATTTATGATCGGATGGCGATGACGCTTGCGCACTGTTTCCTTCATGGAGACGTCGCTTGTGAAGAATTTAAACTTCAGGTGTTGTTTTGGTGGTGGTTCGCGATGCTGTTACAAGGAATAGATCACTATAGCGGGATCTTTTATTTTTTTGTTTTTTGTTTTTGTTTTTGTGATGTGTACATCTGTAATGTCTTTAGTACATTGCGTTGTTGCAGAGACTATGTGTGATTGATATCTTCGCTATATTAATATATTTCCTTCGTAAAAAAAATCTTAAAAAAAAAGTACGTCACGGAGTAAAGTACTGGTGGTAGAGCTGTTATCGTCCGGAGCTAGCTAGCACTACATGGATACAAACAATCTTTCGGTGTAAGGCACGTCAGATAACAGCAACACATGCAGGAGGAATCTTTGTGTTGGTGCTCGATCTGCTCTGATTAACATACAGTAGCTGATCGATCTTCTTGCATACAGCATGGAATTAAGAAGAGGAGGATCCGACCAAGCCAATTGACAGTTGTCCAGAAAAGGATAGTGGCACTGCATACTGCTGCGACTAAACATCGATCGATGCACAATTGACTGCACCATCAGCAGGGAGGCTAGCGAGGAGTTCTTATCTTTTCTCCGGTGCCAGTACCATGCATGTGTCAGCTGCAGAGCAGCAGGGGCATATGTATGCTTCAATGTGCCTGTACGTATGTGTGGCCCAAGAAAACAATTTCACAGTACAGCACTGTGGCTGTGGGTGAGGACAAATGCGGCTCCCACAGGAGACGTTAATTTTATTTAAAATAGCATTTTTTTTCTTTCCGAAAAAGGATCTAAAATAGCTAGAGAGAAGGAATATTGCATGTGCCAAAGCAATCATTCTAGCCAGCCCCTACATCAATAAGGAAACAGGAGCTTAATCAGTTAGCTAATTTATTTTAAGTAAGTGAAACTAATGGATATGCTAATAAAAGCACTTAAGTAACCTATAAAGCAGAGTAGTAGAAAATGAAACTAGACTAGAACGAAGAGTAAACTAAGAGAATTTAATGACACATCTATTCGTGAAAAGGTGGCTTCTAGATTTTAGGTCACTATTATTGATTGGGCAACCGGTGTTGTCACTATACTGCTTGCAGGGCGGTCACTCAATTATCGCTGCCTCCCAACTGCCGCCGGCAAAAGGCAATCCAAATTTCTCGTTCCCGTCACTAGTGTCTCGCACTGCGTGGAAGCGATTAAGGTTGGGAACACCGGCACAAGGTATTGTTGGAGCTGCCCTTCGGCGACACACGCCGAACCAGCCCCCCCGGCGACGAACGCCGGACGGAGGTAGAAGAAGATGAACAGAAGACACTTGTTATGGCGACGAACGCCCCAGCCGCCGAACGGCCTGTATGTTGGCTTCTTATTCAACTCGACTCTCAAACACATACATGGAGGTACACACGCTACACACACGCACACCGCCGTGACCCAGCCCCGCGGACCCGACCTGACGCACACACGTCGATCGCACCGCCACGGACCCGACCTGGCGCACTGACGCCAGTCGCCACCGTGCTCCGTCACAACGCGCCGCCGCATGCAGGAACTACATCTTGCCTGTACTGCTCACCAGACACAAGCACTGAGCAGGCCCTTAAATAGGCTCACGCACGCACTAACCCTGCTGCCACTAACCCACGCACTAGCACACGTACATAGCTAACCAACTAACCCGGCCGCACTACCTGCACGACTCACACGGCGCCAGGACTTAGCCGCTCCACTCGCCACGGCCGCA
Source organism: Elymus sibiricus (assembly GCA_039707655.1). Lineage (NCBI taxonomy): Eukaryota > Viridiplantae > Streptophyta > Magnoliopsida > Poales > Poaceae > Elymus > Elymus sibiricus. The sequence goes on along the minus strand of CM077673.1, from coordinate 129,500,990 downwards.
TCACATGCATGCACGCCATGCACTAACAGCCCACACCGCAAGCACCGGATCAGCTTAGCCACGTCCTGCACCTTGAGTCAAGATTAAGGCTAACAGGTATTAGGTTTCGTGGATAACTGTTACTCCCCGGACGAGATGTGATCCTCTCAAGATACAAAAGTCTATCAAAAGAGGTCTATTGATTCACAAAATAAACATCTATTCCGCGCCTGGCCTGGGGGTTGATGTCTCAGACATCTCCAATCACTGAGACAAAAGCACGAAGAGACATCGAACAAAAGACATCAACCACGATCTTACTTGCGTACTAGATTTCGGTGACCTAGAACCAACAATGACTCAAGTAAGTAACCATTGCATTAAAAAAAGGTTCAATATTTATTGCAACCCTTCATAGAGGCCGTGATAGGGAAGGAAGAAACAATTTTGCATGTGATGATGCTGACGAAAGCGATGGTGGTAAACATGAGGGTGAAAGATGGATACATAGCCACATCAATCATGTCTCCTCTCTTGGTCCTTCTCTCTATTTGATCCAATTCATAATAGGTGGTCTTCAAATTTCAGAGTGTTCCTTATCTGCCCACTAACCCAAGACATCAAACTCCGCCCGAAATGGCGACCCGTTTTGTTGTCTATCCCATGGCAATACAAGCGCCGGTACGATACCGGTGCTCGGCTTTAGTTCTGGTCATGCCATAGTTTGTTGACTTCATATTTGAGTTATAGATTGTGTATACCAACTTGGATTGAGATGGTCTAGAAAGCAAAGTTGATCGGCTCGAGGAGGCAAACAACTTTCACATTGAACACATTTTCATTTGAACTCATCTTGAGGACGCTTCCTTGTAACTCCCCAAATTCAACTCCTAAATCTTCTCCGTTTCACCCCGGAATCAGCTCCAATTATCGCATAATGTCCACAAGGGATGTAATCAACGTTAAAACCCTACAAAATGAGAAAGGAACAAAGAAAAAAAACTAAAATGGTAACTATTAGTGGGGTGAACTAAGATATACCTTGAGAATATCAGGGCTAAACGGGTACAAAACACACTCAACATTGGGTCATCTATAAACTAATTCAGTTCTACATAACTTCAGAAATATGATTACTGAAGCACTTGACCATTTGTTGGTAGCGAGGTTTCTCCATGTTACCCGAAATTTCAGTATATTCAGGACTATTTCATGAGTATTAGCTCACCTCTTATAGTTTTCTTTGAAAATTCAGGATTGGGGAGGAACTTTATTGAATCACCATTTTTCAAAAGTTATTTGGGCGCTAGCACACATTGTGTGGCGTTTTTTGGCGACTATGGGATTGGAAGATATTTTTGCGGGGCCATCTTGTTTTTAGTGATTTTTGTGTTTTAACCCATTTTTATGGTCTTCTAAGAAAACTTTGGGCCCACAGAGGGTTTCTGCGGAGAAATGAATTTTAGCTATGTTTTCACGGTTTTGGAGGGGTTTTATGCTAGGACCATTATTTCCTCGGGCCTTCAAATTTGGCATTTTCACTACACATGTTCCATGGTGTTCTTGGAGAATTTTTCTTTGGGATTTTTTGTGGTTCCTTAATTTCATAGTTTTAACCATATGCAAACCTAGTTTGCATTCACCGGCTACTTTAAGTTTGGAGAGGATTTTGTCGTGTACTTCTTCACCTTGCATTCATTGTTGGTATTTTGACCGTACCACATTTGTAGCTATTGTTTTGTGATGTTAGGAACAGTAAGAGATATGAGTCCTCTATTTTGTTACTTCTCACCAATTCATATCGTGTAACCAACATTAAATCATTCTTCCAGGGTTTCAGTTTAAGATAAGTTTTCTGCGTAGTATTTAGTTTCAAATTTTTATTTGGAAACTCTGCCCTGTTTTGTTTTATCCATGGACAATTCTGATACAAGAGTGATTTTTCTACGAGGTCATAATTTTTTACCGAATGCAAACGTAATAGAATTAGCCCGAGAGATCAGGGATCTATGGATCAAATTCGAGGATAAAAATGCCAGTAGCTCCACAAACAATGATCTGCCACAGATACTAGTCATGTTTGCACCAAGCCATCTTGCGGCCCATGATTACCACACTACTACATGAAAGGCTATTAGTGGCATTACCAGTGTGTGTATTAGTGGTGTATAGACGGCGTGCTACTAGTATCATGTCACCGGTAAGCACTTACTTGTGGCATGCCTTTTAGCACACGTGCCACTAGTAAGCACTTATTAGTGGTGTCCCATTTCTCACACATGCCATTGGTATTTTGGTAAGTTAACAATGGTGTGTGACCTTCAGCGTCGCCACTAATAAGCTTCACCTATAAGGCTTTCTATAGTAGTGCCAGAGCATCAACAGTACTGGTCTGCTAGATAAGCTTTAGAGCATACCCAACAACTACCCAATAAATTTCTCCCAGTAAGTACCTATAGGGGTTCTCCTAATAAATCTATTGGGTTTCACAGAGCGTGTGTTGTAATAGATCATCAATGCGAGCACTACTGTTGGAATGCCTAGCAGTGGCGGGCGCCCCGGACGAGGCTCTCAGGGCCGCCCGTCACTGACCTTCCTCCCCTGCTAACATGGCATCAGTGGTGGGCACCAACCCCAGTGTTAGCACTATAACAGTGGCGGGCGCTGGAAATTGCCCGTCAGTGTCTTAGATCTCGTAGTAATGGCGGGTGAGCTTGTCAATGACGGGCAACTTGGCACACTCGCCACTACTGATTAATGTATGTGAAGCGGGCACTTGATAGCGCCCACCACTCATTATTGCACCATTCTAGAATAAAAAATGTTGCCATGGCAGCATAAATTATCCTACCACGACAACATTAGCTGATGCAAATAGAGAACAATTCTTAATAAGTGGGAGCACATCAAAAATAAAACTAGTGATAATAACTCAGAATAAAGAACGAGAAGTACATTAAGAATAAATGAGTAATGAACAATACATGTTCATCAAATATAGTTTGCTAATAACGTTAAACAATATAATTAATAGGCCAAATATGTTTAGTCATGCTAGTAGTAGTGCCCGCTTGAATAGCTAGCTAGGTTAAACTCTTTTGTTTGTTCGACTCATCTTCTTCCGTGCTATTATAGAATAGGCCGGACGGTGGGTGGACCTCCTTGTTAATGATAGTTGTGAACGTGGCTTGTAGTCCTTCGGGCACTAAGCAAGCTTCGCCCCGATTGTTTTGTAGTTCTTGACCCCATTTGAGGATTTTATCATGCTGCTTTAACGTTTTCGCGGACCGTATGAATTCTTCCATGTGAATGCAGACATAGAAGCCACAAGTCAGACTAGTCATTGGTTGTTGCATACAAGATCGATTGTTCCATCTGAAGGCAATCATTTCCTTTCCACTTCCTTTGTAGTGTTTTTCAACCGTGAGGCCTCATGTATTATTCCAATAAAAATATATTCATTTAGAAGGTCCTTGAGGAGTGACTAGTGTTTTCCCGGGCTCTTCGTGGAATCCATCAAGTAACTGCACCTTTGCGGTCTTACCACTAGAAAATCGAGTGGTTGCTACACGAAACAGAAGAAACATACCGCGAACATGAGAAAGTTACACTTTTTGAGACGTGAATACATATATGAAGGAAAAAAGTATGAAAGCGTACAGTCAAAGGAGGACGTACATGGGTCGGTAGGGCACGAGGAGGAAGTTTTCAGCTTGTTATGTTGCATGAAATCCAGAAGGTAATTGGTCATGCACCGCCTACCTTCCTTATTTTTACTTTTTGCTCGTTCATGAGATAAGGATCGGCTATGGCAACATCGAAAATATTCTGGCATCTTATCTCGGTGGCTTGAGAAAGCGCCCATAGCCTCATTAGGCAAGTTTCAAGACTATATAATCTTAACATATAGAAGATCTCTTTGATGGTCTTCTTACTAGCTAGCTCTGAATCCACAATTTTGTCATGTAGAATCTTCATGTCAACCCTAAGTTGCTCGTGAACATTGTCTGGTACCATTCTCTTACCCGGGCTATAAGTAGGTGCTTTTGGGTTGTCAGCACATTGTTCATATGCCAAACACTTCTTCGGTGCCTTCTTCTTTAGCGGTGGTCTATTTCCATGTGTAGTGGCAGAACTCTTTGCCTTAGTACTCATTTTTGCACCCTTTAAATGTGTGTTCCTTTTTTCACCGGTTGGACGGAAACGGGCGGACAGGACATTGCTTCTTCGGTGCCTTTGGTTTTTTTGCAAGGTTGCGTCTCGGGATGGGTTGGCGGCGTCTCCTCATCTACAACATAATTGGGATTTTGTGATTCTTCAAGCATGTGCTCTTCCCGCACATCCTTATCAAATACGGGGTTGCAAAGACTTAGAGGAGATCATCTAGGTGGCGGCCCAAAGCCGTGGATGTTTGGAGATGTTGATGGTGCTCCAATGCCGGGGATGGTCGGAGACGGTGTTCTGTTTGGGGATGGCTTGTCGATATGCCTTGTCAGCCATTTGAGGTAACCAACAAAGCATTCCAAAAGGGGCTCCAACTCATCGCCCGCTTCCATAATGTTTTGTGGCAGAATCAAAGTCTTGTATTGTGGGAACACCCTAAGCAAATCGACGTTCCACATGTTCTCATCTAATTTACTGTTGTGCATGACATTTCCTTTAAAGACTCTAGATTTTGCAACCTCCAACAAGTCGCCACTCACTGTAGCTAGGAGAGTGCAAGGAATTTGCTCCTCCAACGATTGTGGTTACCCACCATGACCATTCTTGACTTTATTGACCGAGGGGATGCTTCTCTTTGTGGTAGCAAGGGGCGGTGACGTATTGGTTTCCACTGTTTGTGGCATAGGGAATAAAGTGAAGACATTTGTCGACCCTTTTGACTCAATATGCTTTTGAACCTCTGCTAGAAAATCAGGTAAGATTTCCTTTAACTTTTCCTGGACTAAGTGATCGATTTCCTTTTTGTCCCTTCTTTATTTTTTCGACTTAGTGATCCTTTTCTTGGAGGGATAGTAGGCATCCTAGAAAGAACTACCGACTACGAGCTTACGACCTCTTGTGGGCTCTCTCTTCCTTTGGAGGGTGTAAAGAATTGGGTCATATGACGGGCATCCAGTGACTTTTCAGAGCTTGGTGTGTTTTGGTAAAAATTGCATGCATGAACAAACTACTATCTTTTAGAAACTGCTCCTAAACATAAATGATATAAAGTGGTTGTATTGGCTAATTACCTCTCTTTCGACCGCCTTCTCCATCTCAGGGTCCTCGAAGTAGAAGAGTCTGGTGTCTTTATCAAGCACCACGAGGGATCAAAAATATTTCTTGGTACACGGGTCCAGGATATTACTGAATGGCGTGGATTGAGCTTGTGAAGAATACATAACATCATGCTTATCCTAGTTTGGTTGCTTCCCTTCACAACCATGGGTCCCTAGATTATGGTTCCCTACCATTTGGCTTCGAAGCTTCAAAAATTTCTCTTTTTTCCTTTTTGTATTGATCTGAGTCTCGATAATCAAGGAGCACCTTCCATTCCTCATCGGTAGTAATAGGATATAGCCTTTTGATATCCTCTAAATCACACCCGTCGTCTAGTAGCTTATCTGGATGGTATCTATTAGTACTCAAGGCCTTAGTGAGCGTGCGCATGACATGGATTCTGCAAGTGTATTGTCACGGTCGTTAAACTTGAAAATATCTCTCATCTTTCCTATTAGGAGGTTGGACCATTGTTTGTTTCAAGGGACCCTTAAGGATCTAAGATTGATGCCACAATTCTCACGGGCGATGGCACCTAGGGCATTACCCCATTTTGTTGCATTCTTGTGCAGACTAACGTGTCTCCCTTCTTTCTTAATCTGTTTGATTATGTAAGTAGCTGTATGTTGGAAATATGCCCTAGAGGCAATAATAAATTGGTTATTATTATATTTCCTTGTTCATGATAATCGTTTATTATCCATGCTATAATTGTATTGATTGGAAACTCAAATACATGTGTGGGTACATAGACAACACTGTGTCCCTAGTATGCCTCTAGTTGACTAGCTCGTTGATCAAAGATGGTTAAGGTTTCCTAGCCATTGACATGAAATGTCATTTGATAACGGGATCACATCATTAGGAGAATGATGTGATGGACAAGACCCAAACTGTAAACGTAGCATTTGATTGTGTCAGTTTATTGCTATTGTTTTCTGCATGTCAAGTATCTGTTCCTATGACCATGAGATCATGCAACTCCCTGACATCGGAGGAGTACCTTGTGTGTATCAAACGTCGCAACGTAACTGGGTGACTATAAAGGTGCTCTACAGGTATCTCCGAGGGTGTCTGTTGGGTTGGCATGGATCAAGACTGGGATTTGTTACTCCGTATGACGGAGAGGTATCTCAGGGCCCACTCGGTAATACAACATCACAATGAGCCTTGCAAGCAATGTGACTAAAGTGTTAGCCACGAGATCTTGTATTACGGAACGAGTAAAGAGACTTGCCGGTAACGAGATTGAACTAGGTATAGAGATACCGACGATCGAATCTCGGGCAAGTAACATACCGAAGAACAAAGGGAACAACATACGGGATTAACTGAATCCTTGACATAGAGGTTCGACCGATAAAGATCTTCGTAGAATATGTAGGAGCCAATATGGGCATCCAGGTCCCGCTATTGGTTATTGATCGTAGAGGTGTCTCGGTCATGTCTACATAGTTCTCGAACCCGCAGGGTCTACACACTTAACGTTTGGTGACGATTAGTATAATTGAGTTATTTTGTTGGTGACCGAAGGTTGTTCGGAGTCCCGGATAAGATCCCGGACATGACGAGGATCTCCGGAATAGTCCGGAGGTAAAGATTGATATATGTGATAATAGTGTTTTGATCTCCGGAAGAGTTCCGGAGTTCACCGGAATGGGTTCCGGATGTTTACCGAAGTGTTCGGGTGCAGCAACACTTTATATGGACCAAGGGATAAAAGCCCACGAGGTATTGGAAAGTGCAAAAGTAGTTTTGCTGCCGCGTAAGCGGTACTACCGCTTGGTGAAGCGGTACTACCGCCCGAGCGGTACTACCGCTTGTGTGAAGCGGTACTACCGCTTGTGTGAAGCGGTACTACCGCTTGTGCGCGGTACTGCAGGGATCCGAGTTGGACTCTTTCCCTGCGGGCCAAACCGACCTTGTGCGGGCAAAACCGACCTGGAGGAGGCTTTTACTCCAAGTTTAGACCCCAAGGCTCAACATATAAATAGAGGGGCAGGGCTAGCACACGGGACACATCAAGATTTCCCCAAGCGGTGTGCGGCAACCCTAACCCTCTAGTTCCTCCGTCATAATCTCCGTAGCGCTTGGCGAAGCCGTGCAGAGATTGTTCCTCACCACCATCACCACGCCGTCGTGCTGCTGGAACTCAACCACTACTTCACCATCGCTCGCTGGATCGAGGAGGTGAAGGCGTCATCAAGCCGTACGTGTGTTGAACGCGGAGGTGCCGTCCGTTCGGCGCTAGTTCGTGATAGGATCGAGGGACGACTTGCGATTTGGATCGCGGAGACGTTCGACTACATCAACCGCGTTTCTTAAACGCTTCCGCTTAGCGATCTACAAGGGTATGTAGATTTACTCTCCCTCTCGTAGATGCTCATCACCATGGATAGATCTTGTGTGTGCATAGGAAATTTTTTGTTTCCCATGCAATGTTCCCCAACAGTGGCATCATGAGCCAGGTCTATGCGTAGATGAGATCTCGAGTAGAACACAAACGAGTTGTGGGCGTGGGTGTATACATATTGCTTGCCGTTACTAGTTGATATTTGATTCGGCGGTACTGTGAGATGAAGCGGCCCGGACCGACATTACGCGTACACTTACGCGAGACAGGTTCCTTCAACTGACATGTAACTTCGTTGCATAAAGATGGCTAGCGGGTGTCTGTCTCTCTCACTTTAGTTGAATCGATTTCAATGAAGAGGGTTCTTTTAGAAGATCAAAAAGCAATCACTACACCACGTTGTGGTTTTGCGTAGGTAAGAACGGTTCTTGCAAACCCGTAGCAGCCACGTAAAATTTGCAACAACAATTAGAGGACGTCTAACTTGTTTTTGCAGGGTATGTTGTGATGTGATATGGCCAATTACATGATGAGATATATGTGATGTATGAGATGATCATGTGTTGTATAGAATATCACGACTTGCATGTCGATGAGTACGGCAACTGGCAGGAGCCATAGAGTTGTCTTTAATTATTGTATGACCTGCGTGTCAATCATTAAGCGCTATGTAATGCTTTACTTTATCGCTAAACGTTAGCAATAGTCGTGGAAGCAACAGTCGGCGCGACAACCTTATGGCGACACGTTGATGGAGATCAAGATGATGGAGATCATGGTGTCATGCCGGTGACGATGGAGATCATGCCGGTGCTTTGGAGATGGAGATCAAAAGCACAAGTTCATGGCCATATCATGTCACTTATGATTTGCATGTGATGTTAATCCTTTTATGCATCTTATTTTGCTTAGGACGACGGTAGCATTATAAGGTGATCCCTCACTTAAATTTCAAGATAAATTGTGTTCTCCCCGAGTGTGCACCGTTGCGAAAGTTCGTCGTTTCGAGACACGCCGTGATGATCGGGTGTGATAGACTCCACGTTCACATACAACGGGTGCAAGCCATGTTGCACACGTGGAACACTCGGGTTAAACTTGACGAGCCTAGCATGTACAGACATGGCCTCGGAACACAAGAGACCGAAAGGTCGAACATGAGTCATATAGTAGATATGATCAACATGAAGATGTTCACCATTGAAACCACCTCAACTCACGTGATGATCGGACTTGAATTGGTGGATTTGGATCATGTTACACTCGAATGACCGGAGGGATGTCAATTTGAGTGGGAGTTTTTTAAGTAATATGATTAATTAAACTCATTGTCTTGAACAATAGTCTAAGTTGTCTTTGCTATATTTATGTTGTAGATCATGGCTCGCGCAGTAGCACCCCTGAATTTTAATGCGTTCCTAGAGAAAGCTAAGTTGAAAGATGATGGAAGTAACTTTGTGGACTGGGCCCGTAATCTAAGGATTATCCTTACGGCTTCCCAGAAGGCTTATGTCCTTGATGCACCGCTTGGTGATCCACCCGCTCCAGTTGAGTCTCTAGACGTTGTGAACGCCTAGCAGGCTCGTTCTGATGATTACTCAATAGTTCAATGTGCAATGTTGTATGGCTTAGAACCGGGACTTCAAAGACGTTTTGAACGTCATGGAGCATATGAGATGTTCCAGGAGTTGAAGTTTATCTTTCAGAAGAATGCCCGGATCGAGAGATATGAGATCTCCGATAAGTTCTATACTTGCAGGATGGAGGAGAACGGGTCTATCAGTGATCACGTGCTCAGAATGTCTGGGTACTCCACCCGTCTGGCTGAATTGGGGATGCCCCTTCCGCCAGAGGCTATCACTGACAGAGTTCTTCAATCATTGCCACCTAGCTACAAGAGCTTCGTGTTGAACTATAACATGCACGGGATGAACAAGTCAGTCGCCGAGCTGTTTGCGATGCTGAAAGCCGCTGAGTCTGAAATTCAGAAGGAGCATCAAGTGTTGATGGTCAATAAAACCACTAGTTTCAAGAAAAATGGCAAGGGTAAGAAGGGTAACTCCAAGAAGAGTGGCAAAACAGTTGCTCCTCTCGTGAAGAAACCCAAGGCTGGACCCAAACCAGAAACTGTGTGTTTTCATTGCAAGGGAACTGGACACTGGAAGCGGAACTGCCCCAAGTATTTGGCTGACAAGAAGGCGGCCAACAACAAACAAGGTATATATGATATACATGTTATTGATGTGTACCTTACCAACCCTCGTTGTAGTGCCTGGGTATTTGATACCGGTGCGGTTGCTCATATTTGCAACTCTAAACAGGAACTGCGGAATAGACGGAGGCTGGCAAAGGACGAAGTGACGATGCGCGTGGGAAATGGTTCCAAGGTTGATGTGATCGCCGTCGGCACGCTCGCTCTTCGATTACCATCGGGATTAGTGATGAACCTAAATAAGTGTTATTTGGTGCCTGCGTTAAGCATGAACATTATATCTGGATCTTGTTTATTGCGAGACGGTTACTCATTTAAATCAGAGAATAATGGTTGTTCTATTTATATGAGTAATATCTTTTATGGTCATGCACCCAATGTGAGGGGTTTATTCTTATTGAATCTCGATAGTAATGATACACATGTTCATAACATTGATGCCAAAAGATGTAGAATTGATAATGATAATACCACTTTCTTGTGGCACTGCCGTTTAGGTCATATTGGCGTAAAACGCATGAAGAAGCTCCATGCTGATGGACTTTTGGAGTCACTTGATTTTGAATCACTTGACACATGTGAGCCATGCCTCATTGGCAAGATGACTAAAACGCCGTTCTCTGGAACAATGGAACGGGCAAGTGACTTATTGGAAATCATACATACTGATGTGTGTGGTCCGATGAGTATTGAGGCGCGCGGTGGTTATCGTTACTTTCTCACCTTCACTGATGACTTAAGTAGATATGGGTATATTTACTTAATGAAACATAAGTCTGAAACATTTGAAAAGTTCAAACAATTTCAGAGTGAAGTTGAGAATCATCGTAACAAGAAGATTAAATTCCTACGATCTGATCGAGGAGGAGAATATCTGAGTTATGAGTTTGGCAGTCACTTAAGACAGTGTGGAATTGTTTCACAATTGACACCGCCTGGAACACCACAGCGTAATGGTGTGTCCGAACGTCGTAATCGAACCTTATTGGATATGGTGCGATCTATGATGTCTCTTGCCGATTTGCCACTATCGTTTTGGGGTTATGCATTAGAGACAGCTGCATTCACTTTAAATAGGGCACCATCGAAATCCGTTGAGACGACGCCATATGAACTTTGGTTTGGCAAGAAGCCAAAACTGTCGTTTCTTAAAGTTTGGGGATGTGATGCTTGTGTCAAAAAGCTTCAGCCTGAAAAGCTGGAACCCAAAGCGGAGAAATGCGTCTTCATAGGATACCCAAAAGAGACAATTGGGTATACCTTCTACCTCAGATCCGAGGGCAAAGTGTTTGTCGCTAAAAACGGAACATTTCTTGAGAAAGAGTTTCTCTCGAAAGAATTGAGTGGGAGGAAGATAGAACTTGATGAGGTTGTTGAACCTTTACTTCAACCTGAGAGTAGTGCAGCGCAGAAAGTTGTTTCTGTGGAGCCTACATTAGCTGAAGAGGAAGTTAATGATGATGATCATGAAACTTTGGATCAAGTTGCTATCGAACCTCGTAGGTCGACAAGGACGCGTACTGCTCCCGAGTGGTACGGCAACCCTGTCTTAGAGGTCATGTTGTTAGACAACGATGAACCTACGAGCTATGAAGAAGCGATGATGGGCCCGGATTCCGAGAAGTGGTTAGAGGCCATGAAATCCGAGATGGGATCCATGTATGAAAACAAAGTATGGACTTTGGAAGTATTACCTGAAGGGCGTAAGGCCATTCAGAACAAATGGATCTTTTAAGAGGAAGACGGACGCGGACGGTAATGTCACCGTCTATAAAGCTCGACTTGTGGCAAAGGGTTTTTCACAAGTTCAAGGAGTTGACTACGATGAGACCTTCTCACCCGTAGCGATGCTTAAGTCCGTCAGAATCATGTTAGCAATAGCTGCCTTTTTCGATTATGAAATTTGGCAGATGGATGTCAAAACAGCGTTCCTTAACGGTTACCTTAAGGAAGAGTTGTATATGATGCAACCAGAAGGTTTTGTCGATCCAGAGAATGCTGACAAAGTTTGCAAACTCCAGCGATCCATTTATGGACTGGTGCAAGCATCTCGGAGTTGGAATCTTCGTTTTGATGAGGTGATCAAAGCGTTCGAGTTTATACAAGTTTACGGAGAAGCTTGTATTTACAAGAAAGTGAGTGGGAGCTCTATAGCGTTTCTAATATTATATGTGGATGACATATTACTGATTGGAAACAATATAGAAATGCTGGAAAGCGTGAAGGAATATTTGAACAAGAGTTTTTCAATGAAGGACCTAGGAGAAGCTGCTTTCATATTAGGCATCAAGATCTATAGAGATAGATCGAGACGCTTAATAGGACTTTCACAAAGCACATACCTTGACAAAGTTTTGAAGAAGTTCAAAATGGATCAGTCCAAGAAGGGGTTCTTGCCTGTATTGCAAGGTGTGAAGTTGAGTAAGACTCAATGCCCAGTGACTGCAGAAGATAGAGAAAAGATGAGTGTCATCCCCTATGCTTCGGCCATAGGCTCTATCATGTATGCAATGCTGTGCACAAGACCCGATGTTAGCCTTGCCATAAGTATGGTCGGAAGGTTTCAAAGTGATCCAGGAATGGAACACTGGACAGTGGTCAAGAATATCCTGAAGTACCTGAAAAGGACTAAGGACATGTTTCTCGTTTATGGAGATGATCAAAAGCTCGTCGTAAAGGGTTACGTCGATGCAAGCTTTGACACTGATCCGGATGACTCTAAGTCGCAAACCGGATACGTATTTATTCTTAATGGGGGTGCGGTTAGCTGGTGCAGTTCCAAGCAAAGCGTGGTAGCTGATTCTACATGCGAAGCGGAGTACATCGCTGCCTCGGAGGCGGCGAAGGAAGGTGTCTGGATGAAGGAGTTCATGACAGATCTTGGAGTAGTGCCTAGTGCACTTAACCCAATGACTCTGTTTTGTGATAATACTGGTGCCATTGCTCTAGCCAAGGAACCAAGATTTCACAAGAGGACCAGACACATAAAGCGACGTTTCAATTCCATCCGCGATTACATCAAGGAGGACGACATAAATATTTGCAAAGTACACACGGATCTAAATGTTGCAGATCCGATGACTAAACCTCTTCCAAGGGCTAAACATGAACAACACCAGAACTGCATGGGTGTTCGATTCATTACAATGTAAATCACATAGTGATGTGAACTAGATTATTGACTCTAGTGCAAGTGGGAGACTGTTGGAAATATGCCCTAGAGGCAATAATAAATTGGTTATTATTATATTTCCTTGTTCATGATAATCGTTTATTATCCATGCTATAATTGTATTGATTGGAAACTCAAATACATGTGTGGGTACATAGACAACACTGTGTCCCTAGTATGCCTCTAGTTGACTAGCTCGTTGATCAAAGATGGTTAAGGTTTCCTAGCCATTGACATGAAATGTCATTTGATAACGGGATCACATCATTAGGAGAATGATGTGATGGACAAGACCCAAACTGTAAACGTAGCATTTGATCGTGTCAGTTTATTGCTATTGTTTTCTGCATGTCAAGTATCTGTTCCTATGACCATGAGATCATGCAACTCCCTGACATCGGAGGAGTACCTTGTGTGTATCAAACGTCGCAACGTAACTGGGTGACTATAAAGGTGCTCTACAGGTATCTCCGAGGGTGTCTGTTGGGTTGGCATGGATCAAGACTGGGATTTGTTACTCCGTATGACGGAGAGGTATCTCAGGGCCCACTCGGTAATACAACATCACAATGAGCCTTGCAAGCAATGTGACTAAAGTGTTAGCCACGAGATCTTGTATTACGGAACGAGTAAAGAGACTTGCCGGTAACGAGATTGAACTAGGTATAGAGATACCGACGATCGAATCTCGGGCAAGTAACATACCGAAGAACAAAGGGAACAGCATACGGGATTAACTGAATCCTTGACATAGAGGTTCGACCGATAAAGATCTTCGTAGAATATGTAGGAGCCAATATGGGCATCCAGGTCCCGCTATTGGTTATTGATCGTAGAGGTGTCTCGGTCATGTCTACATAGTTCTCGAACCCGCAGGGTCTACACACTTAACGTTTGGTGACGATTAGTATAATTGAGTTATTTTGTTGGTGACCGAAGGTTGTTCGGAGTCCCGGATAAGATCCCGGACATGACGAGGATCTCCGGAATAGTCCGGAGGTAAAGATTGATATATGTGATAATAGTGTTTTGATCTCCGGAAGAGTTCCGGAGTTCACCGGAATGGGTTCCGGATGTTTACCGAAGTGTTCGGGTGCAGCAACACTTTATATGGACCAAGGGATAAAAGCCCACGAGGTATTGGAAAGTGCAAAAGTAGTTTTGCTGCCGCGTAAGCGGTACTACCGCTTGGTGAAGCGGTACTACCGCCCGAGCGGTACTACCGCTTGTGTGAAGCGGTACTACCGCCCAAGCGGTACTACCGCTTGTGTGAAGCGGTACTACCGCTTGTGCGCGGTACTGCAGGGATCCGAGTTGGACTCTTTCCCTGCGGGCCAAACCGACCTTGTGCGGGCAAAACCGACCTGGAGGAGGCTTTTACTCCAAGTTTAGACCCCAAGGCTCAACATATAAATAGAGGGGCAGGGCTAGCACACGGGACACATCAAGATTTCCCCAAGCCGTGTGCGGCAACCCTAACCCTCTAGTTCCTCCGTCATAATCTCCGTAGCGCTTGGCGAAGCCCTGCAGAAATTGTTCCTCACCACCGTCACCACGCCGTCGTGCTGCTGGAACTCAACCACTACTTCACCATCGCTCGCTGGATCGAGGAGGTGAAGGCGTCATCAAGCCGTACGTGTGTTGAACGCGGAGGTGCCGTCCGTTCGGCGCTAGTTCGTGATCGGATCGAGGGACGACTTGCGATTTGGATCGCGGAGACGTTCGACTACATCAACCGCGTTTCTTAAACGCTTCCGCTTAGCGATCTACAAGGGTATGTAGATTTACTCTCCCTCTCGTAGATGCTCATCACCATGGATAGATCTTGTGTGTGCATAGGAAATTTTTTGTTTCCCATGCAACGTTCCCCAACACTGTAGGCACTTTACTCCGTGACCTAGACTTCCGCGCATAAATTTCTGAATCAACTTGTGCACCATTTGGATGTCCTTCCTCTTCAGCACCATCCATGTCTTGTTCCCAATGTTATCCTTCGTTTTGAACACCATTGGACTATTCTTCCCCATCTTTTCATTCCTCTCAGCACCATTTATCTCTTCTTCCCCACCTTGCCATCCATCTGCAGCATGATCTGTGTACTTGTGCAACTCCTAAGCATAATCAACAAGAGAGGTGAGACTCACTCCTTGACCGTGTGTGTCTCGCCATCTTTTATCTGCAAAATAATGATTGTAGCAGTAGTTAGTAAAAAAAGAAATGGATTTAAAAAAAACATCGGCATGATGAGTGCTAAAAATGAGACATATTAAGTGCCAGAAATTAGCCGAAATGAAAGTGAATCAACTATTTGTCAAAACATTGGCAGTTATTCTCATCCCCTATAAAAGAATACAGCAAACCGCAATCTAATTCACCAACGGCCATCGCCATCTATCAAAAAAATTCCTCATAACCTTTCTAAAATTGGGAGGTGCTGAATGCTATAAATTCGACGAAATAGAAGTGAATCAACATTTCATCAAAACTTTGCACTCATTTATATTCCTATAAAAGAAACCGCGAGCATCGACATATAGCACAAGCAGTTCTATCATATTCATCAATCTAACAAAAAACCGCGAGCACGAACATAGCACAAGCAATGAATTGAATTCCTTCGAAATCTATGAACATAGCACAAGCAGTGAATTAAGCAACCAAGGCAATGGTGTGTAGTGATAACCCACAAGTGTAGGGGATCGTTTGTAGCCTTTTTCGATAAGTAAGAGTGTCGAACCCAGCGAGGAGCTAAAGGTAGAATTAGTATCCTCTCAAATTCTATCGACCACCGATACTACTCTACGCACGCTAACGCTTACTTTACCTAGAACAAGTATGAAACTTTTTTGTAGGTGTAGAGATAAGTTTGCAAGAATAAAACTAGGAGTACTTAGCTAGAATAAAACTACGGATACTTTGCAAGATAATAGAAAGCTTTTGTAACAGAAGAGAAAGATCTGTCCCTAGGAAATCGATAACTAGACCGGTAATCATTATTGCAGTTTTATATGAGGGAGAGGCCACTGCTAGCATGTCATACCTTACTTGGAATTCTATACACTTATGATTGGAACTATTAGCAAGCATCTGCAACTACTAACGTTCATTAAGGTAAAATCCAACCATAGCATTAAGATATATTGGCCCCCCTTCAATCCCGTACGAATCAATTTCTATGTTAGGAAGAAGCTTCTGTCACTCTGGCCCTCCAATGCATAGTCCTATCAACATACAACTAACCCTATGGTGTGATCCATGTGCGCTCTCATATCATGGGCACCAAAGGACAACACCAAAATAAAACATACAACTCAAACCAATCACGAAGATCAATCAACCCATAGGACAAAAGAAATCTACTCAAACATCATAGGATAGACACACATCATTGGGTAATAATATATAGCATTAAGCACCATGTTTAAGTAGAGATTACAATGGGGGAAAAGAGGAGATACACCGCTGCATAGAGGAGGAGAGAGTTGGTGGTGACGGCGGCGAAGTTGTTGGTGTAGATCGCCGTCACGAAAGAGGGGGAGAGAGCCCCCCTCCTTCTTCTTATTCCTTGGTCTCCCCCTAGATGGGAGGAGAGTTTCCCCTCTAGTCCATGGCCGCCATGGCTCCCGGAGGGCAAGAGCCCCTCCGAAATTGGATCTCTCTCTATTTCTCTTCTGTTTTCGCGATTGTTTTCTGACCCCTTCACCATTCTTAAATATCCAGAGATCCGTAACTCCGCTTGGGCTGAAATTTTGAGGGGATTTTTCTTGGGAAAATATCTTTCTTGCGGAGAAAGAAGGGCACCAACCGACTTACGGGGTGGTACCAAGCCATCATGGCGCGACCACCCCCTGGCCGTGCCCTGTTGGCTTGGGAGCACCTCGAGCATCGTGTTGCATTTATTCTTCTTCCCAAAATTCACTTATATTCCAAAAAAATATCCGTAAATTTTTATCACGTTTAGACCCCGTAGGATTTTCTGCAAAACGTGCAAAAACAACAGGAAATGGCACTAGGCACTGGATCACTAAGTTAGTCTCGAAAATACTATATAATTGTGCCAAAAGTATATGAAAGTTGTAGAGTATTGGCATAAAACAATCAAAAATTATAGATACGGTGAAGACGTATCAGCATCCCCCAGCTTAATTCCTGCTCGTCCTCGAGTAGGTAAATGATAAAAAGATAATTTTTGATGTGGAATGGTACCTAATATAATCTTGAAAAAAATGTCTAATCATGACATGAATATTAAGATACAAGTGATTCAAGGCAATAGTCTATCATTTGACAAATAGACATCCATACTCAGGTTTACTAGAAAACAATCATGTCCTTTCAAAATAACAATGCTAAAGAACGCTTTCCCTACAATATCGTATAGCTTGTCATGCATAGTATTCCTAGGATAAAGTATAAATCATGAGCACCCTGGTGTCAAACCAAGCAATTAGCTCATACTTCTAACGCACTTCAGCATTTTCAACTCCCACGTAATACATGAGCGTGAGTCATGGATATAGCATATAGGTGGAATAGAGTATGGTGGTAGATATCAAAGGAGTCAAAATGGAAAGGAAGTCTTGCATCAACTAGGCGGATCAACGGGCTATGGAGAGGCCCATCAATTGCTATCAATGCGAGGAGTAAGGATTTCCATGCAACGGATGCACTAGAGCTATAAGTGTATGAAAGCTCAAATGAAACTAAGTGGGTGTGCATCCGACTTGCTTGCTCATGAAGACCTCAGGCAATTGAGGAAGCCCATCATTCGAATATACAAGCCAAGTTCTATAATGAAAAATTCCCACTAGTATATGAAAGTGACAAATCAGGAGACTCTCTATATGAAGAACATGGTGCTACTTTGAAGCACAAGTGTGGTAAAGGATAGTAGCAAAGTCCCTTCTCTCTTTTTCTCTCATTCATTTTTTTCTTTTCATTTTTTTTCTTTCTCTTTTCCCCTTTTTTCTTACCTTTTCTTTTTCTTGGTGGGCTCATTTGGCCTTCCCCATTTTTTCATTTTTCGTCCGGAGTCTCATCCCGACTTGTGGGGGAATCATAGTCTCTATCATCCTTTCCTCACTGGGACAATGCTCTAATAATGATGATCATCACACTTTTATTTACTTACAACTCAATATAACAACTCAATGGTGATATAAGATGACTCTATATGAATGTCTCTGGCAGTGTACCATGATGTGCAATGATCTAGCGTAACATGTAAACAATGATGAACAGTGGATTTACCACAAATACTATGTCAGCTATATGATCATGCAAAGCAATATGATGATGAACAGACAAGTCATATGATGTAACGGTGGAAGTTGCATGGCAATATATCTTGGAATGGCTATGAAAATTCCATGATAGGTAGGTATGGTGGCTGTTTCGAGGAAGATATAAGGTGGCTTATGTGTGATAGAGCGTATCATATCATGGGGTTTGGATGCACAGGCGAAAGTTGCACCAATTCTCGAGGTGAGAATGGGCAATGCACAGTACCGAAGAGGTTAGCAATGTATGGAAAGGTGAGTGTGCGTACATCCATGGACTCCCATTAGTCATAAAGAATGCATATACTTATTGTGAAGTTTTATTAACTCTCTCGAAGCAAAGTACTACTGGCATGCCCCTAGGGAGGAGGTTGGTGGAGTTAGCCATCGCGCGCCCACGATTAAACAACACACATGATTTCAATCAAGGACAAATTATGCTCCAACTTCATCGCATAACTAGAGACTATACGTGCATGCTTCGGGATCACAAACCTTAACGCCAATATTCTTACTAATCCACAATCATCCACTAGTGCACCCACATATTACTATCTTAATTTCTCAAAACTATTGCAAGGAATCAAACATATCATATTCAGCGATCTACAAGTTTTATGTAGGATTTTATGAGTAACCATGTGAATGACCAATTCGTGTTGATTTTGTAAATAGGTATAAGTGAAGCATGAGAGTTTAATTCTTTTTACAAAAGACCTGGACAGGCTCTAATAAATATAAGTGAAGCAAAAGAGCATTCTACAAATAACGACTTTCTATATGTAGATAAACAGGCATCCAACTTCAAATGATATAAGTGAAGCACATGAAGCATTCTATAAAGCCATACTCAAAAGATATAAGTGAAGTGCATTAAGCATTCTATAATCAAGTAAGGACTTTACCATACCATCATACTTCATTGCTAAAGTAAAAAAATAAAAGGCACACGACGCTCCAAGAATTTACACATAGCATGTGAACAAAACAAAAACCGAGACATACCGATAATTGTTGAAGAAGAAAGACGGGATGCCTTCCGGGGCATCCCCAAGCTTAGACGCTTGAGTCTCCTTGAATATTTACTTGGGGTTCCTTGGGAATCCCCAAGATTGAACTCTTGCCTCTCCTTATTCTTCTCATATAGATACCTCCACGATCTTCGAACACTTCATCGACACAAAACTTAACAGAACTTTCATTAGAAAGGTTAGTACATATAATCATCAAATTCGATCATGTCCTGCCATAAAATTATTTTATAATTATAATCTAACATTACATACTATATGCTATCATAATTCTATGTCTCCCAAGGCAATGGGGCTCAACAAGAATTCAAACATAAGCAAATAAAGCAACTATAACAACAATCTGTGAAAAACAGGACAATCTGTAAAGATGCAGATGAAACCTATAGTTCTCTAACTCAAACAATTTTGAAAAATTGGGACGTAATAAAAAAAATTCTTAGCAATACTGTGTAAAAATTTCAGAATTGTTTCACGCACCAGTAAAAAAATGAAAATTCAAACACTATAGCAAAAGTTTGTGTTTTTACACATCACATATCAAACAAGCAATTTAAACACCCTAAATGTAAGTCTTGGCACATTAGATTTGTACAAGGGTATAATTATTATTTTTTGAAAATTTGCTGTGATCAAGATTCACAAAGTTTCCATGGGCATGAACAAAAGTTCAAGGACGTCCCCCACTTCAACGATGCTCATCTTCCTCACTTTCACTTTTCTTTTTGAAATGTATTAAGTTCCCCACTTTATTTGTTATTTTTAATTATTTTAAAATAACACAACAGAATAAAATGACTCTCTGAAACTTCTGAGTTGTCTCCCTGGCAGCGCTTTCTTTAAAGCCATTAAGCTAGGCATATAGTGCTCAAGTAATTGATCTACCCGGATCCCAAGGTATATCAAAGCCAATTTTAACAATGATTTGTAATTTAGTAATGATCACAAAGTAACATATATCATAGAACAACGAAGTCTAACTCTCTTCCTATGCATTGGCATGTCATAAAAGAACAATTCATGCACATCAAGTAAAGGCCAATACATAGCATAAGTAGTTTCTTGCAATTTTATCGTATTAGAAACATAGAGAGGTAAAGATTTGGTTCCTCTCTCATAATAATTGCAAGTAGGAGCAACAAGCACATGCATATTATATCCATCAAAATCATCATGTTCAATAGTAAAACGCAACCCATCAATATAATCCTTAATAAGTGGAAACTTCTCTGATATAGTGTAGTTGGGTGAATTCAAAAGGATAATAGGACTATCGTGTGTGGGTGCAATAGCAACAATTTCATGCTTAACATAAGGAACTATAGCAAGTTCATCTGAATAAGCATAATTCATATTGGCATCATGGCCACAAGCACAGCAAGCATCAAGTTCATCAAAAAGGGATATTTCAAATGAATCTAAGGGATAACATCAATCATCATAGCATTCATCCTTCGGTAAGCACAAAGGGAAATTAAACAATGTATGAGTTGAAGAGTTACTCTCATTAGAATGTGGGCACGGGTAGCTAATCCACTCTTCCTCTTTTTGTTCTTCGCTCTCCTCCTCATCTTTTTCATCTAATGAGCTTACAGTTTCAGCAATTTCTTCTTCCATAGATTCCTACAAAATATTAGTTTCTTCCAAGGCAGCATCCATTTTCTCAATAAATCCTTTAACATAAGCATTAGAACATAGTTTTCCTACCAATATTTAAGTTTGACAAAATTTTCAGATTTGTAAAGAGTAGCATCATACTTTTCAATCAAAGAAGCAATTTCATATGCACCCTTAAAAGCAACAAATTCTTCAATTTTTTCAATATCATAATAACAACAGACATCTTTGGAATAAGAAGATAATATTTTATTATCATTAAGATCACATTGGTAGGGAAGGTGCTTTTTAGTGTCTTCAGAACAACAAGTAAAACCATGCATTTCTCATAAATTCCAAGCATAGCAACACAAACAATTAATTTGATGCCATAAGAGTTTCCCTTTTTGAGACAAGCGGTGTTTCACAAAATAAGCTTTCTCATCTAATGATTTTCCCTCAACCAAGTTAGTTGGGTTTTCAGCACGAGCACAAAGGGATCGAAGATGATCCAAGTAGAAAGCTTCGACAGTATGGTAGATTTTGGGTGGTTTCTCAACCACTGGGTTAGCAAGTACAACTATTTTTTTTGGTATTTTGCGTTCCATATCCATAAATAAAGATATAAAACAACTTATAACACAAAATAAAAATTACTTAGTGATAAAGCAAACAAGCACACACGAGAATATTCACCCCACGCTATTGCTCCCCGACAATGGTGCGAGAAAAAGGTCTTGATAACTCACAAGTGTAGGGGATAGTTTGTAGCCTTTTTCAATAAGTAAGAGTATCGAACCCAACGAGGAGCTAAAGGTAGAATTAATATCCTGTCAAGTTCAATAGACCACCAATACAACTCTACGCACGCTAATGCTTACTTTACCTAGAACAAGTATGAAAATATTTTGTAGGTGCAAAGATAAGTTTGCAACAATAAAACTAGGAGTACTTATCTAGAATAAAACTATGGATACGTTGCAAGATAATAGAAAGCTTTTGTAACACAAGAGAAAGATTTGTCCCTAGGCAATCGATAACTAGAATGGTAATCATTATTGAAGTTTTATAAGAGGGACATGCCATTGCTAGCATGTCATCCCTTACTTGGAATTATATGCACTTATGATTGGAACTATTAGCAAGCATCTGCAACAACTAACGTTCATTAAGGTAAAACCCAACCATAGCATTAAGATATATTGGTCCCCCTTCAATCCTGTATGAATCAATTTCTATGTTAGGAAGAAGCTTCTGTCACTCTCACCCTCCAATGCATAGTCCTATCAACATACAACTAACATTATGGTGTGATCCACGCGTGCTCTCATATGATGGGCATCGAAGGACAACATCAAAATAAAACATACAACTCATACCAATCACGAAGGTCAATCAACCCATAGGACAAAAGAAATCTACTCAAACATCATAGGATAGCCACACATCATTGGGTAATAATATATAGCATTAAGCACCATGTTTAAGTAGAGATTACAACAGGGGAAAGAGGAGTTACACTGCTGCATAGAGGACGAGAGAGTTGGTGGTGATGGCGGCGAAGTTGTTGGTGTAAATCACCGTCATGATGGTTGCCCCGGCGACATTCCGACGCCATCGGGAGAGAGGGGGAGAGAGCCCCCCTCCTTCTTCTTCCTTGGTATCCCCCTAGATGGGAGGAGAGTTGCCCCTCTAGTCCATGGCTTCCATGGCTCTCGGATGGCAAGAGCCCCTCCGAGATTTGATCTCTCTATCTGTTTCTCTTCTGTTTTCGCGACTGTTTTCTGACCCCTTCACCATTTCTTAAATATCCGGAGATCCGTAACTCCAATTGGGCTGAAAGAAGGGCACCAACCGACTTACGGGGTGGTCCCAAGCCATCAGCGCGCGTCCACCCCCCTGGCCGCGCCCTGTTGGCTTGGGAGCACCTCGGGCAACGTGTTGTGTTGATTCTTCTTCCCAAAATTCACATATATTCCAAAAAAATCTCCATAATTTTTTATCGCGTTTGGACTCCGTTGGATTTCTACAAAACGTGCAAAAAGAACTGGAACTGACACTGGGCACTGGATCAGTAAGTTAGTCCCAAAAATATTATATAATGTTGCCCAAAGTATATGAAAGTGGTAGAGTATTGGCATGAAACAATCAAAAATTATAGATACGATGGACGTATCATGTAGATGTGCAATGAGCTTTTGGGGGAGGTGGAGGCACGCTGGCGGAGGGGAGGTGGAGAGAGCCGAGTAGCCCAATATTTGGGGGAAGGGGGGATGCGCCGATGTTCGGGGGAGGGAGAGGGGGAAGTAGCATAGGACGCACAAGGTGTCGTTAGGTGGGATGGGGGAGTGGCGGAGCGTGTAGCGATCGACTGAGGGCACACATGCCGGCGTTGGGAGGATGGGGGAGTGGCGGTGGTGCCCGGTGGCAGAGCGCTGGGGGAATGGCGGCGCGGCGTTGTGGGGGGGGATTGAGTGGGGGAGTTGAGTGGTGTCAATTGTGCGCAGGCCATGGGATAGTTTTCGTGGCCGATCACACAAATGTAATTTCATTCACTCCCCCATGTGAAGTTCGAAAAAATGAGTTGTAGTGGCGGATGCTTCCGGCTGCCCACCACATGGTGGACTTAGCAGTGGTGGGTAATTCGTGGAGCCCGTCACAAATAATAGGTCTGCCATCAATAATTTAATTTATTATTTCACGTACAACACAATGTAAGAGGAATAAATAACGAGACGGCGATTATATGACCCACATGTCCTTAATATTCAAAATAATCTTCATTCATATTACAAAATAAGTTTCATTAATGCATTTTACTAATGGTCTTCACATGCATTCCCGTGATCTTGTTCCTGGTATGGACTATTATGTTGTTGTAACTCCGTCTTAACCATGGTGCTCGTGAGTGGGCAATGTTGATATTCTTCTTTTTGGTACATGTTTTACGGCTGGATCTTCTTCTCCAGGGTCGTCGAATTGATCATACTCCTCCTCATCATTGACTTCCTTCATTCCGATGGTATATACTCCTCTTTCCTCTATGGTAGACCACACGTCTAGGATTAATTGGGTCTTTTATAGATAAGCATTGGGACACATTCTTGGTCAATACCTATGGCTCATTTAAGGCACTTATTGTATGCACGTTCACATACTCATTTCATGGTGGTATAACCATGGTAGTGAAATAATCGTCTTCTTGAAATACTTGTTTCGCCCATCTAACACGGAACATGGAGAATATCTCCACATTCGCATACTTTAGTTCCCAAATCTCTTTGATTCTACTGTAGTGTTTGTTCTTTATATAACCGGTGTAGGCATGTTGCATCACCCATGAATTTTGGTACACACCTTTCAGCTTGTCTCTGACCTCCGTATTGGAAGTGTATCCATTGATGTCATAGTCTTGGTATGTGGTGACATTCATCGCGGGTCCCGATGCCAAGGAGAACAACTCATTATCTATGTCATCATTTTGTGACAGTGGATGGTCTCGCATGTATGTCTTAACCCAACCCGCAAATTTTATCTTGGGCTCTTTTGTGGTTTGATCATTGGAATGTTTTATCCCACGTGTCCTATATTTAGTCATCATTTTGTGACAGTGGATGGTCTCGCATGTATGTCTTAAACCAACCCACAAATTTTCTCTTGTGCTCTTTTGTGAGTTGATCGTCGGAATGTTTTATCCCACGTGTCTTATATTTAGTTCTCAACTCTAACATGTGCTTCCTAGAATATGGGGTGGCACACTTAATGTGTTGTAACACCACAGTGTGCTCTATTATGAAGTCGGGCTCTCGGGTGGGAATGTCGAAGCTCACATGCAAATCTTTTCTCCTTTTCTTGTGACCTACATCATTCAGCCTTCCAATTTTCTTATTATTGGGCATGCCCAGAGGTTTATCACCCTCTAGGTACTATGTGCAAAACGAGATAACCTTCGCGGTTAGAAATCCCTGGACGATGCTTCCGTCTAGATGTGATATGTTATGAACATATCATTTGAATATGCCATTTAACCTTTCGAAGGGGAACCTATTATGAAGGATTATGAAGGAATACCGGGCCCAAGTCTATGATGTCTCCGATAACGTGGACAAGCAGATGTCAAAAAATGATGGCGGGAAGCAGACCTCAAGCTCACATAGTATGAGAACAATCTCTTCGTGCAGTTTTTGGCAATGCTCCACGCTGATCGATTTATGAGAGATGATGTCAAAAAGTTACATGTCTCGAAGTGTCTTTCTGACATGCGGCTCCATTATCCCCCTAATTGCAACCGGTATTATATATGTATCATCGCATGACCGTCATGCGACTTCATCCCAGATAAAGCTTTCATCTCACGTGACAAATATATGTGTATGTTTGACGAGTGCCCCGAACTGACTCGAACATTAGCAAGGCAACTGAATATCTTATCAAGCTCCTATAGAGATAGACTGTAGCAAGTGGGTTCAAATTTTGACACCGTGTTTTTAGCCTTGCAAACATCGCTTTCCTCCATGTTAGGCCCCAAACCCTTCCTAATTTTGAATACTTCTAGGTCTTTTCTTGAGCTCCTCATATCTTTTGTCTTGTCTTGGATATTCAAAATGGTGACAACCAAACTCTCGCAAACATTCTTCGTGATATGCATGACATCGATACAATGGGGCGTGGGGAGATACTTCCAATATTTCAAGTCCCAAAATGGACTTTGCATTTTCGATACCTAGTTGTACAACATTTGTAGGATTTCTTCTCCTCTCTTCTTGCGTGGCTTCCCTCGCTTTTCAAGTTTATTATCAAACAAATCTTCTATGTTTCTCCATTCATCATTTTTACTCAGCCATCTTCTATGCCCCATGTAAACTATTTTATGAGAGTTGTTTAGATATATAGTACGAGTTTCATCCATACACCTAACACATGCATAGTTCTTGTGGCAAACCTGACCCAAATTATAAACGTATGCCAGATAGTGTTGCACCATCATGATCAGCACAACTTTCATAGGGAAATATTTACTTGTTAAAGCATCAGATGTCCGCACCCCTTCATCTGACCATAAATGTTTTAGCTCCTCCTTGAATAGCTGTAGATACAGGTTCAGATTACTACCCGGTTGGCTTGGCCCTTGAATTAGCATGACCATGTGTAGCTACTTTGTATTCATGCACACCCATGGGGGGGGTTGTAGATGCATACAACCACGGGCCAAGTGTGGTGCATGCTATTTTGGTTGCTAAAGGGATTCAGACCGTCCATGCTATAGCCTAGCCTAACATTCGTATTATCTCCACTGAAATGAGGGAAGTCATCACCGGTTGCTTTCCACTGGCGACCATCTGCAATGTGTCTAATCACTCTATCATACTTGTTCTTTCTCCTAGAATGCCACAGCATAAGCTCTGCCTGCTTCTTGTTTGTGTACAAGTGCTTTAGGTGTGGAATGATTAGAAAGTACCATACAACCTTATAATGAGTATCACTAAAGGGTGCGCTACCATCATCATTGTCTTCCCGACTGTTATTTCCCTGCTTAAATCCGGGTGCTTTGCATGTTGGACACCTTGTTAGCTTGGAGTGCTCGTTCCGGTTAATGATGCAGTCATTTTTGCACGCATGATATTTTACTGGCTCCATATCAAGAGGACACAATACCTTCCTTGCCTCATCGATACTTTTTGGCAGCACATTGCCTTCAGGAAGAACATCATGCAAATACTTCTAGTTCATATCGAGGGAAGTGTCGGTGATATTGCTTTTTGCCTTAGTGTCCAAAAGATACATCGTGACACTTAGTCGGGTGTGTTGTGGCTTGCAACCAGCGTACAATGGAGTTGTTGAGTCTTTAACGAGAGTCGTCAGTTTGATAGCCTCTCTACGAGAAGCTGCCTCGATGCAAGTCTCTTTCACAATCAACTCTTGCATGTATTCATCATGCACCATGCATTCTAGCCAATTTACCCCCGATGATTTCCTTGTCCGCTTCAGCCTCCTCAGTTTCGTTGGAGTGTTCACCTGACTCGTCCTCTTCGTCATTGTAGGGATGTTCAACATGTCCATCCACCATCCATTGTGGTTCTTCATCATGTTCCGCTTCTTCACATGACATCCCATCCTCACCATGGCTTGTCCATGTCGTATGACCATTTATGAACCCACTAGCCAGCAAGTGCTTATGCAAGTCTCTTAATTCAAATCTGTACACAACATCATTCTCGCAAATAAAACACGGAAAACATATTTTGTTCGCACCCCTTCTTCTCATATCTTCCGCCACAAACTATAAGAACTCCATCAAACCATTAACAAAATCATTGGACGCTCGTGGTATGGTGCACATCGAACTATGATCCATCATTCGACGCCAACCTACAACCATACATACATAACATAATCGATTACTATTGGATCTAAGAATATGAAAAATTCAAAAATTCGTCATGACCTTTGCTAAAAATGGGACATATTGAGTGGCACCAACTCGACGAAACAGAATTAATCAACATTTCGGCAAGATTTTGCAGTCATTTCTATTCCCTGAAAAAATTGCAACAAAGCAAGCAATCAACGGAATGTTACCCTACATGTCCACCGCAACGCGCCAACAATTAAGTACACATGCATGCTCATACAATGATACTACTCAAATTAAAGCTTGTAGATACAATTTAGAAGAAGAATTCTCACCTAAAAAGTGTCTCGCTCGTCTGTCTCCAATGTTATGTGCGATCGATCGGATGAAATCAAGAAGAGAGAGATGTGGTGGTTGGAGGTGTTTAATTTGGTGAGCCTACCTCTAGAGGGTTAGAGAGAGTGGTGGGATCGATGAATGCTAATTAAGTAGGGTGGAGGTGGGCCCGAGGAGTAACTATGCGATGAAAAAGTGGGTCCCATAAGGCTAAAGAGGTGAGAGAGTGGCTACATGACCAATGGTGAGAGGAGTAAGAGGGAGAAGAAGAGGACCTTATTGGAGAGGAAAAGGAAATTGGGAGAGGGAAGCTACTGTAATAGCCCGCTCACACTGTGTGCGATCCAACTAGTGGTGGGTGCCACACCGGGCCCGCCACTGCTAAGTGTCATGGACAACACCTTGCATGGGATTTTTTTTGGTGGCTATAAATCTCGCCCGCCACTGCTGTTTGCGCTACTAGTGGCGGGCGTAAATTGGTAACCACCACATCTATGTTCTGCCAATATTGGCCATCGGGTAAGGCTAACTCGTGGTGATCGCTTGAAACAACCCGACACTGCTGATTCATGTACATGTGGCGATCGAACTTTACCGCTCTCCATTGATGAGTTATGCAAACAAGGCCAATCCAGAAGATTTTACATGTGGCGGGTAGACGAAAGTGCCCGTCACAAAAGAGTTATTAGCTGTGGCAGGAAAATTTTAATACCCTCCATTGCTGATTTTCAAAATAGCAGTGGCAGGTCCTAGGCAGCGCCTATCACTCATTTGAGATCACATATAAGGCTTTCCAGTAGTGAACTCCCCTCATACCCAACCTGGTAAATAGGCCACACCTGCCAGTGGGTACGGTCGGAAATCGGGCTCCGTAGACCCAAGAAGGTTCGAACTCTGGGGCGTGTGCGAAAATCCTTCTCAGCTCAAGTCTCAAGCTCGCCACCCCACAGCCAGGGCCTCGTCGGATGCGTGGAGCGATGAAGAAGATGGACACAACGATTTACCCAGGTTTGGGCCACCTTGCGGTGTAAAACCCTACTCCTGCTTTTGGTGGATTGGCCTCACGAGGAGGTTTGGGGATGAATTGGTACAGTGGCTGAGCGACCTCGCGAGGGCTCTTGGGTGAGGATGGATTCGATCCATTCTACGGTGGTGGCTAGTCCCTATTTATAGCGGCCTTGGTCCTCTTCCCTTATTGCACAGGCGGGAAGGGATCCCACAACGGCCAAATTTGAAAGGGGACAAGAAGTACATCTTATCCTGACTAAAGGTGGTCTTCGCCTGCAAAGCTTCTGGTGGTGACTGACGTGGCTTGAGACTGTGTCGGTATTTCCCCAAAGAGGAAGGGATGATGCAGCACAACGACGGTAAGTATTTCCCTCAGTTATGAAACTAAGGTTATCAAACCAGTAGGCCGCTCCTCTGGAGGTCTTGGCGTCGTTCTCCTCGCGAGGCTAGGGCTCTCGCGAGGGTCTTGTCTCGAAGGGCCTGCTGCCAGGCCGTACCGGGCCATCGAGGTGGGCCACGCGCTGGGCCGCAGGCAGGTAGGTCTGGGTACCCCCATTCCCAGAACGCCGATAGTAGCCCGCGGGCCCAAGGCGCGCTTGGGTTGGCTTCGGGGCGAAGCCAAGGAAGGAAAACCAAAGCGTCGTGGGCCCAATATGCCTGCGGGCCAGGCTTGACGCGTGGCGCATGACGGTATGCGGATGCCTCCACTTCCCCATGTCGCCTCGGCAACCGCCCATGCTGACAAAAACCTGGCGCGCGCAGCGGGGCCATCATTGTTCGGAATGCGGAGAGGCACCGGTTGGCCTCCGATCAACTATAAATGGGCGAGGGAGACAGAGCCCCCTAGCCCGTCTTCATCTTCTCGCCTCTTCACTCCAATCTGTCGCTTCCACGGCCATGGCACCAGTGAGAAGGTTCTCTGCCGCCGAGAAGGGAAAGGGTCGCCTGGAGGGACCGGACTCGCCGCCACCCAAGAGGGGCCGCGGCCGTCCTCGTAAGTACACCGCGACGCCGGCCGTGGTCCCCCGAGGGCGCGGGCGTGCTCCCGCGAGGGTCGGCGCTAGCTCCGACGGCTGTAGGGAGGCTCCCTCCCATGCAGGGGACAGTGGTAGCCGTGGCACCCGCGGCCGAGGAGGGAAGCTCGCGGCGGGTGTCCGTCTGGCGCGCCCGCTATCCCACACGGCCGACGCGGCCCAGGAGTTCGTGGTGTGGGTGGAGAGGCCGGCGATCACCTGGCTCCAGCTTCCATGCTTCTTCGCGGGGGCGCAGCCAGCCGGGGGGCCTGCTGCCTTATGGTTGTAGGCCGATGGTTGCTGCAGCGAGGCCTCGTGGGGGGAGGTCGAGGTTGCACCCGCGGGCTACGTGCTCTTGAACCATGGGTGGCAGACGTTCGCCCGCACTCGTGGCCTGTAGGGGAGGTGTACCCTCCACTTCAAGTATGACAGGTCGGCGACGCTTTTTGTCAAGATCTTCGGGGAAGACGGCAAGCACTTGGGGTGCTGCCCGGAAGGCGACGGCGGTGACAGCGATGATCCCTCCGCCGTCGACGGCCATCGCGGCGGCAGCGTCCTCGATGGTGAGCTTGCCCTTGGCGACGGCCATAGCACCTCCAGCAGCGGCGACGCCTCCTCCGGGGGAAGCTCGAGCGACGACGACTACGACGAGCCGCCATGTCGGCACGCCCTGACGAAGGAGGGCGGCGAGCCACCCCGGCGCCGTGCCCCTGCCCCGAAGGCCGTCGAGCCACCATGCCGCCATGCCACCATCAAGGAGGAGGAGGACTCCGACTGAGCGCGGGCGGCGCCGGAGCCAGTCCTCAGGAGTGGCGATCCTCGGGAGGCCGCCTTTTGTTTTTTTATTTCCTGCATTGAAGAACCATGGAGAGCCCCGCGGGGGCGTGTAATGAACTATGGTGCTTGCGCCTTTATGTTAGCGTATTTTGCCTCGTACCCTAGTATTTATATTGCTGCCAATAGAAAGTCTCTGCTTATCGTGATTAGGATAACTTAGCTTGGTGTACTCATGGCGGGTTCCTGCGTCGTGAGGTGCAGCTAGGGCAGTTCCTCTCTTCTGGGCCAGATGGCTTCGGGGCCTCGAGAGGTGCTCACTGCTTGCGAAGCCCCTGGGGGGTTTGCGAGGGGTTAGGGCCTCCGGAGGTGCCTCCTCGAGGCACCGCAGCCTGCGACAACGCCAAAACGCGCTTACATAGGGTTAGAGTTCCTTGGTAATAAGTCGAGCCGTGACTTCCCTTTCCTTGGTCGTCCTCCTCCCATCAACTCTTTTGGGTTGGAGCCCCCGAGCAAGGGTCGATCGTCACAGGCATGCCGGGTCGCGATGCCCGGTAAGGCCAGGAGATGAGCGCTCCTGAGGCCGGGGGCCTGAGGCAACATGCACCCGCTGGCTCGCTCGGAAGCGCCGCACGAGGATTAGAATGCCAAGACCTTGGCGAGGTGCACACCGTGCCCAGCCTCCGCTCGCGGGGCATGAGAGAGGGAGAAAACTGACAGGTGCCAATCCTCTTAAAAACGAGCCGTCAAAACGGGAAACGCTGGAAGGAGGAAAAATTCCCACCCCTTTTTCGAAATAAATACGCGAAAACTTCAAGTTTCATTCCAAAAAACGGCAAAGTTGGGTACGAAAGAGAGCAAGGAACAGCCGCATCCGGCACCTAAGCTAGTCTTCCCACCAGCGCGGAGCATGGGGCTTCCACTAGGCGTGGGCATAGTCATTGGGGGACCGTGTTGGCCGCCAGCGCGGAGCATGGGGCTTCCACTTGGGCGTGGGTGGGGGGCCCTCCGCGTCCTCGGGGGACCCCGGGCGTATACAACCACTCATTATTACGTGAGAGTGTCACGGGTAGAACTTTCGGAGGTGCTGGATGTTCCAAGCATTCTGGATGGGGACCCCGTCCTGAGTCTCCAGGCGTACGGCGCCAGGCCTGGAGACACGGGCGACCCTGAACGGGCCCTTCCACACGGGCGAGAGCTTGTGCAAGCCCTCCCTGGAGAGGACCCACCTCAGGACGAGGTCACTAACTTCGAGGGTCCTAGAGTGGACGCTACGGCAGTGGTAGCACCGCAGCGCCTGCTGGTACCTCGCTGCACGGAGCGAGGCTTGGCGGCGGGCCTCCTCCCCAAGCACGAGATCGGTCTCCCGCGAGGCATCCTGACGCTCCTCGTCGAATGCCAAGACCCGCGGGGAACGATGCTTGACCTCGTGCGGGAGGACCGCCTCAACCCCGTAGACGACGAAGAACGGGGTCTCGCCGGTGGGCTTAGTCGCGGTGGTGCGGATGGACCACAACACGGACTGAAGCTCACCGAACCAACCCCTGCCGCAGGCCTCGAGCTTCTTCTTGAAGCTCCTCGTCTTGAGGCCCCTCAGGACCTCCGCGTTGGCCCGCTCAGCCTGGCCGTTGCTCCGTGGGTGCGCCACTGAAGCGTAGCATATCTGCATTCCAAGGTTAGCACAGTATGTTCTAAAGAGACTGCTTGTAAACTGTGAGCCATTGTCGGTAATGATACGGTTGGGGACACCGAAGCAGCTCACGAGGCCCTTGATGAACTTGACGGCCGAGCCGGCAGGGATGGTGCGCATGGGCTCCACCTCCGCCCACTTGGTGAACTTGTCAATGGCAACGTAGAGGTAGCGGTAGCCGCCGGCTGCCCGAGGGAAAGGCCCAAGTATATCCAGCCCCCAGACCGCAAAGGACCAGGAGAGCGGAATAGTTCAGAGGCCCTGCGCGGGCTGATGAATCTGCTTGGCGTGGAATTGGCAGGCCTCGCAGGATCGGACCAGCTCGATGGCGTCGTGGAGCGCCGTGGGCCAGTAGAATCCGCTGCGGAACACCTTCCCCACGAGGGTGCGGGACGAGGAGTGGTGCCCGCAATCGCCGCCGTGGATGTCGACCAACAGCTCGCGCACCTGCTCCTCAGATATGCACCGCAGTGAGACGTCGTTGGGGCGTCTGCGGTACAGCTCGCTGTCCTGCAAACAATAAGCAGTGGCCTGGCGGACCACGCGCTCCGCGTCCTCCTCCTTCTCCGGCAGGGCGCCGTGGAGCAAGTAAGCCTTGAACTCCTCGGTCCAGTTGATGTCTACTACGCAACCTTCTTCTTGTAGACTCGTGTTGGGCCTCCAAGCGTAGAGTTTTGTAGGACAGTAGCAAATTTCCCTCAAGTGGATGACCTAAGGTTTATCAATCCGTGGGAGGCGTAGGATGAAGATGGTCTCTCTCAAACAACCCTGCAACCAAATAACGAAGAGTCTCTTGTGTCCCCAACACACCCAATACAATGGCAAATTGTATAGGTGCACTAGTTCGGCGAAGAGATGGTGATACAAGTGCAATATGGATGGTAGATATAAGTTTTTGTAATCTGAAAATATAAAAACAGCAAGGTAACTAATAGTAAATAGCGAGCAAAACGTTGTATAAATGCTTGGAAACAAGGCCTAGGGTTCATACTTTCACTAGTGCAAGTTCTCTCAACAATACTAACATAGTTGAATCATATATAAATCCCTCACGTGCGACAAAGAGTTCACTCCAAAGTCACAAATAGCGGAGAACAAACGAAGAAATTATTGTAGGGTACGAAACCACCTCAAAGTTATCTTTTCTAATCGATCTTATGAGCTATCCCTATAAGTGTCACGAACAGCCCTAGAGTTCGTACTAAAATAACACCTTAAGATACATATCAACCAAAACCCTAATGTCACCTAGATACTCCAATGTCACCGCAAGTACCCATGGGCTTGATCATACGATATGTATCACATAATTTCAGATTCATCGTGTTCAATCCAACACAAAGAACTTCAAAGAGTGCCCCAAAGTTTCTACCAGAGAGTCAAGACGAAAACATGTGCCAACCCCTATGCATAGATTCCCAAGGTCACGGAACCCGCAAGTTGATCACCAAAACATGCATCAAGTAGGTCAATAGAACATCCCATTGTCACCACAGATATCCCATCGCAAGACATACATCAAGTGTTCTCAAATCCTTGAAGATTCAATCTGATAAGCAAACTTCAAAGGGAAAACTCAATTCATCACAAGATAGAAAGGGGAAAACTCCATATGATTCATCTATATTAATAAAGCTCGCGGTACATCAAGATCGTGCCATCTCAAGAACACGAGAGAGAGAGAGATCAAACACATAGCTACTGGTACATACCCTCAGCCCCGAGGGTGAACTACTCCCTCCTCGTCATGGAGACTGCCGGGATGATGAAGATGGCCTCCAGTGATAGTTTCCCCCTCCGGTAGGGTGCCGGAACGGGCTCCCGATTGGTTTTTCGTGGCTCTGGAGGCTTGCGGCGGCGGAACTCCCAATCTAGGTTTATTTTCGGAGGTTTCTATATTTATAGGAATTTATGGCGGTGGAAACAAGTCCTGGGGGGCCACGAGGGAGTCACAAGCCAGGGGGACACGCCCTAGTGGGGGGGGGGCGCCCCTGTGGCTTGTGATCTCCTCGTGGCTCTTCTGGCTCAACTTGATGCCCCGTGGGTCTCTTCTGGTCTATAAAAAATCACCGTAAATTTTTATTCCGTTTGGACTCCGTTTGATATTCCTTTTCTGTAAAACTCAAAAACAAGGAAAAAACAGAAACTGGCACTGGGCTCTAGGTTAATAGGTTAGTCCCAAAAATAATATAAAGTTGTAGTAAAATGATTGTAAAACATCCAAGAATGATAATATAACAGCATGGAACAAGCAAAAATTATAGATACGTTGGAGACGTACCAGCATCCCCAAGCTTAATTCCTGCTCGTCCTCGAGTAGGTAAATGATAAAAACAGAATTTTTGATGTGGAATGCTGCCTAACATGTTCATCATATTCTTTTCTTCTATGTATAGCATGGACATTTGGACTTGTAAATGATTCAAAGCAATAGTCTAGTTTTAACATAATGACTTCAATACTCAAGCATATAAACAAGCAACCATGTCTTTCAAAATATCAACACTAAAGAAAGTTATCCCTAGCCCATCATGCTCAATCATTGATCCATTCATGAAACACACTCAAATATTAGCTATGCCCAATGCTCAAGTACGATCATAGTGCCCCCTAGTTGGTGCTTAGAAGAGAAGATGGAGACTCAAAGCAAAAATAAAAATTGCATAAAGTAAATAGATAGGCCCTTCACAGAGGGAAGCAGGGATTTGTAGAGGTGCCAGAGCTCAAGGTTTAAATTGAGAGAGAAAAATATTTTGAGTGGTATGCTTTTCCTGTCAATGAAAACGACAAAGTAGCTCACAATACTTTCCATGCTAGATACATTATAGGCGGTTCCCAAACAGAATAGTAAAGTTTTTACTCCCCCTCCACCAATCAATCACACTCCACGGCGAGCCGAATCCACGGGTACCGTCCATACAAACAACAATCCTGGGGGAGTTTTGTTTCATTATTTTTTTGATTTGATTTTGAGCATGGGACTGGGCATCCCGAATACTAGCCACTTTCTCGTGAATGATAGTGAATCAACACATATCGTGAGAATAACACACCTAGCATGGAAAAATATTGGATACTCCCCACCGTTTCATGAGCGGTACGGGCACACAAAAGAGAAAATTTATTTTGAAGATTTAGAGATGGCACATACAAATTTGCTTGGAACGGCATGGAAATACCGCATATAGGTAGGTATGGTGGACTCATAAGGCAAAACTTGGTTTAAGGATTTTGGATGCACAAGTAGTATTTCTACTTAGTACAAATGGAGGCTAGCAAATAGATTGGGAAGCAACCAAACCAAGGAACGAAAAATCACATAAGTGAGCATTGAGTCATAACTAACACCGAATAATGCACCACAAGTAGGATGTAACTTCATTGCATAACTATTGACTTTCGTGCATGCATAGGGAATCACAAACCTTAACACCAATATTCCTACTAAGCATAATTACTCACTAACATGACTCACATATTACTATCATCATGTTTCAAAACTATTACAAGAAATCAAGTTTAATTTGTCC
The DNA here is from genome assembly GCA_039707655.1 of Elymus sibiricus. Lineage (NCBI taxonomy): Eukaryota > Viridiplantae > Streptophyta > Magnoliopsida > Poales > Poaceae > Elymus > Elymus sibiricus. The sequence continues at coordinate 129,465,403 of CM077673.1, read as the reverse complement.
AATGATCTTCATGAAAGTTTTTATTATATCCTCCTTGGATATCTATCACTTTGGGGCTAGTTTCATATATTGCCATTGCTTTTTGGCAAGCTCAAACAAATTTAAGTGAAGCACATGAGCAAATGACAAGCTACTCTCAAAAGATATAAGTGAAGATCAATGAGTAGTCAAACAATTAAGGAGCTATGTGAGGACTCTCTCTCCCTCAATAAATATTTTCAGATCTGAGTATTTTATTCAACAGCAAGCAAAACAAAAATAGCACTCCAAGAATAGCACGCATCATGTGAACGAATAGAAATTTAGGCTCAACATAGGCTAACCGATAATTGTTGATGAAGAGAGGTGGGATGCGTAGCATCCCCAAGCTTAGATGCTTGAGACTTCTTGAAATATTCACTTGGGGTGCCTTGGGCATCCCCAAGCTTGAGCTTTTGTATCTCGTTCAATCCTCTCATATCATGGTTTCACCTATTCTCAAAAACATCTTCCACACAAAACTTGAAAAGAACTCATGAGATAGGTTAGTACACATAATAATAAATCAACTCTTTATGTACTGTCAATACAAGTTGCAAAATAATTTTCAAACATTAGGTACTGTATACTATCATTCCCACAATTTATATCTACCAATATAGGCTATGGAAACTATAGGATAAGTAGATAACAAAACTATGACAGCAATCTGTCCAAACAGAACAGTCTGTAGCAATTTATGAAAACAGTGTACTTCTGTAACTCAAAAAATTATGAAAATTTGGGACATGCTATAAAATTTATATGACAACACTGTGTATAAATTTCAGAAACTTTCCACGTTCCAGTAAAATATGAAAATTCAAACACTACAGCAAAAGTTTCTGTTTATACACAGCACACATCAAAACATGCTATGCAAGCATCCTAAGGCAATTCTTGGAACTTTTTTATTGAAAAACAAGATTATAAATAACACCTATCAGAAAAAAAATAAAAAAAATGACGCTCCAAGCAAAAACTCATATTATGTGACGAATAAAAATATAGCTCTAAGTAAGATATACCGATAGTGTAGAAGACGAAAGAGGGGATGCCTTCCGGGGCATCCCCAAGCTTAGGCGCTTGAGTCTTCCTTGGATATTACCTTGGGGGTGCCTTGGGCATCCCCAAGCTTAGGTTCTTGTCACTCCTTATTCTCCTCATATCGGTGTCTCACCCAAAACTTGAAAACTTCAATCACACAAAACTTAACGGAACTTCGTGAGATGGGTTAGTATAATAAACAAAGATCATTCACTTAGGTACTGTCAAGACAAGATTCATAATTGTTATCACATAATACCTACTGTATTCTATCATTCCCATAATTTATATTACTGAATATAAGCTATGGGAACACTAAAACAAGTAAACTATGCATGCAAAACAGAATCTGTCAAAAACAGAACAGTCTGTGAAGATCTGTAGTGTAACAATACTTCCCTGTATCTAAAAATTCTGAAACATTAGTACAATCTAGGAAATTTGCATATAAAGACTGTGTAAAAATTTCAGATCAAAAGCACGTTCCAGTGAATTTACAAAATTCCTGGACTGAGAGCAAAAGTTTCTGTTTTTTGCACAGAATCAAGTCAACTATCATCCACACTATCCCAAAGGCTTTACTTGGCACGTTATTCAAATAAAAGACACAAAACATGATTACTACAGTAGCTTAATCATGTGAACACACCAAAGCAGAAAGTAAAAGTGTTGGGTTGTCTCCCAACAAGCGCTTTTCTTTAATGCCTTTTAGCTAGTCATGATGATTTCAATGATGCTCACATAGGAAAAATAATTGAAACATGCAAAAGAGCATCATGAATTTCATGACAAGCACAATTAAGTCTAACCCACTTCCTATGCATAGGGATTTTGTGAGCAAACAATTCATGGGAACAAGAATCAACTTGCATAGGAAGACAAAACACGCATAACTTCAAAACTTTGAACACATAGAGAGGAAACTTGATATTATTGCAATCTCTACAAGCATATATTCCTCCCTCATAATAATTTTCAGTAGCATCATGAAGGAATTTCACAACATAACCAGCACATAAAGCATTCTTTTCATGATCTACAAGCATAGAAAATTTGTCACTCTCCACATAAGCAATTTTCTTCTCATTCATAATAGTGGGAGTATCATATGAAATTTGAATACTGAAAATTGTTTCCACATTAAAAGAGTAATGTTCAGTAAAAGGATATTCAAAATTATGACAATAATTATTACTACTCTTTATAACATAAGTATCATCACAATAATCATCATAAGTAGCAACTTTGTTCTCATCATAGTCAATTGAAACCTCTTCCGAAATAGTGGAATCATTAATAAATAAAGTCGTGACCTCTCCAAATCCACTTTTATCATTATAATAAGATTAAATACCCTCCAAAATAGTGGGATAATTATTATCTAAAGTTGACACTCTTACAAACCCACTTTCATAAATATTGCAAGCATCATAAATAGGGGGTATGCTATCATCATAATAAATTTGCACATCAAAACTTGGGGGACTAAAAATATCATCTTCGTTAAACATAGCATCCCCAAGCTTGGGACAAACATTAATTGCAGCAAATAAATTCTCAAACATTTCATTCTCATCAAACATAGCATCCCCAAGCTTGTGGCTTTGCATAATATAAGCATAATCACTCTCATCATTAATAGTATGAATAGCACCAATCGTATAACAATTATTATCATCACAATTTTCTAAGTTGGTGCCAAAAAGATTTTCAAGATTATAAGGGGTGTCATTATTTGGGAGAGATACCTCTTTACCTTTACTTTTCCTTCTTTTCTTCTTCCTCAACACATTATGTGTGGGTTTATTTAATTCCTCCAAGCTTCTTTTTGAATAGGTTGGTTGAATACAAAGCTCCTCCTCGTTACCTGATTCATCATAAGAAAAATAGGAGGATATTGGGAAACCTCTTCCCCTTCATTAGTATTCTCTTCATCTTCTATTTGTTTTCTTGTCTTTAAGTAATTGGCAATATAAGGATTCTCAATGCAATTTACCACGCAATACAAATAGATTTCATTTAGATCAAAATCAAGCATTTTCATGAGAGCCCATGCTGGAACATCCTTAGTTTCACGTTTCATTTCTTCATACCCCAAAAAATAGATTAAGTTCATTATGATGCTCAAGGGTAATGAGGTTATCACAATTTTTGGACACAATTCGATCATGAAATAATTCACATTGGAAATTATAATGACCACATTCATTGCAAAGTTCACAAGGACGGCTAGAAATATTAAGTCTTTCAGCACAAACATATAGCCTCTCTTGCAACCATTTAGTTTCTAAATACTTGTGCCTCTTACAAAATCTATCTTCCCTTTTAGGCATGTCTAGAAAAACTCTATGCACTCCACAAAAATTGACATGCTTATAAGAAATCTTTTTATCATGACTAGTGCAATCATCATTAGTACTATGGATATTCAAAGAATTCATACTAACAACATTGCAATCATGCTCATCACTCAAAGATTTAGTGCCAAACATTTTAATAACTTATTCTAACACTTGAGCACAATTTTCCTTTCCATCATTTTCACGAAAGACATTAAAAAGATGAAGCATATGAGGCAACCTCAATTCCATTTTTTTGTAATTTTCTTTTATAGACTAAACTAGTGATAAAACAAGAAACTAAAAGATTCAATTGCAAGATCTAAAGATATACCTTCAAGCACTCACCTCCCCGGCAACGGCGCCAGAAAAGAGGTTGATGTCTACTACGCAACCTTCTTCTTGTAGACTCGTGTTGGGCCTCCAAGCGCAGAGTTTTGTAGGACAGTAGCAAATTTCCCTCAAGTGGATGACCTAAGGTTTATCAATCCGTGGGAGGCGTAGGATGAAGATGGTCTCTCTCAAACAACCATGCAACCAAATAAAGAAGAGTCTCTTGTGTCCCCAACACACCCAATACAATGGCAAATTGTATAGGTGCACTAGTTCGGCGAAGAGATGGTGATACAAGTGCAATATGGATGGTAGATATAGGTTTTTGTAATCTGAAAATATAAAAACAGCAAGGTAACTAATAGTAAACAGCGAGCAAAACGTTGTATAAATGCTTGGAAACAAGGCCTAGGGTTCATACTTTCACTAGTGCAAGTTCTCTCAACAATACTAACATAGTTGAATCATATATAAATCCCTCACGTGCGACAAAGAGTTCACTCCAAAGTCACAAATAGCGGAGAACAAACGAAGAAATTATTGTAGGGTACGAAACCACCTCAAAGTTATCTTTTCTGATCGATCTTATGAGCTATCCCTATAAGTGTCACGAACAGCCCTAGAGTTCGTACTAAAATAACACCTTAAGATACATATCAACCAAAACCCTAATGTCACCTAGATACTCCAATGTCACCGCAAGTACCCATGGGCTTGATCATACGATATGTATCACATAATTTCAGATTCATCATGTTCAATCCAACACAAAGAACTTAAAAGAGTGCCCCAAAGTTTCTACCGGAGAGTCAAGACGAAAACATGTGCCAACCCCTATGCATAGATTCCGAAGGTCACGGAACCCGCAAGTTGATCACCAAAACATACATCAAGTAGATCAATAGAACATCCCATTGTCACCACAGATATCCCATCGCAAGACATACATCAAGTGTTCTCAAATTCTTGAAGATTCAATCTGATAAGAAAACTTCAAAGGGAAAACTCAATTCATCACAAGAAGATAGAGAGGGGAAAACTCCATATGATTCATCTATATTAATAAAGCTCGCGGTACATCAAGATCGTGCCATCTCAAGAACACGAGAGAGAGAGAGAGAGAGATCAAACACATAGCTACTGGTACATACCCTCAGCCCCGAGGGTGAACTACTCCCTCCTCGTCATGGAGACTGCCGGGATGATGAAGATGGCCTCCGGTGATAGTTTCCCCCTCCAGCAGGGTGCCGGAATGGGTTCCCGATTGGTTTTTCGTGGCTCTGGAGGCTTGCGGCGGCGGAACTCCCGATCTAGGTTTATTTTCGGAGGTTTCTATATTTATAGGAATTTATGGCGGTGGAAACAAGTCCTGGGGGGCCACGAGGGAGTCACAAGCCAGGGGGACGCGCCCTAGGGGGGGCGCCCCTGTGGCTTGTGATCTCCTCGTGGCTCTTCTGGCCCAACTCCGATGCCCCGTGGGTCTCTTCTGGTCCATAAAAAATCACCGTAAATTTTTATTCCGTTTGATATTCCTTTTCTGTAAAACTCAAAAACAAGGAAAAAACAGAAACTGGCACTGGGCTCTAGGTTAATAGGTTAGTCCCAAAAATAATATAAAGTTGTAGTAAAATGATTGTAAAACATCCAAGAATGATAATATAACAGCATGGAACAAGCAAAAATTATAGATACGTTGGAGACGTATCACCAGTCGCCGGCCTGTGGCAGCTCCTCCTGAAGCAATGCCGGGCCTGCGGCCGGGGGTGCCGCCGACGGCTTGAAGAGCCTCTCCTCAAAGACGCCAGGTTCCTGAGGTTCGCGGCGCGACGCCCTCTTGGCGATGTCGTCTGCTTCCTTGTTCGCGCCGCGCGGGACGTGCTGCAATTCCAAGCCCTGAAAACACTTTTCAATTTTGCGTACCTCTTCCAAGTACGCCTCCATGTGCTCGTCCTTCGGCTTGTACTCCTTGTTGGAAAAGTTGATAAGGAGCTGGGAGTCACCCTTTATGGTGAGGCGCTTGACCCCCAGGGCGGAGTCAGCCTTGAGACCAGCGATCAAGCCCTCATATTCCGCGATGTTGTTGGAGACCTTCTTGCCATGTTGGAAGCATAACTACACGGCGTAGTAGAGCTTGTCCTGGGTCGGGGAGATGAGCACTACCCCAGCCCCCGCGCCCCACCGCGCGAAGGCTCAGTCGAAGTGCATGACCCAACCGTCGGGCGCCTCATCGCCAGGTGCGTGGGATTGGCCCCCGTCCAGCCCCCGGTCGGGGGCGTCTGTCCACTCCACCACAAAGTTGGCGAGGGCTGCGCCCTTGATGACCCTGGTTGTGCTGAACTCCAGGTTGAAAGCCTGCAGCTTGATGTTCCACTCTGCAACCCTTCCTGCAGCGTTGGGGCCGCGCAACACTTTCTCCAAGGGGTATGCGGAGACGACCTTGATGGGGTGGCCCTGGAAGTAGTGGTGCAGCTTCCTTGAGGGATACGAGGAGTGCGAGTAGGAGCTTCTGCTACATAGGGTAGCGCGCACGCACGTCCCGCAGCACGGTGCTGACATAGTACATTGGGTACTTGATGAGGGATGAGGTGTTGGTGTCGCCTTGCCCCGCGGGGGGCGCGAGGGGCTCGGGTGCCCCGTGGGTTGATGAAGCGGCGGGAGCCTCAGGAGCGCCATCCCGAGGCGGCGGGGGTTACGCGGCCCCGCGCGGACCGCCTTGCTTCGCGCCTGCGCCGGCATGCTCCTTTCGGACCACCACGAGCACGGTGCTGGCCGAGTGGGAGGTGGAAGCCAAGTAGAGCACCAGGGGCTCGCGAGGGCGAGGCGCCACCATGACGGGTGGGCTCGTGAGGTACCGCTTGAGGTCCTCGAAAGTCACGTCTGCTTCCGGGGTCCACTCGAAGGGGCCCTTTCTCTTCATGAGCTTGAAGAAGGGGAGGGCGCGCTCGCCAAGCTTGGAGATGAAGCATCCCAAGGAGGTCACGCAGCCCGCCAGTTTCTGCATTTCCTTGAGGGTCTGAGGGGGGCGCATCTTCCCGATTGCCTTGACCTTCTCTGGGTTTGCCTCGATCCCTCAGTGCGACACCAAGAAGCCAAGTAGCTTGCCAGACGGGACCCCAAAAACGCACTTTTCTGGGTTGAGCTTCAGGTTCACTCGACGTAGGCTGGCGAACGTCTCCTCCAGATCCTCGATCAGGGTCCTCGCCTCCCGCGACTTGACCATGATGTCGTCGATGTACGCCTCCGCATTCCTGCCGAGCTGCGGCCCTAGGGCAATGCGCATCAACCGCTGGAAGGTCGCGCCGGTGTTCCGCAGCCCAAAGGGCATGCAAGTGTAGCAATACACGCCGCTCGGGGAGAGGAAAGCCATCTTCTCGATGTCCTCCACAGCCATCTTGATTTGGTGGTAACCTGAGAAAGCATCCAGAAAGCATAGCAGGTCGCACTCGGCGGTGGAGTCCACGATCTGGTCGATGCGTGGGAGCGGGAAAGGGTCCCGAGGACAAGCCTTGTTGAGGCTCGTGAAGTCGACGCACATGCTCTCCTTCCCTCCTTTCTTGAGGACAATTACTGGGTTGGCCAGCCAATCCGGATGCCGCACTTCCCGAATGACTCCGGCTTCCTGCAGCTTGCTGATCTCTTGGACGATGAACGCCGGCTTCTCTTGTGCTTGTCGTCTTGCCTTTTACTTTACTGGGCGCGCATCGGGGTACACCATCAAGTAGTGCTCGATCACCTCTCTCGGGACGCCCACCAGGTCGCACGCCTCCCACGCAAACACATCCTTGTTCACGCGGAGGAAGTCAACCAGCGACTTCTCCTGCTCCGGGGGGAGGCCGGCACCAATAGTGAAGGTGTGGCCCGGACTCCCGTCATCAACAAGCACCTGCTTCGTCTCAGCTCGGTCCTGAGAGAACATCTGCTTCTTCTTCATGGGCGCGGCCTCTGGAGCCCGCGCAACGCTCTCGGCGTCGGGGCGTGAGGCCGCTGCGGCCTTGTAGATGAGCTTGAGGACCCGTACCGCGTCCTTGGTGTCTCCAGCCACCGTGATCATGCCGTTGCTACCAGGCATCTTGATGATGTTGTAGCCTGGGTGCGTTGCCGCCATGAACTTAGCCAGGGCCGGGTACCCTAGGATGGCGTTGTACGGGAGGCCGATGCGGGCCATGTCGAAGTCGATCAGCTTGGTGCGATAGTTGTCGTGAGTGCCGAAGGTGAAGGGAAGGCGCACTTGCCCCAAGGGGGTGGCTGAGCCTCTGACCACCCCAGAGAAGGGCCTGGAAGGCGCGAGCTGGTCGTAGGGCACCTGGAGCATGTCGAAGGCCTCCACGGAAAGGACGTTGAGGCCGGCGCCGCCGTCGATGAGGGTCTTGGTGACCGCAACGTGGCTGATGGTGGGCGTGCACAGCATGGGAAGCGCGCCAGCAGCGGCCGCCTTTCTGGGATGGTCCCTGGAGTCGAAGGTGATGTCGGTCTCCGTGCTCACCCTGCTCCGCGGGGCCTCAGGCCGCGGCTGAGCTCCACCCACCTGGCGAAGAAGCTGCTTGACATGGCGATCGGACGCGAGCGCATGTGATCCGCCGAGGATACAAGCGACCGCCGGCACGGCCGGACAGCCTGCAGCGTCTCCACAAGCCACGGGCTGCCAAACCTGGGGAGCGGCACCTGCCATGGAGATGGCGAGGCGAGGGCGAAGCGCGGCTGATGAAGAAGGAGCTTCGACACGCCCCTACCTGGCGCGCCAAATGTCGGAAATCGGGCTCCGCAGACCCAAGATGGTTCGAACTCTGGGACGTGTGCGAAGATCCTTCCCAGCTCAAGTCTCAAGCTCTCCACCCCACAGCCAGGGCCTCGTCGGATGCGTGGAGCGATGAAGAAGATGGACACAGCGATTTACCCAGGTTCGGGCCACCTTGCTATGTAAAACCCTACTCCTGCTTTTGGTGGATTGGCCTCACGAGGAGGTTTGGGGATGAATTGGTACAATGGCTGAGCGACCTCGTGAGGGCTCTTGGGTGAGGATGGATTCGATCCATTCTACGGTGGTGGCTAGTCCCTAGTTATAGCGGCCTTGGTCCTCTTCCCTTATCGCACAGGCGGGAAGGGATCCCACAACGACCAAATTTGAAAGGGGACAAGAAGTACATCTTATCCTGACTAAAGGTGGTCTTTGCCTGCAAAGCTTCTGGTGGTGACGCAGAGGTGGGCTCGGCGATGACACCCGTCCTGCCGAGCTCGTGGTCTTGTTGCACTGGAGTGGAAACCTTTAGGGGATTCTTTGGGAACCCGCGTCTGTCCGTGCCTCCTTAGCACCAAAGAGGAAACTGTCCCTTCTGTGCCTGCTGGCGCCCGCCTGGCCTTGGTCGTCATGGCCCACGTCATCCCAGCCTCCTGAGGCCGGGCACTGCATAGGAATCTCCTCTCCTCAGGAGGCAGCCTGGGGAGGCCGCTCCTCTAGAGGTCTTGGCGTCGTTCTCCTCGCGAGGCTGGGGCTCTCGCGAGGGTCTTGTCTCGAAGGGCCTGCTGTCAGGCCGTATCAGGCCGTCGAGCTGGGCCACGCGCTGGGCCGCAGGCAGGCAGGTCTGGGTACCCCCGTTCCTAGAACGCCGACAGGTACATTTTTTTCTCGTTTTCTTTTCCTCTCACTCTTTCACCTGCATCTCTCCCTTGATGGTGCCAACATGGAGCCGGCGAGGCACAGACGAATGCAGCAGTGAACGGCGGAGGTGGCTGACCTCAAGAATGGTGACTGGCTGCTCGGGCAACTACCCGCGTGGCATGGCCAGGGGTAGGGGAGGCGGCACGAAGGGAGATGGAGCGGTTGTGTGCCCGGTGCGGCGACCCACAATGGTTGCGACAGGCGGCGGTGCTCACGGCGGCGAACGCGGGCGGCTCAACAACCCCTGTCTCTCGCGCTTGAGGGTAGGGGAATGGTGCGGTGGCAAGTGACAACAGGGGCCGACTGGTGAAGGGTCATGGATATCCGATATGATGGCGGCGCAACAGTCGGCGGTGCCCGTGAAGGTGAAGGTGGCGCGGCGGTAGACGGTGAACCTTTAGGAAGTTTGTTCCCTCCTACGTCAACTGATGGATAGAGAGAGTTGCAACTCTCCCCCAGTTTGAGAAGAGATGAGGTGCTTATTAGGAGAGATCCACATTATTATTGGTATTAGGGAAACTGCTGGAGCAAGTTTTTTTGCCTCAACTCTTCCTATACGTGCATTTTTCTTTTAGGGGAATAGGGAGACTGCTGGAGATGCTCTTAGGGCAACTCCGAAGCGCCGACGCAAACGGACGCGGATTTTGTCTGCTTTTTGTCCATTTTGATCGGCCGAGCAGACGGGTGTGTCTGTTTGTTTGTTTGGATTGGCCGGTGTGCCCAACGATGGCCGATGCACTTTCCGTGTGGACCCAATTTTTTTGTTTGCAAAACACACGCGTAATTTAACATAAAGTCAACATAATTGAACATTAAAACGAACGGTCCACCACCGGCCAAAGTCCACTTAAACTTAATTAAACATAAATTTAAAACTTAAAATAAATTGCTGCCCAGCCGCCACCCAACACGCTACCCTACGCGTCGTCGTCCCCCAAGTCGATGAGGTCAACGAAGTCCGGCGGCGGCCCCGCACATGGGAAGGCATGCAGCCACTCCGCCCGTGTCTTCTCTTCTGGCGTCTGCTGCGCCTATGGGTTTGCTGCGCGGCGCACACTCCTCCTCCTCCTCGCGTGCCCAGCGCTACGCGCGCTCCTCCTCCTCGCGCTCCCGCTGAATGCGCCGCTCGCCGTCCTCCCGCTTGTCCGCTAGCACGCGTACCGGCCCTCCAATGCTAGAGGTACGCCGCCTCCTACACTGGCGTCGCACCTAGCAAACACGGGTGGCACGCTCACCCACTCGCAGACAACACCCTCCACTGGTACTGCTCACTGAGGTTCGAAGGCGGCGACATAAGCATGGGGGCGGGCTCGGGATCGGCCTTGGGCTTGGAGTGAGGAGGCGACGACAGGGGAGGGGGGGTAGACGTAGTCCCCGCCGTCGATAGCTACAACGCCTCCTTTATTCCTGGCCAACGCGTGTCCTCCTCATGCTGGCTCTCCTCTAGAGCACGCTGGAGCGCCTCCTCCAGTGTGGCCTGATAGGTCGCCTCCGCCTCCTCCTCCTCCAGCGCCACCTCTGGGGGCAGTGGTACATATCGGGGGTCAAGTTGAACGTCGTCGTGGCGGGCCACATTCTGCTTGGTGGCGAACTAGGCCTCCCAGTTGGGGGAGTCTGGCGCGTACGCCGGGTCGTGGCGCTGCCCCGACGTCAGGAGGGCACGACGTGGGGGGGGGGGGATTGACGTCGGGCCACGAGAACGGTGAGAGGTAGTACCAGTGGTATTGCACGTTGTACACCGGGATGTAGAGCTGGTCGCGTGGTCGGCGACCCCTCCCCACATATGACATCATCGCCCACGCGTCCAGCGGCGCGTGGGATGAGCCAGCGTCGGCGTCTCCTTTGCCGTTGACGAAACCCATGGCGGACACGCGAGCTAGCTAGGGTTTTCTGTCACCGGCGAGGGAGCGAGGGTGGCCAGATGTGGACGGGAGAAGTGAATGACACTTTCGAGACACTGCCATGCGGGCCCAAGTTAGGCAGATGCATTGACTTTCACAATGTGGGGTAGTTGGACGACCGACACGCGGGTCCGAGGAGGACACCGAGCGGACGCGCGGCGCGTTCGTCTCATGTCGTGTGCACGCAACGCAAATATGGGCTGAAAATGTGTCCACACAGACTGCGAGTAGACTAATTTTGGGTTTGGGTCGGCGCATTGGGCGGGTGTTTTTGTCCATTTCGACGCAAATGGACAGTTGTAGTTGTCCTTAGATAGTGGAAGTATTTGTCGTGTGTGCTCTACGTGGATAGACAGAAAAAACTTTGCAGACCCTGGAATAATGTGGTTGAATCTAGGAAGGGTCAATCGATTGTGTCTAGGGTTAGTCGTCACTAGCTAGCTGGTTGGTATTAGACTGTCAGTATTACTGTATATCGATCATGTTTGTAATAAACTAGGTCCGAGCACCTCGGATGCCTCTGCATATTCATGAGATGTCGATCAACCGGGAGTTTATGATCTCCTTCGGATGGAGCAAATAATGACAAGAATCATATGGCAAGCTGGGCAGTTAATCTAGATTCGATGGGGTCACCCTACCACCTGGATCACCTCACCTGGATAGATGGTCATTAGCTAGATTGCACAGTGACCAGTCAGGATCAAGTATTCCGGAGACTTTGCCCACAAGGAACAAATACTACTAAGACCATGCTTAATAAAATGTCCCTGTTCCTCTCTTAATATTGTTCAGTAAAAGAATCACTATACTCCAACTCAACCTAGCTAGTTGACAGGAAATAAAACTGTAGGTGCCCAATTATCTATCAATCTCTGGATTGAAACCACACAAGCAAACAACAGTAGCCAGCCTAAACTACACACTATCTTGTACTGGTACTCCTTAAGTTGTTATCAATGCAAGCTAGTCATACAGACGTGCTCATCTCCCTTTCTTCATCTCCCAGCTTGCTCTCTCCTCTCCCACTCCAATCATCCAAGCTCGCAAGCTACGAGGAGAGGCTCTCACTTGTGCAGATCTCGATTGCAAAACCGGGAAGCAATGGAGCACCTAGCTAAGTGCAGGGGCATCCCAGCTTGGGCGGCGGCGTACACCTGCGATCCGTCTTCGTCCTCATGGGAGGAGCAGGCCTTCGCACGCGATGCCGCGGCTGACCTGCTGGTGTGGCCGCCGCGCTCCTACTCCTGCACCTTCTGCCGCCGCGAGTTCCGCTCGGCCCAGGCGCTCGGCGGCCACATGAATGTGCACCGCCGAGACAGGGCACGTCTCCGTCATGGCGACGACGACCAAGCCCAACAAGAACAAGCTGATGAACCGCACCAGGACGACTACTCTACCAGTACCATGTACAAGCAGCTAGAGCTTTTCCGTAACCCTAGTACCACCACTCCTTCCTGCCTATCAACCATCAGCAAGGAGAGGAATAACAACAAGGTCGTCGTCTCCATAGCGGCGAGAGATCAAGAAGGTACAGATCACCAGTACGATGACAGCCAGGATTTGGAAATGTCGGAGAGGAGGAAGAGGAGGCGTGTAGATCAGGCGCCGTGGGTGGCCGCTGCCTCGCCATACGAACAAGGGGCATTCCTTGATTATTCAAAGGTAAATATAAAACCAATCACAAACCGTAGTAGCTCTAGTCTTAATCCCCATGTGGATCAAGGAGAAGTAGATCTGTTCCTCAAGAAACAAGGACTGGTAGATCTAGAGCTTAGGCTTGGGACTAATCCAAATGTTGCATCACACACAACTTAATTTCTCGAATGCAAAAAATGAAATTGATGAATTATTTTCCACTTGTGTGCTTGATGCAACTTTGTTTCTAGCTCCTCATTAATTTTTCTTCCATCTCTTTATAATTGCGTTGTTCATTGTTTCTCTTCGATCAATTTTTCGTTGTTGGCCAAAGGCTCCTTTACATGATGATGTATATATTTCCTTCGTTTCAGCTGTTGAAATGTATATGCGGTAGAGTTCTATAAGAAACAGTATACATGTACGTAGTTGTTTGTTTTGAACCTTGTATCATGTTGAATCACAATTTTCACGCAATTAGTGTACAGATCAATATTAGGTTTTGAAATTGTTAGCAATTAGTGACCAGTTGCAGAAGTGATTGCCAATTTTCTTTATCTTTACTACATATCTTCAAGCTAAACAAAACCTCTATTTTTTGGGTATATATATGAGTGAACTAATGCTTAAATCTTTTAAGTAATAAAGCGCCCCTTTTCGAAAAATATATATGTGTGAACAAATTAGAACTGATTGTACCTCGGCAAGAAAAGAGGTGGAAACATCGATCCTCGGCACTTCTCTCCAGTGGCACCATTCTAATCAAGTAGATGTTTGCCTTTGTCAAATGAAACAATGAATGGGTGGATGGAAACCACCAAGTTTATTGCCTATTTTGAATATAACCCATATCAAAGAGATTGTCAAGGAAATATAAGGTAATGTGATTGCCCAAGAACTTAAATGTCCTTCGTCAAACGAATCAAAGAATGGGTAAATAGCTCAAATGGAGCACCAACTTTGAGATACTAAATCATTGAAGTAACTACAACTAACATCTAAATCCCAAGAAAAAACTCAATAAGTGTACCCATGTGTGCGCGCCGACATGCATCTCCTTATTAGTTTGAGTCATTTCATAAATGCCATTGTCCACTTCATCTATAAAAAAAATGGAACTGAAAAAAACTTACACAAAAATGCCACTAACTTGGCCTTTTTTTGTAGTGATTCCAAGTCATTTTTTGCAGTGGTATTTTCATGTACGCAATATGGGCAGTAGCATATATCGAATAAGTCCCGTTAGTTTATAGACAAAATTTTGCTTATCCCAGGCTACAAAGTAGACAATACTATTGAACATGACACATCGCTGAACTGATCATCTACTCTTGGCTTATGCTCAGTTGTGGCAGCAACTCTTATGGTCATGCATCCTGATAATCTATATACATACTGTGTCAAGAACTCAAGTTCATTTTACAACCGATATATTGACTAAGTTGACCATTTGTATGTTCCTTTTGTGAGGTATTTGCATTGTTCAAATTACTGTGCTAATAATTTTTTATATGATACAAATCACTATCATAAATAAGTATTTTTTTGAATATAAATGTAATGAAATCAATTTTATGTGATAGATTGCATTGAGTATTTGTCCAAATTATTTTTATAGACAATCAAAATAGGTAGTACAAGAGAAACAAAGAGGGTACTTTCTTGGAAAAGTAGAGTCTGCACTTTGAGTATATGGCAGTTTATTCTTGAATTAATCTCTTACGACAAACGTTCCAAAATAAATAGAGGTACCAACGCCAGCTGCGACAATTGGTTGCAATATGTTCAATGAGATTTAGTTGTATGGAACATGAATATTCAGATCAATAATATGAGAAATGAAACGTAAAATACATATATTTTTATCATATTTGATTATTTTATAGGTGTAAAATATTTATTAGAAAATATTAAATAAATATGATTTATTGTTTTTGAAGAATACTCATTGAATTTAAGTAGCATAATGTAACATAAATGGGTTAGCATTTTCCCATATGTTGTGATAGGCCTTTTCCTGGCATAGTTGTATGCTGAGGTGACATGTTGGGAAAAATATGTTAGTGTGGATCAACTATTTTTTAGTCATACAACACGAAAGTTTCTTCACGGATTGATCTCTGTTCACAAAAAATGTTCACAGAGTAAATAGTTGAGGACTAATATTATACATAATTTCATGGTTTGTGTGATCTGTGTGTGTGTGAGGGAGAGAGAGAGAGAGAGAGAGAGAGAGAGAGAGAGAGAGAGAGAGAGAGAGAGAGAGAGAGAGATGGGAGGGTATATACTTCCTATACAGTACACAAATAAGTGATCCTAGCTACTATTCAAGATATTTACATGATCTTTATGAAGTAATTTTGATCAATAATTTCTTCTATAGTATATGCATAAAATCCAAAAGAAAATGGCGTTCGGGAAATTAGAATTTTATAGATATTGTTTGGGACGAGGATTTACGACACTCAAGTGTGGGTGCACTCAGGTTCCTGGTGCCAGCTTTTTATTTTGGCTTCCAATTTTTAAAGTTCTATATCTTTTAAACGTAAAATTCAAATTAAGTTTTGTTTTCATATTCGTGTTCCTTGTGACCAACACTTTCAAATAAGATCCATTTTGATTATATTTTAACGACTTTAAAAAAATTCGAATTTTGAAACTTAGTACGAGCGACCGATAAAAATCAATTATTTTGTGTCTACGACCGACAGACAAAATTGCTTAAAATTATATCTGTGAAACTTTGCATTTTTAAATGCAAAAGCCATAAGTTTCATCGTTGAAACATAAAGCTTTTGAGGAATTTTCTTTTACTATGCCCTCATGAGAGATTCAACAACTTCGCGAGTCGCGAAGCAAATCAAGCGGGCGGCAGGGTTTCCCATGTGAGTGCCCCCGCACTTACGGGCTTGCGAATTTCCTACATTATTTGAAGTGTTCAATATGTAGATTAGTAGTTATCTAAATCCACGGTAATATTATTGTTGTATAAATCGAAGTGAGAAGATACATAGAGAGACAAGACAGACACCAATGTTGCCATTGCTTTGTCATTAGTAGTGGATTGATGGAGGGGTGATGAATGAATACGAAAAGGTCACAAGCGGCCATAGGTACGACTGTCCGATGCATGATACGCCACTGACACATTCCAGCGCATGCATGCATACAGACGTCAATAAGCAACACATGGATGGAATAATTCAACTCAGAACACTGTCCGTCCATCAATGCATGTGCTTGCACCCCCGGGCCACTCTGCTTCATTTGGGCATATATGCGTTGTTGTTGCCACAGGCCTAGCTAGCTCGCTCTCTCTCCTCGCAGCTCACGGACAGAGGTGGAAGACGGAGGCAATGGAAATAGCAGACTTTTTTCCACGGCGCACGAACGCCGCCATGGGGCGCACCAACGCCCTGTTTCTTTTTATCTCAGCTGGCTCAGTCTACAAGCAGTACATAGGGGAAGCTTTATACGCGGTGAACACACGCACTACTGCGCTCCACTCCTCCCACGCACCCGTGATCCGCTCAGTCCGGCCACGCGCACGGCGCGCTCCTACACGCACGACGCGGCTGCCTCCAACGGCCCCTACTGCATGCACTAACAAACTTGGAGACTAACTCAAATTGACACTGGCACAAGCACGAACTCATGCACCTAGAGCTACACGCACGCTCGCCACGGCGTTGCGTCCCGCACGTCCCGCGACGTCCGGCGCGCACCCGACACGCCCGACGAGCCCGACCGCACCAGACGCCGTGGCTTATTCCAAAACACACCCCCTAAGCCACGGCCTAGAGGAGTCCGTCGTAGTCGACGTTGTCGTCGGCCAGGAGAGCCTGCTCCGCCGCCGGTCCTTTCTGCAGCTGCGGGCACTCGCGCCGGAAGTGCCCGTGCTCCCCGCATTTGTAGCAGCGTCCACGATGCTTCCCTCCGTTGCCTGACGCTGTGCTCGCCGCGCCGTCGTCGTCATGGTCGCCGAAGCCGCGCCCGCCCTGCTTTCGCCGCCGTCGCGCCGCCCACTGAGCAGCCGTCAACATCAGCTGCTCGTCCGCGCGCTCGCCGCCGGCCCGTGCGCGCCGACGCGTCCTTCCCTCGAACGCATTGAGTCGTCCGAGCGCCTCCTCGAACGCCATCTTCTCCACGTCGCAGAACTGCTCGATGCCGGCGACCGCAGCGTACAACCGGTCCGGCACGGTGTCGAGTAGCTTCTTCACCATGGCGCTGTCGTCAAGCGTCGATCCAAGCACCGCGTACCTCGCCGCCATGCCGCTGACCTTCCCGGCGTAGTCGTCCAGCTCGTCGCCGTCGTCCATCCGCAGGCGATCGAACTCACCGCGCAGCGTCGCGAGCCTCGCCGCCTGCACCCAATCGGCGCCGACGAAGCGCACCTTGAGGGAGTCCCATACCTCCTTCGCGGTGGTCTTCGTCGTCACCTGCATCAGCAAGTCCTCCGGCAACGCGCCCAGCATCGCCGCACGCGCCGTCTTGCTCTTCCCGGCGTCGACCGCTGCTCCTTCCGCAGGCACCACCGCGCACCACAGCCCGTGGGCGTCAAGGATAGCCTCCGCCTTGATCGCCCAGGAGGTGTAGCTCGTCGTCGTCAGCGGCGGCAGCTGCAGTGACATCGCACCCGCCCCGCCGCCGTGTGGAACGAGCGCCTTCATGGCCGCCGGCGATCACTCCCGAACCGAGGCTCTGATGCCAATTGTTGTTGCCACAGGCCTAGCTAGCTCGCTCTCTCTCCTCGCAGCTCACGGACAGAGGTGGAAGACGGAGGCAATGGAAACAGCAGACTTTTTTCCACGGCGCACGAACGCCGCCACGGGCGCACCAACGCCCTGTTTCTTTTTATCTCAGCTGGCTCAGTCTACAAGCAGTACATAGGGGAAGCTTTATACGCGGTGAACACACGCACTACTGCGCTCCACTCCTCCCACGCACCCGTGATCCGCTCAGCCCGGCCACGCGCACGGCGCGCTCCTACACGCACGACGCGGCTGCCTCCAACAGCCCCTACTGCATGCACTAACAAACTTGGAGACTAACTCAAACTGACACTGGCACAAGCACGAACTCATGCACCTAGAGCTACACGCACGCTCGCCACGGCGCTGCGTCCCGCACGTCCCGCGCGCACCCGACACGCCCGACGAGCCCGACCGCACCAGACGCCGTGGCTTATTCCAACATGCGTGCGTGCAGCTCGATCCGGATTGTTTGTCTTGACCGGCATTATGCCAATATGTACAGTCTCTCACAGTTTTCATCGACAATATTATCAATGCTCATGTAGATCAAGACCCTCTTAAACTGTTGAATAATCTGTACTTTATGTATGCGTTTGAACTTTTTAGCTCTCCTAATAAGCAAACATACATATGTACAAGTACTGTAGTGACATAACTACATGCATTCAGCCAGTGGCGAATCTAGCACACAATTGAAGGGTAGGCTCAAAACATTAAGTTTCTAAGTCTAACTAGCAAATGCGTTGCAATTTACATGTTAAACACCTTAGTATAATTGTCAAGTAGTATGTTTAGTTGAAATAAGGTTTTTGGAGGGTAGGCTTAAGCCTATTGAAGCCTCCCTAGTGGAATCGCCACTGCATTCAGCTGTCTCAATCATCGATCTCGTTGTTGGTGATACGGAAGGGATAATAATCTCTCCTGGACAGGGAAGCAAATTCTAACATCAGTGATTACAAGACCGAGCTCTCCTCGCCTAGCCCCGCGCTCCACGCCTAGTTCCCTCGGCGGCCACTCCGGCCCCGGTGTCCACCTCTCCCGCACCGCGGCCCTCGCTTGCGCCCGGCGCCATGGCCACTCCCTCCCCTGCCTCCGAGCATGGCCGGACCCGGGAGCTCCGGTAGTTGAACGGCAGCCCCTCCGGCTCGCGCAGTCCGTGCCGCCCCAGCCGCCCTCCTCCTACACCGTGGCACTTGGCTCCCCGTCGCCTAGCCCTGCCGCCTGCTCTCGCCCCGCTCCATGCTCCGAGATCCACCGCGTCGTTCCGGTGGAGGAGCCGTCGGACACGACGGCAGAGGCGCCGTGGACCACTGTCCGAGGCCGGTAGGAGCGCCGTCTGGAGCGTCGCCCTCCGCCTCGTCCCTGCCGTCGCCGACGGGACCAGGACGCCCCGCGCCCCGCCCCGGCCGCTCCACGCGCTGACGAGTGCTCGTGCTGCCTCTGCCAGCCGTGGCACCCGCGGTCAGAGTGTCGACGGGACATTTGTTGCCGGCGCTACAGGTTCTATGGGCACATCGCGTGCTTCTGCACCGCCCCGTGCTCCTCCCGCTCCTCCGGCTCGCCACCTCCCAAGAGGCTGCGCCCGCGCTCTCCTGCGTCCTCGGATGCGAGTGTCGCATCCTACGGGGCCGTGTCCGCGCTTTTCTTGCCCCTCCTATCGCCCAGCGCCTCCCCTGCTCCGCCCTCCCGGCCCACGTCGACTTCCCGAGCCTCGACGACGTCCCTGCCAGCGTCCTCCTCCCTGGCACCCCCGGCGGGCTCGAGGTCCTCCGTGGCCGTGACCCCCTCTCTGTCCACCCTTCCCTCCGCTCGGCCAGCGCGGTAAGCTACCTTTCGTGGTCCGCAGAGTTGGAGGCTGCCGAGGCAGAGCTGCAGTCCATGGCGCTGCTGGCGACGCCCGACGGCAACCGTGGGGGCATATCGGTCGAGGAGATTGCCGAGGCTCTCCAGGCGCGCTTCGACCTTAGCTCGGGCGAGTTCTCTGTCCACCGCCATCTCGAGGATTTCCTCATATGCTTCCACTCCCGGGACTCCAGGGCGCGTGTCGTCCCCTCTAGCCTGCACACCCCGCGGTTCCGTGTTTGCTTCACCCCCTGGAGCCCCCTCGCTCGCGAGCCGGTGACCGTTTGCATGCACGACCACATCAAGATTCGCGGCATCCCCGGCCACGCTTGGCATCGTGCCTCTGGCAATTTCCTCCTGGCCTCGTTCTGCCTCATCAAAGACCTCGCCCCCGAGACGCGCTCTGGCCGGGACATGTCTGTCTTTCGCCTCTCTGCTTGGACGGCCAACCCCGACAGCATCCCCAGCTCCTCCGAGATCCTGTTACCGCCGCGTGATGATGTGGCGCCGGATGCCGACCTGGACCGTGTCTCGCGCTTTGTGCGTCCCCTCCTCCAGTTCCCGGTTTCGATCCACGTCACGGAGACCCAAGAATTTCGCCTGCCGTCCCCGCCCCCTCTGCCGAGTCCTACCGCCGGCGATGATGCCCGTGGCTCCCTGCCGGTCCCGGGCCCGTGGCGTAGGAGGCACGAGTTCCTGCCCGGACGCTCTTTCGGTCGCTCGTCAAGGCGCGCTAGCCGCGGCGGTGGCGCTCGCCACCCTCGCCGCCAGCAGTCGCCGTATCGAGGCTAGCAAGGCGTGCTGGGCCCTCATCCACATGCTGCCTCCTATGCCTCGGATCCCTACAAACCGTCTCTTGGGTCCCACCTTGCTTTTGGATAAAGCTGGGCCCTCGCTGGCGCCCCCTGCTGCTGCTTCCACAGCCCTGACCATTTTCCAGGCTCAGGTGGGACCGTGCGACCGCTTTGCCCCGGTCCTTTCAGACCAGACGACCGGCCTGCCTGGCCTCCTCTGCGCCAGCCAACTGCCGATGTATGGCGCTTCCAGCCCGCCCATGCAGGCTCCGGAACCTTCCCAACCTCTGGCCCCACGCATGATTGGTGAGGCCACAACTGAGGAAGCACTATCGCCTCCCCTGATTGGCGTTGCCATGACCGTGGGGATCCGGTCGCCCGTGCGGACCCCTGCTTCGGCCCCTGCCACGGACTCCTGTTCGCATGCTGGCTCCAGGCCGTTGGTGGACACCCTGGCCTCGTCCTTGGATCCCAACGTGGAACCTCCCATCGGGGCCGACGTGGACCCCGTGGAAGATCTCCTCCCAACCGCCACGACCGGTGCGGACCCCGAGTAAGATCTCCCCTCACCTGCCCCCGCATCGGTGTTGCATGGCCAGGACACCTCACCCCACTATTCTGTGGACCAGGTTGCGCCATGTCTCCCGTCCCAGGACATAACCCTGCATGCCACTGCTGTCGACGTCCCTCCCCCTATGCTGGGCTTCCTCAGCTCTTTCAGCGCCACGGTGACCCCTATCCTGGTCAAGCCTGGCGCGCGTAGGGCAAGGCGGGGCTTCCCCCCAACTTCAACCCCCGCCGGAGCTCTCAGATTGCTAAGGCCGACCGAGGTTTGGATTCCGAGGCCAAAGCCAAGCGTGTTCTTCTCCTCCGCTTGGGCCTGCTCAAGGATGACGAGCCTCTCTCGGATGAGATCATGGACCAATACAACAAGCTCTTCGAGCGTCCCCTCGCTGCAGACGTTGTGTGTGCCTTCGCGAATTTCTACGGGTGGAAGGTGCCGCAAGCCTTCCTCGACGGCCTAGCTCCCCATATGCCATGCCTCATCGCGGCATGATCACGGTGTGTATACCCGCCCCGTGCACCCCCATCCCTTATCCCATGGATGACAACCTTAAGGTCATTTTCTGGAACGTGTGCGTCCTGAATAGTGGCGCCAAGTGTGCAGCCGTACGTTCTGTAACTGAATCGGTATCGCCTTGTATTGTTTGCCTCCAAGAATCTAATCTCTCTTTGGTCTCGCCGGTGTTGGTTCGTCTTCGATGCGTTCTTTTGGCTCCCAGCGGATGGGACTCACGGTGGCATCATTCTGGCCTAGAACGGGTCTATGGCCCCCAAGGGGATGACACCAAGATCGCCTTCCTTGCCGAGTTACAGGATCTCAGAGCCTTCATTGCGGGGACTGGCTTCTCGGTGGAGATTTCAACATGATCACCTCGGCAAGTGACAAGAATAATGATCGTCTGAATAGGCGCATGATGAACCGGTTCCGTCGCTTCATCTCCGACCACGGGCTTCATGACATTTATCTCCATAGACCCCGCTATACTTGGACGAATGAACGCGGTAACCTTACTCTCGTGCGCAATGATCGCGTGCTATGCACCCCGGCATGGGAGTTGGCTCACTCCCATTGTCTCCTCGGTTGCCTCTCCTCCGTAGCTTCGGATCACTGCCCTCTTCTCCTTGATTGTGCTGCTAGGTCTGAGGGCAGCAGGCGCTTCCACTTCCAACGCTACTGGCCTACCCTCGACGGCTTCCACCAGACCGTCCAGAGCGCCTGGAACTCGGTGCCGCCGGATCCGGACCCCTTCCGGCGCGTTTTCGCAGGCCTTAAGGCCACCATGCGCAGTCTTCAACGATGGAGCTCCCGCGTCGTACTCAACCTCTCTACCCAACTCGGTGTTGCCCGGGAGCTCATTGCGCGCCTCGCCGCGACCCAGGACTCCCGGCGTCTTGCCCCTGTGGAGGCGTGGCTGTGGCATCAGCTAGTGAGACCCCGTCTCCCTGATGCTCTTTGTGCTGGTCATCGACACACTCAACTCCCTGCTCCAGTTTGCCGTCCAGTCTGGTATCATCAAGAGGCTGACACCCAGGCATGACGCTTCCAGTGTATCCCTCTTGGCGGATGACGTAGTAATTTTCTGCACCCCGAGTCCCATGAGCTTTCTACGATCAGCACCCTGTTGGACCTCTTCAGGTCAGCATCTGGCATGCGCACCAACTTTGCTAAATGCCTTGCAGCGCCGATCCAATGCCCCGACAGCATCTCTAGCCCCATTGGCACGACGCTTGCACGCCCACTCGCGGCATTCCCAATCCAATACCTCAGCCTTCCCCTCTCCATCTGAAGGAGCCGACCTCTCACTTGGTGCCGCTCATTGAGAAGCTGATACGTCTCCAACGTATCTACTTTTCCAAACTCTTTTGCCCTTATTTTGGACTCTAATTTGCATGATTTGAATGGAACTAACCCGGACTGACGCTATTTTCAGCAGAATTGCCTTGGTGTTATTTTTGTGCAGAAATAAAAGTTCTTGGATTGACCTGAAAATTTACGGAGAATATTTTTGGAATTAATAAAAAATACCGGCGAAAGAATCAACCGGAGAAGGGCCACCACCTGGCCACAAGCCAAGGGGGCACGCCCCCCTAGTGCGCGCCCCCTGTCTTGTGGGGCCCCTGGAGCTCCTCCGGCCTCCAATCCAACTCTATATATTCTTATTTGCGGAGAAAAAAATCAGAGAGAAGAGTTCATCGCGTTTCACGATACGGAGCTGCCGCCACCTCCTGTTCTTCCTCGGGAGGGCAGATCTGGAGTCTGATTTGGGCTCCGGAGAGGGGAAATCGACGCCGTCGTCATCACCAACCATCCTTCATCACCAATTTCATGATGCTCTCCGCCGTTCGTGAGTAATTCCATCGTAGGC
Source organism: Elymus sibiricus (assembly GCA_039707655.1). Taxonomy (NCBI): domain Eukaryota; kingdom Viridiplantae; phylum Streptophyta; class Magnoliopsida; order Poales; family Poaceae; genus Elymus; species Elymus sibiricus. The sequence goes on along the minus strand of CM077673.1, from coordinate 129,442,151 downwards.
TTGCTGGACGGTGATGGGTTGGATGAGATTTACCATGTAATCGAGTTAGTTTGGTTAGGGTTTGATCCCTAGTATCCACTATGTTCTAAGATTGATGTTGCTATGACTTTGCTATGCTTAATGCTTGTCACTAGGGCCCGAGTGCCATGATTTCAGATCTGAACCTATTATGTTTTCATGAATATATATGTGTTCTTGATCCTATCTTGCAAGTTGTAGACACCTATTACGAGTTATGATCCGCATCCCCCAGGGTGACAATAACTGGGATTCTTTCTGGTGATTACCGTAGTTTGAGGAGTTCATGTATTCACTAAGTGCTAATGCTTTGGTCCGGTTCTCTATTAAAAGGAGGCCTTAATATCCCTTAGTTTCCATTAGGACCCCGCTGCCACGGGAGGGTAGGACAAAAGATGGCATGCAAGTTCTTTTCCATAAGCACGTATGACTATATATGGAATACATGCCTACATTACATTGATGAATTGGAGCTAGTTCTGTGTCACCCTATGTTATAACCGTTGCATGATGAATGCCATCCGACATAATTATCCATCACTGATCCATTGCCTACGAGCTTTTCATATATTGATCCTTGCTAAGTTACTTTTCCATTGCTACTGTTACAATCACTACAACATTGCTACTGTCACTTTGCCATCGTTACCGTTACTTCCATACTACTTTGCTACTGAATACTTTGCTGCAGACATTAAGTCTTTCAGGTGTGGTTGAATTGACAACTCAGCTGCTAATACTCGAGAATATTCTTTGGCTCCCCTTGTGTCGAATCAATAAATTTGGGTTGAATACTCTACCCTCGAAAACTGTTGCGATCCCCTATACTTGTGGGTTATCAAGACCTTTTTCTGGCGCCGTTGCCGAGGAGCATAGCTCTATTCTCTGAGTCACTTGGGATTTATATCTGTTGATCACTATGAAGAATCTGAAAGACGCTAAAACCAAGATCTACCCCTCAACTATGAGGACAGGTAAGGAACTGCCGTCTAGCTCTGCACTGGATTCACCTTCTGTTATGAGTAAATTTGCGACACCACCACCTGCTAGTAATTCTGATATGTCGCAAGTAATTGATGATGCCACTTCTGCTATGCATGATGCTTATGATGATACTTTGCTCGATACTACTGTGCCACTGGGTGAATTTCTTGATGAACAAATTGCTAGAGTGAATGCTGAAATTGATGATATTTCTGAATCTGATGAAATTATTGAAACTGAACACTATGATACACCTGCTAGACCTAGCTCTCCTAGTTATGAATTGCCTGATATACCTGAGGGTTATGTTATGGAAGGAGAGGTAGCTAGGGACTTTCTTGCTTGTAAGGATAGAGATGATCTTAAGAAATTGCTACGCAAGTGGAAAGAAAAATCTTTGAATGCTAGAATGCAATATGATCTCAAGTTTGCTACTTCACCTATCTTTGTTACTGATAAGGATTATGAATTCTCTGTCGATCCTGAGTTAATTACTTTGGTAGAATCTGATCCTTTCCATGGTTATGAATCTGAAACTGTTGTGGCACATCTTACTAAATTGAATGATATAGCCACCCTATTTACTCATGAGGAAAAAATTCGTTATTACTATATTCTTAAGTTGTTTCCTTTCTCATTAAAGGGTGATGCTAAGATATGGTTTAATTCTCTTGCTCCTGGTTGTGTGCGTAGTCCCCAGTATATGATTTATTACTTCTCTGAAAAATATTTTCCTGCCCATGAGAAACAAGTTACCTTGCAGGAAATATTTAACTTTGTGCAAATTGAAGATGAGAGTCTCCCACAAGCTTGGGGGAGGCTTCTCCAATTACTTAATGCTTTGCCTGATCACCCTCTCAAGAAAAATGAAATACTTGATATCTTTTATAATGGACTAACCGATGCTTCTAGGGACCACCTAGATAGTTGTGCTGGTTGTGTTTTCAGGGAACGAACTGTTGAACAAGCTGAACTACTATTGAATAATATATTGAGCAATGATAATGATTGGGTTATTCCTGAACCACCTCCAAAGCCAACTCCGAAGAAAAGAGGTATTCTATTTCTCAGTCCTGAAGATATGCAAGAGGCAAAGAAATCTATGAAAGAAAAGGGTATTAAAGCTGAAGATGTTAAGAATCTACCACCCATTGAAGAAATACATGGTCTTGATAACCCGACACAGGTAGTAGAGGTAAATTCCCTCCGTAGATTTGATGAAGGTGATATTCCTTATAATAAGTCTTCTAGCCAATGCTTGGATGAATTTGATAATTTTATTGTTAAGCAAGAAAATTTCAATGCTTATGTTAGTAGACAACTGAAACATAATGCTTACATGCTTGATCTCTTGGGTGATTATATGAGTAGAACTGTTAATGATCTTAAGCTTATTAGTAAACATGCCTCTATGGAACTACTCAAGTAGAACAAGTACTTAAGGCACATAATGATTTGCTTAATGAGATGATTGGTAAGAACAATGATCATTCTGTTAGAGTTGTAACTAGAGGTGGTAGAATGACTCAGGAACCTTTGTATCCTGAGGGCCATCCTAAGAGAATTGAGCAAGATTCTCAAAGAGTTAATACTGATGCACCTGGTCATTCTAATAAGAGGAAAAAGAATGACGATAGGACTTTGCATGTTGCTAGTGAACCTGTGATAGATACTCATGAAAACCCAAATGATATTTCTATTTCTGATGCTGAGACACAATCCGGTAATGAACATGAGCCTAGTGATAATATTAATGATGATGTTCATGTTGATGCTCAACCTAGTAATGATAATGATGTGGAGATTGAACCTGCTGTTGATCTTGATAACCCAGAACCTAAGAACAAAAGATATGATAAAAGAGACTTTGTTGCTAGGAAGCATGGTAGAGAAAGAGAACCATGGGCTCAGAAACCCATGCCCTTTCCTCCTAAACCATCCAAGAAGAAGGATGATGAGGATTTTGAGCGCTTTGTTGAAATGCTTAGACCTGTCTTTTTGCATATGTGCTTGACTGATATTCTGAAAATGTCTCCTTATGCTAAGTATATGAAAGATATTGTGACAAATAAAAGAAAGATTCCGGAAGCTGAGATTTCCACCATGCTTGCTAATTATACTTTTAAGGGTGGAATACCAAAGAAACTTGGAGATCCCGGAGTACCTACTATACCATGCTCTATTAAAGGAAATTATGTTAAAACTGCTTTATGTGACCTTGGAGCTGGTGTTAGTGTTATGCCTTTCTCTTTATATCGTAGACTTGATTTGAATAAGTTGACACCTACTGAAATCTCTTTGCAAATGGCTGATAAATCAACTGCCTTACCCATCGGTATTTGTGAGGATGTGCCTATTGTGGTTGCAAACGTTACTATCTTAACAGACTTTGTTATTCTTGATATTCCCGAGGACGACAGTATGTCGATCATCCTTGGTAGACCCTTTTTGAATACTGCAGGGGCTGTTATTGATTGCAACAAGGGCAATGTCACTTTTCATGTTAATGGTAATGAGCATACGGTACACTTTCCGAAGAAACAACCTCAAGTTCATAGTATCAACTCCATTGAAAAAATATCAACGATTCTTATTGGAGACTTTGAATTCCCTCTCCCTACTGTCAAAAGGAAATATGATATACTTATTGTTGGGGTTATGCATATCCCCATTGAGGTAACCTAGTGTTATTCGAAAATTCTCCGGTTCCGTGTCATTCGAAAAAAGTTTGTCAATAAGACTTGATCAACCTTATTGATGGATTCTTTTTGACTGGCATGAGATGGATGAATTTAGAAAGCACAACCTTCTGTACCCAACTTTTATTTTCTGTTCTTTAGATTTAATAAAGTGAAAATGCTATTATTTCTCTGTTTTCCGTTTTATCCGTGCAATAGAAAAATGACCTGAAAATAAAAGTCCTCAGAATGCCCTAAAATTTTAGTATGATTTTTTCTGGAATATTTAAGAATTTTTGGCACTTAGTACACATCAGGGGGCTGCACCAGTGGGCCACAAGCCTGCAGGGCGCGCCCACCCCCCCTGGGCGCGCCCCCTGGCTTGTGGGTCTGACGTGGGGCCCCCTCACTTATTCCAGCACCCATCCACTTCGTCTTCCTCCAGAAAAAATCCCACCATTGCTCAAACCCGTGTTCTAGCTCATCTTGCTGCCATTTTCGATCTCCTTGCTCAAAGCTCCATTTGCAAAACTGTTTTAGGGGATTGTTCATCGGTATGTGACTCCTCCAATGGTCCAATTAGTTTTTGTTCTAGTGCTTTATATATTGCAAATTTTTGCTGCTGTGGTGACCTTGTTCTTGAGCTTGCATGTCAAATTTGTATGGTCCCAAGTAGTTTTGATGCATGATATAGCCTCTAGGGACTTGTGGGAGTAGTTGCTATAAGTCTTGTTGAGTTTTGTTCACTTTTATTTGGGGTTACTAAAAATTTCAGAAATTTTTCAGAGGAAGAAAAATGTTAAGGAGAATATACCAAGGTGGTTCCTCGAGCAAGAAGACCCCGAGACTCGCGATACGCGAGCCCGACTTTGAACCACCAAGGGAAGCTCAAGTGCGGCCTTGTGAATGGCCGTCAGATCCATTCATGGTCCATGCCGGATTCAAGGAAGAATTTTACGCGTACATACGAAATGCTGGCCTTGAAGAATTTGTCTCAGACCAATGCAAGCAATATTATCAACTCACTGATTCCTTCGTGCGGAGGTTTGAATTTTCAGCTAGGCGTAATACGCATTCCGTTCTATTTAATCTTTATGATGAATCTTATACTATGGACTTAGAGGACTTTAACCGTGCATGCAAAATTCCACAATGGGGTAGCCATAGTGATCCTCACAAAACTGAATATAATGATTTTCTTGCTAGCATCACTTTGGGAGAAACTAGAAACATCACACAGGCTACCTTGGGGAGCATTCACTTTCCTGCCATACATTATTTTGCTCTCTTCATAGGTAGATGTATTAACGGTAAACATGACCATAGCCACCTTTGCGTACCTGATCTTAGTATTCTTAAAAGTGCGGTCATGGGTGATAGACAATATAATTTGGGAGCTATTATTGCTAGGAGGCTGCATAAAAATGCTAAGGATAGAGATTTCTTTGGTGGAATTTATGCCACCCGTGTAGCTAACTATCTTGGGGTACCCATAAGGGGGAATGATATTGAGTTACCACCTGCTTTTCTTGATTATGAGGCTATGGTGCGCTACCAGTTTCTTGAGAGAAACGAACAACCCCTCCTGTACCGACTAATTTTTGACAGATAGCGTGCTGTCCATATTACCCTTCCTGCTCCTGCCTTCTTAAACTTTCAGGAAAAACAGAGATATTTTATAACCAGAGAGGAGGCAAACGAGTACGAGAGAGAGGCGGAAGCCGCTCGCCTCCGCGTTGCAGCCGCTCAGGCAGTAGTTGTTGCAGCCCAGTACAACCCCAACTATGACTTTGGATACTATCCAGGCCAGCCATGGCCCTAGACCAACTTAGGCCAAAAGCCTAAGCTTGGGGGAGTACGTATTTCTCACCGACATTACATTCATGTTCACACATTCATTCCAGTTGTCGGTGTTCATACTTTTTCATTGTACCATTCATGGTAGTTTATTTCTTATTTTTGCTTTCTTCTTGTGTGTTTAATTAACCTTGAGAAAATCCAAAAAAATTAGTTCTAGCTTTACTTTCTAGTTTGTTTAGTGTAGTATTAGAAGAAAAACCCAAAAAGATTTCTCGTTCTTCTTTTGCTTGTTGGGAGCTTTCCCGTGTAAATAGTTTTTCTTTCTTCTTTGGGTTGTAAGGAGAAGACCACGATGACATGTTGAGTGGCTCTCATATGCAGTATTGTTTATCTATCAGAGAGCCCATATTACATTGCCTTCTCCTTTGAGTTATTGCTTGCAGATTCCAGCTTAGTCCAATGCACGTGCACTCTTATTATTATTCACACCGTTCGGTCGTGCAAGTGAAAGGCAATAATGACGATATATGATGAAGTGACTGAGATGGAGAAAAGCTGGTATGAACTCGACCTATTTTGTTTTTGTAAATATGATTATCTCATCGTTCTGGATTCAGCTCATTATGGATTGAACATGTTTGCAATGACAATTAGAGATTATAGTTATTCATGCCATCCATAATTAGATAAGAGTGTATAATGGTTTGTCTTGAGTGCCAACATGCATATTAAAGTGGTTGTGATGTAGTATGATAGAATGGTATCCTCCTCTGAATGATTCGAGTGGCTTGACTTGGCACATGTTCACGCATGTAGTTGAAACAAAACCAACATAGCCTCCACGATGTTTATGTTCATGGTGATTTATATCCTACTCATGCTTGTATTCAATGTTGGTCAATCTCAAAGCATGTTTATGACTGTTGTCGCTCTCTAGTTGGTCGCTTCCCAGTCTTTTGCTAGCCTTCACTTGTACTAAGCGGGAATACTGCTTGTGCATCCAGTTCCATAAACCCAAAGTTGTTCCATATGAGTCCACCATACCTACCTATATACGGTATTTACCTGCCGTTCCAAGTAAATTTGCATGTGCCATACTCTAAACCTTCAAATAAATATTCCGTTTTGTATGCCCGAATCGCTCATGTAGCGAATGGGGGCTGTCAGTATCTTCCATGCTAGGTGGGTTATTCTCACGATATGTGTTGATTCACTATCATTCACGAGAAAGTGGCTGGTATTCGGGATGCCCAGTTCCATGCTCAAAAATTAAATCGAAGTATAATGAAACAAAACTCCCCCAGGATTGTTGTTTGTATGGACGGTACCCGTGGATTCGGCCCGCCATGGAGTGTGATCGATTGGTGGAGGGGGAGTAAAAACTTTACTATTCTGTTTGGGAACCGCCTATAATGTATCTAGCATGGAAGATATCGAGATCTCTTGGTTGTTATGTTGACAATGAAAGTATACCTCCCAAAATTATTATTCATCCCTGTTTTAAAAGCTCGAGCTCTGGCACCTCTGTAAATCAATGCTTCCCTCTGCGAAGGGCCTATCTATTTTATTTCTTTTTGAGTCATCCTCCTCTTATAAAGAGAACCAGTTAGAGAGCATCTCCGTCATTTGTATGCTTTGTTATTAATTGATATTGAGTATGAGTGTGACTGGATCTCTTTTACCATGAATTACAATGTCTAGTCAGTCCTCGTTCTTCAGAGGTGCTCTGCATTTATGTTTTGCGGTCTCAGAAAGGGCTAGCGAGATACCATTATGTCATATTGTATCATGATTGTTTTGATAAAATTGTTGTCATCCGAGACTTATTATTATTGCTCGCTAGTTGATTATGCCATTGATATGAGTAAATGTGAGACTTAAATGTTATTGTAACTGTGGTTAGTCTATAATCTTTGCTGAAAACCTGAACATCAGTTAGACATATTTACAACAGCAAGATCAAACAGAGTTTGTAAAAGTTTTTTTCTTTATCACTTTCAGTTTATCAACTAAATTGCTTGAGGACAAGCAAAGGTTTAAGCTTGGGGGAGTTGATACGTCTCCAACGTATCTACTTTTCCAAACTCTTTTGCCCTTGTTTTGGACTCTAATTTGCATGATTTGAATGGAACTAACCCGGACTGACGCTGTTTTCAGCAGAATTGCCTTGGTGTTATTTTTGTGCAGAAATAAAAGTTCTCGGATTGACCTGAAAATTTACAGAGAATATTTTTAGAATTAATAAAAAATACTGGCGAAAGAATCAACCGGAGAAGGGCCACCACCTGGCCACAAGCCAGGGGGCGCCCCCCCCCTAGGGCGCGCCCCCCTGTCTTGTGGGGCCCCTGGAGCTCCTCCGGCCTCCAATCCAACTCTATATATTCCTATTTGCGGAGAAAAAAATCAAAGAGAAGAGTTCATCGCGTTTCACGATACGGAGCCGCCGCCACCTCTTGTTCTTCCTCGGGAGGGCAGATCTGGAGTCTGATTTGGGCTCCGGAGAGGGGAAATCGACGTCGTCGTCATCACCAACCATCCTTCATCACCAATTTCATGATGCTCTCCGCCGTTCGTGAGTAATTCCATCGTAGGCTTGCTGGACGGTGATGGGTTGGATGAGATTTACCATGTAATCGAGTTAGTTTGGTTAGGGTTTGATCCCTAGTATCCACTATGTTCTGAGATTGATGTTGCTATGACTTTGCTATGCTTAATGCTTGTCACTAGGGCCCAAGTGCCATGATTTCAGATCTGAACCTATTATGTTTTCATGAATATATATATGTGTTCTTGATCCTATCTTGCAAGTTGTAGACACCTATTACGAGTTATGATCCGCATCCCCCAGGGTGACAATAACTGGGATTCTTTCCGGTGATTACCGTAGTTTGAGGAGTTCATGTATTCACTAAGTGCTAATGCTTTGGTTCGGTTCTCTATTAAAAGGAGGCCTTAATATCCCTTAGTTTCCATTAGGACCTCGCTGCCACGGGAGGGTAGGACAAAAGATGTCATGCAAGTTCTTTTCCATAAGCACGTATGACTATATATGGAGTACATGCCTACATTACATTGATGAATTGGAGCATTTCTGTGTCACCCTATGTTATAACCGTTGCATGATGAATGCCATCTGACATAATTATCCATCACTGATCCATTGCCTACGAGCTTTTCATATATTGATCCTTGCTAAGTTACTTTTCCGTTGCTACTGTTACAATCACTACAACACTGCTACTGTCACTTTGCCATCGTTACCGTTACTTCCATACTACTTTGCTACTGAATACTTTGCTGCAGACATTAATTCTTTTAGGTGTGGTTGAATTGACAACTCAGCTGCTAATACTCGAGAATATTCTTTGGCTCCCCTTGTGTCGAATCAATAAATTTGGGTTGAATACTCTACCCTCGAAAACGGTTGCGATCCCCTATACTTGTGGGTTATCAGAAGCTTGCGCGCAAGCTTGCCTCTTGGAAGGCCGCCCTTCTCAATCGTGGGGAACGCTTGGCTCTGGTTTGATGGATCTTGAGCCCCATGCCAGTGCACCTGCTTCTCGCCATGGCTCTTCCCCGCCCCCATCATCTAGAAGGCGAATATAATTCTACGCGACTTCCTCTGGCATGGGCGCAAGGATGCATGTGTGGGATCTTGCCTGGTTAGCTGGGCGCGGGTGTGCCGCCCCCTAGAGCTAGGCGGACTGCGAGTACGCGATCTGCACCGCACCGGCATCTCCCTCCGCACCAGGTGGCTTTGGCTCCAAGCCACCGACCCCTCTCGTCCTTGGGCTCATCTCCAGCTCCCCCACGACCCCGAGGTTCATTAGTTTTTCCGAGCATCCATGGCATGGACAATTGGCGATGGCACCTCCTGCTGCTTTTGGGAGGATCCATGGCTCGAGGGGAAAGCAATCTTTGACATCGCCCCTCACTGGCGGCTCTCGTGCCCCATCGGGCGAGGCGCGCCCGCACGGTTGCTCAGGCTATCACCGGCCTGCGCTGGATCACCAACATCCACGATGCACTTGAGCCCGCTGCCACGCTGGAGTATGTGGACCTTTGGTGCCACCTCCGTCTAGTCGTGCTCTCCTCTCAGCCCGACTCGATCCGCTGGCGCTGGACCGAGAATGGTGCCTATTCATCCTCCTCATGCTACAACGCGCTCTTTCATGGCTCCACTACTTCAAAGTTATGGCATCTCGCCTGGTAGACCGGAGCCCCCACCTCGGTGCAATTCTTCATCTGGATCGCCTCCTTGAACCGCTGCTGGACCGCGGATCGTCTCTCCCGACGCGGACTACCGCATGAACCGGCATGCGTGCTCTGCTCCCAGTAACCCGAGACGCTTCACCACATCCTGATGGGCTGCATTTTTGCGCACATCACTTGGCAAGAAATACTTGCCTGGTGCTCTCCGACGATGGCCACTCCAGATGGCTCTGTGCCTTACTTTGACTGGCTCTCCTTAGCTATGCTAGCTACACCGGCATCACGGCGACGCAGACTGGCCACCGTAGCCTCGCTCACGGCGGGGTCCCTCTGGCGGAATCAGAAAGCCGTCATCTTTGACCAGATCGCACCTTCTACCACCGCTCACATCGCCGGAATCAAAGACGAAGCTCGCTCATGGGCTGCAGCCGGAGTTCGAGGAACGACCACATGCATCCCTGTAACCTGAATTCCTAGCTTTGGGGGCTGAGCAACCCCCTTCTGTCTTCTGCTCGATTGGGTGTCTAGGCCTCGCCATTCATGTGTACGACGTCCCGACACCACCATGTACTCTATTCCTACCTTCCCTACCAATGCAATGATACGCTGTTAGGCGTATTCGAGAAAAAAAATCTCTCCTAGCTAGCATAGGAGTCTATGTGACAGATAATGATTTCTGGCTCCCGGGTGCCACACACCCCTATGTGAATATAGTATTATAATAAAAAATATCAAGAAATTTTAAAAAATATGAAATTTGGGATATCAAATAGGCATATCTATTGTACACCCGTGTTTAGTTAGTGAGGAATGGGTGCCCGTAGTACTCTAAAACAGTACAAAAAAACTCTATGTATAGAAAAACTGCTTGGATGTATCACATGCAGGATCATATTTTCTTCATTGCGGATACCAGAGGCAACCATTCCTCACAAAACTAAGCACGGGAGTAGACTGGAAACCCATGTTTACTATCTCGTAATTTCAGATTTTTTTGAAATTTGTTGGTTTTTTATTTATTTAATACTATACTCATATCGTGGTGTGTGGCACCCGAGAGCTCCAATGTATTTCCCTATAGGTGTATGCGTTGTGGTACATGCTAGCAGATATTGTCAGTCATACACAGCCTATATTATATGCATACATGTATGGTCCCCGGTTGGGCTACATAGATGCATATATAAAAATATACTAGTACACTGTAACTGATGCAGAAACTATGGATATGTTATGTACAGAGTAATTTATCGATTCCTAATATTATTTTTCTGAAACGGAGGCAAAAGATTTGCCTCATCTCATTAATAAAGAATAAGAGTGACAAGGTTTTGCATAAGACGAGTGCATTACTCCTCAACAAATGCACTCATGCATGGCTAGCCTACTCTCGCGGCATCATAGAACCCAAATGTTTGGCACCGGTGGTGACCCACAGCCCGGTGTCGTCCCTAACATGAGCAAAGACAATGGAGGGGAGCGTCGATTTGCTGCGAAAAACCCTCGTGTTCCTCTCGTTCCACAGTGCCCACACGACAAGCATGAGTGTGGTGGCGATAGCTTTCCTCCTGTGGCCCTGAGTGAGGACCACGACGTTCCACCAGATATGCACCAAAGGCATAGCCACCCAGAGGTCGAGCCGCAACTCCGGGGCATCAAGCCAACCCTTGACGGCCTCCCACACCCTCATGGAATATCTGCACTTGAAGAGAATGTGTGTCGCGGACTCCGTCTCCTTGCGGCACAAAGGGCATTGGCCACAGTTGGGCCAGCCTCTCTTCTACTAAATAATCCGCGGTCCAGATCCTATTCCTGATGACGAGCCAAGCAAAGAACTTGCACTTAGGAGGTGACCAATTATCCCATACCACAGGTTTCATTCGCGTGGTGACGGCACCCTCAAATTGCGCTAGATAGGCAGATGCAGCAGAGTATGAACCATTAGGCGTGCGATCCCAAATAATGGTGTCTGGAGTGTCATGCTGCAAGAGAACATTGTCGAGCCTCTCCCAAAGGGTACAAAATTGATGAATGTGGTCCACTGACATCCCTCGAGCCATGTCAATATGTGCAAGCCAGGCATTGTTGAGAAAAGCATCTCTCACCGAAGAGTTCTTTCTAGACAAAATATAGAACACGAGAGGCGCAATATCCTTAGGCTTGTCCCCATTAAGCCAAGGGGGCGTCCAAAACCTTGCCAGACGACTGTTACCGATGGTGATGGTGGTGATATCATAGAATAGCTCCATGTCTTTTGCATCACAGGGCTGGCACAATCCGACCCAAGCTCTGTTGGGTTCCATCCACTCATACCAAGGCCACCTAAGGCGAAGTGCCCTAGCATATTTCTGAAGGTCCAAGATGCCAAGGCCCCCAAAACACTTTGGCGAGCGCACCGTCTTCCAGTTCACCTTACACTGCCACCGAAAACTTTGTCGGTCCCCGCCCACAGAAAAGCCCGCTCAATCATCTCCAAGGCAGCAACGGTGCCGTCGGGAATCGCAAGAGTAGTGGCATGGAATGTGGCCTGCGAAGTTAGCATGGACTTGACCAGGAGGGCACGGCCTGCCTTCGCTGCAAGTCTCCCCTGCCACTGAGCCAACTTGCCCGCAGCCTTATCCACGAGGAACTGCAAATCAATCTTGCGGAGGCGATGAACCGTCAAAGGTAACCCGGGATATGTGAGGAGGAAGGAGGATCACGTAGCTGGAAAAGGTTGCAGAACGTCGTGGAGGTCGATCTCGGAACACCTAATTGGGGCAACAATGCTCTTGTCGAGGTTGGTGACAAGCCCCGTAACCGGACCAAAGCGAGCAAGGATCTCACTGAGGCGCTAGACGTCTGCCTTAATCGGGGCCATGAAGATAGATGCCTCGTCCACAACCAGCGAAGTGCGGATGCACGCGCCCCTCCCGCCAATCTTTTGAAGATCCCCGCATTGTGTTGCCGGGTCAAGGATGTTCTGCAGCGGTTCAATCGCAAGCACGAAGAGGAGGGGAGACAGGGGGTCCCCCTACCGAAGGCCCTTCCCATGCTTGATAGGCTTGGATGGCACCCCATTGAGCAGAATCCTCGAAGAAGAGGATCTCAGTAAAGCAGCAAGCATATCATGGAATCTAACAGGGAAACCACGACGATCGATAAGGTCAGGAAGATAGTCTCATCTGGCCGAGTCGAAAGCCTTTTTAATGTCGAGCTTGAATAGCAGGATGGGCTTCCTCAGGCGATGCATTTTCCGATTCATGTTGCGAACATACTGGAAATTATCATGAATACTCTGGGTCTTGATGAAGGCACTCTGAGTGCGGGAGACAAGCGTGTGCATGAATGGAGCCAAGCATGTAGCCAACATCATGTACACAATCTTTGGAATCACTTGAATGAGGCTTATAGGTCTAAAGTCAGAGATGCATCCCGCCCCCTATTTCTTAGGGAGAAGCACGATGTTTGCTGAGTTAATCCACTGAAGATGCTTGGTACGGAGGTCGGAGAAACCGTTAATAACAGCCATGATGTCGTGCATGATTATTTCCCAACATGCCTTGAAGAAGGCCCTCGTGAAACCGTCCGGACCCGGGGCCTTGTCCTTGGGCATTTGGGCAATGGCGTCAAGCACCTCGGCCTTCGAAAAGGGTCCCCGATACTCGCAAGGTTGCAAGAGGTGAACTGGAGCACATCCCAATTAAAATCTTGTTGCCTCCTATGGGCCTTGCGAAGAACGACCGCGAAAGGCTCCTCCACCACCTTTCCCTTGTCATCGTGGGAGGAAACTCACTCGGCCCCCTACTTATTTCTGTGGACAAAATTCTTGTGCTGACGAGCATTAATACAAAGGTGGCAGAATTTTGTGTTGGCATCACCCTCCCTCAGATGTGCAATACGCGAGCATTGGCGCTTCCTGGAGCGCTCCAAGACCGCAAGCCCAACCACCCTCTTCTTAAGCCTCGAACGCAAGTCATGTTCCTCCATGTGGAAGGGCCTACAGTCCATATCCATATCCAATCTAAGGATGACCCCAAGCGCCATATGTAACTCGACATTATAGTTGGAGAAGGGATTATTGCTCCAGCGCCGCAGCAGAGAGCCAGTACGCTTCAACTTATCAAAGACAACCCTACATGGCTCCGTGTGGACCGACGTTTTGCCCAAGCCTTGGCAACGACCTCTCTAAATCCCGGATTCTTCACCCAGAAGTTCTCAAAATTGAACGTGCGTGATCTCTTTGGGCCACGATCACTAGCAAGTAGCAAGGGGTGAGACATGAAATGTTGGGGTTCTGCTTGTTCTCGTCGCAGGCTCTATAAATTTGGTTGAAATCATCGTTGACTAGCCATTTAACACCTGGGGGAGGCCGCTCGGCGAGGAGATCTGCAAAGAAGTCATCCTTCCTATTGAAGGCCGTCGGCCCATAGACAGCTATGATTTTGAAGGCGGGGGTAGAATCAACAGCTGAGCTATTGATCGTTGCCGAGAGATGGAACTCCCCGTAGGAGACGTGGGTGATGTTGAAGACTCTATCATCCCATGGGACGAGGATGCCACCCCTGGTACCAGTGGCCGGCCTATTCGCAAAGCCCCGCAACCTGGAGCCTCCAATGTAAGCTGTCTTACCCGCATCGATAGCCTCAAGTTTAGATTCTTGGATACACGGGAGGTTGCAGGACGAGGCCGAGATCATTTCGTGAACAGTTGTACGTCTATCCGGGCAGTTCAGACCCCGGACGTTCCAGGAGATGATGCTAAGTGGTTGTTATAACATCTGGCACCATGCAAACATGGGAGCAGCTGGAGACCAAAGCTTTGGCAACAAACAGATGCATGCAGGAATGAGCCCACTAAATTAAACACACAGGATACAAGCCTTAGCACAGGCAGACCGAAGCAAGGAGGAGAAAAATCCTCCTGGAAGTAGCACTAGGAAGATTAACTAGCATTGGAAACTAGCAGACACATAGCAAGCTACAGCGGCCAGAGGACTCAGACGTCGGTCGTGGCACCAGCATCACCCAGACCCTCCTGGTCCAAGTTTGGCATGCCCCCATGGAGAACCAGGGCCTGCTCGACCGTAGAGGCCAAGTCGCAGTCTAGCCGGAACAATGCACGAAGCGCGCTGACCGCGATCGAAGGCAGTTGCCCCTGGAAGAGCTCCGCGAACTTTGCTTTGGCCAACTCGGTGACCTCCTCACCCTCGTCAACAAACCCCACACGGCGACACAAGACCTTCTGGGTCATCAGGGCAATTGGGGTGCCCCTGTGCTTGGACTTGATGCGAGCACTGCTACGAAGAAGCGCCAGCCCACATGGTGCCAGAGTCTTGCACCTTGCCGTCGGCGAAGGAGGCCTGGAGGAAGGTGGAGTTGGTAGCAGTAGCGACCTGCATGGGACGAAGAAAGGCATGTCCGACGGCGCATCCTCGACGACATCTTCCTCTTCAAGTGTTGGTGCCAGGGCCCGAGGAGTGAGCACGATACGAGCCGGGGCACCCAGCACATGCACCGGGGTGAGCGGGGAGCCCCCAGCAACGCCGAGCACATCCATCCCGCGCACCACCAGGCGAGGCGGGGGGCAGCGCAGCCATGACCCGGAATGCAGCCGTCGACGACGAGCGTAGAAGTAGGGGAAACAATCTCGTTGGAGTGGAGAGGACCCAAAGAAGGGCTAGCAGGCAGGCCACCAAGGCGGGGCGCCGACGCCGGCAGCACCCCCCTGATGCGCCAGGCGAGGACCGCCAAAGGGGAGTGCCTGTAGGCGCGTCCCCGGGATGGGCTGAGAGCGGCCCGACGCCTGCTCGAGGCCGGGGACTGACCCCTACGCCTCCTGCCCGAGGCGGGGATGATGGCGCTGCTAGGCAGCACCTGAACCATGGAGATGTCCACCTTGCGCGCGAAAACGTCCATCTCGTTACAGTGGCGACGCCCGTCGTGACGGTCGTCTCGACGGCTATTTTCCCCCCTTCGGTAGCCGGTGCGGGAATGCCTGCGGAAGAGCCGGTCCCTCCACGACGTGTAGAGGCCGTCATCGCTGCCGTGCGCATCCTCCTGATGCATGGAGTCGTCGCCACGGCGGCCACGACCATCGTTGTCTTGACGACGGTCTCTGTCTTCGTCCTCGCACCGCATGTTGCTCGATTGTCGGGGCTCCCTGCGCTCACCGTAACGCCCAAGATGCGGTCCTATCCTTATTTTGGCTCGAGGGTCTCGACAGGGATAGAAGCGCATCTCGTCGTTTCGCAAAAATGGATATCATTACAAGTACATGTAAGAAGAGATGAGTATATGGAATTGGCTTGGACTCGCCACAAGCTAAATCAAGATCACATCATATACAATCATCATACAGAAGAGCAGGGTCCGACTACGGACGAAATCAAACGATAAAATGACATCCATCCTTGCTATCCCAGGCTTCCGGCCTAGAACCCATCCTAGATCGATGAAGAAGAGGAAGAACTCCAAATCAAACAAAGCATCGCTCTCACATCAAAGTAACGCTTTACCTGTACCTGCAACTGTTGTTGTAGTAATCTGTGAGACACAGGGACTCAACAATCTCATTACCAAGGGTATCAAGACTATTAAAGCTTAATGGGTGAGGTATGGTTAAGTGGTGAGGCTGCAGCAAGCACTAAGCATTTATTTGAGTGGCTAACTTACGAGTACAAGAATAGGGGGGGTGATCGTCGCATGAACGAACGTGTACTAGTAATGATCACTAAGTGATCCTGAACACCTACTTACGGTCAAACATAACCCCACCGTGTTCACTTTCGGAGCAGGCCTCACGAGAAGAGACGGTCACGGTTACGCACATAGTTGGTGTATTTTATTTGAGTTTACTTTAAGTTTGCTATGACCGGGTGTTAAACAAAGTTTCCAAGTTGCCACATAACCGCGGGCACGGCTTCTCGAAAAGATTTAACCCTGCAGGGGTGCTCCAACTCATCCATCACAAACTAACCACACGCCGCGGGAATAACCTCGACCACGAAACCCGTGATCTCCTTGGAGATTCCGTTGGAAAACCTCAACCTTGAGATAGCCCAAAGTAACCTCGGAATCCCGCACACAAGACGTTTGAGAAAGGTAAAACAAATCCAGCAAGGCCTCCCGGTGAGCCAGATCTGCATCTAGAGCCGCGCGCTCTCTATCTACGGGCATCATCCGTCTATGCGAAGTGGATGGTAGCCTAAAAATGCCTCGAGTTGCCCCGAGGTGGCACCGCCGACTGCTAGGTAGGTGGACCAACACTCATGACGAGCACCGATCTGGTTTGTTGATTAATTATCCGTGGGTGTCGGCGGATCCCTATGCAATTTTATTAGTTTTTAGGCATATGGTGAAACCAATGTTGGGCCTTGCCAGATGAGTTTTATCCCAAAACGAAAATCAAGGGGGTCCCCATAACAACCCCGAGCATGTTAGGAGCGCTCAATATGGAACATAACACCGGTACACAAGTAACTAGGGGAGGCAAAAGTGGAACAAAACACCGAGCAAAAGGCCAAGCCTTCCACCTTTTACCAAGTATATATGTGCATTAAATTAAATAGCAATAATATTGTGATAGCTCAAAAACATCCATGTTGGCACATGGGAACATTGCACCTGCAACTAGCAACACTATAAGAAGGGTTGAGCAAGCGGTAACATAGCCAAACAATAGTTTGCTGGGATGTTGAGGGGTTAGAAGCTTTTCATGGTAATTTGGGAGGCTTGACAAACAAATGGTAGGTAGCGAGACAAGCGATAGAAATGAGACATCTAGCATGGCAATGATAGTAATGGTATCCAGGGAAATGGTCATCTTGCCTGAGATCCCGCTCGGAAGAAGATCGAGTCCATGAAGAAGACGAACCAACGCAGTCGAACGAATCCTCACACTCCGAAGCAGTTTCGGAACTCTATCGAGAAGAAGCAATCCGGAAACAACAATCAACACATGATAAACACCACAACATATTCATGATATGATGCACAAGGATGATGCATGTTATGCATGACATGACAAAGCACAACAATCAACTTCTACACATTAAGTGAAGCTCAATATGCAACGGGTTGCATATTGACGAAACTCCACGTTCGAATCATTTAGTTCACTCTCGTTTGTTTACATGGCAAGTTTAAATGTTGTTTAACATGGCAAGAGGTGAAGCATAAGTAAACTAGACATCTAGGCATATTAAATGAGGTCGGAAACAACATATATCATTTCCAAAACGACCCCATATGCAAATTATAAGTTTGGTCCAGATCTTTCCTAAACACATTTTATATTTGTTAAACAGCAAACTAAAGTGCTCCATGTGATTCTACATGTCATTCTAGTCGATTTACATATATGGATCATACGAAACGGAGCTACGGTCTAGAAGTTACCACACACACAAGATGAGCATGTCATGAATGCAAAATGCATGAAAATGACAACCACAAGCACTTCAAAACGTGGATGCAATATAATAACATGATACTACATGCAATTCTAGGCAAGATTCATATATGGCATGCCCAAAACGGAGCTACGGTTCAACCACAACAAGCAACACAAGTTATAGACATAATCTGCCCAAAATAGCGACATGGCATTTTGCACACATGAAAACAACAAGCTCCAAGATCCTAATATGCACAAACTAAGCATGGGGCAGTATCATATAACACACACTTCATTTCATCTTCAAATACCATACTCAAAAGAGTCATGGATCACATGATAGGAAGCTCACAACATGGCAATAAAATATAGCAGATAAGGACTTAGTGAAAATAACAGTTTTAGCATAGCAGTTTTTATCACGAAGACATATTGACAGCAGCAAAACTATATGCTACAGGTCATATATTGGCATGAAACTTAACGGCATGGTAGAGGACATGATGCACTACAATTCATTCCATTATGGCAACATCAAATAATGCACAGATTCATGGCAACCATCACCACAACATGGCATTCTGAAATAACCAGATTCTCAGACTTAGTGAAAATTAGACTAGACATGTGCAACAGTTTTTAACAGATTGACATATTGGACAACAGAAATAAGTATGATGCAAATCCTATACATGGCAACAAATGATACAACCTGGTAGGCAACAACATGCTTAACAAAAGACTCCTTGGTGGCAATCACAAAAGACTCCTAGATCAATAGCAAATCACATGGCAACATGGCAACAAAATAACAGTTTCAGACTTAGAATTATTTTGGACCCTCAAAACAGCAATATTTTATGGCATGTTGGCAACAAGAAAATAACACCCAAACATGCATTTCTATAGCAACCAAAATTACCAGGGCCTAGCACACATGTCCAAGGGCATATCTCATGTTCAAAATTATTTCATATCATGCATAGATTAATTCACACAAAATAAACAAAAGGGCATCACGGCAAAATAACATGCACACATCATTGCTCAAATGAAAAAACTAATTGCACAGATAAATTCTATGGATTTTTCTACCCCAAAATCATATACAATATGTGGGTCTTATATTTAAAAAAAATGACACAACAATTACGCGAGATTAGGACATAAACAATTTTTTAGCAAATTATTTATGCAATTACATGCAACCAGCAAGTTAACATTTTTTAGCATGCATGAAAAAGCGATACAATTATTCCACACATTTTACATACATGGTTAGCTTAATCCCGACGCGCGGTTAAATAATTATGCGCAATGCAAAAACATGACATTTATGCAAGTTTAAACAAACAACAAGTTTAAACATTTTAAACAGGCATGAAAGTTGCAAATTGTGAATCTACACGAAATTCTAAGCATTTTTCATATATAAGTCATTTTAATCCGATGCACGGTTGTGGAGTTATCAAATGCATGAACATGGAGGACTTTTCTGTAAAACTGCAATATACGGGATAAATAGATAAATCGTTCCACGGAAAAAGAAACATACGGGCATAAACTGTGCACTGGGCCGAAGCATGATGCGGGCAAGATAACAAATCTCGCCCACGGGCGTTGCATAGGCATGCGGTGGGGGGTGGCTCACCCTGGGCTCGCGAGGAGGCCGTGGGCCGGCGGGGACTTGGCGGCATGTTGGGCCTGGCGCTGGCGCGGCCTGCAGGCGGACTAAGGGGCGACGTCGTCCTGCTCCTCGATCCCATCTGGATTGAGACATAGGCCGGTCAATGGCGGGGCGGAGGGCAGTCCGGCGAGGTCTGGCGGTGCTCGACGACATGGGGCGGCCGGGAACGGGCATATGTGGCGGCGAGGAGCCCATATCTGGCCGGAGTTGAGGTGGAGACGTCCCGCGGCGGAGGAGCTTGGCGAGGTGCGGCCATGGCGCGGGGCCGAGGCCTTGCGGCTAATGACGGGGCGCGGGCGGCAAGGCCTGCCGCAACGGCGCTGCACGCCGGCGATGGGGCTCGGCCTGGGGATGGCGCCGGCTGAGGCGGGAGCCCCTACGTGGAGGCGCGGGCGGCCGGTGGCGCCATTCGGGCTCGAGAGGGCCAGATCCGGGCCTGGCGGGCCGAGGCACCTCGGGGGCCGCGGGGGCGACGTGGCGGCCGCGGGTTGGCTGGGATGATGGCTGCGGTGGCGCCAAGTGGCGGAGGTGCGTTCGGCCGGTGTGGATTTCGAGGTGGAGGTGGGAGAAGGCCAAAAATGGACGGGGAGGTCTTCTATTTATAGCAGGAGGGCTAGGGTTAGGGATTTGAGGCCGTTTACGGACCCTCCGATCGCAATCGGACGGCTCCAGCCGCGGGGTTAGGCTAGGTGGGTCTAGATGGGCTGTGTAGGGGTGTTTGGGCTGAGGAGAGAGGGAACATGTGCGGCCCGGCGACAAGTTTTAAAACCGAAAACGCCCGACAAGTAAACCGATACGGTGCCGCTACAGTCGACCGTTTGGGTACCAAACGACCTCCGATTGTGGCAAAATTTGGCAGGCGGTCTACCTACAATATAACAAGACCGCATGCCAACTTTCGACCCAATCCGAGAATATTTTTCGCGTACTTTAAAAAAACGATATATATTTTTGATGCCGCGGGCGCGTGCATGTGTGGTTGGACTCCAAACATTCTATGACACGAACGGAGGGAACCGACAACTACGATCGGATGCAAGTTTTCAAAAACGAGTGACGATGCTACGCAGATGATGCGAATGATGCGATGATGAATGCGACAAACAAAAGAATCACACGATGACAACGGAATAAAAGGGAATCTTCGGGAGCGTCGGTCTCGGGCTGTTAGAACTCTCCTCCACTAACAAGAGATCTCGACCCGAGATCTTAGAATGAGAAGGGGAAGAGAAAGAGGAAAGGAAGAGGTAAAACTTAGTTGCTTCTTTGACAAATGAGCGAAGCCAACAAATCTTGAAGGAAGCGAAGAGTTGAAGAATGACATGAGGAACAAGCAAGACTTCAAAAGAAATTTGGGCAGCACTTCGGCAGGAAAGAGAGGCAAAACTTCATAAGATGGAAGAACCTGGAAAGAGGGCACAACACTCCAGTTAATTGGATAGCAGGGAAGGAACATGATATTGACAAAACAAGATTATAGATCAAAGAGAGGAACCTCTGGAACAAAAGAATGAAGCTAGATCCTTGGAGAAAAGAGAATGGAGAAGAAATGACAATTCCTACCACAATTGAATTGAAAAGCACCCTTACAAAGAAGGATAGAACGGAATTGTTGGAACATCAACAACGAAAAAGAATAAGCTTTTTGTGGGCTTATGGAAAACATCTTAAAATTATGAGGTGACAACCCGCCACAAATGAAAACAATTGATTGGTTGGGAGCAACAAGATATGCAAAACTTCTTTCACCAAGAGGATACATTGAGAACTTGGATCATTGATGAGCACCATGATAGCAACAATCATAAGGAAATACTTTAGGTGAAATCCAATCCAAGATAGCTCCAATGAGGAAGATGATGGGTTTACATATCTCATTCTTGTCAACTACTCTTCGAGACTCTTCATGAATCAAGAATGCTATAACACCATCTCAAAAGATAAGGGAGAAAGAATTCCACTACGGAATACAAGACGAATGATACTTGAGCCTCCCCAACAAGAATCTTGAAGAACACTTTGAGAAGGAATTAAATCCTTGAAGAGCCACCACGAAGAACCTTCGAAAGAACTCCGGAACAGAAGGACGATAGAAAAGAATTGAAGGTTGCAAACGAACAAGATTGAGGCCTTGCAACGATTTAGATGGAGCTTCGCGAAGATACTTGAGAAAACTTGGAACTCCGGAAAAGAAAAGATGAACAACTTAGAATCGATAATTTGATATCATGAACAACTCCGGAAGAAGGATTGAAATCACCTTGATGAAATAAGAATAAGAATTATGTTATGCCTATCCTTCATCAAGTTAAATTGATGACAAGCAACGGATTTGGCATACTACTTATTCTTCTTGAAAAGATCGAAGAGAGATTCATAAGCTTGAAGAAGTCTTGAACGAAACACCGGTAAGAATTTGGAACAATGAGGATATTTGAATGAATTGGGACACATGAGAACAAGGAGACACGCTCCGACTAGCAGAACTAGAATGAGCCACCGGAATAATTGACATACGAACGAAGGGACATCAATTGAGAAGAATTTGAGAACGAGAGCTGAAAGCTGAGAACGAAGAAATCTTTTGAAATGATGGCCTTCGGAGGATCGAGAAATGGAACAACTCAGAAATGCTCCAGATAGATATGGAAAGAATTACTCATGATTAAAACAATTCTAGAGTATAGTATGAAGCTTGAACCACGAATCTTCAAGAGACTAGAAAAAGATTTAAGAGAAACACTCCTTCGGTCTTCAACGCTGAGAATGATGACGAGAAACACCACCAAGAATTACTGAGACACTCCGGAATAATGAATAAGAAAAGGTTGAGGCAGCGATGAAACTGATTTAGAAGCGATCTTCGAGAAGGAATATGACTGATGAAATTCATTCTTACGTCACAATGAAAAGAATTTGAGATCTCTGGAAAAGATTAAAAGAGCCAGGTAAGATCCTGGGAAAGAACATGTGGGTTATGGACCCACTCAAAGAGAACACCGTTGAAATGAATGCTTAGAAAGAGAGCTTGCACCGGTACGAATGAAAACTTGATGAGGTGAGAACCTCGAAATACTTTGAAAAGATTGAATGAAAACACGAGCTTTTGAGATATCTCAACACCCCGGATAGGACAGAGAGATGAATGAGCAAGAGAGGCTTGGATAAGAATTCCAACATGAGAACTCATTTGGCGAATGAAAGAATATGACGAACATGGAGGGGGTTGAATTGAATCCACCGAGAAAGAAAACGAGACGAAGAAATGATGAACTTAGAACTTGAGGATCTTCATGAGAATCACCGGATACATGACGGAAGAGAAGATAGCGAAAGCATCACATGAATAGAAAAGGCACTTGAATGAGAATTTAATCATTGAAGAAAAAGGGCGGGAGGGTGTGAAAACAAAGACAACTTGAGACCGATGAGATGAACTCCGGAAAGAAATATGAGGATTGATCTTGCAAATATTGGAGAGGGTTGAATTATCTTGATGAGAAACACACCGGCTGAAAAGAATTCACGAGAACTCCGGTCGAACAAAAGGATTAGCACTCCCATAGAAATATGAGAACAATGCTTAGGAAAGATATGGAATCACCACTTGACATCGAAGCAACTCGAATTGCCATACCCCAAAACAAAACAAAGGATGTAGCTTGCGAATTAAGCCGGAAACAAATACATTACCCATTTGCATTTGTTGGAAGGACAATCCTAGGTAATTACTTGAATTGCCACCTAAGAACTTCCGAAATCTTTCTGGTTATGTAATCTGGTCCAACGGATACACGGATAAATTACTGAATAAATCACTCAACTCCTAGAAATAATACTACCCACCGTGTATCACATCCGTCAACACAAAACCAGAGAAACCTCAGAACTCATCTATCTCAGACTCTCGTAATCACAACGATACTAAACATGGCAGTACATGTGATCCCGCTCCCCAGTACTGGGTGCCGCCACACTCTTCGCACCACGAATAGTATTGAAGCAATTTCGAACATCCACGTCCTGAGATACTAAGGAAACTGAATGATAGCGATGTGTCGAGAACCCCTTGGAGCTCAACTCCCCGGGTCCAATCCATACGTACGGGAGGCACCAAGAACAGGGTTCCGGTCACATCGACATCATAGAGGTTCCAAAATACCCGCGTGATCCTAAACAAAATTTGTGTGAGAAGAGGGTAGAATTAAAATTCCTACGTCAGGATTCCTCACCAGAGCATAGAAGAGGAGTAAAAAGAATCCTACTCTCCGATATATAACTAGACTCAAAATATTTTTCTAGACTCGACTCGGCCAAGTTCGATCAATCAAGGGGGCTCCTAGGTCGGTACAGGCTCTGTTACCAACTTGTAACGCCCAAGATACGGTTCTATCCTTATTTTGGCTCGAGGGCCTCGATAGGGATGGAAGCGCATCTCGTCGTTTCGCAAGAATGGATATCATTACAAGTACATGTAAGA
Source organism: Elymus sibiricus (assembly GCA_039707655.1). NCBI lineage: Eukaryota > Viridiplantae > Streptophyta > Magnoliopsida > Poales > Poaceae > Elymus > Elymus sibiricus. The sequence continues at coordinate 129,417,916 of CM077673.1, read as the reverse complement.
AGAGATGAGTATATGGAATTGGCTTACACTCGCCACAAGCTAAATCAAGATCACATTCATACAACATCATATTCAATCATCATACAGAAGAGCAGGGTCCGACTACGGACGAAATCAAACGATAAAATGACATCCATCCTTGCTATCCCAGGCTGCCGGCCTGGAACCCATCCTAGATCGATGAAGAAGAGGAAGAACTCCAAATCAAACAAAGCATCGCTCTCACGTCAAAGTAACGCTTTACCTGTACCTGCAACTGTTGTTGTAGTAATCTATGAGCCACAGGGACTCAACAATCTCATTTCCAAGGATATCAAGACTATTAAAGCTTAATGGGTGAGGTATGGTTAAGTGGTGAGGCTGCAGCAAGCACTAAGCATTTATTTGAGTGGCTAACTTACGAGTACAAGAATAAGGAGGGGTGATCGTCGCATGAACGAACGTGTACTAGTAATGATCACTAAGTGATCCTGAACACCTACTTACGGTCAAACATAACCCCACCATGTTCTCTTTCGAAGCAGGCCTCACGAGAAGATACGGTCACGGTTACGCACACAGTTGGTGTATTTTATTTGAGTTTACTTTAAGTTTGCTATGACCGGGTGTTAAACAAAGTTTCCAAGTTGCCACATAACTGCGGGCACGGCTTCTTGAAAAGATTTAACCCTGCAGGGGTGCTCCAACTCATCCATCACAAACTAACCACACGCCGCGGGAATAACCTCGACCACGAAACCCGTGATCTCCTTGGAGATTCCGTTGGAAAACCTCAACCTCGAGATAGCTTAAAGTATCCTCAGAATCCCGCGCACAAGACGTTCGAGAAAGGTAAAACAAATCCAGCAAGGCCTCTCGGTGAGCCAGATCCGCATCTAGAGCCGCACGCTCTCTATCTACGGGCATCATCCGTCTATGCGAAGTGGACGGTAGCCTGAAAATGCCTCGAGTTGCCCCGAGGTGGCATCGCCGACTGCTAGGTAGGTGGACCAACACTCATGAGGAGCACCGGCCCGGTTTGTTGATTAATTATCCGCGGGTGCCGGCGGATCCCTATGCAATTTTATTAGTTTTTAGGCAAATGGTAAAACCAATGTTGGGACTTGCCGGAAGAGTTTTATCCCAAAACGAAAATCAAGGGGGTCACCATAACAACCCCGAGCATGTTAGGAGCGCTCAATATGGAACATAACACCGGTACACAAGTAACTAGGGGCGGCAAAAGGGGAACAAAACACCGAGCAAAAGGCCAAGCCTTCCACCTTTTACCAAGTATATATGTGCATTAAATTAAATAGCAATAATATTGTGATAGCTCAAAAACATCCATGTTGGCACATGGGAACATTGCACCTGCAACTAGCAACGCTATAAGAAGGGCTGAGCAAGCGGTAACATAGCCAAAGAATGGTTTGCTGGGATGTTGAGGGGTTAGAGGCTTTTCATGGCAGTTTGGGAGGCTTGACAAACAATTGGTAGGTAGCGAGACAAGTGATAGAAATGAGACATCTAGCATGGCAATGATAGTAATGGTATCCAGGGAAATGGTCATCTTGCCTGAGATCCCGCTCGGAAGAAGATCGAGTCCATGAAGAAGACGAACCAACGTAGTCGAACGAATCCTCACACTCCGAAGGGGTTTCGGAACTCTATCGAGAAGAAGCTATCCGGAAACAACAATCAACACATGATAAACACCACAACATATTCATGATATGATGCACAACAAGGATGATGCATGTTATGCATGACATGACAAAGCACAACAATCAACTTCTACACATTAAGTGAAGCTCAATATGCAACAGGTTGCATATTGACGAAACTCCACGTTCGAATCATTTAGTTCACTCTCGTTTGTTTACATGGCAATTTTAAATGCTTTTTAACATGGCAAGAGGTGAAGCATAAGTAAACTAGACATCTAGGCATATTAAATGAGGTCGGAAACAACATATAGCATTTCCGAAACGACCCCATATGCAAATTATAAGTTTGGTCCAGATCTGTCCTAAACACATTTTATATTTGTTAAATAGCAAAATAAAGTGCTCCACGTGATTCTACACGTCATTCTAGTCGATTTACATATAATGGATCATACGAAACGGAGCTACGGTCTAGAAGTTACGACACACACAAGTTGAGCATGTCATGAATGCAAAATGCATGAAAATGACAACCACAAGCACTTCAAAACGTGGATGCGACGTGACAACATGATACTACATGCAATTCTAGGAAAGATTCATATATGGCATGCCCAAAACGGAGCTACGGTTCAACCACAACAAGCAACACAAGTTATAGACATAATCTGCCCAAAACAGCGACATGGCATTTTGCACACATGAAAACAACAAGCTCCAAGATCCTAATATGCACAAACTAAGCATGGGGCAGTATCATATAACACACACTTCATTTCATCTTCAAATACCATACTCAAAAGAGTCATGGATCACATGATAGGAAGCTCACAACATGGCAATAAAATATAGCAGATAAGGACTTAGTGAAAATAACAGTTTTAGCATAGCAGTTTTTATCACGAAGACATATTGGCAGCAGCAAAACTATATGCTACAGGTCATATATTGGCATGAAACTTAACGGCATGGTAGAGGACATGATGCACTACAATTCATTCCATTATGGCAACATCAAATAATGCACAGATTCATGGCAACCATCACCACAACATGGCATTCTGAAATAACCAGATTCTCAGACTTAGTGAAAATTAGACTAGACATGTGCAACAGTTTTTAACAGATTGACATATTGGACAACAGAAATAACTATGATGCAAATCCTATACATGGCAACAAATGCTACAACCTGGTAGGCAACAACATGCTTAACAAAAGACTCCTTGGTGGCAACCACAAAAGACTCCTAGATCAATAGCAAATCACATGGCAACATGGCAGCAAAATAATAGTTTCAGACTTGGAATTATTTTGGACCCTCAAAACAGCAATATTTTATGGCATGTTGGCAACAAGAAAATAACACCTAAACATGCATTTCGATAGAAACCAAAATTACCAGGGCCTAGCACACATGTCCAAGGACATATCTCATGTTCAAAATTATTTCATATCATGCATAGATTAATTCACACAAAATAAACAAAAGGGCATCACGGCAAAATAACATGCACACATCATTGCTCAAATGACAAAACTAATTGCACAGATAAATTCTATGGATTTTTCTACCCCAAAATCATATACAATATGTGGGTCTTATATTTTAAAAAAATGACACAACAATTATGCGAGATTAGGACATAAACCGTTTTTTAGCAAATTATTTATGCAATTACATGCAACCAGCAAGTTAACATTTTTTAGCATGTATGAAAAAGCGATACAATTATTCTACACATTTTACATATATGGTTTGCTTAATCCCGACGCGCGGTTAAATAACTGTGCGCAATGCAAAGACATGACATTTATGCAAGTTTAAACAAACAACAAGTTTAAACATTTTTAAACTGGCATGAAAGTTGCAAATTGTGAATCTACACGAAATTCTAAGCATTTTTCATATATAAGTCATTTTAATACGATGCACGATTGTGGAGTTATCAAATGCATGAACATGGAGGACTTTTCTGTAAAACTGCAATATACGGGATAAATAGATAAAACGTTCCACGAAAAAAAAAACATATGGGCATAAACTGTGCGCTGGGCGGAAGCATGATGCGCGCAAGATAACAAATTTCGCCCACGGGCGTTGCATAGGTATGCGGGGGGGTGGCTCACCCTAGGCTCGCGAGGAGGCCGTGGGCCGGCGGGGACTTGGTGGCATGTTGGGCCTGGCGTTGGCGCGGCCTGCAGGCGGACGAAGGGGCGACGTCGTCCTCCTCATCGATCCCGTCTGGATCGAGACAGAGGTCGGTCAACGGCGGGGCGGAGGGCAGTCCGGCGAGGTCTGGCGGTGCTCGACGACATGGGGCGGCCGGGAACGGGCAGATCCGGTGGCGAGGAGCCCGGATCTGGTCGGAGTTGATGTGGAGACGTCCCGCGGCGAGGAGCTTGGCGAGGTGCGGCCATGGCGCGGGGCCGAGGCCTTGCGGCTGATGACGGGGCGCGGGCGGCGAGGCCTGCCGCAACGGCGCTGCACGCCGGCGGTGGGACTCGGCCTGGGGACGGCGCCGGCTGAGGCGGGAGTCCCTACGTGGACGCGCGGGCTGCCGGCGCGCTAGGTTGTGGCCGACGGCTGCTCAGGGGCTGCGCGAGCTTGCGGCGGCACCATTCGGGCTCGGGTGGGCCAGATCCGGGCCTGGCGGGCCGCGGCGGCTGGGGGGCTGCGGGGGCGACGTGGCGGCCGCGGGTTGGCTGGGACGATGGCTGCGGCGGCGCCAAGTGGCGGAGGTGCGTTCGGCCGGCGCGGATTTCGAGGTGGAGGTGGGAGAAGGCCAAAATTGGACGGGGAGGTCTTCTATTTATAGCAGGAGAGCTAGGGTTAGGGATTTGAGGCCGTTTTCGGACCCTCCGATCGTAATCGGACGGCTCCGGTCGCGGGGTTAGGCTAGGTGGGTCTAGATGGGCTGCGTAGGGGTGTTTGGGCTGAGGAGAGAGGGAACATGTGCGGCCCGGCGACAAGTTTTAAAACCGAAAACGCCCGACAAATAAACCGATACGGTGCCGCTACGGTCGACCGTTCGGGTACCAAACGACCTCCGATTGCGGCAAAATTTGGCAGGCGGTCTACCTACAATATAACAAGACCGCATGCCAACTTTCGACCCAATCCGAGAATATTTTTTGCGCATTTTTAAAAATACGATATATTTTTTTGATGCCGCGGGCGCGTGCGTGTGTGGTTGGACTCGAAACGTTCTATGACACGAACGGAGGGAACCGGCAACTACGATCAGATGCAAGTTTTCAAAAACGAGTGACGATGCTATGCAGATGATGCGAATGATGCGATGATGAATGCGACAAACAAAAGAATCACACGATGACAACGGAATAAAAGGGAATCTTCTGGAGCGTCGGTCTCGGGCTGTTACACTCACGCTGCGCTGCCTCCCCGTCAATAAAGCCGAAGGCCCACCCGAACTTCTCGGAGTAGCATGGCCGCGCCGGCACCCGCCCGTCTTCGTCGGGCATGAAGTCTTCATGCATGTCTAGGTGGATGATAATGCGGTAGGAGAGCCCGCGACGGTCGTTGGACGGCGTCGCCGAGACGGAGACCTCGTTGCCAATGATCATGACCCACATGACCTTGGGGGTGTCTGACGGGTTGGAGCACCAAGCCCACATGTTGAGCGTGGCAGCATCCTCCTTTTGCACCATGGCGGTGTCGAAGTAATGGACAACGGCGGCCTTGCCAATGATCTTGCTGACCACCTCCCCGTTCCACGCCTGCAGCGGCACTTCCTTGAGGCAGAGGTGGACGTGGTGGGGTCGGGAGGCTGCCTCTGCCCGGATGAGAGGCCTCCATGCTGCCGCATGGACGTCGAGGTCGCCGTGCCTGAAGCAATCCGGCATCGCGGTGAGCAGCTCCCGGTGTTTGGGGAAGTCGAAGCGGACGAAGAAGTCTTCGGGATGATGTGGCACCACCTTGAACAAATCCTCATCCACCTTGGTGTGCTCGTGAATGACGCGCTTCATGTCTATGGCATTGATGCGAGGGCGGTTGTCGCTGAGCGAGACGAGGGCGGCCAGGTTGCAGAGACCCGCCGCCTGCGCGTCCATGGCCGGCGTCGAGTTGATGGTGACAAACCCCTCAACGAGGTGCGGCACCAGCAGCAGGCGCCGCGACAGGCTTGAAAGCGGAGGAGACGACGGCCTGGGGCAGTGGGATGGGCTAGAGCAGCGGCTTGACAACGATTGCGGCACTCCCACGCCTTGTGGCCTCGCCTATTGCATGAATTTCAAATCACCGGGTCGCGTCACTCAATGGCTTTATGGCCCCTCTCCCTGCAGCGAAAGCACTTGCCCTGATGCGACTTCAATGCCCGCCTACCCAAAGATGAATGCGCCTGGAATCCCCTGCTACGAGTTGAATGCGAGCCTGAACTCCTGTAGCCAGACGAGGACGCCACGCCGCGCGGCGGTACTTGACGCCTACCCTCGCCATGAAGGCACCACCAATACGACGGGCGCACGACCTACCACGGCCGCACTCCCTCCGAGCTGCCGCCTGGCTGGACACAGCGGGGTGCCCCAGCTTCAATGCGAACGATGGGGGGCATGCCATCCCCAGCAGGCCCCGGGCGACCCGGGCACTATCTAAAGCTGACGTGACGGACGGCTGGGCCCCAGATCTATAGCGCAGGCGACTCGAGGACGACGGAGGAGCCACATCTGGCGATATGCGGCGGCGAGAGGTCCGGATCCCAGACCTGGGGTCGAGGGGGTGGGGGTGGGGGCGCGGGGAAGCCGGGAGGGCGGCAGGACGGGGGCGAGCCGGCAATGGGGACTGGGGATTTGATGGCTGCGGCCACCGGAGCGGGAGCGCGAAGGAGGGTGGTTGCGGTCGCCGGAGCAGGGACGCGCACGAGGGTGGGTTTCCATCTGCATTTACCCCTAAGATATACAACTCCCCTTTTACCATATGTGCGCATCTGTCATTCCATTCTCCATTTTACTGAATATCAGTACTTCGGCGAGTCTGTGCTTTGTCTTCTAGCTAGACCAATACGCGTGCGGCGACTATTAATCGTCTTAAGCGAGCCCGTAGGAAACTCTCGCTGCGAGCTTGAGCAGTAACAGGTCGGCCCACTTCAAAAGAAAATAGAGAAAAAAGAGCGTCACGGGCGGAATCGAACTGTGGTCTCCTCAATAGAGTTCAACAGCGCTAGCCACGGGGGTACTGTCGGGATTCTAGACAATAGTAGGGTGGGTTGTAATTTAGGCGAAGTGAGCGGAGAGTGGATTTTTGGAACCCGCGTGTATTGGAGGACCTTATTTTAGATACTTCAAAATTCACATTTAAACTTTCAAAAAATTCCAAAAAGAATTCTGCATGATCATATGGATGTATATTACATATGTGTAAAGTTTGGTGATGAAATAAGTAAACATGTAAGCTATACAAAAATGACAAAATGGTGATTTCCAAATAGTGAATAAAACATGCACTATTCATCTATCCTAAATCACGATTTTGTCATTTTTGTGTAACTCACATGGTTACTTATTTCAGCATCAAAATTTGCACATGTGAAATATACATCCATACAAACATGTTGATTTGTTTTCAGAATTTTTCAAAACTTCAAAATAGCATTTTGGCACTATTCAAAATATAGGGTTCCAATGCACCCGTCCTCCAAAGTGACTTATTGAAGTGAGCGGGGTTTCTCTGGTTTTTTTCCTTCTTTATTCCGGGATGTTTCTTTTGTCTTTTCTTTCTCCTTTTTCTTTTCTTTTGATATTTTTGCTTTATTTTGCTTTTTGGTTTTCTTCTCCATTTTTGTTTGGTTTTTTTCTTCTCCATTTTTTGTTTTTGTTTCTGTTTTTTATTATATTTTTTTCGTTTTCACTCTATATTTTTGTATATGTCAAAAAATAAAATAAGTGATCAACATTTTTGTATACACGTTCAACATTGTCCGAACGCCGATTCAACCTTTTTCAAATATTTTTCAACATTTTAATACTCCCTCCGTCCCAAAATAAGTGTCGCAAAATTACTACTAAGTTAGTACAAATTTTATACTAGATCAACGACACTTATTTTGGGACGGAGGGAGTACTAATTAAGCGTTTTCAAATACTTGTTCAATATTTTTCAAAAAATTATTCAACATTTTTAATACGTGTTCAACATTTTCAAATACCCATTTAATATTTTTTACTACTTATTCAAAAAACAAATTCAACATTTTTAATAGTAATTCAACATTTTCAAATACTTGTGTAACATTTTTCAAATACTCGTTCAATATTTTTCAAATTCTTTTTCAACCTTTTTCAAATGCATTTTTGAAGAATGTTTTTCGATGTGTGTGCGTGTGCGTGTGCGTGTGCGTGTGTGTGTGGAATATTTTTAAAGTATAAGATATTACAAAAATAAAGTAAAAAACAAGAACAGAAAACAGAAAAAAAAAAACAGGCCGTTGCCTCACGCACGGATGGGCCGGCTCATCCGGGGCTCCACGGATGCAAGAGATTTCCCCTGTCTCGCTTAAAGCGAGGCATAGAGGCGCCCGTATATGCGTAGACAACCACTTTGCTAGACGTGTTTGGACCTGGCGAGCCATATTACACTCGGAATGCGATCGTCCGTTTCATCGTCATTCATTCCATCATCTGTCAGTAGCACGTGCAGCCCATATGAACCATGTAAGGCCCGTTACTTCTTTTATTTTATCCACATAAAAGTAACGATTTCACTAAAAATCGAACGTCGGATCTTTTAGCAGGGTAAATTATGTTATCGCTATCATGACAAGTTTCTCAGCAAGCAACACAAATCGTTGTCATGTTCAATTTTTTGCCAGGATTTTCCTTGGGTGCTAAAGAAATTTTCGTCCTCGCAACAATATAATTTGCCATAAAAACATTCAATTTGCCATGCTTATAAATTTGAAATCATATTTAAGAGTATTCATTTGAGGATCTGCAGTGTGAGCGCTTACAAGGCTCGTATTCATTTTTTTCATACATATTTATTTAATTATATTTTTTATAAAAATAAATAGATATATTTTGACAAACATAGAAAGTTTATTAAAACATGTGAACACTTTTTCAAACAACATAATATTTTTCTTATAAACTACATAAATATTTTACTAAAAAATTGAAATTCTTTAAATTATATTAATGTTCTTTCATATATATAATTTTTTAATAATAATAATAATTTTATTAATTATATCTTCGTTTTTTAAAACTACACAAACATTATTAAATTTTATGAATATCATTTTAGTTATATCAATATTTTAAAAGTAATATGTGAATGTTTTTTAGAATACATTTATTTTTCAAAGTAAAGTATTTGAAGTGTATGTATATTATTTATAACACACAAAGGTATTAACTTTATTTTCTACTATGATTGTAATTTTCATTTTTTTTAAAAATATAAAAATGAAAAAATAATAAGATATGAAAAATGGCTTGCACTCACTGCATCCCATTTAAGCTCGACATATGTGTTCGGTTTGAAGACACTAAGCCTAGACATCAAACATGACATGTCGGTTCGCTGATAGGTGGGACCCAACGATGATAGAGACAGTAACAACCCAAATTAATCCTAATTATTATATACATATATTATTATTATTATTGTTGTTGTTGTTGTTGTTGTTGTTGATGTTGTTGTTGTTGTTGTTGTTGTTTGTATAACATCATGACATCATCAGCATTGCATCGGCAGTACATTGTCTTGGTACCGAGTTTTCCACATGCTTTTATTGAACTAATGGCCCTAGTTTATTTCTCCATTTTCTTGGATGGTGAATAAGTATCCTTTTCCCTTTTGCCCGTTTCTCCACTCACCACACACTTACATATGGCCACGAGACCATATTTAATTATTTTTTTGAACGGAGTCGTAAGTTTGCACGTGATCTTGTTATATTGTATCGAGGCCGGACTTCGAGTTCCGTCTGATTCAGAGTTCGTTTGCTACCCGAATGTTTAAACATGTGAGGTGTATTAGTGAGTAAAATGATTAAACAGGTTTGCAGTAAAACATGTCAAATTGAGCCAGCCCATTTTCTCTCTCTCCTCTAACCTAGAGTCCACCTAAAAACCATCCCTAAGGCAGCCACAAAACCCCATAGCCGTATAATTAATAGGTGCCTTCTCTTTTTTGAAACCCTAGCAAATAGGGACAACCTCCCTAAAGGTCCCGTTCTTTTCACTCAGCACTCTGCAGAAGCAAAATTCTGGAAAATTCTCCCAGAATCTTGTTCCCGCATAATCTATCGTCGACTTCTTTTGTGAGATTTTGGATTGAGTTGTGTGATGAAATGTCTAAACTACCCTTAGACAAGAATTGTTTGATGAATTGTTAACACTTTGCTGTTTCAAACGGTATCTTGTTGAATATGAGTATGAAAGTGATTTATTAATATCATAAAGTGCTAAATACAACTAGAATGGTTTTGAAGTTTTAATAGAACGAATAATCTTAATGTACGACCATTCTACTCTAGTACTGAGTTCTAAATTTCGACCACTGATCATGGCATGGTTATAGGTCATAAAAATAATTATTTTACAAAATATTTTGGTCAAAAGCTATTTTCTAAATTCGGATTTTCAAAGCCCCTTGAGTCATGGCTTGAACTACAAGTCATTGATTTGAGTGGATTTTTTTTTTGCAAACGTATTTCTTAATCCAGAGACTCGGGGGACACATAGTTACCATATATAAGAGTTTCGACCTATGGTCATGACTAAAATCTCTCCAGATCTACAGTAATTCCATTCTACCAATTTCTAGGGTCTACACATGATTTTTTCTCCAAATATTCCCATAAATTTCCTGGAGTTGCAAATGTTGTCAAGTATCCATGATGCAAAGTTTGAGCAACCAGATCATTCATTTGATATGAAGACCATCCTTTTTTCCACTTCGTACAGAAACTTGTTTTGAATTTTTTTGAAACAAAATTTCTCGAAATTACCCCAAATTTTACCATAGCTTGGCCTTCCAATGAGCAACATCTAGTGCAAGAAATAGCAGTCAAGTTGACCAAGGAAATTTCCAAACACCCCTGCCTAACCTTCTAGACAGTGTGTAAATGTTTTCTTTCTCTCAGTCTCATCCAATTCCCTGCGACCTAGCACTTCCCAGGTCGACCCCCATTAGTTCCAAAACCATGTCAAGCCCCTGGACACTCTACCTTTCCCTCAGAGTTGTTGTACTCGCAAGGACATCAAGAACAGTGCACTAATTGGCACGGCTCAAGCCCTGCATTGCTTCAGTCCACCTATCCCCGAAAGTTCATGTCAACAACACCTTTCTGTGATCTCCTCAACCATTGGACATGGCCAAACCCACCCCTGCATGCTCTTGTGCATGATGGATGCCCGTGGCCAAAGCTTAGAGCTCTAGCCGCGTGTACCCACAGACCACAGTTGTCACTGCCTCCTTCTCTCTTGGCCACACACCACTTTGTGGCACTCCCACAAACCCCCTAGACAACCTGTCCCGCTCGTTAGCCTCACATACGTAAACACTTGGCCAAGATCTCAAGAGCGACTAAAGCGCAGTTATGACCGATAAGGCCGAAGCTTGCTCTAGGGTGAGCCCCTGCCCATATAGCCATCCCAAACGTCCCCAGTCCACCCTAGGAGCCTCCATAACCTTCCATTCGAGCTTCAGAGCTTGAATTCCACCCAGAGCCACCATTGCCGTGACCACTGCCTCGGTCAAATCTGAGCCCCCTCCGCTTCTCTGCTCCAATGGAGCATTTCTTTGTAACCCCACGACCACCAAGAAGCTCCACCGCCCCCAATTCTTCCTCCCCGCAGACACAACTTTAGTGCCCGCCATCGTCGTCGCCATCTTCCGCCATGATCGACGCCATGTTCGGCCTCGAACTCCCCAAGGCCCAAGACCCAGGCAGGGGGTCACGACTCCCCTTTCCGAGCTCTCCGGTGTGTCAGGCATCGGCAGCGGTGCCCTCAGTCGTCTGGACGAGCTCAACCCTGCCTCCCCTTTCTCCCCGGTGGGAGATTGCCACAACTGCCCCGTCGGCCAGCGGGCACCCCTGTCAACGACTCAGCTGGGAGCCTGACCCACTGATGCATGGCCCCTCTAGTTTTAAGTGGAGACGGCTTCTGCGAGAAGTCGCATTTGCCAAAAGGAGACGTAAATAATGGAGCACGCCTCCGACGTCATTGCCTTCGCACGCGCAGACAAGAAGTTGGGCTAGGCCCAGTGCGCTTTACCGCTAAGTGCGCCTAGTGTGCACCTTTGCCCCGCTAGATCCAGCCCATCAAGTTGATCCCTATTCTTTTTCTTTATCCAGAGGCTTCATTTAAATCTAGAAAATTCAAATGGAGTCCTAATTTGATGATTCAAAATCATGCATGCTCCTAAAACCAGGATTTATTCAATTAGGTGGTATGCACGGAATTTCCATGTGACTTTTCTGTACTGTCATATAGCAAACCTAATTTATTTCATATATAGGTCAAATTTGAAAAATCCTAGCTCAATCATTTGAACTCTAAATGAGTTTATTCAAATTTCAGGAGTTCCTCAAATCATTCTCTATTTATCTATCCTAGTGAACATTTTCCCTGTTCCTTGATTTTGTCTGTTATATTAACAAGGCCATTTCTTCATATATTTCAACTTTGAAAAATCATATAATGTTCATTTGAGATCCAATTCTAGTGAAACCATTCTAAATGTTCCTAAAATCATGCCTTAATGAGTGCCTCCACTCATTTTTTCAAAAAGGTTATCTGTGAACTTCTTGCAAGTCCATTAATCCATTGTTTCCACTTAATGGAAATATTCAGAAATCCCAGTAGCTCTGAAAACAACATATTCACTTTGTTTATTTTTCCTATAGCCAAAGAAGTCTGAGAAAAGTGCAGTTCCTAATTTTTAGAGCACCTTTATTTTTCTGCCTTGGTGTGTTGCTTATTTTGTTTCATTTCGACGTAGATCAAGGACTTGGAGAAGGATAGAAGAATTTGAAGACTTTGCTAAGCCAGGCAAGCAACTTTTTGACCATGTTGATTTACCCAAGTTTTTGCTCATGAAGTAGTATATTTCCGTTCATTGAAAACCATTAGTATGCATTGCTAGTAGAGATGATCCCATTTGCATGACATGGGTTATACCCTATATGTCGTTAATACCCTGACCTTGATAACCCGGGAAACACAATGGGCATAGCTTATTGCTATGGTAGTTTCTTAGTCATGCTAAGAGGGTAGAAGTTGTAGGTTGGACACAAAAGGAATCTTTTAGGAAATTTGTCAGTACCCTCATAGGTGACTTGGTTAATGTGAGAATATGTGATGAAGGTTTCCGGAAGGATTGGAATAAGTTCGTGACCGTCAACCCAACCTACAGCGCAACCACAATACCTCGGTAATGGGGCTTGACTTGAACCATGATTTGACACTGGCGTAGATCCTCATGTGGGTGGTCCCCTTCATGGTGACATGAGGGCCAGGTGGTCATTAGGTTGGCCCCCCTCATGGTCACGTGAGGGTCCGGTGGTCATTGGGTGTGTCTCTACGTTGGGGCCAGTCTTGGGGATGGTCACGACCGAGTACTACACTCGAATACTTGAGGTATAGTGGGGCATGGTGTACATGGATAGTACGTCGGATGTTGTGGGTAAAGTGTGCAACCTCTGCAGAGTGTAAATATATCTGAATAGTCAATGTCCGCGGTCAAGGGGGACTGGGATGACTACACTTAAACCAAGTCCATGAGTAGGATGAGAATGATGATGGTGATGATATGAGAAAGATGATGATGAGAGGATGAAGGGTAATGGGTACCTTGTATCATTGATGAGATGATTAAGTTGGTGTTAAACTTAATCTGTTTATGTTGATATCTGTAACCTGAGGGACCATGGTTCATTGGACCATGGGGCCTCGCTGTTTTTCAAAAGTAGGTTATGTGCATTTGAAAACTAGCTTTCCGCAATTGCAACAACCTAGTCTAGTAGCCATTCCTTTGAACCGAGCCTTGCATGAATATTCTGCTATTACATTCCTTGGGTTGCTTGTGAGTACATTCAAATGTATGCACCTGGCTTGTCCCTTGCTATCAACTTGGGCAGGAATGGAAGACACAGGTTATGAAGATGAGTTCTTTGACGAGGCCGTTGCAAACTTTACCGTTTCCCCAATCAGCTTGCATGTTGGTTATGGCTCGCTACATGGATTCAAGTTACCGTCGCTGTTGTTTTTAAGTAGTTGCCTTTATGGCTTACTTATGTAAGAGACTAGACCCTTGTTGGTCACCCTATGCAAGACCAATTCAAGTTGTAATGGATGTATGCTACTATTATCAGTTCATTGTACCCAGTAGCACACCGATCATGGGATCAATGTTAGATGAACAATCAGAGGTGCCGGTCCTATATGCCGGTGCCCCTATAAGTTCAAAGAAAGTTGGATTAATTGGTCTAATGTAATAACCAGCCATGCGGTCTACACACTCCAAAATCTCATGGAATTTTTAATGACAGGAGTACTATGTGCGAACTGATCTGCGACATTACCAGTGGTGTGACATGTAGCCACAGTCCACAAAAATTGTGACAATGCTTCTTTAGATGATATGTTGTAAGTTGACTTAAGGCCATACTTCTCAACTAACAGATTGTGCAGTGTGCGAAGCACTGACCTCCACATTCTGAACATAGCATAGAAATATTTTGCATCTTGCTCCTTCTCTTCTAACCATTTGATACCTATAACAAGATGTAACTTTCTTGGTGCATATGACAATCTCGTACTTGATGATGCCACATCCATAGCAAATGCAACCATGGCCACCTCAAATTCCTTCTTGTTTCTTTTTGGAAATATCCATATGCCACAACAACAAAGTACATAAGATAATGAGAAGATACAACATAGTTCATAGAAAATACTTCAAGAACATAACATAGTTCAAAATAGTACATGTTAAAAGCAAATAAGATAGTTCAAAACAACACATGTTGAAAGCAAATAACATAGTTCATAACAGTACATGTTGAAAGCAAATAGTTTGGTCGAAAGCTTTTAAAACATAGATATTCTACATATTTTTGAGCTCCCACATTTTATTTATCCATACAAGCCTCGCACGAAGTTCATGAGCCATGAAATAGGAGCAAACATCACGATAGTTTGTTTCCATGAAAATATTTGTAGCATATAAATGCACATCACTTCCTGGTTTGGCACCATATGCTTCCACCATGGCCATCATGTCTTGAATCTATTATCTTGTTAGATACACACTCTCCTCTACATCCATCTTCTTCCTTGCCCTCTCCTCTGCATCCCTCTTCTCCCTTTCCCTCTCCTCTGCATCCCTCTTGTCTCTTGCACCTAAGATGCCCACCATATGCACAAAAGTCTCATTCTTAGCATTCTGACTTGCCCACTTTTCATTTATCTTTGGACTTGGAGAATAAGTACATGCCCTCTTCTTCCCACTCTCTGCTCGATTATGATGAGGGGTAACTTGGCCTTCCTGACATTCACACCCTAAGTCCTCCTCCAAAGTGATTCGAGAGGGATCACCTTAATATGAGGGAGTTGGCACCCTCGCATGCTTATTTGTGACACAACAAGTATCAACATCCTCTGCCATTTTATCCTCCTCCACCATTGGAGCATACTGAAACTTGGCAGCTTGTGGATGTGCCTATAATCATATAGCACCAGAGGTTAATGTCAATATTGAAGCAACATTACCCACTATTTAAGAAATGACATGACAACAAAATCCTTTATCTCCAATGCCCACCACTCATTTATAGCAGCAATGGTATTCGTATGCTAATCTCTTCCTAGGCCATATGCTTGCTAAATCAATGTATTCCATGTGGTGTAGTCGCTTCTACATACACCCTACTTAATTTATTTTCACGGACGAATAGTTTCTTCCAGAGTGCTCATTGAAATTTTTATGCAAATTAGCTTATCCTATGTCCGACAAAGTGCCACCGGAGCGGTGATTTGATCGCGAATCCTCTATGCACGCATTCATAAAAATTGTATAAGCACCACTATCCCAATTTTCTTTGTGTTCTTTGGCTTTCTCCATCTATCATTACCATTCACCATTCTCACATTAGCATTGCACAGAAAAAATCAATCAATGTAACAATATCTTCATAGAGTAGCACCAATAGACAATAAAATCATCTAGAAATAGCACCAACATATAGTAGCGTTGACAATAGCAAAAAAAACTAGCACCATCCATGCATCTAAAAAACTATCAATTCATCCCTCTATCTAATTGAGACATCGATTCATTCATCTGTGCAACAAATTTGTCCATCTATCCAAATTAGTTAAAAAAGGAAGAACAAAGAGTTGAGAGAGAGAGGCTCACTGTGGTTGTAGTGTTGTCGCGAAGTGAAGGAGTGGCAACCATCGAGATGCAGCTTCGGGACGACACGGCAGGGCCGTCGGCAGTTGGAGCAGAGGGGTGTGTCGGGTGTCCCATCCTATGGCAGAGGGGCATAGGGGCGATGGAGGAAGATGGGCTGTGCTGGGAGTCAAGACCGGCGGTGGCGAGGACCGGGATGCTGCCACCGTGGTCTGGGACGACGAGTTGAGTTCGCTGGCGGTGTTGGAAGCATAGCGCTGGCCCTACTCGATGTCGAGAGATGCAAACAGATGGGGCATCAAGGCCAGATGCACTTGTTTTCCTCTGTACCAGTCGTGGGTGGCTTGGTGCCAGTTTTGCCGTAATAACCTGCTACAATATGGGCACTCTATCCAAACGTCTTCTTTTGCTAGCCAAAATCCTAAATTTGGGAAAATCCAACTAATTTTGGATTGCAATAGGATTCTGCAAAATCATCTTAAGATTTTAGAAAGGTAATGTGAGTTCTTTTGGCATAAGATTTTCCCAACCAAAATTCTCCATAATCCACTGAAAAGAACTGAGCCTACAATTCAATGCAGCAGCCACCCACCTTCTTCCTCATTTTTCGTGTCGACCAACCCGTGCACTGCCTTCCCGAGCGCCATCACCTCACGTCGCCCTCTATGCACGTCGCTAGCTCGCCGAGCACACCTGCAGGACTCCGCACCTCTCTCTCTGTCCTCTTCCCGTCCCTCTCATCTCTATCACTTCATCTGCACAGGAAACACCAGAGCACCAGAACACCATGGTTGCCATCTCGTCTGGTCCATCGGTCGGATATACCCGTTCCCCGCCTTCCCAAGAAGCTCCGCTACCTGTATTGTTATGCTCCATATCTAGATCAGGATCAGATTTGGAGATAGGTTTCTTAAAGGGACACACATTTGGTATGGGAATCAACTAGTATCTAATGTATTTGTGTAAAGTGTTGGTAGAGTTGTTCGACAGAATGATACATGCCATTACAAGCGGGTAGCTGGCTTATAAAGCTCAGTTGACAATGGTATAAAGTGAATAGGAGTGAAAATAGAAATGCAACAGTAAAAGTGAAAAATGGTTGGAGGAGAGGCAAGCTATATGAGCTGTCTGATGTCCATATGATCTCCTCTTGTGGCCGTCCGATAACTGAAGATGAACAATAGTTCCTTATTGAAGACATTGTAGGTTAACAATGCCTCCCTTTGAATGTGAATTTGTCCTTAAGGTGTTGATCGGTTGAACCACCCTTGCACTCTCGATTTGAAGAACGATGGAAATGTTTTCTTCATGAAATCCTCATCTTCCTAGGAAGCATCTTTAGGTGGCAAGTTTTCCCATTGGAACAACCTTTGGACAACCGGTAGATTGTTGTGAGGGATCTGCCGTGTTTCCAACACCAGGACTGGTTCAATTCAAGTCATTCTATCAGGACCAACCAAGTGTAGATTAACACATGGAACTGCAAGGGGGGCCCAAGTGTTTTTTTAGCTCGCTGACGTGGAACACTGGGTGAATGTTGGCGGAGTTCGAAAGTAGGAGTTTGTAGGCAACATTGCCAACACGAGTGATGATACGAAAGGGCCCATAGTATTTGCTCTGGAGCTGGATATGTGTGAGAGAACCAACGACATTGAGACGGTAAGGTTGCATTTTCAAGTATACCATCTCCCTGCCATCCTTAATTATTTATGTACATTTACTGTCAGCATACTTCTTCATACGTGCTTGTGTTGTTGCCAGGTTGGCTTTCAGTTGCTGCCACATGGAATTTCTGTCAGTGAGGAATTTAGTTGCTTCACTGGTTACAGTTTGAGGTGGTTTTTTGGGATTGATATCACCGGGTGGATATCCATACATTACTTCAAATTGATTTTTATGTAGTGAAGAGTGGAAGGAGGTGTTGTACTAGTACTTGGCCATAGCTAGGTGTTGGGTCCATTTCCTGGGTTTAGTGGACACGATGCATCATAAGTAGTTTTCAATGCACTAGTTGATGCGCTCAGTTTGACGGTCTAATTGAGGGTGATAAGTTGAGCTAACCTCAGTTCAATTCACATGGAAGGGAAAATGTGTTGCCACAATTTACTTGTGAAGATCCAATCTCTATCACACACTATGGCAAGACGTGGACCATGTAGTTTGAGAACATTATCAATGAAGGCTGTGGCAACAGTTTGCCACCGATATAACATCCTTGCCATTAGATTTGGGAACTCTCTCAACAAAATCCATGCTCCATGTGTCCACACAATATCTAGGGTGTGCAAAAGGTCAAGAAAACTAGGATAGGACATGTTTCCCCCTTGTTCTTTTGGCAGACTGAACATAAAATGAGAAATTGATCTATATCCTTTTTCATGCCAGGATAGTAGAAGATTTGCTTCAGTGTGTAATAGGATGGTTTCACACCAGAGTGCCCACCTACTACAGAGGATTGAAGGGCTTGCATTAATCTTTTCCTCAGTTCCAAGTATTTGCCCACTTAGATTTTTCCTTTATATCTGATGATGCCATCTTATAGGAGGTTTCTGTTGACAATGTGATTAGGTGTCAACAACAGTTTCTCAAGTAGTTGTTGGCAATGAGGGTCATTTGTATATGATTCTTGTACTATAGAAATCCATTTAGGGGTAGCCATAGAAATTTCCATGCAAGAGTGTTTTCTAGAGAGAGCATGTGCAACTATGTTTTCTTTCCCTTTCTTTTATCCTAATTGAAAGTGGAATTCCAGTAATTTTATCATGAGTTTGTATTGAATACTACTTGAAAGTTTTTGATCTGTCATAAAATGTAAACTTTGGTGGTCAATTCTGATTATCGGGTCATTTCCTAGGAAATAATATCTCGACCTTTTCAGTGCTTCAATTATAGCAAGTGCCTCTTTCTCATAGTATAAAAGTGCCACATTTTTGGGGCATAAGGAAGAGTTGTAGTAGGACAGGGGCCTTCCTTTTTGCATTATAATGGCACCCAATCCAGTCCCTGATGCATCAGTCTCCAAAACAAAGGGAGTGACAAAATCAGGCAGAGCCAATACATGTGTTATGATCGTAGCTTATTTCAGTTGATTGAAAGTTGTGGTGTGAGAATTAGTTCAGCAGAAACTATCCTTCATCATATCATATAGTGGTCTAGCAATAGAGCCAAAGTTTTGGACAAACCGCCTACAATAGTCACAGAGACCAAGGAATCATGTTAGTTGAGTAGTTGTAGTTGGAATTGGCCAATCTACCACAACAGATATCTATGACGGGTCAGTAGGAACACCAGCTCCAGAGATGATGTGTGATAACCCACAAGTATAGGGGATCGCGAGAGTCTTCGAGGGTAGTATTTCACCCAAATTTGTTAATTCGGTAGAAGGGGAGCCAAATAATATTTATGATCCTTAGTAGTTGAGTTGTCAATTCAACCACACCTCGAGATATCTTTTTTGCAGCAAAGTGTTTAGTAGCAGGGTAACCGTAGTAATGGATTTAGCGGAAAGTAACAGATTACAGCGATTGTAACAGTAGCAGTAACGAAAGTAACTTAACGATCAATATGCGAAAAGCGTAGGCATTGGATCAATGATGGATATTTGGTTTGGATGACATTCATCATGTAATAGTCACAACCAAGAGCGATATAGAACTAGCTCCAATTCATCAATGTAATGTAGGCATGTATTATGTATATAGTCATACGTGCTTATAATAAGAACTTGCATGAGATCTTTTGTCCTATCCTCCCGTGGCAACGGGGTCCAAAGCGAAACTAAGGGATATTAAGGCATCCTTTTAATAGAGAACCAGAACAAAGCATTAACACATGGTGAAGACATGAACTCCTCATACTACGGCCATCACCAGAGATGATCCCAATTTCTGTCACTTTGGGGTCTACGGATCATAGCACATAATAGGTGCATACAACTTGCAAGATAGGATCCAGAACACTCTCATATTCATAGAAACATAATAGGTTCAGATCTAAAATCATGGCACTCGGGCCCTTGTGACAAGCATTAAGCATAGCAAAGTCATAGCAACATCAATCTCAGAACATAGTGGACACTAGGGATCAAGCCCTAACAAATTGACTCGATTACATGACAAATATCATCCAATCCCATCACCATCCAAAAATCCTACAAAGGAATTACTTACTCCTGGTGGTGAGCATGTTGATCGAGAAGAGTTGGTGATGATGATGGTGACGAATTCCCCTCTTTGGAGCCCCAAATGAACTCGAGATCAGCCCTCCTGAGGAAGAACGGGAGCTGGCGGCGGCTCTGTCTCGTAAAATGCGATGAATCTTTCTTTTTTTATTTTTTCCAGGGCAGAAGACTCGTTATATCAGAAGATGGGCGTCAGAGGCCTGCCAGGTGGCCCACAAGCCACCCTGGCACGCCCTGGGGGGAGGCTAGACGCGCCCCCATGGCTTGTGGCCACCTGGTGGGTCTTCTGCTATTGGTTCCTTCACCAATATTTTTATATATTCCAAAATAATTCTCCGTCAATTTTCAACTAAATTCAAGAACTTTTATTTCTGCACAAAAACAACACCATGGTAGTTCTGCTGAAAATAGCATTAGTCTGGGTTAGTTTATTCAAATCATGCAAATTAGAGTCCAAAACAAGAGCAAAAATATTTGGAAAAATAGATACATTTGAGACGTATCAACTCCCCCAAGCTTAACTCATTGCTTGTCCTCAAGTAATTCAGTTGACAAACTGAAAGTGATAAAGAAAACTTTTACAAACTCTTTTGTTCTTGTTGCTGTATATATGCTTTACTCAATGTTCAGGTTTTCAGCAAAGATCATAAACTAACCATGTCAATGATAACACTTAGGTCTCACCTTTACTCATGACAATAACATAACTAACTAGCAAGCAATAATAAGATATGTCGGATGCTAGCAATTTGTCAAAACAATCATGATATATTATGATAATATGGTATCTCTCTAGCCCTTTCTGAGACTGCAAAAAATAAATGCAGACTACCTTTGAGGTTCAAGCAACGACTAAACATTGTAATTCAGGGTAGAAGATATCCAGTCATGCTCACATCCAACATTAACTAGACTCAATGCATAAAAATGACAATAGCTCTCTCAGGACTGGTGCTTTTGATGATAAGATGGTGACTCGACAATAAAACTAAATAACATGAAAGTAAATAGAAATGCCCTTTGCAAAGGGAAGCATTGATTTGCAGAGGTGCCAGAACTCATGGTTTAAAACAAATATGAAAGTATAATTTTGGGTGGTGTGCTTTTCCTGTCAACGGCATGACAAAGGATTTCAGTATCTTCCATGCTAAACACATTATAAGCAGTTCCCAAGCGAAATTGTAAAGTTTACTCCCCTCCACCATACATACACAAGCCATGATTGACCAAATCCATGGGTGCCCTCCAACATTCATCTTTCCAGGAGTTTGTTTTATTTATTTTTTGATTATGCAGGACTAGGCATCCTTTTTACCAGCCTCTCTCATGCAATGACAAGTGAATAAACACCCGTCGTGAGAATAACCCGCTTAGCATGGAAGATACTAACCGCTCGTCGCTCCATCAGCGGTACGAGCACACAAAATAGATATTTATTTGAATGATTAGAGGTGGCACATGCAAATTTACTTCGAACGGCAAGGTAATACCGCATATAGGTAGATATGATGGACTCATATGGAACAACTTTGGTTTAAGGATTTTGGATGCACAAGCAGCATTCCCGTTTAGTACAGATGAAGACTAGCAAATAGATTGGGAAGCGACCAGCTAGGGAGCGACAACGGTCATAGTCATGCATTGTAAATAATTAACATTGAACATGAGCATGAGTAGGATATAAACACTTTGAACATAGATATCATGAATGTCACACCCTGTGTTTTGCCTCTCCTGATTAAGTTAACATGGCTCAAAAATTAGGACCAATTAAAACTTTTTTGTGAGCTTGTGATGTTCGACTTGATTGTTGATTGATTGTTTGCTTGCTTGTGCTCTAATTCATAAAACTCCTTCTACTCTCAAAACTCATCTCCTTGCTCCAAATCTTTGCCCAATGATCATGCCATGTGTATAGGACCTAAAACTATTTTTATCAAATATTATTCTTACCAAAAAGCATTTATTCAAATTAGTCTTTATAAAACCCCTGAATTGAGGTTTGTACTACAAGTCCTCAAACTGGGAGAAATGTTTTACCACAAAGAGTTTATTTGGAACCTACTATATATAAGACTTCCCAAAACCACCAAATATTATTTTTAAAGATTATTTTCCTATTTTATTTTAAGGCTTTTTCTTAAGGCCAGAAATGGTCTTTATTAGGGGAAAATTACTTTTATGCTTTCAAAATATTTGAGAAAATTTAGGAAAACTCAGTGGACATATATTTTCCATATATAAGAGTTTCAACACATGGTCATGATCAAAATATTGGACAGAACCGTCCAAAACCCTTTCAGCCTATTTCCTGTATTTGAAATATTTCTATAAGAAATATTCTCAAATAAATCCAGGAAAATTCCAGCAAGTCACACATGCTATATGTGATGATCTTGCAAAGTTTCACCTCAATCCCCATTGTTTTGATTGACCAAAATATTCCAAAACCCTCTCTGTCCAGATCCAAATTTGAGCAACTTTGTATTGCCAAATATTTCCAATCTACCTCAAACTTTGTGGACATGCTCTAATGCCCAAATAATGACACTACACCAAGTGGTGCATCAAGGGGATTAGTTTAGATTGACTTGAACTACAGAAACCTGATTCTATTGATTTCTAGGGTTTACCAAGTTTGCATTATCAACTTTCTTCAATTCAGATGAAAACTTGTGATCAGTACCATCTAGACTTACCATTTAACCCTGGTAAATCTCAAGGCCATAGGATTCCTTTGCCTAGCCCAAACACAACACAAACACCTTCAGCCATAAGCTTGTGGACAAGAAAAGTTGACCCCAAAAAGATTCCCCTTGCCTCCAACTTTTTACCACAGTAGTTTCTAACCCCAATTTACCTCTAGTAACTTTTCCATGGCCTCTGATCAATTATTGGGGGAGGGGGGGTAACTCCCTCATTTTCCCTCTCTTGTTACCATGGCAAGGCCTCTTCTTCCTCTCGCCCACTATTCTGTTCATGCAAATGCCCCCAAACCTTTCCACAACCTCATATGCATACTGATGCAACTATCCAAGCCCAAAGGTGGCATGCTCATGTGGAAAATATGAGCAAATCATCTGAACCTAGTTTATGGCTGCAAATACAGCTATGTACTACAAGTGCCAGTTATACTCATCTCCCTGAGCTGAAAAATTGTGGGCATATAGTCCTTCCATGCATATGACCACTGGACAAGGTTTAATTCAAAGTGCACTCCAGTAAAAACTCTTTTTCTAAGTCCCAAGTTTGCTGCTGCAAACTAACCTTGTGTAGAAACCACTTATACCGAGCCTCATATCCTTCCAAACCTCACCAGAACCCTTTACCATACATGCCACACACATTAGACAACTTTTCCCGACCAAACGTTTGCTCTGGACATGCCATGCCATGGTGACCATGCCATTAACATGCAGGAACGGCGCTCTGGAGGAGAACCTTGTCGGTTAGCTCGCGTCTAGCCTCGGAAGGGCATCCACGCGCACCATGGGATTCCCTTTTTTTCCCACGCCCCTCCCCGACGCCAGAGTGCGGCCAAGGGCAGCTGTGAGCGCGTGCTCACCGCACCCGAAGCGCACCCGAGGCGCACCCGAGCCCCTCTCGGTCGCCCCTCTACTTCTACCCCTCCCCGGGCTCCTTCTCGCGCGCAGTGCCACTCTCCTCGCCCCCAAGAGGTCCCCTTATCAAGCCGTTGGAGCTCCCGAGCTCCACTTCCCCCTCCATGGCCGCCATGTCGCCGCTCGGGCCTCGACCAAATTGGCGATGTCCCGACCTCCCCCTTTCCCTTGAACCTCTCCAAACCACCCTCAGCACCGCCGCACTCCCCCCCCCCCGCGCCCCTTTTTCTCTCCCCGATGGCCTGAACACCGTCCCCCACGGCCACCATAGCCGGCCTCCGCCGCGGCCAAGTCCTCGCCTTCCCCAGCGTTCCCCTGCCGGTAGATCTTCTCCCGGAGCATGCCGGTAGCCGGAGCTCCACCGGAGGCGGCCTGAGCCGCCGAAGCGTCGTCGGCGCCCCTTGGCCTCGCCTCCCCTGTTTCTCCCCTGCCCGAGCGGGAGGAGGAGGGAGAACCCGACAGGTGGGGCCCGCCTGTAAGTGGCTGCGCCCCCCCCCCCCGTTAAGTGGACGCGCCCCCGCCCAAGTGCGCCTCCGTTCCATCGAAGGCGTATTCGGCGGAATACGCCATCGGCGTGTCCCTTGCGCACACGCGGCTGAGCCGCTGGGCCGGCCCAGTGCGCCCAATTGGCTATTCAGCGCCGTGTGTGTTGTTTAGCCCATTTGGTAATTTCTTTTTCTCTTTTTCTTTTTCTAGATCCACTAAATAATTCATATTAAATTCATTTGACCTCCAAATTTGATGATTCAAATTTCTATATTCTTCTAAAAATTCCATCCTACTTAATGATACAACTTTCATGATTTTCCACTGCAAGTTTTTGCACTGTTCAAATTTATATCCAAATTTGAACTAGTGATTGCCGCCTTGCAAAATTCCTAGAGAGTCCAAATCAACTCCAAATGGAGTGATTCTAATTTTCAGTGACTCCAAAAATCTTGCTAGCTATAGACAACATTTTTCCTATGCTATATTCTGCTAGGGTAAATAAATGGTCCATTTTCCCTCCATTTCATCTTAGGAAAATCATCCCAACTCCAAATCCAGTGAAACCACTTTCTAAATTCTTTTAAAATCATGCCCTAGTTGGTGAGTCCATCCACTCATTTTTAAAAAATATATTCTCTGTAGACTTTTCACAAGGCCATTAATACCTCCATTCCCACCTTTCAAAAGGCCTCATTGATCCAACCCCAATAGGGGAATTTCAGGTATTTTTCTTATGACCAGAGGTGTCCATGAAAAATAAAACTCCTATTTATAGAGAACTTTTATCTCTCTCCTGTTTGTGTTGCTTATTGCGGTTGTTTCCGATGGTAGTTGACGAAGTAGACGGAGTACTCAGAGTTGGACGAGAGGCGTGTGAAGACCTCGAAGACTTTGCTGAGCCAGGCAAGCAGCCCTTTGACCATGTCTAAGAAACCATTTTATGCATGACATATGGCACTTTATTCCGTTGCATAGAATGATGATCAAACGGTGACCACCGTAGTGGGTTACCTCCTTTACTTTCCTCGTTGATACTTGCACTGAGCATGACCCTACCTTCCTATGAGGGTTGTGCGGGTGGGAAGTAGTTAGGATGCTAAGTAGTTGCTACGCAAGTGGGATGGGAATATGCATGGTGTCGGAAAGGAAATGATTTCAAAGACTTTTCGAAAACACCGACGGGTGCCACTAATGCCCGAGGGAGATGGTGTTGAGCTAGGCAACCACTTGATAAAGAAGTGGTGTACCGGAGCAAGTTGTGTGTGTGTGTGTGTTTGAAAACGGATTAGATTTAAGATTTGTCGACCGTCCCAACCTTACATGTACAACCATGATACCCCTTATGGGACGGGGCCTTGTTGATTACTTTGGTAGGTACCAGCATTGAGCCTGCATTACTAGTGGCAGGAGTGACGTGGTCACTCTCGATACGGGGTCGTGCCAGGTAGGGCGACCATGGGCTGTTTTTACAGACACCGGGCACACCGTTGGTCCCTTCATGGATGATACTGGTGATGTACATCATGCGGGCTGTGTGCCAACTAGTGGACTCTTTGTTAGTATCATCAAGGGAAAGGCATTGTTCGGGTGCTTACCTCGGGTATGTGATATACCGCGAGCCGTGGCTTGACACGGAAGTTCCCCGAGTCTTGTGGGTAAAGTGTGCAACCTTTGCAAAAGTGTAAAACTATTCGAATACCGTGTCCACGGTCAAGGACAGTTGGGTGCTGCTGCTTAGACTATGTCCAAATGTTTTCACAAAACTTGGTGTGTGTGGGAGGGGGGGGGGGAAGATGATACCTGAGTTAAGTCAGATGACTTGGCATGATGATTGAACATGAGATGTTCAACCCCTGTTCATATTGATATCTGTAACCTGTTCATATGGATATCTGCTACATGTTGACGCATGCTTTTACAAGTTGATTGAACATGTCATTGCACTCAAAATTAGCTTTCTGCAACTTACCTACTTAGTGCTATATCATGCATTGTTAAACCTTGTTCCAAAGCATGGTTGTGCCCACCTCGTGGCTCTTCTCCAGTGGTTCTTCGCTCCAATATTGCTTATTTTAAACATGCAAGTTCTTCGCTCCAATTTGGTTATGCCAATCAAGTGTCTCATGATAGTTATTTTGTTGAGTTTGCTCCCACTACAATGAATGAGAAGAAATTTGCTTATGTGGAGAGTAATGAAAATTCTATGATTGTAGATCATGAAAAGAATGCTTTATTTGATAGTTATATTGTTGAATTCCTTCATGATGCTACTGAAATTTATTATGAGGGAGGAACATATGCTTGTAGGAATTGCAATAATACCAAGTTTCCTCCCTATGTGTTCAAAGTTTTGAAGTTATGCTTGTTTTGCCTTCCTATGCTAGTTGATTCTTGCTCCCATAAATTGTTTCATCACAAAATCCCTATGCATAGGAAGTGTGTTAGACTTAAATGTGCTTGTCATGAGATTCATGATGCTCTCTTGCATGTTTCAATTACTATTCCTATGTGAGC
Organism: Elymus sibiricus; assembly: GCA_039707655.1. Classification (NCBI taxonomy): domain Eukaryota; kingdom Viridiplantae; phylum Streptophyta; class Magnoliopsida; order Poales; family Poaceae; genus Elymus; species Elymus sibiricus. The sequence continues at coordinate 129,391,081 of CM077673.1, read as the reverse complement.
ATCATTGAAATCATCATGCCTAGCTAAAAGGCTTTAAAGAAAAGCGCTTGTTGGGAGACAACCCAACACTTTTCCTTTCTGTTTTTGTGTGTTCACATGATTAAGGTACTGTAGTTATCATGTTTTGTGTCTTTTATTTCAATAATGTGCCAAGTAAAGCCTTTGGGATGACTCACAAGATGAGTAGAATTGATGTTGAACCAAAACAGAAACTTTTGACTCCAGTACAGGAATTTTATTTTTTTACTGAAGCATGATAATGATCTGAAATTTTTACACAGTCTTCATATACAAATTATTCAGGTTCTACTAATTTTTCCGAATTGTTAGAGACAGGGAAGTATGGCTACACTACAGATCTTCACAGACTGTTCTGTTTTTGACAGATTCTGTTTTGCATGCATAGTTTGCTTGTTTTAGTGTTTCCATAGCTTATACTTAGTGGTATAAATTATGGAAATGGTACAAAGCAGTAGGTATTATGTGAGAACAATTATGAATCTTGTCTTGACAGTACCTAAGTGAATGATCTTTATTTATTATACTAACCCATCTCACGAAGTTCCGTTTTGTGTGATTGAAGTTTTCAAGTTTTGGGTGAGACACCGATATGAGGAGAATAAGGAGTGACAATAACCTAAGCTTGGGGATGCCCAAGGCACCCCCAAGGTAATATCCAAGGAAGACTCAAGCGCCTAAGCTTGGGGATGCCCCGGAAGGCATCCCCTCTTTCGTCTTCAACATTATCGGTATATCTTACTTAGAGCTATATTTTTATTCGTCACATAATATGTGCTTTGCTTGGATCGCCATTATATTTTGTTATTTTCTGTTAGGTGTTATTTATAATCTTGTTTTTCAATAAAAAGTTCCAAGAATTGCCTTAGGATGCTTGCATTGCATGTTTGATGTGTGCTGTGTAAAAACAGAAACTTTCTCTATAGTGTTTGAATTTTCATATTTTACTGGAATGTGGAAAGTTTATGAAATTTTTACACAGTGTTATCATATAAATTATTTAGCATGTCCAAAATTTTATACTTTTTTGAGTTACATAAGTACACTATTTTCATAAATTGCTACAGACTGTTCTGTTTGGACAGATTGCTGTCATAGTTTTGTTATCTTCTTATCCTATAGTTTGCATAGCCTATATTAGTAGATATAAATTGTGGAAATGATAGTAAAAAGTAGATGATGTTTGAAATTATTATGCAACTTGTCTTGGAAGTACATGAAGTGTTGATTTGTTCTTATGTGTACTAACCTATCTCACGAGTTCTTTTTGAGTTTTGTGTGGATGAAGTTTTTGAAACTTAGGTGAAACCGGGATATGAGAGGATTGAACGAGATACAAAAGTTCAAGCTTGGGGATGAACAAGGCAACCCAAGTAAATATTTCAAGAAGTCTCAAGCATCTAAGCTTGGGGATGCTACGCATCCCACCTCTCTTCATCAACAATTATCGGTTAGCCTATGTTGAGTTTAAATTTTTATTTGTCCACTTGATATGTGTTATTCTTGGAGTGCTATTTTTTTTTAGTTTGCTGTTTGAATAAAATACTCAGATCTGAACATATTTATTGAGAGAGAGAGTCCTCACATAGCTACTTGATTGTTTACCTACTCATTGATCTTCACTTATATCTTTTGAGAGTAGTTTGATGTTTACTCTTGTGCTTCACTTATATCCTATGATAAATTGTGAATGAATTTAATATCATAAATATGAAATTATCAATGTGCTTTATGCTTAGTAGTAGCTTCACATCTAGTTTAGAAAGTAAAATCTATTGAAGTTTGTAAATCACAATATTGGTCATACAAGCAATTCGTGAATGATTAGTATAAGGAAGAGAACTTTCACATACAAATATATTATCTTGGACATCTTCTATGATTGTGAATACCCATTAATTATTTTCAAACTTGAGCAAATTAGTTGAAGCTGGACAAGGAAGATAACGTAATGAGTTATGGTTGTGTATATTTGCATAGAAGTTATATTGTTATGGATCCTCCAACATGTGGTGCTTGTTTAGAACCTTTTGCTAGCCAACACTTCGTACTAAGTAGAGATACTACTTGTGCATCCAAATCCTTGAACCAAGTTTCTTCCATAAGAGTCCACCATACCTACCTATATATGGTATTTCACTGCCATTCCAAGTAAATTTGCATGTGAAACCTCTAAACATTCAAATAAACATCTGTTTTGTGTGCCTGGACCGCTCATGGAGCGACGGGGGGCGGTCAGTATCTTCCATGTTAAGCGGATTACTCTCATGATGAGTGTTTATTCACTCGTCCTTGCATGAGAGGGGCGGTAATAGGGATTCCCAGTCCTGAAATAAAAAAATGCAAATAATTAAATAAACTCCCCCAGGAATGTTGTTGGTATGGACGGTACCCATGGATTCGGCTAGCCGTGGAGTGTGTTTGTTGGTGGAGGGGGAGTAAACCTTTACTTTTACCGCTTGGGAACCACCGCTAATGTGTTTAACATGGAAGATATTGATAACTCTTAGTCGTAACGTTGACAGGAAGGGTGCACCTCCCAAAACTATATTCATCTCTGTTTTAAACAATGAGCTCTGGCACATATGCAAATCCCTGCTTCCCTCTGCGAAGGGACAATCTATTTACTTTCACGTTATTTACTTTTCATGTTGAGTCAACTTCTTATTCCAACCTACTTTTATTAGTTGGCAAGCATCATGTGGTGGGGAAAGATCTAGGCACATATGGCCAGTCAAATATATTTGATCATCACTTATTATTGTTGACAATTATCTCTATGATAAATTAGTTGGGAGGCGAAACATTAAGCCCCTATCTTTCTATGTGTTCGATGGATGCCATTTGTTCTAAAAATATGCTTTGAGTACTAGCAATCATAGAAGACTATATGATGATTGAGTATGTGGAGCTCTTACTTAGACTTTGTTGAGAATAAGTTGAATTGCGATTGTTTGGTGACTAAGAACATAGGTTGTTAAGTTTCAAGAGAACTCATTGTTTGAACCGTAACATGTGAATTAGTTGCTACTTTATCATGATGATTTTTATGAGAAAAAGTTGCTGTTATGATGCTAGGAAAAGTGGTTGAAATTATCATTGATCAAACTTATGCACTATGCTAGCATTCACACTTCATAAATTATTTCTTTTATCATTTACCCACTCGAGGACGAGTAGGAATTAAGCTTGGGGATGCTGATACGTCTCCAACGTATCGATAATTTATGAAGTATTCATGCCATATTCACCTATGTTTACAATACTTTTATATGGTTTTGATGCACTTTATATGATTTATTTAGAACTAACCCGGACTGACGCTGTTTTCAATAGAATTACCGTGGTGTTGTTTTTGTGCAGAAAATGAAAGTTCTCGGAATCGCCCGAAACTTTTTGGTGATTTTTTCTGGACCAAATAAGCAATATTGGAGCGAAGAACCACCGGAGAAGAGCCACGAGGTGGGCACAACCCACCAGGACGCACCAGAGGGCCCAGGCACGCCCTGGTGTATCGTGCCCTCCTCATGGCCCATCTTGGCATGAAACCGATGCCCAAAAATCCTATAAATATAGAAACCATTAGAAATAACCCTAGACTCTCCGTTCCGCCGCCGCAACTCTCTGTATCGACGAAAAACCAATCTGGAGACATTCCAGTACCCTGCCAGAGAGGGGAATCCATCTCCGGTGGCCATCTTCATCATCCCGGCGGAGGCCATGACGAGGAGGGAGTAGTCCACCCTCGGGGCTGAGGGTATGTACCAGTAGCTATGTGTTCAATCTCTCTCTCTCGTGTTCTTGAGATGTCACAATCTTGATGTATCACAGGCTTTGTTAATATAGTGGGTTCACATGATGTTATTCCCTTGCTACCTTGTTGTGATGAATTGAATCTTTCCCTTTGAGATATCGTTATGTTGGATTGAATATTGGATTTGAGAACACTTGATATATGTCTTGCATGTGGATACCTATGGTGACAATGGGGTGTTCTATTGATTCACTTGATATATGTTTTGGTACTCAACTTGCGGATTCCCGTGGTGACATTGGGGTAATCTATGCATAGGGGTTGATACACGTTCTTGTCCTACTTTCTCCGATAGAAATCTTGGGGTACTCTTTGAGGTTCTTTGTGTTGGATTGAGTATTATGAATCTGAAATTGTTTGATGTGTATCATATAATTAACTCATGGATACTTGTGGTGACATTGGAGTATCTAGGTGACATTAGAGTTGGTTGATGCGTATCATATGGTGTTATTCTAGTACGAACTCTAGATAGATCGATCGGAAAGGATAACTTGGAATTATTGTAGTACAAACTCTTGGATAGATTGATCGGAAAGGATAACTTTAAGGTGGTTTCGTACCCTACAAAAAATTTCTTCTTATGTTCTCTGCTAGATAAGAACTTTGGAGTGATTCTTCGTTGCACGTTGAGGGACGGTTATGTGATCCAATTATATTAGCATTGTTGAGAGATTGCACTAGCGAAAGTACGGACCCTAGGCCTTGTTTTCAAGCTTTGCAATACCATTTGTGCTCACTTTCGTTACTTGCTACCTTGCTGTTTTTATATTTTCAGATTACAAAAACCTATATCTACCATCCATATTGCACTTGTATCACCATCTCTTCGCCGAACTAGTGCACCTATACAATTTGCCATTGTATTGGGTGTGTTGGGGACACAAGAGATTTCTTGTATTTGATTGCAGGGTTGTTTGAGAGAGACCATCTTCATCCTACACCTCCCACGGATTGATAACCCTTAGGTCATCCACTTGAGGGAAAATTGCTACTGTCCTACAAAACTCTGCGCTTGGAGGCCCAACAAAGTCTACAAGAATAAAGTTGCGTAGTAGACATCAGTTATGATGAAGGTTACCTTGGCGACGAACATGCGAGCTAGGACGCTTCCCAGTCAGAATGCCTGTAGGGTTAAGGAAGATGGCATGGGTCCACGCTATTGTTGAAGATTGTCGCTGCAAACATATGAAGACTTGGCCATAAAGGCCACATTCAAGTAAATCGGTATGTAACGGATGTAAGACTCTTGTTATGCAGTTTTTGTGTGTTCAGTGAGCATTGATCTCTGGGATCACTGTGCACGTACATTCGGTGATCACGACTTATGAGTCGGGGTCCCCACAATGAAGGCTGCATTGGTTTTGAATCAACTACATTTTTGCACATGTGCCAAGTCAAGCTACTCGAATTACTCAGAAGAGGATACCATGCTAGCATACTACATCATAATCATTTTAATGGATGTTGACACACAAGATAAATCATTATCCACTCCTAGCTATTTAAGCATGGCATGAGCAACTATAATCTCTAATTGACATTGCAAACATGTTTACTCATAGTATGCTGAATCAAGAGCGACTGAGCTAAACATATTTACAAGAACGGAAAACAAGAAGAGTTCATACCAGCTTCCTTTACCGTAATCGTTTCATCAAACTATCATCATTATTTCCTTTCACTTGCATGACTGAATGATGTGAAAATAATAATAGTGCAAGTGTGTTGTGGACTAAGCTGGAATCTGCAAAACATTTATGCAAAGGAGAAGACAAGGTAACATTAGCTCTTTGTTAGATCAATAATATATCATATTAGCCATTTAACAATTATAGCATAGTCTTCTCCTTACAACAACTCAAAGTGAGGAAAAGAATTTCAAAGTAACACACTGAAATGTTTTTGGAGTTTCATGTTTCTCTGAACAAAGCAAATTAATCAAACGAAAAGCAAGAAAACTATTTACACGGGAAGCTCCTAACAAATAAGAAAAGAACGAGAAATCTTTTTGGGTTTTCTTTTAATGATGAAATCTAATTAAACAAGAAAGAAGAACCGAAAATAAGCAAGAAATATTTTTGGGTTTTTGAAAGTTTTTCAAACGCAAAGAAAGCGAAAATAAAACTACTGATGGATTATACAATGAAAAAGGATGAACGCGGACAACTGGAATGAGCATGTGGTACATGAATTTAATGTCGGTGAGAAATACATACTCCCCCAAGCTTAGGCTTTTGTCCTAACTTGGTCTATGGCCACTGCTGGCCTGAATAGAAATCCTGGAGATAATTTGGGTTGTACTCCATTGCAGCCGCAAGCGCCTGGTTAGCCGGCTCAGTGTGACGAGCAGTCTCCTTTGTCGTCTGGTATGCCTCAGGCTCCCCCTGAAGTATGCAATATCTCTGTTTCCCCTGAAAGTCAAAGAAGGAAGGGGCAGGCAAAGTAATATGGTAGACCTTGTTCTTGTTAAAGATTAGTCTATATCAGAGTGGTGTATCATCTTGTTCGAGAAACTGGTGGCCTCCATAGCCTCATAATCAAGAAAATAGGGCAGCAAATGAAGTTCATCGTCCTTAATGGGAACGCCCAAGTAATTAGCTAAACGAGTAGCATAAATCCCACCATGAAGGTCACCATCGAGAGCATTTTTATTTAAACGACGCACAATAATAGCTCCTATGTTGAATTTTCTATCTCTCAGTACCGCAATTTTAAGAACACTTAGATCAGGTGCACATAGAGTACTCACGTCGTGTTTACCATATATGCATCTCCCTGTGAACAAAGCAAAATAGTGGATTGCAGGAAAATGAATACTGCCAACTCTAGCTTGAGTTATACCTCTAGTTTCTCCCTGAATGTGGCTTAATAAAAAATTGGTGCAACCACTTTTACTAGGTTCACGAAAGGTCCCCCAATTAGGAACCTTACAAGCATGGAAAAATTACTCAATAGACATGCGGAAAGCTCTTTCATATAAATCAAACATGACTTCATGAGAAGAACGATGAACCACATACTTAAACATACACACGAATGAATCAGTGAGATTATGGAACTGAGGACACTTATCTAACAAGAAGTCCGTCAACTCCGCATTCTGCATGTATATATCAAATTCTTGCTTGATGCCCGCTCGATTCATGAAGTGATCGGACGACCATTCACATGGTTTAACGAGCGCATCCCGACGTGGTTCAAGGTCCGGTTCATGAATTGCCGACCTTGGGGAGCTCTTACTCGAAGAACCACCATGGAACATTTTCCTAAACATCTTTTCTTTCTCTAAAATAATTCTGAACTTTTTAGTCCCTCAAAATAAAAGTGAACGAAACTCAACAAAATTGATAGCAACTACTCCCACAAGTGTCCAGAGGCCATATCATGCATCGAAACTACTTTCAACCATATGAATTAAACATGCAAGCTCATATACATGGTCACCAACAGTAGCAAATATTGCAAAATATAAAACACTAGAACAAAAACTAATTGGAGCATTGGAGGAGTCACATACCAAGGAGTAATTCCTCAAAACAGTTTCGGAAACGGAGTTCCGAGCAAGGAGATCGAAAATCACTCGAAAATGAGAAAGAACACGGGCAAGGAGGAAATGGTGATTTTTCTGGAGGTGGAAGAAGGTTGTGGGCATGGGCACTAAGTGAGATGGCACGCCCAGGGGTAGCGCGCCACTATGGCTTGTGGCCAGGTGGAGGTGGAAGAAGGTTGTGGGCATCGAAAATCACTCGAAAACTTTATGTTTCGGAAACGATGGCGCGCCCAGGGGGTAGCGCGCCACTATGGCTTGTGGCCAGGTGGTGCACCCCCCTGGGGTGTATTCGGTGCCAAAAATTCTTATTTATTCTAGAAAAAAATCATACTAAATTTTCAAGGCATTTTGAGAACTTCTATTTTTGGGTCATTTTTATTGCATGGAAATTACAGAAAATCAAAAAATTGTGATATTTTTTATTTAAATTTTAAATAATAAAGAATAAAACTAGGGTACAATAGGTTGTGCTTACTAAATTTATCGACCACATGCTTCTAAAAAATAAGCCATTAATATGGTTGATCAAGTCTTATTAACGAACCGTTTTCGATTGACATGAAACCGATTTTTTTGTATGGCACTAGGCTACCTCAATGGGGATATGCATTTCCCCAATAATAAGAATATCATATCTCTTCTTGACAGTAGGGAGAGGAGTTTTGAACTCTCCAATAGTGATTGTTGCAATTTGTTCAATAGAATTGATATTATTCACCACACTTTGTTTCTTTGGAAAGTATACCGTGTGCTGATTACTATTGACATGAAAAGTAACCTTGATTTTGGTGCAATCAACAACAACCTCTGCAAATCGACATGTTGTTGTCCTCAGGCATATGAAGAATAACAAAATCCGTTAAGATAGTAACATTTGCAACCACAATGGGGACATCCTCACAAATCCCAATAGGTATAGCAGTGGATTTATGAGCCAGTTGCAAAGATATTTCAGTAGGGGTAAGCTTAATAAAATCAAGTCTTTTATATAAAGAGAAAGGCATAACTGTAACACTGGCTCCTAAATCACATAAAGTAGTTTTAACATAACTTCGTTTAGTAGTGTGGTATGGTAGGTATCCCTGGATCTCCCAATTTCTTGGCACTCCACACTCAAAGGAGTAATTAGAAAGAATGGTGGAAATCTCAGCTCCATGTATCTTTCTTTTATTAGTTACAATATCTTTCATATATTTTGCATAAGGAGCCATTTTTAAAATATCCGTTAAACATGTTCTCAAAAAGACTGTCCTAAGCATTTCAACAAAGCGCTCAAATTCTTCCTCGTCCTTTTTAGAAGGCTTACGAGGGAATGGCATGGGTTTTTGAACCCATGACTCTCTTTCTTTACCATGTTTTCTAGCAACGAAATCCCTCTTATCATAACGTTTATTCTTAGGACGTGGGTTATCAAGATTAGTTGCAGGTTCTATTTCTATCTGATTATCAGGTTCTTTATCATTATGTGGTTCAACATCAACATGAACAACTTCATTTTCATTATCACTAGGTGTATGTTCACTACCAGATTATGTCTCAGCATCAGAAATAGAAACAGAACCATGGATGAATGCTTACCTAAACCTCTAACATCATTAGAAATTCTAAACATCAAGTCACTCAAGCGATCAAATACATGGCATTTCTTTTTAATTGATCCTTAACATACATATTAAAATGTTCTTGCTTAACAATGTAATAATCAAATTCATCCATGCATTGACTAGTAGTTTTATCGTAAGGTATATCACATTCATCAAATCTACGAAGAGAATTTACCTCTACTACCTGTGTAGGGAAATCAAGTCCATGTCTTTCTTCAATAGGTGGTAAATTCTTGATGTCTTTAATTTTAATACCTTTTGTTTAATAGATTTCTTAGGTTCTTGTATATCTTCCGGAGTAAGGAATAGAATACCTCTCTTCTTTAGAATTGGCTCAGGAGGTCGTTCAGGAAGTGTCCAATAATTGTCAATCTTCAAAATATTATTCAATAGTTCTTCAGCTTGCCCAACAGTTTGTTCCCTCAAAACACAACCAGCACAACAATCTAGGTAGTCCCTAGAAACATCGATTAGTCCATTATAAAAGATATCAAGTATTTCATTTTTCTTAAGAGGATGATCATGCAAAGCTTTAAGTAATTGGAGAAGCCTCATGCAACCTTTAGGGAGATTCTCTTCTTCAATTTGAACAAAGTTGAATATTTCCTATAAAGCATCTTGTTTCTTATGAGCAGGAAAGTATTTTCAGAGAAGTGATATATCATATCCTGGGGACTACGCACACAACCAGGAGCAAGAGTGTGAAACCATTTCTTAGCATCACCCTTTAGTGAGAAGGGAAAAATCTTAAGGATATAGTAGTAGCGAATTATTTCCTCATTAGCAAATAGGGTGGAAATATCATTTAATTTGGTAAGGTGTGCCACAATAGTTTCAGATTCATAACCATGAAAATGATCAGATTCTACCAAAGTAATTAACTCAAGATCAATAAAGAATTCACAATCCTTATCGGTAACACATATAGGAGAAGTAGCAAACTTAGGATCATATTTCATTTTCTCCGTCATAGATTTTCCTTTCAGTTTACTCAGTAGTTTCTTAAGGTCATCTCTATCATTACAAGCAAGAAAGAATCTAGCTATCTCTCCATCCATAACATAGCCATCAGGTACATCAGGCATTTCAATCCTAGCATGAGATCTAGACATAATAGGTGAATCATAATTTTCATCAATTTCAGCATTCTCAAGTTCTCTAGACTTAGCAATTTGTTCATTAAGAAATTTGTCCAGTGCCATAGTTTCATCAAGCAAAGTACTAGCATTATCATGAGTTTCATTTAAAACAGAAGTAGCATCATCAATTACTTGCGACATATCAGATTGAATAGCAGGTGGTGGTGTCGCAAGTTTACCCAGAACAGAAGGTGAATCAAGTGCAGAGCTAGATGACAATTCCTTACCTGCCCTCGTCCTAGAGGGTACGATCTTGTCTTAGCATCTTTCAGATTCTTCATAGTGATCAATATATATCCCAAGTGAACTCAATAAATAGAGCTATGCTCCCCGGCAACGACGCCGAAAAAAGGTCTTGGTGACCCACAAGTATAGGGGATCGCGACAGTCTTCGAGGGTAGTATTTCACCCAAATTTGTTGATTTGACACAAGGGGAGCCAAAGAATATTTATGAGCCTTAGCAGTTGAGTTGTCAGTTTAACCACACCCGGAGATATCTTTTCTGCAGTAAAGTGTTTCGTAGCACAGTAATAGTAGTAATGAAAATAGCGGAAAGTAAGAGATTATAGTGATTGTAATAGTAGCAGTAATGAGAGTAACTTAACGAAGATCAATATGCGAAAAGTGTAGGCAATGGATCAGTGATGGATGTTTGGTTTGGATGACATTCATCATGTAACAGTCACAACGTAGAGTGGTATAGAACTTGCTGCAATTCGTCAATGTAACATAGGCATGTATTTCATATATAGTCATACATGCTTATAATAAGAACTTGCATGACATGTTTTGTCCTACCCTCCCATGGCAGGAGGTTCCAAAGGGAAACTAATGGATATTAAGGCCACCTTTTAATAGAGAACCGCAACAAAGCATTAACACATGGTGAATACATGAACTCCTCATACTACGACCATCACCGGAGATGATCCCAATTTCTGTCACTTTGGGGTCTACGGATCATAGCACATAATAGGTGCATAAAATTTGCAAGATAGTATCCAAAAGACTCTCATATTCATAGAAACATAATAGGTTCAGATCTGAAATCATTGCACTTGGGACCTAGTGACAAGCATTAAGCATAACAAAGTCATAGCAACATCAATCTCAGAACATAATGGATACTAGGGATCAAGCCCTAACAAACAGACTCGATTACATGACAAATCTCATCCAATAACATTAGCGTCCAACAAGCCTACAAAGGAATTACTCTCTCCCGGTGGTGAGCATCATGGGATTGTTGATGGAGAAGGGTTGGTGATGACGATGGCGACGAATTGCCCTCTCCGGAGCCCCAAACGGACTCCAGATAAGCCCTCCCGAGGAAGAACATGAGGTGGTGGCGGCTTCGTCTCGTAAAATGCGATGGATCTTTCTTTTGTTATTTTTTCTAGGGCAAAAGACACCTTATATCAGAAGATGGCATCGGAGGCCTGCCAGGTGGCCCACAAGCCACCCAGGGCGGTCACTAGGGGTTAGGCGCGCCCCCATGGCATGTGGCCACCTGGTGGATCTTCTGCTGTTGGTTCCTTTGCTAATATTTTTTATATATTCCAAAATAATTCTCCGTCAATTTTCAATAAAATCTGAGAACTTTTATTTATGCAAAAAAACAACACCATGGTAGTTCTGCTGAAAACACCGTCATTATGGGTTCATTCAAATCATGCAAATTAGATTCCAAAACAAGAGCAAAAGTGTTTGGAAAATTAGATAACGTATCAATGTGGCATAGATTGTTCACTTGTGAAATAGCAAAAACACACTTACTGATCTTGGCTACCAGTGCATGTTCCTTGAGGGGTTGAAGAATAATTCTCAGGTGTTCTACATGTTCCTCATGTGTTTTACCAAAGATTAATATATAATTAAAGAATACCAATATAAACTTCCTTATGTAAGGTCCAAAGATGTTGTTCATGAGGGCTTGAAAAGTGCGAGGAGAATTACTATCTTCCAAATCATCCCGAAGGCTTTACTTGGCACAAACACTAATTTAATCATAAAAACACAATCATTACAATGGCAATAATCATGTCAACACACCAAAACAAAATGTAAAACAAAAAATTTAAAGATAACTATTGGGTTGCCTCCCAACAAGCGCTATTGTTTTATGCCCCTAGCTAGGCATATTGCATAGTATCAAGTGTTGTCATCCTTAGTTTTTTCCTCTCGGGATGTGTGTTTATCGGGAGGCTTTTCAAAAACAATGGGAAACACATCATCTATTAAAATCTTAGCATCCTCAAGGCTACTTTGTTTAAACCCTTGTTGGTTCTCTTTCACTACCCAAGAATGTTGTTGATTAATACCATTGAAAACTTGTTCGATAATATGCAAGGGATGAACTTCTTTTTTGGTATTTTCATCAAAAGTATGATTATCCCGAAACACATATCTCCTCAAATAATCCTCATCATATAAAATTTCATCTATCACAGGATGCTCATGACTCATATTATAAAAATCAAAGATCTCTCGAGCCTCACGCACTATATAGTCATACTCATTCATGAGGATAAGAGTAGCTATCTTTGTAGCCTTAGGGTTATTTATAACAGGTAACTTGATAACCCACAAGTGTAGGGGATCGTTTGTAGCCTTTTTCGATAAGTAAGAGTGTTCTAACACCCCTGGATTATCAGCTACAGTAACCCATGTAATCAAGCTACAGTGATGGCAAGTTTAATCTAATCCATTTTTTGGCAAATAGTGCATGATCACATTTGGATCTATCTCTTTTCAAAAGTCTTTTGCAATTCAAATTCAATAATAAGTGGTTTAAATATTTTTGCAAACCAGAAAATAAAAATCATGCTTAGGTTGCAAATATTCCCTAAGCTATTTTTCAGTCATAACCAACATTTTATAAATTGTTTTGGTGCCTCAAAATAACTAAAACAGAGGCCAAATCATTTAATTAAATGCCTTTTTTAATTATAGCACTTTCAAATATTTTCAAAAGGCCCCAAACTTTTTGTGGCTTTGCCAAATATTACAACACTAATATTTGACTAGGTGGAACTTTTTATAAAAATGATAAGTTATTAAAAATAATTAAAGCATAACTAAAAAAGAAGCCTGAATCTAAATAAAAACAAAAGGAACAGGGGCCTCTGTGGCTGGGCCTAAGTAGCCGAGCCGGCCCAGCCCACCTCCCGTGTGGTCCTCCCCTCCCACTGCTCACCGGGGGGGGGGGGGGGGGGGACGTGGGCGTGGCGATGGCCGCCACCGGCCGCCCCCGTCGCCCTGGCACGCATCGGGCGGCTCCTCGCCGCCTACAAGGCCCCTCCCATCGGCCCCGAACCCTAGCCCCCTTCCTTTTCCCTCCCTCTCGCGCCGCCTGCCCTCCCTCATCCGCATCCGAGCGCCGCCATCGCCATGGCTGCCGGCTAGCCGCAGCCACCATACCTCCCACGCCTCGCCGTCGTGCTCCCCGGCTCCGCCGTGCTACCCTGCGTCACCTGCGATCACCGGGGCAAGCTCAGGGCCGCCACAGTGCCCACGAGAGGTCTTCTTCCTCCTCGGGTTGCTGCCGATCGCCGCCGTCAATTCGCTCCACCGAGCCCCCCTCCCGAGCCCACCTTGCGCAACTACAGGGCCCGATGAGCTCCCCCGCTCCTCCTCCTCCCCCTCTCGCGAGCAATCCAACCGCGTAGCCCCCCTGCCGCCGTGGCCGACCTCGTGCTCCGCTCGGGTTCGTCGCCGACGATGCTCTGGTGGCCAAATAGCCCCGGGCTCCTGCTTGTTGCCTCCACCGCGCTGCGTAGAAGCCGCCCACCGCCTTGGTTCGCCCGTGCTCGCCCGAAACGGCCGCCACCTCAGCTCGACGCCGTCGTCAACTCCGGCCACCCCTGTTGCTGCCACCGCCTCCACTAGACGCGCGCCACCGCGGGCGTTCGAACGCACCATCCCGCGGTCCAAATAGAGCCCTGTGGGCGATTTACGAGCAGGTCCGGTGATACGTCTCCAATGTATCTATAATTTTTGATTGTTCCATGCTATTATATTATCTGTCTTGGATGTTTTATATGCATTAATATGCTATTTTATATTATTTTTGGGACTAACCTATTAACCTAGAGCCCAATGCCAGTTTCTGTTTTTTTCCTGATTTTGAGTATTACAGAAAAGGAATATCAAACGGAGTCCAAACGGAATAAAACTTTTGCGATGATTTTTCTTGGACCAGAAGACATCTAGAAGACCTAGAGAGGAGGTCAGAAGGCCTGGCAGCAGACGACAAGCCGCCAGGGCGCGCCCTAGGGGGGGCGCCCCCCTGGCTTGTGGTTCCCCTGCAGGCCTTCTAACCCTAACTCTTCCCATATATTCCCAAACCATCAGAGGGAGCCACAAAAATACTTTTCCGCCGCCGCAACCTTCTGTTCCCATGAGATCCCATCTTGGGGCCTTTTCCGGTAATCTGCCGGAGGGGGATTCGATCACGGAGTGCTTCTACATCAACTCCATTGCTCCTCCGATGAAGCGTGAGTAGTTTACCTCAGACCTACGGGTCCATAGCTAGTAGCTAGATGGCTTTCTCTCTCTCTCCGATCCTCAATACCATGTTCTCCTCGATGTTCTTGGAGATCTATCCGATGTAATCTTCTTTTGTGGTGTGTTTGTCGAGATCCGATGAATTGTGGATTTATGATCAGATTATCTATGAATATTATTTGAATCTTCTCTGAATTCTTATATGCATGATTTCATATCTTTGTATTTCTCTTTGAGTTATTGGTTTGGTTTGGCCAACTAGATCGGTAGTTCTTGCAATGGGAGAGGTGCTTAGTTTTGGGTTCAATCTTGCGGTGTCCTCACCCAGTGACAAAGTAGGGGTAGCGAGGCACGTATTTGTATTGTTGCCATCAAGGATAAAAAGGTGGGGTTTTCATCATATTGCTTGAGTTTATCCCTCTACATCATGTCATCTTACTTAAGGCGTTACTCTGTTCTTTATGAACTTAATACTCTAGATGCAGGCAAGAGTCGGTCGATGTGTGGAGTAATAGTAGTAGATGCAGAATCGTTTCGGTCTACTTGACACGGACGTGATGCCTATATGCATAATCATTGCCTTGGATATCGTCATAACTTTGCGCTTTTCTATCAATTGCTCGACAGTAATTTGTTCACCCACCGTATTATTTTCCTTCAAGAGAGAAGCCTCTAGTGAAACCTATGGCCCCCGGGTCTATTTTCCATTATATATTTTCAGATCTATAAAACAAAAATACCAAAAATACCTTGCTGCAATTTTATTTACTTTTATTTAGTTTTACTTTTAGTAATCTTTTATATCTATCTCTATCAGATCTCATCCTTGCAAGTGACCGTGAAGGGATTGACAACCCCTTTATAGCGTTGGGTGCAAGTGTTTGATTGTTTGTGCAGGTGCATAGATTGGGGCCTTGCTTGTACCTCCTACTGGATTGATACC
Source organism: Elymus sibiricus (assembly GCA_039707655.1). Classification (NCBI taxonomy): domain Eukaryota; kingdom Viridiplantae; phylum Streptophyta; class Magnoliopsida; order Poales; family Poaceae; genus Elymus; species Elymus sibiricus. The sequence goes on along the minus strand of CM077673.1, from coordinate 129,375,503 downwards.
TTGGTTCTCAAAACTGAGGGAAACACTTATTTCTACTTTGCTGCATCACCCTTTCCTCTTCAAGGGAAAAATCAACGCAAGCTCAAGAAGTAGCATCCGGCGCCCCTCCACCACAGATTTGGTCGCCGGAGCTTGCTCCGGCGCCGCCGCCAACGTGGCCCGGCTGGGGCCACCCCCAGTGACCCTGCCAGTGGCCCCGGAGGCCCAGTTGACCATGTTAACCGTGGTCAACAAGCTGACTGGGATGTCCCAGTCACTGCCAGGTGGGGCCATTCCCCCTGGGCCTATGACATGTGGGCCCAACTCCATTAATGCTAATTAAGTTGGATTATGCAATTCTATTAATTAGTTTAGACTAAACAGACACTGACAGTTGGGACCCCCCCCCTAATTAACATTTTTTAGTTTAATTTAAACCATGTTTAGCCCACTGTCTATGACAGGTGGGGCCCAGCTGTCAGGTTTGACCTGAGATAGCTGGGTTGACTGCTCATGTCAGCCTGACCTCATGCTGATGTCATAATAGTATTTTGGAATTAAATTAAATATGTTTACTTTCAGAATATTAATAAAACTTTGAAAATTAATATAAATTAATCTATAAGTCAGGTGAAAATAATTTATATATGAAAGTTGCTCAGAAAAATCCCACGAATCCGAATACGCAGTCCGTTCGTCTGTCACGTGCTCCTATCATAACGAACGTGGAACTTTTCCATCTGTTTCATCTGTCCGGTAGTAGCCTGAGACCCTGAAAATATCGTCAGATATTCTTCTGATCCGTCTGTGACGTGTAGTACTGCGTTAGTGCATGCCTTGCTCAGCATATTTTCATGTCATGCATGTGATGTATCTGTTTGCTTTATATTTATTGTTTCTCCCCCCCTCTTCTTACCGGTAGACCCCGAGACTGACGCTGCTGCCGGGTACGACTACACCGTTGACGATCAGGCCTTTGCAGCAGAGCAGCAAGGCAAGCAAACCCCCTTGAGCATTCCGATATCGCCCAATTCCTTCCCTCTCATTCTTGCATTAGATTTTGCTACTGTATTAGCTAGCTCCTATTCTGATGCATAGCCTTCTTTTGATAAACTGCTACTATACATGATGTTATATCAACTGCTTAGTATAAGTTGATCAATGAATCCCCTGCGACCCGCTTAGTCCCAGTTGCCCCTGCTTCTTCATCGATGACTCGACGACTCGAAGACTCGGTCAACCGACCGAACAGCCTTGCCCGTCACTTTCACCGCACCCCCCCTTAGTTGTACGACTCTGCAGAGCTACTATCGAGTACCAAGGGTGACACCTCGTGAAGTACTCATGATGCTAACTCTGTAGTGCAGCTAGTCGGTCATGGTTATCGAGTGTGATTCCTCCTTCACCAGTCCCGACGACGACTCTGTCGTGCAACCCCTCAAGCGTTGACCATCGAGGGTGAATCCTCTCTGGTCACCTTGACGGTTACCTCGAGTGGGATCCTTCGAGGTTAATCCCTCGGGTTTCCCCTTGGTGTTATATACACATTGTTACCTTTACTTTACTGTTGATTCATGATGAGGTCTGGAAGACCGGAGGGTGTTGGTGTAATACGACGGGGCATGGCCGGGCATTCTTGGCCATTGCCAAAAGACCTCGAGACGGGGCGACGGGACCACATATCGTGTATCACGCTCATCGACGCAATTAATAAAATGCTAATTGTTTGGGTATTAGATCTGAGTTGGTCATTTGACCTCTTCGCACTAACCTTCACGTGGGAGAAGTTATGGGTACTCAGCGTCGTTGTATCAGCCGAAGCTCTGCGGACGTCAGCAATGGAGCGGCGCACGCCCGAGCGGTCCACCACGGCACAAATCTTGGATTAGAGTGTGCTAGGACTGACCTCAGCCGCCCACGCATCGTGCAGGAGTGCAAAAGGCGAGTGGGCCCATGACCCCTGCGTGCTTACGATTTAGACCGGCGGGCTGGCCTCTCTGTTGAGCTTAGGTAGGGCGACGACATGTTGATCTCCGAGGCCGGGCATGACCCAGGAAAGTGTGTCCGGCCAAAGGTGATCAAGCGTGATGGAAAACATGGTGCACCCCTACAGGGATGAAATTAACTATTCGAATAGCCGTTTCCACGGTAACAGGACGACCTGGAGTTGTATCCCGAGCTTATATAATTAAAAGGGATAATTTGAAATGAATGTTGGCTCCGAGATTGCTTTCTCGCAGGGAGTCGAGGAAGGATCTCTGGGCGTGGTTACTTAATAACCTTGCTACAACAATATTGTTACATATGAGTTACCAATCTACACTCTTCTAATGCTACAAGATGTTGAAGATGCTAGTCTTCGATAGGACTAGGCTTTCCCTTTCTCATTCTTGCTTTCTGCAGTCAGTCCAGATATAACCCCTTTCCCCTTGATGATGATGCATACTTAGCATAGTTCTGATGTCAGTCTTGCGAGTACTTTGGATGAGTACTCACCGTTGCTTTGCTTTATCTTTTCCCCTCGATACGATTACTACATTCAGACAATGGAGCCCAGGAGATGGAGTACGCCGGAGATGACTACTACACCACCGTCGGAGTCTACTACTACGTGGAGGCTGCCCCCGACCAGCAGTAGGATAGGAGGTTCCCAGGCAGGAGGCCTCACCTCTTTTGATCCATTGTTATGTTTGTGCTAGCCTTCTTAAGGCAAAACTTGTTTAACTTATGTCTATACTCAGATATGATTTGCTTCCACTGACTTGTTGAATTTGAGCTTATGTATTCGAGCCCTCGAGGTCCCTGGCTTGTAATATGAAGGTTGTATGACTTTAATTGTGTCTAGAGTTGTGTTGTGATATCTTCCAGTGAGTCCCTAATCTTGGTCGTACGCATTTGCGTGTATGATTAGCGTACAGTCAAATTGGGGGCGTCACAAGTTGGTATCAGAGCCGACTGCCTGTAGGTAGCCCCCTTTCCAACTCCTTGGCCGAAGTTGAGTCTAGTACTTGAAAAACTTTTACTAACATAGTCGTGTGGCTTACGGGCCGACATCTCAATTGGGTGGTATTAGGATCTTTTATTCCTCGTCTATACTGTGGGTTCTGATCTCTCTTCTCTTTCGGGTTAAAAGATTTTGCTAACTCTAACATTAGGTTCTCGTGATCACATCCACCGGAGATTTGTTTCGTCGACAATTGTTTTCCTTTGAAGTTATGATGCACACACTTTCATTTGACATCTTTAAATCTTCTTGTTACAGATGCGTCCCGCTAGGCAGATCGTTCGTCTGACTTTGGCTCACGATACAACTGGGTTCCCGGCCATTCTGGTCAACCTTTTGATCTGGCTGGGACATCGCTGATACCCCGAGTACACTGTTTACGAGGACTACCGCGAGTTCAACCAGTAACAGTATGAAGCCGAGATGGTTATCTGGAATCGGCGGGACCTCTCCATCACTGAGTTGCACACCTTTCGTGGCATTGGAGTGACCGTTGAGATGGCAGTACAGGATGCTGACTATGCTGCTATTGTCCGTCTCCATGCAGCGAACCCCTGCTTGGAGGAGACGACATTCAGATACATCCCGTATGTTCCTGTTGGAGTTGATACTCCAGCCGACGCTGAGGTCTACACCCCTTTCGTGCGGTAGCGTAATGACCGATCCTACACTGCTGTCTGCACCCCCTACGCGAGTTGTCATTACGACCCACAAGTTCTGGTTCAGTACACTGAGGCACTGGATCGCACTGTCCGAGCTCTTAACATCAAGCTATACGCCACCCGTACTCGTCTTTATGAGGCTATGGAGCAGTTGTTGCTAGCAGTCCGTGTGGGGATACATCCGGAGTACATCCTTTACCCGCGCCGGACAGAGTATCCACCAGGTCTTGAGTGGCCTAATGTTGGAGGTCGTACTCCTGCACGTGGACTTGCGCTCCCCGCTGGGCACCAGATTCTACATCAGAGTGTGCATGGGATGCAGAATCCTGACCCCAGGTTTCACATTCAGATCCACGTGCAGTTCCATGGGTTCTTTCGTTGTCCCCGATGTTGATGTAGCATATCGGTATGTCCTGTTGTTGTATCCCTCTACCGCGTGCCTGCGCGCCGCCTAGTTGTCTAAGTTATTTTCATGCCGGACCTATCGTCTATTTTGTAACAGACTTATGGTTTGTAATAGACCTATGTATGGATCTGTATGTTGAATTTGAACTACTATGTCGTAGCTATTGCACTTCCTTCTTTGTGCAATTTACTTCATGAATGATTCGTTGTCCTTGAAATTACTCAATGCTAAACTACCACTGTTAAATTATTTGACAGAATGGTTAGGCCAGCTGGTCGTGGTCGTGGTGCGCCTAAACCACCGCCGCCACCTGAATACATGGCTAGAATGATGCAGCAGTTTGAGCTGAACCGCCAGTTTATGCAAGGGATTATTGAACAGTTCCCGAGGCCGAATATGAATCAGCAGCCAGCCCCAATGACTCTGCATGACTTTATGCGCCTCAACCCTGCGATCTACCCTAGCTCAACTCAGCCGCTAGACACTGATGACTGGCTCCATGATATCACCTATGAGTTGGAGTCTTCAGGCGCCCCAGTGGCTAGCTATGTCACCTTTGCCTCGTACTTTCTGAAGGGTCCCGCTGCTCAATGGTGGGACAGTCACAGGCGCTCACAGCCTGTTGGAACAATCATCACCTGGCCAGAGTTCCAAGCTGCATTCCGTGCTCGTCACATTCCTCAGGGACTGATGGACAAGAAGAAGAGTGAGTTCCGCAATCTAGTCTAGGGCAACAAGACTGTGGATGTTTATCAGCGGGAATTTCTGGACTTATCTCGCTATGCTGAACAAGACGTTGCAACTGATGCTCGTAGACAGGAGAAGTTTCGTGAAGGCCTCCACCCGGATATCAAGCTGGCACTCCTTGTTCAGGACTTCGATAACTTTACCACCTTGGTGAACAAGTCCACTCAAGTGGAAACAGGTCTGCAGGACTACAAGGACAGCAGCAAGCGCAACCGTGACATGGGCTCATCTTCGGGCTTAGGAAGTCAGAAGCGCAAGATCTAGATTCCTCACAACATGTACCATGCCCCTACTCCTGCTCCAAGGCCATCCTATGCTGCACCTCGTCTGCCTCCACCCCCACCTAGGCAGCCGAGGCTCCCAGCTCCGCCACCACGAGCTCATGTTCCCCCTTCTCGTCCTGAGGATGGGCTGTGCTTCAAGTGTGGTCGTCCAGGGCATCATGCTAGAGAATGCAGGCAGAATCAGAATCAACTTGCACTGCCTTCCAACCAGCCCCGCAACAACAATGCCAGGCCTAATAATGGGCGTGCTCAGGCTAACAACATTGAGATGACTGAAGCTCAAGACCAGCCTGCTACTATGATGGGTACACTTCTTGTTAACTCAGTACCAGCTTCTGTATTGTTTGATACAAGAGCATCGCATTCTTTCATGTCGGAAAATTTTGCATACATGCATGACATTAAGAGTGATGAGATGGATGTTCCAATAGTGGTAAACACCCCCGCGGGCCAATGTCGAACCTCAGTGATTAGTCACCATGTCCCCATTGAAATTGAAGGGTTGGAATTCTTTGCCTCCCCCATAATGCTGAAGTCTTCCAATATCGATCTCATTCTCGGAATGGATTGGTTGAAGGCTCATACCGCGTCAATTGTTTGTGCCACCAAAACCGTCCACCTCCTGCATCCTTCCAATGAGATAGTAAGCTATCATGCTCATATTGTTCGGAATGCTGAAGCCCGACTATATGCCATGAATGCTTTAAATGAGTCACCTCTGGCGGGGATTGAAGACATTCCAGTTGTCCGGGACTTCCAAGATGTCTTTACAGAAGAACTACCAGGGATTGCCCCTGCTAGAGCTGTCGAGTTTGTCATCGACTTGGTACCCGGTACCACGCCTATAGCCAAGCGTCCTTATAAGATGCCTCCTCATGAGCTCCTTGAGCTTAATCAAGAAATCGACAATTCGCTTCGCATGGGTTTCATACGCCCGAGTTCCTCTGCTTGGGGAGCGCCTCCTCTGTTTGTCAAGAAGAAGGATGGTACGAATCGTTTGTTCCAAGACTACCATCCCATCAGCCAGGCAACCATTCAGAACAAATATCCGCTTCCTCGGATCAATGATTTATATGATCAACTTGCTGGGTCATCAATATTCTCTAAACTCGACTTGAGGTTGGGTTACCATCAGATTCGTGTTCGTGAAGAAGATATCCCTAAGACTGCATTTGTTACCCGCTATGGTTCATACGAATACACCGTCATGTCTTTCGGTTTAACAAATGCTCCTGCAACCTTCTCTCGGTTGATGAATTATATCTTCATGGACTACCTCGATAAATTCGTCGTGGTTTATCTGGATGATATTCTGGTATTCTCCAAGAACAAAGAAGAGCATGCTGAACATCTTCGTCTTGTGCTGGAAAAGCTTCGAGAGCATCAACTATATGCCAAGTATTCCAAGTGTGAGTTCTGGTTGGACGAAGTGACCTATCTTGGTCATGTGATATCCAAAGATGGTATTGCCGTCAACCCAGAACGAGTTCAGGCTATTCTTGACTAGACTCCCCCGAAGAATGTCAAGCAAGTCAGAAGTTTTCTCGGACTCGCCAGCTATTGCCGTCGTTTTGTCGAGAACTTCTCCAAGATTCCCAAGCCATTGACCAATCTGCTTCACAAAGGCGTTAAGTTTGAGTGGACAGACAAATGTCAGGAAAGTTTCCAAGCACTCAAGGACAAGCTGACATCTGCTCCAGTGCTTGCTCCTCCTGATTCTCAGAAGGATTTCGTCATTTATTGCGACGCATTCCGTCAAGGATTAGGTTGTGTCCTAATGCAAGAACGCAGAGTGATTGCGTATGCTTAGCGACAGTTGCGTCCCCATGAAGAGAATTACCCAGTGCATGACCTTGAACTTGCCGCGGTGATCTTTTCTTTGTTGTTATGGCGGCATTACCTTATTGGTAATCGTTGTGAGATATATACTGACCATCAAAGCCTGAAGTACCTGTTTACTCAGCCAGACCTAAATCTCCGTCAGAGGCGATGGATGGAAGTAGTTTCGGACTATGACTTCGGTATATCTTATACCCCTGGCAAGGCTAATGTTATGGCAGATGCCTTGAGTCGAAAGGCTTAATGCAATAATCATATGGTTCAAAAGGCTAACCCCCGTCTCCATGAAGAGCTCCGCAAGTTGAATCTTCACATTGTTCCACAGGGTTCTCTTATTAACCTTGTCATGGAACCGACTCTTCTGAGAACTATTAAGTCCACCCAAGACAAGGATGCTTACATCCTTCGAATAAAAGAGGATATTAACTTAGATAAATTCAAGGAATTCTCGCTAGGTGGAGATGGAGCATTGTACTTCAAGGATCGCCTTGTGGTTCCCCGTTTCAAACTTATGACAGAGAAGGTGATGAAAGAAGCTCACGACACCCCTCTCTCTATTCATCCGGGCAGTACTAAGATGTACCTGGACATCCGTCAAAATTACTGGTGGTCTGGTATGAAGCAAGACATTGCTCGCTATATTGAAGAATGTGACGTTTGTCGCCGGGTCAAAGCTGAACATCAGAAACCTACTGGACTTCTGTAACCACTCCCTATTCCTGAATGGAAATGGGACAAGATTCAGATAGACTTCGTCACGGGTTTTCCAAAGTCGCATAAGGGTAATGATGCTATCTTTGTCATCATCGGCCAATTCTCAAAGGTCACACACTTCTTGCCAGTCAAGGAGACAATTACTGCTAGTCAACTAGCAGCCTTGTATACCTCAAGAATTGTTTCACTCCATGGCATTCCAAAGGAAATCAGTTCAGACCGTGGTAGTATTTTCACCTCCATGTTCTGGGAAAGTTTCCAAGAAGTAATGGGAACTCATATTACCTGGAGCACTGCCTACCACCCTCAGTCGCAAGGTCAAGTTGAACGAGTTAATCAAATCCTTGAAGACATGCTACGGGCTTGTGTTATCTCTTTCGGCAAGAAGTGGGAAGAATCTCTTCCTTACGCTGAATTTTCATATAACAACAACTATTAAGCCAGCTTGAAGATGGCCCCCTTTGAAGTGTTATATGGACGGAAATGCCGAACCCCTCTGAACTGGTCCGAAACTGGGGAACGTGCACTCATTGGTCCGGACATTATCCAACAAGCCGAAGAGCAAGTCCGTATTGTTCGGGATAATCTCAAGGCGGCCCAGTCACGTCAGAAGAGCAATTATGACAAGAAACATTAGGGTTCAACCTATCAAACCGGTGATAAGGCTTATCTGTGTGTTACTCCTTTGAGGGGCACTCATCGGTTCGGAGTCAAGGGCAAGCTAGCTCCTCACTACGTTGGTCCCTTCCGCGTTATTGAAAGACGTGGGCTTGTGGCTTATAAATTGGAGCTGCCACTAAAATTCTCCCATATCCATGATGTCTTCCATGTGTCGTAACTTCGTCGTTGCTTCAAGGATCCGCATCGTGAGGTGGATCCCGAATTGATTGAAGTGCAGGATGATCTCACTTAGAAAGAGCATCCGATCCGCGTTCTTGATGAAACAGTACGTCGAACTCGTTAGAAGGTTACCAAGTTCTTCAAAGTATAGTGGTCAAATCATTCTGAAGATGAAGCCACTTGGGAACGCGAGGATAACCATCGGGCGGAATATCTCGATCTTCTTCCTTCTACCTCTTAATTCTCGGGACGAGAATTTCTTTTAGTAGGGGAGAGTTGTAACACCCCTGGATTATCAGCTACAGTAACCCATGTAATCAAGCTACAGTGATGGCAAGTTTAAGCTAATCCATTTTTTGCTAAATAGTGCATGATCACATTTGGATCCTATCTCCTTTCAAAAGTCTTTTGCAATTCAAATTCAATAATAAGTGGTTTAAATATTTTTGCAAACCAGAAAATAAAAATCATGCTTAGGTTGCAAATATTCCCTAAGCTATTTTTCAGTCATAACCAACATTTTATAAATTGTTTTGGTGCCTCAAAATAACTAAAACAGAGGCCAAATCATTTAATTAAATGCCTTTTTTAATTATAGCAGTTTCAAATATTTTCAAAAGGCCCCCAAACTTTTTGTGGCTTTGCCAAATATTACAACACTAATATTTGACTAGGTGGAACTTTTTATAAAAATGATAAGTTACTAAAAATAATTAAAGCATAAATAAAAAAGAAGCCTGAATCTAAATAAAAACAAAAGGAACAGGGGCCTCTGTGGCTGGGCCTATGTAGCCGAGCCGGCCCAGCCCACCTCCCCTGTCGTCCTCCCCTCCCACTGCTTACCGGGGGGGGGGGGGGGGGACGGGGGTGCGACGATGGCCGCCACCGGCCGCCCCCATAGCCCTGGCGCGCATCGGGCGGCTCCTCGCCGCCTACTAGGCCCCTCCCGTCGTCCCCGAACCGCCCTCTTCCTTTTCCCTCCCTCTCGCGCCGTCTGCCCTCCCTCGCCCGCATCCGAGCGCCGCCGTCGCCATGGCCGCCGGCTAGCCGCGGCCACCGTACCTCCCACACCTCGCCGTCGTGCTCCCCGGCTCCATCGTGCTACCCTGCGTCGCCTGCGACCACCGGGGCAAGCTCAGGGCCGCCACAGTGCCCGCGAGAGGTCTTCTTCCTCCTCGGGTTGCTGCCGGTCGCCGCCGTCGATTCGCTGTACCGAGCCCCCCCCCCCCGAGCCCACCTTGCGCAATTACAGGGCCCGGTGAGCTCCCACGCTCCTCCTCCTCCCCATCTCGCGAGCAATCCGACCGCGTAGCCTCCCCTGCCGCCGTGGCCGACCTCGAGCTTCGCTCGGGCTCGTCGCCGGCGAGGCTCTGGTGGCCAAACAGCCCCGGGCTCCTGCTTGTTGCCTCCACCGCGCCGCGTAGAAGCCGCCCACCGCCTTGGTTCGCCCATCTTCGCCCCGTAGATGTAGCTCCACGCTCGCCCGAAATGGCCGCCACCTCAGCTCGACGCCAGCGTCAACTCCGGCCACCCCCGTCGCTGCCACCGCCTCCACTAGACGCGCGCCACCGCGGGCGTTCGAACGCACCATCCCGCGGTCCAAATAGAGCCTTGTGGGCGATTTCCGAGCAGGTCCGGCGCCCCTTCGCCACGGAGTTGGTCGCCGGAGCTTGCTCCGGCGCCGCCGCCGACGTGGCCCGGCTGGGGCCACCCACAGTGACCCTTCCAGTGGCCCCGAGGGCCTAGTTGACCATGTTGACCGTGGTCAACAGGCTGACTGGGCTGTCCCAGTCACTGCGAGGTGTGGCCATTCCCCCCTGGGCCTATGACATGTGGGCCCAACTCCATTAGTGCTAATTAAGTTGGATTATGTAATTCTATTAATTAGTTTAGACTAAACAGACACTGACAGTTGGGACCCCCCTAATTAACCTGTTTTAGTTTAATTTAAACCATGTTTAGCCCACTGTCTATGACAGGTGGGGCCTAGCTGTCAGGTTTGACCTGAGACAACTGGGTTGACTGCTGATGTCAGCCTGACCTCATGCTGATGTCATAATAGTATTTTGGAATTAAATTAAATCTGTTTACTTTCAGAATATTAATAAAACTTTGAAAATTAATATAAATTAATCTATAAGTCAAGTGAAAATAATTTATATATGAAAGTTGCTCAGAAAAATCCCACGAATCCGAATACGCAGTCCGTTTGTCTGTCACGTGCTCCTATCATAGCGAACGTGGAACTTTTGCATCCGTTTCATCTGTTCGGTAGTAGCCCGAGACCCGGAAAATATCATCAGATATTCTTCCGATCCGTCTGTGACGTGTAGTACTGCGTTAGTGCATGCCTAGCTCTGCATATTGTCATGTCATGCATGTGATGCATTTGTTTGCTTTATATTTATTGTTTCTCCCCCCTCTTCTTACCTGTAGACCCCGAGACTGACGCTGCTGCCGGGTATGACTACACCATTGACGATCAGGCCTTTGCAGCAGAGCAGCAAGGCAAGCAAACCCCCTTGAGCATTCCGATATCGCCCAATTCCTTCCCTCTCATTCTTGCATTAGATTTTGCTACTGTATTAGCTAGCTCATATTCTGATGCATAGCCTGCTTTTGATAAACTGCTACTATACCTGCTGTTATATCAACTGCTTAGTATAGGTTGATCAATGAATCCCCTGTGACCCCCTTAGTCCCAGTTGCCCCTACTTCTTCATCGACGACTCGACGACTCGAAGACTCGGTCAACCGACCGACCAGCCTTGCCCGTCACTTTCACCGCACACCCCCTTAGTTTTACGACTCTGCAAAGCTACTATCGAGTACCGAGGGTGACACCTCATGAAGTACTCATGATGCTAACTCTGTAGTGCAGCTAGTCGGTCGTGGTTATCGAGGGTGATTCCTCCTTCACCACTCCTGACGACGACTCTGTCATGCAACCCCTCAAGCGTTGACCATCGAGGGTGAATCCTCTCTGGTCACCTTGATGGTTACATCAGGTGGGATCCTTCGAGGTTAATCCCTCGGGTTTCCCCCTTGGTGTTATATACACACTGTTACTTTTACTTTACTGTTGATTCATGATGAGGTCTGGAAGACTGGAGGGTGTTGGTGCAATACGACGAGGCATGGCCGGGCATTCTTGGCCCTTGCCACAAGACCTCGAGACGGGGCAACGGGACCACATATCGTGTATCGTGCTCGTCAGCGCAATTAATAAAATGCTAATGGTTTCGGTATTTGATCTGAGTTGGTCATTTGACCTCTTCGCACTAACCTTCACGTGGGAGAAGTTATGGGTAACGGCGTCGTTGTATCAGCCGAAGCTCTGCGAACGTCAGCAATGGAGCGGCGTGTGCCCGAGTGCTCCGCGATGGCACAGATCATGGATTAGAGTGTGCTAGGACTGACCTCGGCCGCCCACGCATCGGGCATGAGTGCAAAGGGCGAGTGGGCCCATGACCCCTCAGCGCTTACGATTTAGACCGGCGGGCTGACCTCTCTGTTGAGCTTAGGTAGGGCGACGACGTGTTGATCTCTGAGGCCGGGCATGACCCAGGAAAGTGTGTCCGGCCAAAGGTGATCAAGCGTGATGGAAAACGTGGTGCACCCCTGCAGGGATGAAATTAACTATTCGAATAGCCGTGTCCACGGTAATAGGACGACTTGGAGTTGTATCCTGAGCTAATATAATTAAAAGTGATAATTTGAAATGAATGTTGGCTCCGAGATTGCTTTCTCGCAGGGAGTCGAGGAAGGATCTCTGGGCGTGGTTACTTAATAACATTGCTACAACAATATTGTTACATATGAGTTACCAATCTACACTCTTCTAATGCTACAAGATGTTGAAGATGCTAGTCTTCGATAGGACTAGGCTTTCCCTTTCTCATTCTTGCTTTCTGCAGTCAGTCCAGATATAACCCCTTTCCCCTTGATGATGATGCATACTTAGCATAGTTCTGATGTCAGTCTTGCGAGTACTTTGGATGAGTACTCACCGTTGCTTTGCTTTATCTTTTCCCCTCGATACGATTACTACGTTCAGACAATGGAGCCCAGGAGATGGAGTACGCCGGAGACGACTACTACACCACCGCCGAAGCCTACTACTACGTGGAGGCTGCCCCCGACCAGCAGTAGGATAGGAGGTTCCCAGGCAGGAGCCCTCGCCTCTTTCGATCCGTTGTTATGTTTGTGCTAGCCTTCTTAAGGCAAAACTTGTTTAACATATGTCTGTACTCAGATATGATTTGCTTCCGCTGACTTGTTGAATTTGAGCTTATGTATTCGAGCCCTCTGGCTTGTAATATGAAGCTTGTATGACTTTAATTGTGTCTAGAGTTGTGTTGTGATATCTTCCAGTGAGTCCCTAATCTTGGTCGTACGCATTTGCGTGTATGATTAGCGTATGGTCAAATTGGGGGCGTCACAAGTGTCGAACCCAATGAGGAGCTAAAGGTAGAACAAATATTCCCTCAAGTTCTATCGACCACCGATACAACTCTACGCACGCTAATGCTTGCTTTACCTAGAAGAAGTATGAAACTACTTTGTAGGTGATAGGATAGTTTGCACGAATAAAACTAGAAGTACTTAGCGGGAATAAAACTACGAGTAAATTGCAAGATAATAAAAGTTAGTTGTTTAGTAGAAAGCTTTTGTCAAACAAGAAGGTTATTTGTCCCTAGGCAATTGATAACTAGACCGGTAATCATTCTTGCAATTTTATATGAGGGAGAGGCATGAGCTAGCATACTTTCCGTACTTGGATCATATGCACTTATGATTGGAACTCTAGCAAGCATCCGCAACTACCAAAGATCATTATTAAGGTAAAACCCAACCATAGCCTTAAGTATCAAGTCCTCTTTACTCCCATATGCAACAACCCACCTACTCGGGTCTGTGTATTATGTCACTCACGCCACCCACCATAGGAAAATCATGAACAAATTGCAACACCCTACAGCAGGGATCCCTCACGTTTGCGCGAGACAGAGGGCACCGTAGGACAGCACCATAATAAAATATACACTCATACCAACCACGATCATCAATTAGCCCATAGGACAAAGCGGATCTACTCAAACATCATAGGATAGCCAAATATCATTGGGAAATAATATATGGAGTTGAACACCATGTTTAAGTAGAGATTACAGCGGGGAAAAGAGGTGTTACACCACTGCATAGAGTGGGAGAGAGTTGGTGTTGACGGCGGCGAAGTTGTTGGTGTAGATCGCCGTCACGAAAATTGCCCCGGCGGCGTTTCGACGCCACCGGGAGAGAGGGGGAGAGAGCCCCCTCCTTCTTCTTCTTCCTTGGCCTCCCCCCTAGATGGGAGGAGAGTTCCCCCTCTGGTCCATGGCCTCCATGGCGGTGGAGGGGCAGGAGCCCCTCCGAGATTGGATCTCCCTCTCTGCTCTCTTCTGTTTCACATTCCTGTTTTCTGGCCGAAAACCGTTTCTTATATTCCCGGAGATCCGTAAGTCCGATTGCGCTGAAATTTTAACATGACTTTTTTCTGGATATAAGCTTCCTTGCGCCTGAAGTAGAGCTCCAACCGACTTACGAGGTGACCACAACCCACCACGGCGCGCCTGGGCCCTGGGGCGCGCCCTGGTGTGTTGTGGGGGCTGTGGGCCTCCTTTTGTGTTGATTCCAACTCCCAAAAATCACATATATTCCAAAATAATTCTCCGTAAATTTTTATCGCGTTTGGACTTCGTTTGATATGGATATTCTGCGAAACAAAAAACATGCAACAAACAGGAACTGGCACTGGGCACTGGATCAATATGTTAGTCCAATAAATCATATAAAATGTTGGCAAAAATATGTGAAAGTTGTATAATATTGGCATGAAACAATCAAAAATTATAGATATGATGGAGACGTATCAGCATCCGCAAGCTTAATTCCTGCTCCTCCTTGAGTAGGTAAATGATAAAAAAGATAATTTTTGATGTGGAATGCTACCTAGCATAATCTTGATCATATATCTAATCATGACATGAATATTAAGACATGAGTGATTCAAAGCAATAGTCTATAATTTGACATAAAGACATTAATACTCAGGCATCCCAACAAACAATCATGTCTTTCAAAATATCAAGGCTAAAGAATGCTATCCCTACAAAATCATATAGCCTTGTCATGCTCTGTCTTCTTAACACAAACTATAAATCATGTACTACCCCGGTGTCAGCCAAGCAATTGGTTCATACTTTTTAACGCGCTTCAGCATTTTCAACTCTCATGCAATACATGAGCGCAAGCCATGGATATAGCACTATGGGTGGAATAGAATGCGGTGGTAGACATTAATATAGAGAAGACAAAAAGGAAGATAGTCTCACATCGAAGCGGCTAATCAACGGGCTATGGAGATGCCCATCAATTGATATCAAGGTGGGGAGTAGGGATTGCCATGCAACGGATGCACTAAGAGCTATAAGTGTATGAAAGCTCAATATGAAAACTAAGTGGGTGTGCATCTAACTCTATAATGAAAAATTCCCACTAGTATATGAAAGTGACAACATAGGAGACTCTCTCTATGAAAAACATGGTGCTACTTTGAAGCACAAGTGTGGAATTAGCATGCCCCTTCTCTCTTTGTCTCTCATTTTTTTTTTTTTTCCGCATATTTGCTCTTTTATTTTGTGTTCTTGAGAGATCTATCTCTCCTATCTATCACTACCTAATCTATCTTTTTACCGTAGAGAGATTGACAACCTCTCTTTCGCGTCGGGTTGCAAGTATTTGTTGTTTGTGTGTAGGTGCTGCTTATTGGGTGGTGGTGATCCTCCTACTGGTTCGATAACCTTGGTTTCATAACTGAGGGAAATACTTACCGTCGCTGTGCTGCATCATCCCTTCCTCTTTGGGGAAATACCGACGCAGTCTCAAGCCACGTCAGTTGCTTTTAAAGGAGCTTATGAAATTGCTTCTTTGCTTGAAAAGTATGATGAAGATGTTCCTTACGAATCTGAAAATTCATCCATACTTCAATATTGCTATGATAACAATGAATACAATTATGATATTATTGAATTTATTGAAAGAATGACCGCTGCCTTGGAAGAGACTAATATTTTGCAGGAATCTATGGAAGAAGAAATTGCTGAAACTGTGAGCTCATTAGATGAAAAAGAAGAGGGGGAGAGCGAAGAACAAAAGGAGGAAGAGCGGATTAGCTACCCGTGCCCACCTTCTAATGAGAGTAACTCTTCAACTCATACATTGTTTAATTTCCCATCGCACATACCGAAGGATGAATGCTATGATAATTGCTATGATCCCGTGGATTCTTTTGAAATATCCCTTTTTGATGAAATTGATGCTTACTATGCTTGTGGCCAAGATGCCAATATGAATTATGCTTATGGAGATGCACTTGCTACAGTTCCTTATGTTAAGAATGAAATTGTTGCTATTGTACCCACACATGATAGTCCTATTATCTTTTTGAGTTCTGCCAACTACACTATATCGGAGAAGTTTGCTCTTATTAAGGATTATATTGATGGGTTGCGTTTTGCTACTACACATGATGATTTTGATGAATATAATATGCATGTGCCTGCTGCTCCTACTTGCAATTATTATGAGAGAGGAACTACATCTCCACCTCTTTATGTTTCCAATACGATAAAATTGCAAGAAACTGTTTATACTATGCATTGATCTTTACTTGATGTGCATGAATTGTTCTTTTATGACATGCCGATGCATAGGAAGAGAGTTAGACTTCGTCCTTGCATGATATATGTTGCTTTGTGCTCACTACTAAATTACAAATCATTGTTAATTAAAATTGGCTTTGATATACCTTGGGATCCGGGTGGATCCATTACGTGAGCACTTTATGCCTAGCTTAATGGCTTTAAATAAAGCGCTGCCAGGGAGACAACCCAGAAGTTTTAGAGAGTCATTTTATTTTGTTGAGTGCTTTTCTAAAGTTTAAAAACAAAAAAATATAGAGGGGAACCTAAAACTTCACAAAAAGAAAGGTGACAGTGAGAGAGATGATGAGCATCGTTGAAGTGGGGGCTAGCCTTGAACTTTGTTCATGCCCATGGAAACTTTGTGAATATTGAATCACAGAAACTTTTCAACAAAAATAATTATCCCCTTGTAAAAATCCATTGTATTATAAAAATAATGTGCCAAGATTTGCCTTTAGGATGATTAGATTGCTTGGTTGTACGTGCGGTGTAAAAACAGAAACTTTGGCTGTAGTGCGTGAATTTACATTTTTTACTGAAACGTCAAAAGTTTCTGAAATTTTTACACGGTATTTATACACATAAGTTTATTTCTTCCTAATTTTTCAGAATTTTTGGAGTTAGAGAATTATGGTCAAAGTTCAGATTACAACAGACTCTCCTGTTTAACACAGATTCTCTTTTTGATGCATCGTTTTGCTTGTTTTGATGAAACTATCGATTTTATCGATGGTATAAGCCATGGAGAAGTTATAATAAATCAGGGATAATTAAAATATAAAATATGAGTGGGTTTTCAACAGTACTTAAAGTAGAAATTTGCTTTATTATACTAACAGATCTCACCAGTTTTCTATTACGTTTTGTGTGGATGAAGTGTTCAAAGACCGAGGAGGTCTTGATATGAGGAGAAGGAGGAGAGGCAAGAGCTCAAGCTTGGGGATTCCCAAGGCACCCAAATTAAATATCCAAGGAGACTCAAGCATCTAAGCTTGGGGATTCCCTGGAAGGCATCCTGTCTGGGATATAACCCCGCGATATAACCCGGCCGGAGTATAACCCGGCCAGGACTTGGCGATTCACTGAAGACCCGGAAACCAGCTTGGCGGTTCATAGTCAAGACCCATAAGGTGGGCCAGAAGACGTAGACCAAATCACATGGCGGGTTACCAAGTGGGCCAAGAGGAAGACAAGACATGAAGACCAGGCCATATGGCGGCTTACCAGATGGGCTGAGGCCAAGGCCCAAGAGGCAGGAGGCGACTCATGGGCCAGAAGGTATAAGCCGCCATAAGATGACTTGTTCTGTAAGACTAGGAAGTTGGAACCAGGATCGGTTATGTTGTATAATCCGACCCGGACTCTTGTAAGCCGTCGGACCTCAGCCTATGTATATAAAGGCGAGACCTGGCGGCAAGTTGGACAGGTTAAGACAGACAGACAAGCCTTACGGCGAGAGAGACCAAGCAGTCGAGAACTAGGGCAAGCAAGCCGCCCCTTGTAATCGATACACTAGTTAATACAGCATAAGCAGGACGTAGGCTTTTACCTCCACCGTGAGGGGCCGAACCTGGGTAAACCATGTCCCTTGTCCTGCTTAACCCCTTTGAGTCCACTTCCATGGCGTTGGCTCCGAACCTAAGTCTTCGGACATCTGCCATGACAAAACCACGACAGTTGGCGCCCACCGTGGGGCTAGCGCTCGGTGGTGTTGAGTTCTCAAAGGGTTCTCTCTCTGGGAGCGAGGGGGACGTCAATGGTGAGATGACCAAGAGTCGCCATGGGACACTCTACCTCGACGATGCCGGCTGGGGTCCTGAGGCCGACACAATCGAGCATGATTTCCGGGTCCCCTTCGGTGGAATCAACGTCTTCATCGGCAAGACTGGCGGATCTGAACCCGGGCCAGACATCTGCACCGACATCGTCGAGCCGGCTCGGCGCAAGCAACTCGCCCGGAGCGTGCAACCCGCCCGTGTTGACCCGGGCAAGAAGCACGTCTTCGTTGGCTTTACTCAGGGCATGGAACTTGAAGGTTCTATGTCACAGGAGGAAACTCTTGTCTACTTAGAGGAAGGATCCTCGAGTAGAGAGACGGAATTGATCTATCAGCTTCATAATGGTGGACTTGGGGGCTACGATGAGCCTTACCCCGAGTCAGAGTATCATGAGCCGGAGGAGGATGAGCTGCCAAACCGCGCTGCCGTTTTTATGGCGGGTTCCGCGGCGGCTCCAAGCGGTACAGCCGCCGGTGCGACCGTGTCCGGGTCAGGCAGGCCCCCGGTTCAGGTTCTTCTGGATCTGATGAATGAGTTTACAACCCTAATGGAGACTGAGGTCACTGCTGAAAACCAAGCGGCCCATAATGCGGAGATCGCGAGGTTAAAGAATCAGATGGCCGGAGTCCAACAGGAAAGCAATGAGCTGAAGGCTCAGATGGATGCTGAGGCGGAACGCTTTAAGGCGGACGCTTTTCGCCTTGAGTTAGAACAACAGTCAGCAGGGGCGGTTTATCGCATGAGACATCAATCCCGCTTGCCGGAGCAATATGAAGCTAGGAATCTTTTTAACACGCCAGGAACGGGACGGAATGTACCTTTGACCGTAACCCGGACGGCGGAAATACCTAGAAGCCGGGCGGCGGCTCAATGTCAGCAGCTAGACACGCCCCGAAGGAATCAAAACCCGCCACCTTTCTATCCAACGCCGCCGGGTCATTATGCTAACCCGGCGGAGAACATGGTGGCAGCGGCAACCAGGCTTGATACAATCCCAATCCCCGATGAGGCACCTTATGCAGAAGAGGTGCGGAATGCCATCGGATATCTGCGAACGGCGATAGCCCAGCAGGAGAAGTACACTTACAGCCAGAATCGCGTGCACTCAACCCCCATCCACAGCCGTAGCTACAGCCGGCGTTATGAGTCGCTGGCGGTCTCTAGCAGTAACCCGCCGCAAGCTGATCGGGCGGTTCTGGATGTTCAAGCACGGGTGGAACAGGCAAAAGCACAGCAAGAGGCGGCGGCTCAGGCGGCGGCGACGGCTCATAAAGAACCCTCAGTTGCACCCTCCGTCCCAGTAGGAGCAGGAATGACCTCCAGGGCTGTGGGAGTGCCCTGTTTGGTGCCGACTCTGCGGGATGAACGTCTGCCGAAAGATTTTAAGGGTCCTCGAAAGGTACCCAATTACACTGCCGACTTACCTCCAGAGGCTTGGGTTGAAAGCTATGAGCTAGCCATGGAGATGTTAGACGTCAGTGATGTAGTATGCGCAAAGTATTTCATCATGATGCTGGAAGGGCCGGCTCGCACATGGTTGAAGGGTTTACCACCCAACACCATTACTTCCTGGGCCGAGTTAAGGGCGAAATTCATCAAAAATTTCCAAGGAACGTGCAAGCAGCCCATTGTGACCATTGTGGATTTGGACCATTGTGTACAACGTATTGATGAGTCGGCTCATCACTGGGTCCGGCGGGTCTCCGAAATCATCCACTCTTCTGAGCAGATTACGGCGTCTCAGGCGGTTTTGATTCTAGAAAAGAATTGTCACTTCACGCCTTTGAAGCAGAAGCTTGGCCGGCTCAAATGGTCATGTCAAGACATGGGGGAGCTCATGACGGCTCTCACCAAATATGCAGACTCCGACAACACGAAAGACCCGGGCTCTGATGATGAGAAATCAGGTCAGGGGAAGAAAGGCAACAATGGCAAGGCCCAACAACAAAGTATGGCTGGAAGCAACCCGGGCAAGCGAAAGCACCCGGACGGCGGGTCAGAACTGGTGGCAAACACCAACACCAGGAACACCCGTGCTAAGGGTAAAGCTCCTATCAACCTGGAAGAGATGCTCAATAAGCCTTGCCCAGAACACAGCCGGCCCGATAAGCCGGTGCGACATACCTGGGGGGATTGCTACATTATGCAACAGTTCCGGAATTACAGCCTTCAAACAGCATCGTGATAACGGTAACGGTCCATCAGGCGGCTCAGCACCGGGCGGCTCAGGGGCCGGTTTTGGTGCTGGCGGCTCAGGAACCGGTTACCAAGGTCAGAGCGATCATGGGGGTCATAATTAACAGTCTGGCGATGGAGGCCAGCAGCAGAATAACCAGCCGGGGTACCTGACTAACCCGAAACAACTCGGTCAGGGTCAGTACCATGCTTAAAACCCGGCTCAAAAGAAGTCTGTCTCTCACAAAGCTTTGAGACCTTGATATCCGGCTCAGCGTCCGGTTCAAAAGAATTCATCTCTCGCAAGTTCGAGTTTTCAAGAATATTGTAAAGTCGCCCAAGAGGACAAGCCGCCATGATGTACCATTCAAATATGGGTACCCTGGTTCATTGGATAATCATAAAGTCATTTGGGGGCTTCCAACCCACCGGGTTTAGCTTTCAACCCTCTTGACCGGCTTTTAAGCCATAACCAGACCGGAGTAATCCTGCCTGTTCGCCAAGATGCTACTCCGATCCCCTGTACTCTTGATAAGTCATGAACTTATTAAGGTTAAAACATGATGGGTCATGTGAGAGCCGGCTTACAGAAAGCGAGGATACTCCATGGGCTATTAAGCCGCCTTCGTTGAAACTTGGTTAAACCTGCCTGTTCGCCAAGATGCTACTCCGATCCCCTGAACTCTTGATAAGTCATGAACTTATCAAGGTTAAAACATGATGGGTCATGTGAGAGCCGGCTTACAGAAAGCGAGGATACTCCATGGGCTATTAAGCCGCCTTCGTTGAAACTTGGTTAAACCTGCCTGTTCGCCAAGATGCTACTCCGATCCCCTGTACTCTTGATAAGTCATGAACTTATCCAGGTTAAAACATGATGGGTCATGTGAGAGCCGGCTTACCGAAGCATGGACAAACCAGTGGCTATCATGCTAGTTTCATTGAAGTAAGACCCGAAGTCAGACTATAAAAGGTCGTTTGGGGGCTTCAACCCTCTCGATCAGGCTCTTCAGCTACCCTCGCAAAGATGAAAGACTTAACAGTTCCGGGTTATGCTTCTTCAAGCCGCCCTTACAACAATGCAGAGCATGCTCTGTATTGTTTATTTTTGCAGGTCTCGTCTCTTAAGACAAGCCGGTCACCGAACCGGGTTACATCGTAACCTCTGCAAGCATAATGAAGACTCTAAATAGCCGACCTGGCTGGATATTCTTGAGTCGCCCTATTAATCATAATGCCGGGTCATCTAATTGACCGGCTCTTGGATTTCTTCAAACAGTGCCCTGTAGTATACTACAGCACTCATGGATTTCTCAAGCACAAATTTGCCGGGTTGCATCGCAACCACGAGCAGGGATTTCATTATTAATACCGGGTTACAACCACGGTCAAGGAATCACTATATTCTTATACAGTCCCGAGTCGCCACAGGCAGGCAACCCGGTTCTTGGGGGCTATATTATTCAAATCCGGTTTATATCAAGTACGCAAGTCCCATGTCGCTGCAAGCATGCGTCACGGCACGTGGGGGCTAATGCAAGCCGGTTTTCAAGTCAGTACATTGTCAACAAGACCCTGTTGAGATGAGCCGGTTTTCTGCGATCCTTCTAAGTCCCGGCCCAGTACATATTACTGACCCGGCACTTGGAGGCTACACTGCTCAGATCAAATTCTCTGAAGTCCCAAGTCGCCGCAGGCATGCGACCCGACACTTGGGGGCTACAGTATTCAGCTGTTCAAGCAGATTATAAGGTTCTCATTGAAGACCCGGCCCGTCACATGCTGAGGAGCCGGCTCTTGGGGGCTACACCAGTTGAAGCTTTATAAGGTATAAGACAGTTATAAGTCCCAGGCTGCTGCAGGCGAGACAACCTGGTACTTGGGGGCTGCACAGTCAAAGATATTATTGCAAAGCGCCAAGTCATCATGGATACACTTGGAGCTTGGGGGCTACAGGTAATATGGATATATCAAAAAAGTTGAAAAGAGTTATCAAAGTCAGCTGGAGTCTGGTTATCTGACCCGGCGTCACCAACATTACATGACCCGGCGATTCAAATATTATAACCCGGCAGTGATAACCCGCCGAGAGTATTGGAGGCCGACTCAATGGCATATGGGTGTTATATTCCCAGAATTTTACTTCGAAGGACACTGACAAGCAAGACGATTGAGAAGACGGCTCGAGCTTAGCATGAATAAATTCAAGCTAACCTGAGGGCTAATGTCAGGGATATAACCCCGCGATATAACCCGGCCAGAGTATAACCTGGCCAGGACTTGGCGATTCACTGAAGACCCGGAAACCAGCTTGGCGGTTCATAGTCAAGACCCATAAGGTGGGCCAGAAGACGGAGACCAAACCACATGGCGGGTTACCAACTGGGCCAAGAGGAAGACAAGACATGAAGACCAGGCCATATGGCGGCTTAACAGATGGGCTGAGGCCAAGGCCCAAGAGGCAGGAGGCGACTCATGGGCCAGAAGGTATAAGCCGCCATAAGATGACTTGTTCTGTAAGACTAGGAAGTTGGAACCAGGATCGGTTACGTTGTATAATCCGACCCGGACTCTTGTAAGCCGTCGGACCTCAGCCTATGTATATAAAGGCGAGACCTGGCGGCAAGTTGGACAGGTTAAGACAGACAGACAAGCCTTACGGCGAGAGAGACCAAGCAGTCAAGAACTAGGGCAAGCAAGCCGCCCCTTGTAATCGATACACCAGTTAATACAACATAAGCAGGACGTAGGCTTTTACCTCCACCGTGAGGGGCCGAACCTGGGTAAACCGTGTCCCTTGTCCCGCTTAACCCCTTTGAGTCCACTTCCATGGCGTTGGCTCCGAACCTAAGTCTTCGGACATCTGCCGTGACAAAACCACGACACATCCCATCTTTCTTCAACAAGTATCGGTATGTTTTCGTTTTCGTTTCGTTCATGTGATATGTGTAAATCTTGGAGCGTCTTTTGTGTTTAGTTTTCACTTTTATTTTATGCACCATGCTGGTGTGAGATAGTCCATGGTTTATTTATAGAATGCTCATTGCACTTCACTTATATCTTTTGAGTATGGCTTTATAGAATGCTTCATGTGCTTCACTTATATCATTTGAAGTTTGGATTGCCTGTTTCTCTTGACATAGAAAACTGTTATTTGTAGAATGCTCTTTTGCTTCACTTATATTTATTAGAGCGTGGTCTTTTGTAGAAAGAATTAAACTCTCTTGATTCACTTATATCTATTTAGAGAGTCAACATGAATTGGTCATTTGCATCGTTAGTCATAAAATCCTACATAAAACTTATGGATCACTGAAAATGATATGTTCGATTCCTTGCAATAGTTTTGCAATATAGAGATGATAATATGTGGGGGTACTACTGGATTATCGTGTTTAGTAAGATATTGGTGTTAAGGTTTGTGATTCCCTAAGCATGCACGTATAGTCTCCCGTTATGCCAGGAAGTTGGAGCACAATTTATCCTTGATTGTCTATCTTTGTGTGAAGGTCGGGGGCGCGCGATGGTTAACTCCTACCAACCTCCCCCCTAGGAGCATGCGTAGTAATACTTTGCTTCGAGGGCTAATAAACTTTTGCAATAAGTATGTGAGTCCTTTATGACTAATGTGAGTCCATGGATTATACGCACTCTTACCTTTCCGCAATTTGCTAGCCTCTACGGTACCGTGCATTGCCCTTTCTCACCTCGAGAGTCGGTGAAAACTTCGCCGGTGCATCCAAACCCCGTGATATGATACACTCTATCACACATAAGCCATTTTATGTCTTCCTCAAAACAGCCACCATACCTACCTATTATGGCATTTCCATAGCCATTCCGAGATATATTGCCATGCAACTTCCACCGCTTCCGTTTTGATGACTTGAGCATTCATTGTCATATTGCTTTACATGATCGTAAGATAGCTAGCATGATGTTTCCATGGCTTGTCCGTTTTTTGATATCTTTGCTACGCTAGATCATTGCACATCCTGGTACACTGCCAGAGGCATTCATATAGAGTCATACTTCATTGTAATATTGAGTTGTAAGTAAATAGAAGTGTGATGATCATCATTATTCATTATTAGAGCATGTCCCAGTGAGGAAAGGATGATGGAAACTATGATTCCCCCACAAGTCGGGATGAGGCTCCGGACAAATATAAAAAGAAAAAAAAGAAGAAGAAAAAAGCAATATGTTTTTGGGTTTTTTGTTTTGTAGATCTGAAAACAAAGATTGCAAAAAAGTAGATCGGAAAGAAATATGTTGGAAAAGTAGACCCGGGGGCCGTAGGGTTCACTAGTGGCTTCTCTCATGAGTATAGCGCACGGTGGGTGAACAAATTACTGTTGGGCAATTGATAGAAAATCAAATAGTCATGACGATATCCAAGGCGATGATCATTATATAGGCATCACGTCCAAGATAAGTAGACCGACTCCTGCCTGCATCTACCACTATTACTCCACACATCGACCACTATCCAGCATGCATCTAGTGTATTAAGTTCATGGAAAAACGGAGTAATGCAATAAGAATGATGACACGATGTAGACAAGATCTATTCATGTAGGAATAGACCCCATCTTGTTATCCTTAATAGCAACGATACATGCATGTCTTGCTGCCCCTTCTGTCACTGGGAAAGAACACCACAAGATCGAACCCATCACAAAGCACCTCTTCCCATGGCAAGAAAAATCGATCTAGTCGGCCTAACTAAACCAAAGATTCGGAGAAGAAATACGAGGCTATAAGTAATCATGCATATAAGAGATCAAAGAAGACTCAAATAATATTCATGGATAGAAACTGATCATGAACTCAAAATTCATCGGATCCCAACAAACACACTACAAAAGTTTACATCAAATAGATCTCCAAGAGACCATTGTATTGAGAATCATAAGAGAGAGAGAGAGGAAGCCATCTAGCTACTGCCTATGGACCCGTAGGTCTATGGTGGACTAGTCACGCATCATCGGAGAGGCACCTATGAGGAAGATGTACCCCTCTGTGATAGTGTTTAGATTGGATCTCAAGGTTCTGGAACTTGCGACAGCTGGAATTGTATTTCGTCGACTCTCCTAGGGTTTTTCGGATATTTGGGAATTTATAGGCATCAGAGGCGGTGGAGAGGGGCCTCGAGGAGGGCACAACCCATCAGGGCGCGCCGGGCCCCCCCTGGCGCGCCCTGGTGGGTTGTGGTCTCCTCGGCCCACTCCCCTGACACTTCTTTGGCCCACTGGCTGTCTTCTGGTCCAGAAAAAATCTCCAAAAAGTTTCGTCACGAATGGACTCCGTTTAGTATTGATTTTCTGCGAAGTAAAAAACAAGCAAAAACAGCAACTGGCACTTTGGCACTATGTCAATAGTTTAGTCCCAAAAAATGATATAAAGTTGTTATAAAATGATTGTATAACATCCAAGAATGATAATGTAACAGCATGGAACAAGCAAAAATTATAGATACGTTGGAGACGTATCAGCATCCCCAAGCTTAATTCCTACTCGTCCTCGAGTAGGTAAATGATAAAAACAGAATTTTTGATGTGGAATGCTGCCTAACATGTTCATCATATTCTTTTCTTTTGTATAGCATGGACATTTGGACTTGTAAATGATTCAAAGCAATAGTCTAGTTTTAACATAACGACTTCAATACTCAAGCATGTCAACAAGCAACCATGTCTTTCAAAATATCAATACTAAAGAAAGTTATCCCTAGCCATCATGCTCAATCATTGATCCATTCATGAAACACACTCAAATATTAGCTATGCCCAATGCTCAAGTACGATCATAGTGCCCCCTAGTTGGTGCTTTATAAGAGAAGATGGAGACTCAAAGCAAAAATAAAAATTGCATATAGTAAATAGATAGGCCCTTCGCAGAGGGAAGTAGGATTTGTAGAGGTGCCAGAGCTCAAGGTTTAAATTGAGAGAGAAAAAATATTTTGGGTGGCATGCTTTTCCTGTCAACGAAAACGACAAAGTAGCTCACAATACTTTCCATGCTAGATATATCATAGGCGGTTCCCAAACAGAAAATAAAGTTTATTCCTTTTTCCACCAAACTTTCACTTTCCATGGCGGGCCGTATCCACGGTTGCCTTCCATACCAACACTTTCCAAGGAATTTATTATTTGACAACATAAAGAAAATATTTTTTCTTTTTCATTTCGGGAATGGGCATCCCTATTACCGCCACACTCTCGTGCAATCACAAGTGAATAAAAACTCATCTTGAGAAGAACACATCTAGCATGGAAAAATAATGGACACTCCCCACCGTTTCATGAGCGGTACAGGCACAGAAAAGAGAAAATTTATTTTGAAAATTTAGAGATGGCACATACAAATTTGCTTGGAACGGAATGGAAATACCGCATATAGGTAGGTATGGTGGACTCATAAGGCAAAACTTGGTTTAAGGATTTTGGATGCACAAGTAGTATTTCTACTTAGTACAAATGGAGGCTAGCAAATAGATTGGGAAGCTACCAAACCAAGAAACGAAAATTCACATAAGCGAGCATTGAGCATAACTAACACCGAATAATGCACCACAAGTAGGATGTAATTTCATTGCATAACTATTGACTTTCGTGCATGCATAGGGAATCACAAACCTTAACACCAATATTCCTACTAAGCATAATTACTCACTAACATGACTCACATATTACTATCATCTTGTTTCAAAACTATTACAAGGAATCAAGTTTAATTTGCCCAATGATCTTCATGAAAGTTTTTATTATATCCTCCTTGGGTATCTATCACTTTGGGACTAGTTTCATATATTGCCATTGCTTTTTGGCAAGCTCAAACAAATTTAAGTGAAGCACATGAGCATAAAGATTTCATCTCTCAAAAAGGTATAAGTGAAGCATGAGAGGATTTATCCAAAATTTACCTACTCTCAAATTAATCTAAGTGAAGCATGAGAGTATTTCTACAAAAAAATTCCAAGCACACCGTGCTCAAAAAGATATAAGTGAAGCACTAGAGCAATTCTATGGCTCAAAAAGTTTAAGTGAAGCACATAGAGCAATTCTAACAAATCATAGCATGATTTTGGATTTCTCAAATAGGTGTGTCCAGAAAGGATACAAGTGACAAACTAACAAACAAAGTAAGCAAAGATACAAGATGCTCCAAGCAAAACTCATGATATGTGACGAATAAAAATATAGCTCCAAGTAAAATACCGATGGTCGTTAGAAGAAAGAGGGGATGCCACTCGGGGGCATCCCCAAGCTTAGTTGCTTGTTTCTCTTTGGATATATCTTTGGGGTGCGGTAGCATCCCCAAGCTTAGGCTTTCATCACTCCTTATTCCTTCATCCATCGTGATCTCACCCAAAACTTGAAAACTTCAATCACACAAAACTCAACAAAATTTCGTGAGATCCGTTAGTATAATAAAGCAAATCACTACTTTAGGTGCTGTTGAAAACCCATTCATATTTTATTATTGAATTATACCTACTGTATTTTAACTTTACCATGGCTCATACCCTTCAATATAACCCATAGATTCATCAAAACAAGCACACAATGCAACGAAAACAGAATATGTCTTAAACAGAACAGTCTGTAGTAATCTGTACTCTAACCATACTTCTGTAACTCTAAAAATTCTGAACAATTAGGACAACGTAAGGAATTTGTATAGAAACACTGTGTTAAAATTTCAGCTCAAGATCACGTTCCAGCAAAAAATGAAAATTCATATACTGGACGCAAAGTTTCTGTTTCAGATTCAGCATCGCTTCTACTCATCCTATGAATCATCCTGAAGGCTTTACTTGGCACAAACACTAAATAAACCATAAAAACACAATCATAACAGAGGCATAATTGTGTCAACACTCAAAAACAGAAAGGAAAAAGGAAAAAAATATTTATTCATTGGGTTGCCTCCCAACAAGCGCTATCGTTTTACGCCCCTAGCTAGGCATAACGCATAGATTCAAGTATTGTCATCTTTGGTTTTGGATGAGATGCCTTTGTCAAGAGGTTTTGCAAATAAAACTTGAAACATATCGTCCATAGCAACCTTAGCACTATCGTTGTCCCTCTACGTACCCCCTTTGATTACCGGCCACGATCCATGAATATTATTGGTTCACATCATTGAAAACTTGTTGGATCATGTCTAAAACGGGGACTTCCTTTTTGAGATTCTCATAAAAAAATGATTATTCCCAAGCAAATATCTCATCATGTAATCACTATTGTAAAGGATTTCTCCTATTACCGGTTTTTCATGGCTCATACCATAAAAGTCTGATACGTCTCCAACGTATCTATAATTTTTGCATGTTCCATGCTGTTATATTATCATTCTTGGATGTTTTACAATCATTTTATAACAACTTTATATCATTTTTTGGGACTAACCTATTGACATAGTGCCAAAGTGTCAGTTGCTGTTTTTGCTTGTTTTTTACTTCGCAGAAAATCAATACCAAACGGAGTCCAATCGCGACGAAACTTTTTGGAGATTGTTTCTCGGCCCACTCCCCCGGCACTTCTTTGGCCCACTGGGTGTCTTCTGGTCCAGAAAAAATATCCAAAAAGTTTCATCGCGATTGGACTCCATTTGGTATTGATTTTCTACGAAGTAAAAAACAAGCAAAAACAGCAACTGGCACTTTGGCACTATGTCAATAGGTTAGTCCCAAAAAATGATTTAAAGTTGTTATAAAATGATTGTAAAACATCCAAGAATGGTAATATAACAGCATGGAACAAGCAAAAATTAGAGATACGTTGGAGACGTATCAGCAACAAATTCTTCTATTTGTTCCACATCATAGTAATCATAAATACCTTTAGCATCAGAAGCCAAGGTTTCATTATCGTTAAATTTACATTGAAAGGGAAGGTGTAGAGCCTCTATCTTAGAGCAACAAGTAAAATAACGTCTCAAGCATGCATCCCAAGCAAACCATTAATATTCTAATTTGAACCCATAAGTGTTTCCCTTTTTGAGACAAGCAATAATCCCTAAAGTACTCACGTTGATCCAACGTGTCTCCCATTATAAAGTTTAATGATCACTACTGGAATCAGGACATTTGCCGTCTGTCATTTCTTTGCCGTCTGCCAGCTGACGGCAAAGAAGGTCTTTGTCGTCAGCTTAGAAAAAGCAGACGGCACAGAAATGGCTGATGGCAACTACACAGTTTGCCATCAGCCTCGTCTTTGCCGTCCGCCAGCCGACGGCAAAGTGCCTAAAGGCAGACGGCAAAGAGCCCACATGGGCCCCACTGGACCGTGGAGCGGGCTAGGTCAGGTGGGCGGCCTGGATGCCCTCCGCTGGATCTTTGCCGTCTGCTTGAGCACTCTATGCCGTCCGCTAGTGGACGGCAAAGAGCTGCCTAACTAACGGCCGTCCCCAACGGCTGCCTAAGTGACCGTTTCCCCCCTCTCTCTCCCCCTCGATCTCTCTCTCCCCCACCAACTCACCCACCCCACCCGCCGCCGAGCCCCGCCATCGGCCCCTGCGTCCAGCACTACCGCCGCCCCCTATGCCCCGCGACGCCGCACCGCCGCCCCCTACCCGCCGCCCCATCCATGCGATGCCGCACCGCCACCCCCTCCCCGCCGCCCCCCCGCCGCCGGCCCCTGCTGTCGCCCCGCCCCTGGACCCTGTGCCCGCGCGCCGCACCGCCCCCTCCCCGCCGTCCCCTCCCCGCGACGCCGCACTGCCTCCCCCTCCCCGCGGCCCTTCTCCAGCACCGCAACGCCGGCGTCATCCCTACGGCGGCCGTCCTCCACCGGCCCCCTCCTCCACCAGCCCCATCCTCCACAGCGCCGGCCCCGTCGTCCACCGGCCCCTCCAAGGTTAGTTTTTTTTTTTGGTTTTTTAGGTTAGTTTAGGTTTAGGTTAAGGTTAGTTTAGGTTAAGGTTAGTTTATTAGGTTAGTTTAGGTTTAGGTTAGTTAGTTTACTTATTAGAAAAGAAAAAACCAAGAAGAAGAAAAAAACCGACACGACACCCCGACACCCCGACACGATGCCCCGACACCCCGACACCCCGACACGATGCCCCGACACCCCGACACGACGCCCAGACATGACACCCCGACACGATGCCCCGACATCCCGACACGACGCCCCGACACGACACCCCGACACCATAACATGACACCCCAACACGACACCCCGACTCCCCGACACGACACCCCGACACGACGCCCCGACACGACACCTTGACATGACACCCCGACACGACGCCTCGACACCCCGACAGGATACCCCGACTCCCCGACACGACGCCCCGACACCCCGACACCCCGACACGACACCCCGACACCCCGACACGACGCCCCGACACCTCGATACGACGCCCCAACACCCCAACACGACACCCCGACACGACACCCCGACACCCCGACCCGACACCCCGACACGACGCCCCGACACCCCGACACGACACCCCGACACCCCGACACGATGCCCCGACACCCCGACACGACGCCCCGACACCCCGACACGACACCTCGACAGCACGACACGACACCCCGACACGAGACCCCGGCGAGGCCCCTCCCGTGAGCCCCCTGCACGACACCCCCAGCACAACACCCCGACATGACACCCCCGGCGACGCCCCTCTGGTGAGCCCCCTGCATGACACCCCGGCACGACACCCCGGCACCACTGACCCCCGACCCCCGACACCTCTTCGGCCTCCTGTTGACCGAAAAGGTGCTCTTCGGCCTTACTGAGGCCGACGGGGTCATGGTTTTGTAAATTATGAGTTAGGTCATATATTTTCTGATTTTGTTATAAAAAACATCACATTTGTGTTGATCGGGTTGATTTCAATGTACAGTTGTTTCGTCGCTGCGAGGGTCTGGTGTTCGACGACCTCCCCGTGCGTTGGACGAGCTCCGCCCCTGCGTTCGTGGGTGAGCACAAATGACTTCTCCTCCTCCCCCCTTAATTTGCTCTGTTCCGGTCTTCGTGCCGATGAAACTTGTTAGCTATAGGTGTCTTCAATCATCAGTATGCGTGACCTGTATGCGTCTCCCGTTCGAAAGGGCGACATCTATAAATATGCATGTCTTTGCATATTTATAACCGCCATCATTTCGAATTGTCCAATGTTATCCATGGACAGCCCGAGTATGTGTAGATTGGGTTCGTTTTCCCATATGCTCTGCTCCGGATCCGATGCAGAATTTCGTCAATGCCTCCCTGTTGTTCTCCTGGTACACATCCTCTCTACTTATTGCCGAGACGTGTATCAGGAGAACAGCGGGGAGGTGCTGCCAAAATTCTGCATCGGATCCGGAGCAGAGCATGGGAAAACGAACCCAATCTACACATACTCGGGTGGGATTAGGACCTATCTTTACCTATTAGCGTGTAGGTTGCATGGGCGTAATAAAATTGACAACTTAATTAACTGATGAATATATATGATGAATTATATATATATTTCGCGTGTGTTTAGTAGGTAGGCAAGATGAGTGGTCGTGCGTGGATGTACACCGGTCACACTAGTCAGGAAGACATGACCAATGAATGGTTTACAAAAACCAAGGGGTTTGTGAGAGCCGCATTTGCAAATGGCCAGGAAAGAACCTGGTGCCCCTGTGTCTGGTGCGACAACTTTAAAAAGAGGACATAGGGTGTAATGGGTAAACACCTGCAGAAGTGGGGTTTTATGCCTGATTATACGGTGTGGACTTTTCATGGTGAGTCTGCCCAACGTGCCAGAGCTGAGGTGGTTCGTCGTCGCACCGACGAGCATGGTACCGGGATCGAAGACATGGTGCAAGACTTTGATGATGCTCGGGATTCGGACGATGAGATGGAGGAATCTGCAAAGGCCTTTTATGAAATGTTGGAGTCTTCAAAACGTCCTCTCCACGAGCACACTGAGCTTTGTCAGCTGGATGCCATCGCGGAAGTAATGGCTCTGAAGGCTCAATTCAACCTAGGAAGAGAATGCTACGACGCGATGATCACAATATTTGGACGCTTTCTACCCAAAGGCCATGTACTGCCTGCAAACCTGTACCAGTCGGACAAAATCCTCCGTGTACTTAAGATGCCCTATGAGAAGATAGATGCCTATGAGAATGGATGTGCCTTATTTAGGCTTGAGTATGCGGACTTGAACTATTGTCCCATTTGCAAGTCTTCCAGGTATATTGTGGTAGACAACGGTATGGGTGAGAAGATTCAGACCAAAATCCCCGTTAATGTTCTTTGGTATATGCCAATCGTACCAAGACTTCAACGTCTTTTCATGGTCGAAGAGACGGCCAGACAGATGACATGGCACAAATTGGGCAAAAGAACCGAACTAGATGCAGATGGGAATCAGATGTTGGTACACACTTCAGACGCTTTCGCGTGGAAGTAGTTCGATGCATTACATAAGGATAAAGCGGCAGATCCAAGGCATCCTCGAGTCGCCATCAGCACGGATGGGTTCAATGTGTTTGGTATGATGGCAACCCAATACAGTTGTTGGCCTGTATTTGTCATTCCACTCAATCTCCCCCCCCCCCCGACGGATTATGCAAAGAAAGAACATTTTCCTGACGTTGATAATTCCAGGGCCCAACTATCCGGGGAAGAATATGAATGTGTATATGCAGCCGCTTATGGATGAATTGCAAGAAGCTTGGGATAATGGGATCAAGACATACGACGCCGCTACAAAACAAAACTTCATGATGCATGTGTGGTACATGTACTCGATGCATGACTTGTCGGCGTATGCGCTATTCGTTGGCTGGTGTGTGCATGGAAGGTTCCCGTGCCCCACATGCAAGGCAGCTCTTCAGTTCCGTTGGCTGCAGGCGGGTCGCAAGTTTTCTTGCTTCGACTTGCATAGACAGTTCCTGGATCCTCGCCATTAGTTCAGAAAAGACATGAAGAATTTCATCAAAGGTAGAGTTGTAAAAAACTCTACACCACCTGCGTTGACAGGCCAATAGACCCTGGATCAGTTAAATGCTCTCGAGCCTGATCCAGAGTGTCCAGGGTATTTCAAAGGGTATAATTCGAAACACGCCTGGACTCACAAGACATGCTTATGGGATCTGCCTTACTTCAAAGACCTCCTTTGCCCACACACATCGACGTGATGCACACTGAAAAGAATATCGCCGAGGCCCTTTTTGGTACATTGTTCGGCATAGAGGGGAAGTCAAAGGATAATCCTAAGGCTAGAGTTGATCAGGAGGCTCTATGTGATAGACCGTTGCAAAACATGCGACAACCGAAAGGAAAGCAGAATTGGACGAAGCCAAAGGCATGGTTCAATCTTGGAAGGCCAGCTATGAGGGAAATTATCTTGTGGGTGAAAATGCAGTTGATATTCCCCAATGGGTATGCAGCGAATCTAAAGAGGGGAGCGAGTCTTGACAAATTGAAAATATTTGGTCTGCAGAGTCATGATTGGCACATATGGCTTGAGCGGGTAATGCCGGTGATGTTGCGTGGCTTTATCTCTGAGGATGAATGGCTAGTACTGGCAGAGCTAAGCTATTTCTTCTGTTCTCTTTGTGCGAAAGACCTATCACCTGGCGTGCTAGATGAAATGGAAGAGTTGGCATCGGAGTTGATATGCAAGTTAGAGAAGATCTTTCCACCGGGCTTCTTTAATCCAATGCAGCATTTGATTTTGCATCTCCCGACCGAGGCAAGATTGGGGGGGGGGCGTGCAAAATCGTTGGTGCTACGCAACTGAGAGGATGCAGAAGACGCTTTGAGGAAAATGTAAAAATAAACGTAGAATTGAAGCATCGATGGCCGAGGCATTAATTACTGAGGAGGCGGCAAACTTCGTGACAACACATTACGAATCCAAAAATCGTCATTTGCATAATCCGAAGCCTCGGTACAATGCTGGCGACCCTAAAAAGGTTGATGCAACCTCAGCCTATTCAAAGGGGAGCTCGCACCAGCCGGTGCTTCGAAAGCAATGGCGTTGGATGTCGAAGAATGGCGGGCCATTTCGTTGTATATCTTCAACAACCTAACAAAAGTGCGATCGTACATCGAGTAAGTTCTCGGTACATTGTTTCACAACTTCTAATTCCTTTTAACTGCTCTTATTCCCGGATATTTGATACAGTCGATACGTCACCAAATTCTCGGATGGAGCGGTGATCCAAAAGGACTCCATCGAAGAGTATGAGCTTTTGGCAAAGCATGGAGGCAGCTATCCCGGTTTCATCTCTTGTTTCAAACAAACGGTAATTTCCATTAGACCATTTCATTTCTTCTTCTAAATTGCGGCTAATGCAACAATCCTTTCGTATGAAACTTGTAGGCTAATTCAGAGTCTATGGACGCCGAATTGAGACAAGTGGCTAATGGTTTTGGCTATAAGGTCCGTTCATTTGACAAATATGACATCAACGGGTATCACTTTCGTACCTTTGGCAAAGAGCTATCTATGGCCAATCGAAAGTCTACAAATTGTTGTGTCTCTGCTATCGACGAAGGAGGTACTGAGTATTATGGAAGAGTTGAAGCAATTTATGAACTTCTATTCTATGGTGAAAACCCACCGAACGTCGTAGTCTTCAAATGTTATTGGTTCCAGCCGAAGGAGACTAGAAGGACTCATGAACATATAGGGCTAGTCGAAATCAAACAAAGCACCCATTTAGATGTTCCCGATGTCTATATTACGGCTCAAGAGGCGACCCAAGTTTTCTATCTACCGTGGGCCTACCAAACTGATCCAAATCTAAATGGTTGGGATGTCATTTATGAAGTGCCGCCACATTTTAGACCACCTCGCCTCAATGAAGAGGATTATGAACCTCACATTAACCCAGACACATATGAAGGAGAATTCTTCCAAGAAACACGTCTTTCCAAAAAACATTTCAAGAACCGCTCTACTTCACCCCAGAACATTGAAGTAGACAGCGACAGTGAATCCGACTTCACCCCTGAGCCAGAACAAGAAGGGCCAGAAGAAGAAGAGGTTACTACTGCGGATGACCTGTCAATGATGATGATGCATTTATTGATGATAGTGAAGATGATGATGCATTTATTGATGCCGGAGCATATATAGACGATCAAGATTATTATTAGTTCATGTCAGGTATTCAATTATTATTATATACATGATGATGATACACTTAAATTATATACATATTATTATTCATGTCGGTATTCAATTTTTTTATGCTGTACTAATTTCGTTTACTCATTGTCATGGCAGGTGTTGAAAGATATGGTGGGCGCGGGTCCAGAGCGATCCGCGGCTTCTTCGTCAACGCGTGTTGGGAGGGGAACTACCATTCCACCCGAGCATCTTTGGAGAGCATTGCTCGCTAGTTTTTAGACACATGCGGGCGCTTCTTCATCGGCACCGATGCCCACCGGGAGAGGAGGTCGAGGGAAGAAGAGAGGAGGAGGTAGAGGTACACGTGCCCGCAGGAGACGTACGGAGGCTCATGCACCTTCCTCGCCGCCACCCCCAGCTGATTCACCCGAGCACAAGACTTCTAGGGTGGAGGCGTCTGAGGTGGAGGCTACGCGGACTCCTGTCCACGAGCCTCGGGTCGACGAGCCTTCGACCCACGAGACTCCTGTCCCAGACACTTCGTCCCATGAGACTCCGGAGCAGAGCAGGGATGGGGCTACGTCCCAGCTGACCCCGTGGGATACTTGGCCGGATCTGCGTCAGCAGGAGCCGAGTGGCCAAGCTGATGGTGGCGGGGATAGCGAGGACGAGGTGGTTGAGGGGGCCACCGTCTACCAGCGTGGTAGTACACGGCTCCTGCCCGTGCCGGCCACCCGCGAATAGAGGCCGGTGATTAGGCCTAATGGGGAGAAGTCAGTGCATTTACTATTTTTTAACCTTTTGCCTTTACGTTCTTCAAATATCTAATGCGTTGGCTTTGTCATACTGCAGGGGTTGGGATCACGCCAACGATGTCCGCAGGCCCAACACCGTCCTTGGTGTGCTTTGCCGACACAACTTCCCGGGGTTTGTCACGTTGCCCGGTGAGGGTCAGCTTCTAGAGCTAGGATTGAGCTGGGAGCACTACTTGGCTGCCCCGGTCCCGCCGGAGGAGGTGATCGACGGTGTCTTCTGCCACACGAGGGCCGACATGGTGATCAGAAAGTTTTTGGTAATTTCTCCTTTACACAATTAAAAATCAACAATAGCTAGTTATTGTACTAATCAGTGTTGTCTTGTTTGATTGCAGACCTTCTACAGGTGTGAGGAGGGACACGAGGAGGCCACATCAAAGGTTATCGATGGCGAGTGCAGGCGCCTACTACAGAACTTACGGCACGAGGCTTGGCAGCAGGCTATTCGAGACTACTATGCCTCGCGTGGTGTTAAAAAGGACAAGTCGTCGTGCCGCGGAAAGTTTCTGGAGAAGGAGCAGTACATGAAGGTAATTACATATTCTTAAGGCCTTGTACTTAGTTTCCTTGATTTGATTCGTAGGCGTACCGCTCAAATTTCTCTTTACTAACTTAGGCGCCCACGAGATGGTGCGCGGATAAGATGGATTGTTGGGAGGTGTTGGTGGATCAGTGGTGCTCAGACGAATGGCGAGCCGTCCACGACAATGCCCAGAACCGGCGTGACAAAATGGTTGGTGTGCCACACCATCAAGGCAGCGCCACCTTATATCAGTTCGGGCGGAACTGGGTATGTGGTTTGCTTCATGATTCATGCAATCCATTTCTTGATGCTAGCTTGAGCCCTTTACTAATACTTTGTTCCTCTCTCTCTCTCTCTTTTAGGCGAACTACAATAAGACGGAGGTGCCAGGGGTGTACGACCTCTATGCCATGGCCCATACTACCTCGTACAAGAAGGCCAAGGCATTCTTGGAGTCTGACCTCGATCATCCCGAGAAATTCACCAACATCTCCTCCCACCACAAGCTCGTGAGGTACAGAGATGAGGGGAAGGCGAGGAAAGGGGAGGACTTTAACCTGAGCCAGCATCCTATTGATCCAGAGCTGGTGATGATAGCTGGCGGCGGGAGGCCCCATGACTCGATAGCCATTGGAGATGGACTTATACGGTCTTCTAGCACTCTCCGATAGCTTTCCTCCATTACATTGTGTGTGCGAACAAAGATGATTACAATGCTAATGAGGAGTTGTGTTGCAGGCTGCTCTTCAGAAAGAGAGAGAGGCAACCCAGGCGCTTCTGGAGGAACGGGCCCGGCAGGCGGCGAAGAAGGAGAGGGATTTGGAGGAGAGGACGGCTAGGTTGTTGGATGAGGAGATGGCACGGAACGATGCGTCTAACCGGGCCATGTACGGGCACATCGTGGTAAGTTTCTTCTTCATATTAGACAAATCATGCACTACAGGTTCGTTTCATTAATAACTAATATGATTAACTTGTCAAAACCAAATGTGCAATCTATGTGCGAGAAGTCCGGCCAGACCCCTCCGCCGATGCCAGTCATTACCACGGCGGGAACGGTGAGTTTCATTTGAATGGTCATTAGTTACTAGTCTTAACATTTCAGTGTCATCATGCTAACGCAAATGATCTTTGGTGCAGCATAACTCCCGAGCCGCATCCCACGATCCTTCTCCAGGGCCAAGTAGTGCTCCAAGTGACACCGGCCCGAGCAACCCCGGTTCTTCACCTCCGTGATGACGAGGACGGTAAGTTTTCTCTAGTGTTTTGCTTAACAAATGCATAATGACCTATACTTAGCTTATTTAGTTCATTTATGTCATAATTAGCTTACTTAGTTCAAAAATGGCATAATAACCTTGGTTAGCTCATAAATGTCATATGCTTAGCTTATTTTCCTCCAAATGGACATAATAATCTTACTTAGCTCCAAAATGACCTAGTTTACCTTGGTTAGCTCATAAATGACCTATACTTAGCTTATTTTCCTCCAAAGGGACATAAATAATCTTACTTAGCTCCAAAATGACCTAGTTTACCTTGGTGAGCTCATCAATGACCTATACTTAGTTTTGTTTCCTCTAAAATGACATAGTAAGCTTACTTAGCTCCGAAATGACCTATTTTACCTAAGTTAGCTCTAAAATGACCTATACTTAGCTTTGCTTCCTACAAAATGAGATAATAAGCTTACTTAGCTCCAGAATGACCTATTTTACCTAGGTTAGCTCTAAAATGACCTATACTTAGCTATGTTTCCTCCACAATGACATAATAAGCTTAGTTAACTCAAAAATGGCATAATAGCCTTGGTAACCTCATAAATCCCATATACTTAGCTTATTTTCTTGCAAAATGACACAATAATCTTAGTAAGGTCTAAAATGGCATAATTACCTAGGTTAGCTCTAAAATGACACAAATAAGCAATAAGAAGAAGAAAAACAAGAGGAGAAAGAGAAAGAGAAGAAAAACGCTTCTTCATCTTCTTCTTCTTCTTCTTCTAGATCTTCTTCTACTTCTTCTAGTATTCTTCTTCTAACTTTCTTATTTCCAATTTTGCAGATTTGATTCACTTCACGGCAGCTTGCTTCGATGTAGTGCTAGTGTTTACTTTCTGTTTTCATTTTGTATCGATGAACTTATGTGAAACTTTCTACCTATGGATGATACTATGTATGTATGGATGAAACTATTGTAATATGGTGAAAAATGTGACATTTGATACTTTCAATTTGGTATAATTGTTGGTTGATCATATCCATATGGCAGGGATATTGTTTCTGTGAAATATATATATATATATATATATATATATATATATCATATATTTGCCTGTGAAAATTCTTGAATATAACAAAAACAGGCAAAAAAGAGGCAATACTGGCTCTTTTCCGTCTGCCACCGCCGGCAAAGACCTCTTTGCCGTCTGCCACCGACGGCAAAGAGGGCACGCGGCAGCCGCCTGTGCAACCTGGGAACACCAGGCACGGGGCCGTCCGGGGGCAGACGGCAAAGGGGCTTGTGACGTGGCAGTCGGGGGCAGACGGCAAAGGGGCTTGTGACGTGGCAGTATGGGGGCAGACGGCAAAGGATGCCATTAGCCACCTAACGGGGCTAACGTCAGTGCTACACCGTCCAGCCTCGTTGCCGTTTGCAGGCTGACAGCAAAAACACTTTGCCGTCCGCTGAGCCTAGGCACACGGCAAAGAACCCCTTTATCGGAGTTTACAGTGCCGAAAATGTGGTCGTCTGCTGGCTGACGGCAAAGGCCTTTGCCGTCCGTGGGTCTGCCCTTTGCCGTCCGCCACAGCAGACGGCAAAGTACCTGATTCCAGTAGTGGATGATTTCTCAGGATTATCAAAGGAGTGATTAATGCGTCCCACATAACTAGCATCGAGGGTTTTAGGAGGTTCCCCATCTCCATGAGTAGCAAGTACCACTAATTTTTTTTGGTGTTTCGTATTCCATATCCATAACTAAAGATATAAAACAACTAATAACACAAAATAAAAATTACTTAGTGATAAAGCAAACAAACACACACGAGAATATTCACCCACGCTATTGCTCCCCGGCAACGGCGCCAGAAAAAGGTCTTGATAACCCACAAGTGTAGGGGATCGTTTGTAGCCTTTTTCGATAAGTAAGAGTGTTGAACCCAATGAGGAGCTAAAGGTAGAACAAATATTCCCTCAAGTTATATCGACCACTGATACAACTCTACGCACGCTAATGCTTGCTTTACCTAGAACAAGTATGAAACTACTTTGTAGGTGATAGGATAGTTTGCGTGAATAAAACTAGAAGTACTTAGCGGGAATAAACCTATGAGTAAATTGCAAGATAATAAAAGTTAGTTGTTTAGTAGAAAGCTTTTGTCAAACAAGAAGGTTATTTGTCCCTAGGCAATTGATAACTAGACCGGTAATCATTCTTGCAATTTTATATGAGGGAGAGGCATGAGCTAACATACTTTCCGTACTTAGATCATATGAACTTATGATTGGAACTCCAGCAAGCATCTGCAACTACCAAAGATCATTAAGGTAAAACCCAACCATAGCCTTAAGTATCAAGTCCTCTTTACTCCCATATGCAACAACCCACCTACTCGGGTCTATGTATTCTGTCACTCACGCCACCCACTGTAGGCAAATCATGAACACATTGCAACACCCTACAGCAGGGATACCTCATGTTTGCATGAGACGGAGGGCACCGTAGGACAGCACCATAATAAAATATACACTCATACCAACCACGATCATCAATTAGCCCATAGGACAAAGTGGATCTACTCAAACATCATAGGATAGCCAGATATCATTGGGAAATAATATATGGAGTTGAGCACCATGTTTAAGTAGAGATTACAGCGGGGGAAAGAGGTGTTACACCGCTGCATAGAGGGGGAGAGAGTTGGTGTTGACGGCGGCGAAGTTGTTGGCGTAGATCGTCGTCATGATGATTGCCCCGGCGGCGTTCCAGCGCCACCGGGAGAGAGAGGGGAAGAGAGCCCCCCTCCTTCTTATTCTTCTTCCTTGGCCTCCCCCCTAGATGGGAGGAGAGTTCCCCCTCTGGTCCATGGCCTCCATGGCGGCGGAGGGGCAGGAGCCCCTCCGAGATTGGATCTCCCTCTCTGTTCTCTTTTGTTTCACGTTCCTGTTTTCTGGCCGAAAACCGTTTCTTATATTCCCAGAGATCCGTAACTCTGATTGCGCTGAAATTTTAACACAATTTTTAATGGATATAAGCTTACTTGTGCCAGAAGTAGAGCTCCAACCGACTTATGAGGTGACCACAACCCACCATGGCGCACCTGGGCCCTGGGGCGCGCCCTGGTGTCTTGTGGGGGATGTGGGCCTCCTTTTGTGTTGATTCCAACTCCCAAAAATCACATATATTCCAAAGTAATTGCTCGTAAATTTTTATCGCGTTTGGAGTTCGTTTGATATGGATATTCTGCGAAACAAAAAACATGCAACAAACAGGAACTGACACTAGGCACTGGATCAATATGTTAGTCCAATAAATCATATAAAATGTTGCCAAAAATATGTGAAAATTGTATAATATTGGCATGAAACAATCAAAAATTATAGATACGACAAAGACATATCATAACTCATAGAAAATTCTTTTCAAAGTGGGATGAGTACGCACAAATCTTCTTTTGAGCTTAAGAACAAGTGCTAAAATAGCTTCGAAGTAACTATTGGTTGTTTTAATAATAGGAATGTCATTGCAAAGCAAAGTTCCCATACAATTAAAGAATTCCTGAATAATGTTTTTTTTCTATGATATTCCCACTTCCCATCACAAAGATTTTTGTATCCAAATTCGAGGGAATTTCTATCTTGGGGGTTTCATCACCCTCACTTTTCGTGATGACAAACTCGGACATGATAGCAACTTCAAACAAGCAAGCAAATAAGTAGACTAGATAGTAAACTAGATAACTAAGCCAACAGGCAAATAGAAATATTTTTGTATTTTTGATTTTCATATAAAGTAAAATATAAAATAAAATAAAAAGTAGAACAGGTGAATGAAATTGTTTGTATAGGTACATAGAAGAAATTTGATGATGTCTCCCTGGCAACAGCGCCAGAAATTCTTCCTGCTATTTGTAAACTACGTTGGGTTTTTCCCTGAAGAGGAGAGGAGGTGTAGCATAGTAGAGATAAGTATTTCCCTCAGTGAAAACCCAGGTTATCTAACCAATAGGAGAATCACACAAACCCTCGTCGACAGCACCTGCACACACAGAATCAAACACTTGCACCCAACGCGGGCAAGAGGGTTGTCAAGCCCCTTGAACTCGTTACTTGCAAGGATTAAATATTGATAGATTGATATTGTAAATGAAAAATAAAATAAAAGTAATAAAAGTACAGCAAGGTAAATAGGTAATTTTAGTTTTTATATTTAAGTAGACCCGGGGGCCATAGTGTTCGCTAGAGGCTTCTCTCTCGAGAAAGCATACGGTGCATAAACAATTACTGTTGGGCAATTGATAGAAACGCGCATAGTTATGACAAGTTATTCAAGGAAATGATCATGTATATAGGCATCACGTCCGTAAATAAGTAGACCGAATCCTTCCTGCATCTACTACTATTACTCCACTCATTGACCGCTATCCAGCATACATCTAGAGTATTAAGAATGAAATAGAGTAACGCTTTGAGCAAAATAACATGATGTAGACAAAGTAAACTCAATTAATATTAATAAACCCCATTGTTTTCCCCTTACTGGCAGTAATACAATACGTTTCTTGACCCCTTCTGTCATGAGGATAGAGCACCGCAAGATTAAACCCATCACAACGCACTGCTCCCACTGAAGATAAGTCAATCAAGTTGGCCAAACCAAACCGGTAGATCGGAGAGAAATATGAAGCTATAACAATCATGCATAAACGAATTCAGAGAAGACTCAATTAATATTCATGAGTAATATGATCATAAACCCACAATTCATCGGATTCCAACAAACACACCGCAAAGAGGATTACATCGAATAGATCATCGCAAAGATGCCATGAACTTTGTATTGAAGATCATAGAGAGAGAGCCATCTAGGTACTAGCTATGGAAATGTAGGCCTGTGGTTAACTACTCACACATCATCATGGGAGTAGCAAGGTTGATGTACATGCCCTCCATGATCGATCTCCCCTCCGGCAGAGTACTGGAACAGGGCTCTAGATGGGCAGACAACGGAACAGAGATTTGTGGCGGCGGAAAAAGAGTTTTGAGTGGCTCTCTATTGATTTCCTGATTTTAGAGAATACATAGAGGCCTAGATAGGTCAAACGGAGCCACATGATGGTCCCAAGGCAAGCCCCCCCTTGGGCGCGCCCTCTTGCCTTGGCACTGCCTCGTGCGGCCTCCAGACTCCCTCCGAAGCTTCCAGGTCTTATTTTTGTCCAGAAAAAATCAACAAAAAGTTTTGGGTCATTTGGACTTTGTTTCGTACTAGTTTCCTGAAAGGTCAAAAACAAGCAGAAAACAACAAGTGGCACTGGGCACGAGGTTAATAGGTTAGTTCACAAAAATGATATAAAATTGCACATAAAGTATCCTAGAATGATAATGTAATAGCATGGAACAATCAAAAATTATAGATACGTGATACGTCCATTTTGCATCATGATTTCCTACTGCTATTTACTTTGTTTTGTTGAATAATAATGCTTTGGGGAGTGATTCTAATGCCTTTTCTCGCATAATATGCAAGGTTTACACAAAGAGGGAGACTACCGACATCTGGAATTCTGGACCCAAGAAAAGCATGTCAGAGATACCTATTCTGCA
Organism: Elymus sibiricus; assembly: GCA_039707655.1. Lineage (NCBI taxonomy): Eukaryota > Viridiplantae > Streptophyta > Magnoliopsida > Poales > Poaceae > Elymus > Elymus sibiricus. The sequence continues at coordinate 129,332,095 of CM077673.1, read as the reverse complement.
CAACTCCAATGAAGCTGAAATTTTACGGAGATTATTATTGCATTTAATAATAAATACTGGAGCTGAAAACTACCAGAGGGGGCCTCCCAGGTGGGCACAACCCATCAGGGCGCGCCAGGCCCCCCTGGGCGCGCCCTGATGGGTTGTGGCCACCACGGCCCACCTCCGGTGCCCATCTTCTGGTATAAGGTCACTCTTGACCTAGAAAAAATTAGAGAAGGACTTTCAGGACGAAGCGCCACCGCCTCAAGGCGGAACTTGGGCAGGCGCACTTTTGCCCTCCGGCTGAGCGATTCCGCCGGGGGAACTTCCCTCCCGGAGGAGGAAATCGAAGCCATCGTCATCACCAACACCCCTCTCATCTTTGGGAGGACAATCTTCATCAACATCTTCAACATCACCATCTCCTCTCAAACCCTAGTTCATCTCTTGTGTTCAATCTTTGTACCGAAACCTCAGATTGGTACATGTGGGTGACTAGTAGTGTTGATTACCTTGCGTAGTTGATTACTATATGGTTTATTTGGTGGAAGATTATATGTTCAGATCCATTATGCTATTAAATACTCCTCTGATCTTGATCCTGATTATTATTTGTGAGTAGTTGTTCTTGAGGTCACGGGAGAAGTCATGTTGCGAGTAATCATGTGAATTTGATATGTGTTCATATTTTGATGATATGTATGTTGTGATTCCCTTAGTGGTGTCATGTGAACGTCGACTACATGACACTTCACCATTCATGGGCCTAAGGGAATGCATTGTGGAGTAGTTATTAGATGATGGGTTGCTAGAGTGACAGAAGCTTAAACCCTAGTTTATGCGCTACTTCGTAAGGGGCTGATTTGGATTCACATGTTTAATGCTATGGTTAGACTTTGTCTTAATACTTTTCTCGTAGTTGCGGATGCTTGCGAGGGGGTTAATCATAAGTAGGTTGTTAGTTCAAGTAAGAACAGCACCTTAGCACCGGTCCACCCACATATCAAATTATCAAAGTAGCGAACACGAATCAAACCAACATGATAAAAGTGACTAGACGAAATTCCCGTGTACCATCAAGAACACTTTGCCTATTACTAGTGATTGTTCTGGTCCGTCCTTTGCCTCAAAAGGATTGGGCTACCTTGCTGCACCTTGTTTACCGTTACCGTGACTTGCTTGTTACCAATTATCTTGCTATCAAACTATCTATTACCTACAATTTCAGTGCTTGCAGAAATTACCTTGCTGAAACCCGCTTGTCATTTCCTTCTGCTCCTCGTTGGGTTCGACACTCTTACTTATCGAAAGGACTACGATTGATCCCCTATACTTGTGGGTCATCAAGACTCTTTTCTAGTGTCGTTGGCGGGGAGTGAAGCCCTCTTGGTAGTGGAAATCGGTAAGGAAGAACTTATACTACATGTTGAAATTTATTGGTACTTGCTACTATGGAGAACAATCCTTTGAGGGGTTTGTTCGGGGTATCTTCACCTCGACCGGAACCATAATTAGTTGCCCCTCAACCTACATCACCTACTGAAAATCTTACTTACGAAATTCCTTCGGGTATGTTAGAACAACTGTTTGCTAAACCTTATGCAGGAGATGGAACTGAACATCCTGATATGCATCTTTTATATGTGAACAAAATTTGTGGATTATTTAAGCTTGCAGGTTTACCCGGAGATGAAGTTAAGAAGAAGGTTTTCCCTTTATCTTCGGAGGGAAAAGCATTTACATGGTATAGGCTATGTGATGATCTTGGATCGTGGAACTGGAATCGTTTGCAATTGGAATTTCACCAAAAGTTTTATCCCATGCATCTAGTTCATCATGATCGGAATTATATATATAATTTTTGGACTCGTGAAGGAGAAAGTATCGCTCTAGCTTTGGGGAGGCTTAAGTCAATGTTATATTCATGCCCCAATCATGACATTCCGAGGGAAGTTATCATTCAGAATTTTTTTGCTCAGCTTTCTCATAATGATCAATCCATGCTCGATACTTCTTGTGCTGGTTCTTATATGATGAAGACTATTGAATTCAAGTGGGATCTCTTAGAAAGAATTAAACGCAACTCTGAAGATTGGGAACTCGACGAAGGTAATGAGTCAGGTATAAAGCTTGATTTTGATTGTGTTAAATCTTTTATGAATATCGATACTTTTCACAAGTTTAGCACTAAATATGGACTTGACTCTGAGATAGTAGCCTCTTTCTGTGAAGCATTTGCTACTCACGTTGACCTCCCTAAGGAGAAGTGGTTTAAATATCATCCCCCTATTAAAGAAGAAATTAAAGAACCGGTCATAGCTAAAGAAGAAACCATCTTTTACAATGTTGATCCAGTTGTGCCTACCGCTTATATTGAAAACCCACCTTTCCCTGTTAGGATAAAGGAACATGCTAAGGTAACAACTGTGGTTCGTAAGAGTAATATAAGAGCACCTAAACCCCCTGAGCAAATTAAAGTAGAACCTAGTGTTGCTATGGTTAAAGATCTCTTGGTAGAAAATATTGATGGGCATGTTATCTACTTTTGTGATGAAGCTCCTAGAATTGCTAAACCTGATGAAAAAAGATAAACATAGACCCATAGAAGGCACGCCTGTTGTCTCAGTCAAAATAGGAGATCATTGCTATCATGGTTTATGTGATTTGGGTGCTAGTGTGAGTGCTATCCCTTTTACCTTATACCAAGAAATTATGGATGAAATAGCACCTGCTGAAGTGGAAGACATTGATGTCACTATTAAACTTGCTAATAGAGACACTATCACACCACTTGGGATTGTTAGAGATGTTGAAGTCTTGTGTGGGAAAGTAAAATACCCTACTACTTTTCTAGTCCTTGGTTCCCCACAAGATGACTTTTGTCCCATTATCTTTGGTAGACCTTTCTTGAGCACCGTCAATGCTAAGATAGATTGTGAAAAACAAACTGTCGGTGTCAGTTTTGGTAATGTTTTTCATGAGTTTAATTTTTCCAAGTTTAGTAGACAGCCTCGTGATAAAGCGTTATCTAGTAAGGATGAAATAATTGGTCTTGCCTCTATTGATGTGCCTCCTACTGATCCCTTAGAACAATATTTGCTCGACCATGAAAATGATATGCATTTGCGTGAAAGAAATGAAATAGATCAAATTTTCTTCGAACAACAACCTCTCTTGAAACACAATTTGCCTATTGAACTCTCGGAGGTCCTCCTCCACCTAAAGGTGATCCTGTGTTTGAATTGAAACAATTGCCTGACACTTTGAAGTATGCTTATCTTGATGAGAAAAAGATATATCCTGTTATTATTAGTGCTAACCTTTCAGAACATGAAGAAGAAAGATTATTAAATGTTCTAAGGAAGCACCAGGCTGCTATTGGATATACTCTTGATGATCTTAAGGGCATTAGTCTCACTCTATGTCAGCACAAGATTAGTATGGAACCTGATGCTAAACCCGTTGTTGATCACCAACGGCGATTGAATCCTAAGATGAAAGAAGTGGTAAGAACTGAAATATTAAAGCTTCTGGAAGCAGGTATAATCTATCCCATAGCTGATAGTAGATGGGTAAGTCCCGTTCATTGTGTCCCTAAGAAAGGAGGTATTACCGTTGTTCATAATGATAAGAATGAACTCATTCCAGAAAGAATTGTCACTGGCTATAGAATGGTAATTGATTTTAGAAAATTAAATAAAGCTACTAGGAAAGATCATTACCCTCTACCGTTCATTGATCAAATGCTAGAGAGACTATCTAAGCACACACACTTTTGTTTCATAGATGGATATTCTGTATTCTCTCAAATACTTGTGTCACAATCTGATCAAGAGAAAACTACCTTTACTTGCCCTTTTGGAACCTATGCTTATAGACGTATGCCTTTTGGTTTATGCAATGCACCTGCTACCTTTCAAAGATGTATGACTGCTATATTCTCTGATTTTTGTGAAAAGATTGTGGAGGTTTTCATGGATGATTTTTCTGTTTTCGGAACTTCTTTTGATGATTGCTTAAGCAACCTTGATCGAGTTTTGTAGAGATGTGAACAAACTAATCTCGTCTTGAATTGGGAGAAGTGCCACTTTATGGTTAATGAAGGCATTGCCTTGGGGCATAAAATATCTGAGCGGGGTATTGAGGTGGATAAAGCTAAACTTGATGCAATTGAGAAAATGCCATGTCCTAAAGATATTAAAGGTATTCGAAGTTTTCTTGGTCATGCTGGTTTTTATAGGAGGTTCATTAAAGACTTCTCTAAAATTTCTAGGCCTCTTACTAATGTTTTGCAAAAGGATATTCCTTTTGTTTATGATGATGATTGTGTGGAAGCCTTTGAAACACTCAAGAAAGCCTTAACCTCCGCACCTATCGTTCAACCACCTGATTGGAATTTGCCTTTTGAAATTATGTGTGATGCTAGTGATTATGCTGTTGGTGCTATCCTAGGACAAAGAGTTGATAAGAAATTGAATGTTATCCATTATGCTAGTAAAACTCTAGACAGTGCCCAACGAAACTATGCTACCACTGAAAAAGAATTTTTAGCAGTTGTGTTTGCTTGTGATAAATTTAGATCCTATATTGTTGACTCCAAAGTTATTGTTCACACTGATCATGCTGCTATAAAATACCTTATGGAAAAGAAAGATGCTAAACCTAGACTCATTAGGTGGGTTCTTCTGCTTCAAGAATTTGACTTACACATCATTGATAGGAAAGGAGCTGAAAACCCCGTAGCTGATAACTTGTCTAGGTTAGAAAATATTCTTGATGACCCACTACCTATTGATGACAGTTTCCCTGACGAACAGCTAGCTACAATAAGTGTCTCACAAAACACACCTTGGTATGCTGATTATGCTAACTACATTGTCGCTAAATATATACCACCTAGCTTCACTTATCAACAAAAGAGAAAAAAATTCTATGACTTGAGACATTACTTTTGGGATGACCCACACCTTTATAAAGAAGGAGTAGGTGGTATTATTAGACATTGTGTACCTGAGCATGAACAGGAACAAATCCTATGGAAATGTCATTCCGAAGCTTATGGAGGACATCATGCGGGAGATAGAACTGCTCATAAGGTATTGCAATCTGGTTTTTATTGGCCTACTCTCTTCAAGGATGCCCGGAAGTTTGTCTTGTCTTGTGATGAATGTCAAAGAATTGGTAATATCGGTAAGCATCAGGAAATGCCTATGAATTATACACTTGTTGTTGAACCATTTGACGTTTGGGGTGTCGATTATATGGGGCCTTTTCCTTCCTCTAACGGGTACACTCATATTTTAATTGTGGTTGATTATGTCACTAAGTGGGTAGAAGCTATTCCAACTAGTAGTGTTGATCACCACACCTCCATTAAAATGCTTAAAGAGGTTATCTTCCCGAGGTTTGGAGTCCCTAGATATTTAATGACCGATGGTGGTTCACACTTTATTCATGGTGCGTTCCGTAAGATGCATGCTAAATATGATGTTAACCATAGAATTGCATCACCCTATCACCCTCAATCTAGTGGTCAAGTTGAACTTAGCAATAGAGAAATAAAATTGATATTACAAAAAACTGTCAATAGGTCTCGTAAGAATTGGTCTAAGAAATTAGATGATGCACTTTGGGCCTATAGAACAGCTTATAAAAATCCTATGGGTATGTCTCCATATAAAATGGTGTATAGGAAAGCTTGTCATTTGCCTCTAGAACTAGAACACAAAGCATTTTGGGCAATTAAAGAACTCAACTATGATTTCAAACTTGCCGGTGAGAAGAGGCTATTTGATATTAGCTCACTAGATGAATGGAGAACCCAAGCGTATGAAAATGCCAAGCTATTCAAAGAAAAAGTAAAAAGATGGCATGACAAAAGAATCCAAAAGCGGGAATTCAAAATAGGAGATTATGTTCTTTTGTTCAACTCTCGTTTAAGATTTTTTGCAGGAAAGCTTCTCTCAAAATGGGAAGGACCATATATTATCGAAGAGGTTTATCGTTCTGGAGCTATCAAGATTAATAACACCGAAGGTACTAACCCGAAGGTGGTCATTGGACAAAGAATTAAGCATTATATCTTAGGTACGCCTATTAACATTGAAAGCAATGTTATCCAAACCATGACACCGGAGGAACACATAAAAGAAACCTTCCGGAACTCTCCAGAATCCTTAAAAATAGGAGGTACGTGATACGGTAAGTAAACTGACTCCGAAAAATCCGCAAAAATATTTTTTGTCAGTTTTGGAATATTTTAGAATTTTGGAAATAAAAAAATAAACCGGAAGGTGATCGAGGTGATCACGATACACCAGGGCGCGCCAGGCACCCCTGGGCGCGCCCTGGTGGGTTGTGCCCACCTCGGATGCCTTCCCGACTCCGTTTTCCTTCCAAATACTTGTTCCCCAAGAATAAAAATTCTCTATATATACCCCCGACGGTTTTGACGACCGCATCACAGAAAAATCCTTTGTTCTTGTTTCTTGTTGTTTTCTCGTCAGATCTAGATCTCCATGGCTCCACCAAGCTCCTTCAGGGACAAGTTCTTCGAGAAGGTCATCTACCCGTACCTGCCGAAGGTGATGAAGCACCCTCAAGCCATTGAGATGCGTGAGGGGGTGCTTCACATCCGCGATGTTCAGGGACCCAAGAAGACCGGAAGCGTGGAGGCTAGGCTCGAGGCGGTGGAACAGGAAATCTTCAAGTGCCAGAAGATGGTGGAGCGTGGACTCAGTGCCAATCACTCCATGATCACGGAATTCACCCATGATCAGTCGATGGATGGCCGGTCTATGAAGGACATCATCTCCACCCTCAACGAGCAAATTAATTTTCTGTAGAGCCAAGTTTATGATCTTCAAAACCAAGTCTTCGAATATGAAGCGAGATTTAAAGGTATGAGTTTAGCTGCTAGTTGCAAGACTCAGGGGACTCTCGCGTCAACCTTTGATGGGGAGCCCTTACCCTGGAAGCTGGAGGACAAGCTTGCTACATCATCACCACCACCTACATCAATACCTCCACCTTCTTCATCACCACCACCAAAGGAAACTTAAGCATACGGGTATGGGCACTCCCCTTGGCTTGAGCCAAGCTTGGGGGAGGTGCCCCGGTATCGTATCACCACCACTTTTATTGACATTTACCTATTTTAGTTCGATCCTTAGTTTCCATTTACTTTCGTTGAATAAAAGTTTAGCATGATCTATTTTCGTGTGTTAGTTTCGTGGCCTATCTATCTATGTAAACGAGTGAAAGTTATATAATAAAGTTTAGTTTGAGTTTTTGCCTCTCTACTTTCTTGTTGCAATCAAAATAAAGAAAAGATGAAACAAATAAATAGATTCATATGCTAATATTATGGTGAGTAATGACATCACATAAGGAAAAGTATAAGTAGTAAGATTTGTTGGAGATTGACAAACATATCATTAGTCAATGATGCAATTCATGAAAGAATTAATAAAGGAAGAGAAGATTCACATGCAAATACACCCTCTTGGACATCTTTTATGATTGTGAGCCCCCATCAAATATTATATGTCAAAATTGTTGACGTTGGACGAGGAAGACAACGTAATGATTTATGTTTGTTCATATCCACATAGAAGTTATATTGTCATAGATCCTTTAACTTGTGGTGCTTGCCCAATATCTTTGCTAGCCAAAAATTCCGCACTAAGTAGAGATACTACTTGTGCATCCAAAAACCCAAACCAAACTCTTTCTTTGAGTGTCCACCATACCTACCTATGGATCGAGAAAGATCCTTTAAGTAAGTTGTCATCGGTGCAACAAGGCAATAAAAATTGCTTCTAAAAGTGTTTTGATCAATTAGTGTAAGAGAAAATTGAGCGTTATATGAACTTATGATGGCAAAGTAATAAAAGCGACGGACTGCATAATAACGGTTGCTATCATAGGGGGCAATATAGGGTGACGTTATTTTACATTAAGGGATTGGGCATACAAACCAATAAGCGCATGACAACCTCTGCTTCCCTCTGCGAAGGGCCTATCTTTTACTTTTATGCACTTACCTTTATGCAAGAGTCAAAGTATTCTTCCCTATTCCTTTTTACTTTTTCTTTTGCAAGCATCATGTGGTGAGGAAAGATCTAGGCACATATATCCAGTTGGATATGGGTGAGCATGAGTTATTATTGTTGACATCACCCTTGAGGTGAGTGAGTTGGGAGGCAAAACTATAAGCCCCTATCTTCCTACGTGTCCGGTTGAAATTTTTTGTTCATGGGTATGCTGTGAGCGTTAGCAATCATAGAAGACTAAATGATGGTTGAGTATGTGGACTTGCCAAAAGGCTCCGACATGAGACCCTTCCTGAAAATATGATGAATTGTAGTTGCAAAGTTGACTGAGAACATAGTTTGTTGGTTCCCAATAAGGTTTATGCTTCATACTTCAATGTTGTGATGAATTGTTACTTGTTCATGAGAAGCTTTATGATAAAAATGTATTGAAATAAGTTCTTATGTTAGAGTTTGCTGTTGTATGTTAATAAGCATGATGCTTCTATGTCCGTATTTTATTTTTATCGACACCTCTCTCTCAAACCATGTGGACATTCTTTTTAATATCGGCTTTCGCTTGAGGACAAGCGAGGTCTAAGCTTGGGGATTATTTTTGCATTTAATAAAAAATACTGGAGTTTAAAACTACCGGAGGGGGCCTCCCAGGTGGGCACAACCCACCAGGGCGCGCCAGACCCCCCTGGGCGCGCCCCGATGGGTTGTGGCCACCTCGGCCCACCTCCGGTGCCCATTTTATGGTATAAGGTCACTCTTGACCTAGAAAAATTAGAGGAGGACTTTCGGGACGAAGCGCCGCCGCCTCGAGGCGGAACTTGGGCAGGAGCACTTTTGCCCTCCGGTGGAGCGATTCCGCCGGGGGAACTTCCCTCCCGGAGGGGGAAATCGAAGCCATCGTCATCACCAACACCCCTCTCATCTTTGGGAGGCCAATCTTCATCAACATCTTCAACAGCACCATCTCCTCTCAAACCCTAGTTCATCTCTTGTGTTCAATCTTTGTACCGAAACCTCAGGTTGGTACCTGTGGGTGATTAGTAGTGTTGATTACCTTGCGTAGTTGATTACTATATGGTTTATTTGGTGGAAGATTATATGTTCAGATCCATTATGCTATTCAATACTCCTCTGATCTTGAGCATGATTATTATTTGTGAGTAGTTGTTCTTGAGGTCACGGGAGAAGTCATGTTGCGAGTAATCATGTGAATTTGATATGTGTTCGATATTTTAATGATATGTATGTTGTGATTCCCTTAGTGGAGTCATGTGAACGTCGACTACATGATACTTCGCCATTCATGGGCCTAAGGGAATGCATTGTGGAGTAGTTATTAGATGATGGGTTGCTAGAGTGACAGAAGCTTAAACCCTAGTTTATGCACTAATTCGTAAGGGGCTGATTTGGATCCACGTGTTTAATGCTATGGTTAGACTTTGTCTTCATACTTTTCTCATAGTTGCAGATGCTTGCGAGGGGGTTAATCATAAGTAGGTTGTTAGTTCAAGTAAGAAAAGCACCTTAGCACCGGTACACCCACATATCAAATTATCAAAGTAGCAAACACGAATCAAACCAACATGATAAAAGTGACTAGACGAAATTCCCGTGTACCCTCAAGAACACTTTGCCTATAACTAGTGATTGTTCTGGGCTGTCCTTTGCCTCAAAAGGATTGGGCTACCTTGCTGCACCTTGTTTACCGTTACCGTTACTTGCTTGTTACCAATTATCTTGCTATCAAACTATCTGTTACCTACAATTTCAGTGCTTGCAGAAATTACCTTGCTGAAAACCGCTTGTCATTTCCTTCTGCTCCTCGTTGGGTTCGGCACTCTTACTTATCGAAAGGACTACAATTGAGCCCCTATACTTGTGGGTAATCAATGCATTAGTGACGTATCAATCAACTTTTGCATGCTTGCATGATGAACATGGATATCACTTTTGGGGTTTGGTTCAATGTACGCTTTAGAGTTGGTAGCAGCGAGATTTTGGTATTCAACCTTCTTACTCGTGCAAGAGCAAGGTTTAAGCTTGGTAAGGTTGATGGCTCCATATTTTACGCATTTTAGAGCTCATTTGTTGCAATTCTCTTCATATATCATGTCCCATTGAACAAAATAGTTGTCAAGTATGCATGATTACCGTTATTTATACTTTGCCTTATTTAATATGAGCATTCACATTTATTAATTTTTTTGTTTTTTTTGTTTTTTTGTGTCTACAGGTGTTCTAGAGAAACCTAGGACCAAGCATGATTAAAGGATCAAAGATGGAGTCAGTACGGAGACACCCAGGGACCAGACTTAGCCATTTCGGAGGTCAAATTTTTTTTTCCAAAATTCTTTGAACCAAAATCTAAGACTGGGAATGGGTTGGTGTCGCTCTCACGAATCCAACGATCCCAAGAACATCAAAATCGGAGTCCGTATGAAGAAATGGCGGCCGAAATATCGGAGATGGACATATTGAAAGACGACGTACCATACGACCGCTCAAGGTCATATGGCTAGTCCTATGAAGTGCACACAGCTCCAAAAGTTGCCCTTTCATACGGGATTCTTCACCGATTTCGTCTCCAATTGTTCCCACAAGATCCTTGGCTCATAAAGAAGAGACTGGGGGAGGATAAGGCTAATCTAGAGCCGTCGGATGCATCACATCAACACAGAAGTCCAGGGAGGCGCTGCCTCCCTATATATCATCTTCAACCATATTCGTCGCCTCCATGATCCTCATTCACCACCATCCCATCCAATTCCATCCCCATTGAATTTCCATCACCACCATAGAGGAAGGGACGGGCTCAAGGGAAGAAGAGAGGGCTCCACCAACGCAAGCATTGGCCTTCAGGTCGGTGCCATCTCCACCGCACTAGTGCCTCCCCTATCATCACCACCATGGGCACCGCCATCGCCCTCATCATCATCACCGGTGCCTCCATGCCTTCTCCCTTCACCAGCTCTATGTTGGCTTGTTACTTGACCCTCTCCTCTGCGCGTACCATTAACTTGTTTGAGTAGTTGTACTTGTTCTCAAGGATATGGATGAACTCTTTTATGATTAGAATTATTATGATTTCTATGTGATCCAATATGCTATTGTTCATGTTCAAGTTAGCATTCTCACAACCATTGTCATTATTGTCCGTGGAGGAACTACTATCGTTGTAAGGGTTAGGATGTTGAGGTAATTCGAGGTGATAGTAAAAGCCTCAGTTCCTAGTCTTTGCAAAGTGACAGGGGAGCACAGGTAAACCCACATCTAGCTGCATCCACGAGGAACCCCTTAACTGACCGTATGTCATAACCGACGGTGGGAAACTATGGTTGATGGAGTATGTGGCATGAAGTCTATGTTACAGTAGAATATGTTCTCTACCGGAAACCGCCCACTTATGCATATGAAGAGTGGATAGAGGATACGATACATAGTGTTTGCTCCACACTTGATGCGCATGTCATATTTGTGGTAATGACTTCGGAGTCCTAGAGAACACTTTACTTCTCAAACACCTTTGATACGGGGCACGCTCGTGTGTGTCGATCTTTCACGAATTGGAGGGGATCTCACAAAGAACACGAAGAACACAAGAGAGATACGAGAGGAAAATCAAACACTCAAGGACAACCTTTGATCACACATCCACTAGAATCACACGAGTACACGAGTAGCACGATCCACAATCAACAAAAGGATACAAGTAACGATAGTCTTCTCGCTCCAGAGGAGGAGGTCTTGAATCCCGTGGGATGTTCCCTTAGAGGGGCCTTGGCATCGCTTGGGTCTTCTCTCAACGGAGGGTAATCTCCTAGGGAGAAGGAAGTGATGGAGCTATGCTCAACAAGAGGCCTTTGCCAAACAATAGCTAACCCTAATTCGGAGGTGGGAGAGGAGTATATATAGTGCTAGGGGCGAAGGGGTAAGTGGGGAGAGATACAAGGCCCGAGGCCCGTTGGTGCGCGCAAGCAAAGGCCGGATGATTCGGGCATCTTCCGTATGATCCGGATCGGGGTCCGGATGATCTGGCTTCGGGAGCCCTCCAGCCGGTTCGGTCATGCATTTCCCGGATGATCCGGACAGCGGTCAGGATAATCCGGCTTCGGGGGCATTTTGTCCGGTTCTGTTTGGGGATTATCCGGATGATCCGGACCGGGGTCTGGATGATCCGGCCAACTGCATGCTGGTCCTTCTCCTTGCTCCTTCTTCCTCTTGGCCTTGATCTTGGGGGTTCTTCCTTGGTCCTTCCTGGTCGTCTTGCTCGTACCTAAGGATGCACATGTTTCATTGTGAGGTAGCATTCAAGTCCCTTTGCCATCCAAGTCATACTCGAAGAGGAGTGAGTTCACCTTAGCTCCGATGTCGCGTGCTCGTGCTCTTGTCATAGGGCCACTTGGGGGTTGGTTTGATGGAGTAGTCTTCATGGGGATGATGAAGGGATGCTCCGCATCATCTCCCCCCCCCCTTGGGGAAGATCCGTCTTCGGATCAAGATCTTCATCACCATGAAAAGGGGATAGATCCGTGACGTTGAAGGTGTCACTCACGTTGTACTTGTCGCGTGGTATGTCGTTCTTGTAGGCATTGTTGTTGTAGCGTGCCAACACCTTGAAGGGACCGTCGGCTTGAGGTAGTAGCTTGGACTTGCGTTCGTTGGGGAAGCGGTCCTTGCGAAGGTGTAGCCACACAAGATCACCGGGCTTGAACACCATGGGGTGCTTGTTGAGGTTGCACTTGTTGGTGACACGTTCCACTTGACGTTCAATCGTGCGCCTTGTATCTTCATGCATCCTCTTGATGTAGCTTGCCCTTGCACTTGCGTCCACGTTGATGCACTCTTGGAGTGGTACAGGTAGGATGTCCAATGGGGACAAAGGATTGAAGCCATAGACCACCTCGAACGGAGACTTGCCGGTGGTGGAGTGACTTGCGCGATTGTAGGTGTACTCGGCGATGGGGAGGCAATCTTCCCATTCCTTGATGTTCTTCTTGATCAACACGTGAAGTAGGGTAGAAAGCGTCCGGTTCGTCACCTCCGTTTGTCCATCGGTTTCAGGGTGATATGACGAAGAGAATAGGAGCTTGATTCCGAGCTTGGCGCATAGGGTCTTCCAAAAGTAGCTCAAGAATTTGACGTCGCGATCCGAGACAATGGTCTTGGGGACGCCATGTAGTCGCAAGATGTCCCTACAAAACAGATTTGCAATATGTGAAGCATCGTCTATCTTGTGACATGGAATGAAATGAGCCATCTTGGAAAAGCGATCCACAACTACAAAAACGGAGTCATGGCCATTTTTAGTTCGTGGCAAGCCAAGCACAAAATCCATACTAATGTCTTCCCAAGGTTGGAAAGGTATAGGAAGAGGCATATAAAGACCATGGGATTGAGCTTTGGACTTAGCTTTGCGGCATGTAGAGCATCGGTTGGTGAAGCGTGCAACATCACTGAACATCTTGGGCCAAAAGAACTTGTTGGATAGTGTGGCATACGTCTTGTCGTGTCCAAAGTGACCCATAAGTCCTCCACCGTGAGCCTCTTGCAAAAGCAACAAAACGAAGAGAAGACTCGGGTATACACAGTTTGTTAGCACACATAAGATAGCCATCTTTCATATAATAGTTCTCCCAACAAGTTTTCACGTGGCACATAGCGTAAGGATTAGCAAAATAAGCATCATGCTCATACAAGTCTTTGATGTGCTCAAAACCAACAACATTCAATTCAAGTTGAGTAACTAGCATGCATTTGCGGGAAAGAGCATCCACCACGACGTTTTCCTTACCCTTAATGTATTTGATGACATAAGGGAAAGACTCAATAAATTCACTCCATTTAGCATGCCGTTTGTTCAACTTGGTTTGACCCTTTAAGTACTTAAGCGTTTCATGGTCGGTATGGATAACAAACTCATGAGGTCGTAAATAATGTTCCCACACATGTAAAACTCTCACCAAAGCATACAATTCTTTGTCATAGATGGGGTAGTTAAGTTGAGCGCCGGATAGTTTCTCGCTAAAGTACGCGATAGGACGCTTCTCTTGCATAAGCACACCACCTTTCCATTACCACTAGCATCACAATGCACTTCAAATGTTTTATCAAAGTTGGGCAAAGCAAGCAAAGGTGCATGAGTGAGCAAATTTTTAAGTTCATGGAATGCGGTGTCCTGGGAAGGACCCCAAATAAATGGTGCATTCTTCTTGCTCAAAGCATGGAGAGGTGATGCAATAGTGCTAAAGTCTTTGACAAAACGGCGATAGAAACCGGCTAGTCCTAGGAAACTACGCACTTGTTGCAAATTCGTTGGTGTGGGCCAAGTTTTAATAGCATCAATCTTAGTTTCATCTACATGAATGCCCTTAGAAGATACTACAAAACCTAAGAAAACAACCTTCTCAATACCAAATGTGCATTTCTCCATGTTCGCATAGAGTTGTTCTTTCCTAAGGATTTGCAAAACATCACGAACATGTGTAGCATGCTCCTCAAGAGACTTGCTAAAGACAAGAATATCATCAAAATAGACCACAACACAATATCCTATGAGGGGTCTCAAAACATAGTGCATAACACGCATGAAAGTGCCTGGTGCTTCGGATAAGCCCATGGGCATAACCAACCATTCATAGAGACCAAATTTTGTCTTAAAAGCAGTTTTCCACTCGTCACCCTCTTGTGTGGATTTGGTAGTAACTACTTTTTAAGTCAATTTTAGAAAATATAGTGGCACCACTAAGTTCATCTAGCATATCATCTAAGCGAGGAATGGGGTGACGGTATCGAATGGTGATAGCATTTATAGGACGGCAATCGGAACACATGCGCGTAGTACCATCTTGCTTAGGTACTAGAATGACCGGAACCGCACAAGGACTCAAACTCTCACGTACATGCCCTTTATCTAGGAGTTTTTGGACTTGCCTTTGTATTTCCTTTGTTTCTTCGGGGTTGACGCGGTAGGTAGCCTTGTTAGGAAGTGGTGCGCCGGGGATGAGGTCGATGCGGTGTTCGATCCCACGTTTTGGTGGTAGTCCCGGAGGTAGCTCATCAGGGAAAACATCCTTGAATTCCTGCAACAACTTAGATAACACAAGAGGAAGATGTTGTGAAGGGTTAGTCCGAACGACGTCATCTTTGCACACAAGTACATAGTGAAGAACGGTCGATGGGCTCTCACTCACATCCCTCAAATCTCTTTTGGTGGCTAAAAGAACTATATCTCTCATGTCCCTCATCGTGGAGTCGCTCATTTTTGGCTTGTGGCACTCACTCTCTTTGAGGTGGATCACTCTCTCATTTTTATCTCCACGATGGGATGAAGCTTGTTTGTCGGCGATGACCTGACTTGGAGTCATTGGTCAAAGGACATATTGCTTGCCCTTCATCTTGAAACTATATTGATTTGTCCGACCGTTGTGTGTGACTCCACGGTCGAATTGCATTGGTCTACCAAGTAGGAGGTGGTAAACGGACATTGGAACCACATCACACTCCAAAGTGTCTTCATAAGCTCCTATCTTGAAGGAAACTTCCACGGTATGGTCAACTTGGAGGGTTCCGGAATCACTAAGCCATTGGACCTTGTAGGGACGAGGGTGCTTTTTCCTGACCAATTGTAGCTTTGAACAAAGGTCCTCACTTGCCAAGTTGTGGCAACTCCCGCCGTCTATTATGACCTTGACGCATTTTCCTTGGATGCCCGCCTTGGTGTGGAAGATGTGGCAACGTTGGTCCTCGTCTTCTTGTTGTTGGAGCGCCAAAACTTTGGAGACAACGAGAGCGGGGCTCGAATCGTTGTCGCAAAAGATTTGCGAATCTTCATCTTCATTCACTTGGCGGTGTATGGTCACTTGCTCCAAAGCTTGCATCTCGTCGTCACTCATAAAGTCATAGGTGCCATCGTCGAGGAGAATCATGTTGCGTTTGGTTGGACATTCGAAGGTCTTGTGGCCTCAGCCTTGGCACATGAAACACTAGATGGAGCTTGTCTTTGCGGTAGCATCCGATGTCGGGGTAGAGGATGAAGCTCTCAGCTTGTATGTGCTTGAGGATGGTCGGCTTGACGAAGTCGTCTTGTCCTTGTAGCTTGACTTGTCGCCGGTAGGTGGTGTCGATTTCGTAGTCGAAGGTGTCATTGTCGTAGTAGCTTGAGCACTTGCGCCGTAGGTCTTGGAGGAGAACTTGGAGTACTTGTAGTCATCTTGCACTTGTCGTTCCGCCTTGGTTGCTTGATGCACAAGTTCGAGAAGGTTGGAGTATGGTTGGAAGTCGGCAATTTTCTTGACTTGGTAGTTGAGGCCATTCAAGAAGTGTGCCATTGTTTGCTCGTCATCTTCCTTGACATTGGCTCGTATCATAGCGATTTCCATCTCTTGGTAGTACTCTTCTACCGATTTTGTGCCTTGCTTGAGTTGTTGTAGTTTCTTGAAGAGATACCGGTTGTAGTGTGTAGGTACAAAACGAGCTCGCATGAGATCCTTCATTTGGGCCCAAGTGGTGATAGGAGGTTCACCTCTCTCCCTTCTTCGCTCAATCACTTGTTCCCACCAAACGAGGACATAGTCTTGGAACTCAAGGGAAGCCATGGCTATCTTCTTCTCTTCATCATAGTTGTGTAGTCGAAAGATCTTGTCAACCTTGAGGGCCCATGATAAGTAGTCTTCGGGATCATTGCTTCCGGAAAACTTTGGCATTGTGAACTTGAGCTTGCCGAAGCGTTGTTCATCATGGTTGTGGTGATTCCGAAATCCTTGTCTTGGATGTTGATCCTCATTGTCATTGCCTTGAGCGTGTGGACGTTGATCTTGTCCTTGTTCGTCTTCATGGTCAGGTTCAACGCGATGATCTTGAGGACGGCGACGAGGTGGACGCACTCGGTTGCGCCGTTCTTGATGCTCCTCTTGGCAATTGGCTTCTTCTTGTCATTGTCGATGAAGTTCTTCTTGTTGTGCTTGGCGAAGTGCTTCTTGCTCGTGATGAGCTTGGCGGTTGCGCTCCTCCAAGGCACGAGTAGCTTCTTGCAAAGCGCGGTGTGCTTGAAGTGCTCGTTCATGGCGACGATGTTGTTCTTCTTCTCAGCGTCATTGTTCATGGTCTTGGCGTTGTTGTTCTTGCTCCAACGCATCATGATCTTGTTGGTGGCGACGTTCTCGAGCGCGGACGCGATCTTGCAATCCATTGCCATGAAATGGATTGTCTTGACGGTGATGACCTTGTGGAGAACTTGGGCCGGAGTGTTTGTCGCGATCGTGATGACGCGCTTGTGGACTTGCGTCGGAAGAGTGCGTCGATGAGTTGCGACTTGTGTGATGACTCCTTGTCGATGTAGATGTGGAAGGTGCGCGAGTGACCATCAAGGACCGGAGATCCTCCATTTGGCTTGAGAGCTTGGTGTCAAGGTATTCTCTTGTGCGCATTTCGGATTCACGGAAGTTGGAGGCGAGTTGGTCGATGCGGTCATTCAAGACATTTTGAGCTTGAGTAATTGCCTTGTGTGCGCCGAAGAAGTGTAATTTGGTGACGTGGTTGTTCGCGTCGTCGTCATCATGCTCCTCGAAGGCTGGGTTCGACATGATGTTCCTATCCATAGCACTCAAGAAGATATAAGTGGATGAGTGAGAAGACAATAGCAATTACCGTTCCAAAAGTTGAAAGTGGATCAAGATCACTCAATGTGCAAGTATGAAAATAGTAGAATTGGTACCGAAGATCGTCCTTCTCACACCTACACAAATAAGGTTTATGGAGTAGCTTGGTTAGGATAGTGGCACCAAATTCAAGCAATTCGAAAGATAAGATTCAATAATGTTGAAAGAGATTCGTAAACTTCGCAAATGAGACAATGTAGATCAATAGCAATGGGTATACACGGAAACACACACACGGAAGAAAATTGGGGTCATGCAACCGAGGATGAGCCAAAATGTGGAATCCACGGAAAATGCTCTCGTTGCACAACACTGGAGAGACGGTAGCACGATTGCTCCAATGGGCACGATACGTACTTGTGCACACCCTACAATGAACCAAAAGTGTCGTCTTCCTATGCCCGACTTGCTATGTGTGTATGCGGCACGTGTCACTCGCTCAAGTGATCCAAGATGATCAAGTATGCTATGCGAATCTTGCGATGCTATTGCTCTTTTGCTCTTTTGCTCTTGCTTAAAAGCTTTGCTTCTGTTTTCTTTTGCAATGATGTTTTGTATGATCACAATGCGGGACGTGCACACCAAGATAGCAATTATGTATGCGGGTACTATGTTGTAACACAAAAGATGATACTAAGATATATGCACGCAAATGAAGCTATGCGGAGTATGTATCACTAAAGTGCACAAGTAGCGTAGCCCGGCAATACTCAATGGCTAGTCTCGATAGGCAAGTAACGCAAATAGGCTCGGGGTAACAATGCAATGGCAAGGGTAAATGGTCAAGAGTGTCATCGCGGTTACCGTCCTTGATTACGGTGAGGTGTCAATGAAGAGTTGGTTGGCGATGATCCGGGGCGATGATGAGCGGCGATGTCGATGAAGAACCACTCCTAATTAGCCGAAACACCTTAGGAAGTGGCGATGCTCGTAACTCAAAATCGCAATTGCAAATGGTGCGGAAGAAATGGAAGAAGGTTTACAGAAAAATGGTGGAAGAACACGATGAAAAAGCACACAACAAGGCAAAGATGCCCTGCTGCCAGGCCCTGTCCGGATGTCCGGGAGCTGGTCTGGATGTCCGGGATGATGGGAGACCGGATGTCTGGGTGGGGGTCCGGATGATCCGGGATGGCAGCCAGCCGGATGATTCGGGTGTCTGTCCGGATGATCCGGGGGTCTCGAATCTGATCCAATCTGGGAAGAACTCGCGAAATTGGGGATGAACACAAAAAAAAATTCGCAAAAATTGGGCGATTTGATGGTGGAAAATGATGGGAATGAAGGGGGAAAGCTAGATCGACGGGCTCACAACGAAATCCACGGATCCAAATCAACAAAATCTCCTCAAATCCAACAAATACAAGAAATTTTGGGTATGGCTATTTTTGGTGGGGATTTTCAAATTGAGACGAAATAAAACAAAATTAGGCTAGAAAACGGTGGGGGAGACTCCAAATTCGTGATCAACGTGGCTCTTGATACCAATATGATACGGGGCATGCCCGTGTGCGTCGATATTTCACGAATTGGAGGGGATCTCACGAAGAACACGAAGAACACGAGAGAGATACGAGAGGAAAATCAAACACTCAAGGACAACCTTTGATCACACATCCACTAGAATCACACGAGTACATGAGTAGCACGATCCACAATCAACAAAAGGATACAAGTAACGATAGTCTTGTCGCTCCGGAGGAGGAGGTCTTGAATCCCGTGGGATGTTCCCTTAGAGGGGCCTTGGCATCGCTTGGATCTTCTCTCAACGGAGGGTAATCTCCTAGGGAGAAGGAAGTGATGGAGCTATGCTCAACAAGAGGTCTTTGCCAAACAATGGCTAACCCTAATTCGGAGGTGGGAGAGGAGTATATATAGTGCTAGGGGCGAAGGGGTAAGTGGGGAGAGATACAAGGCCCGAGGCCCGTTGTTGCGCACAGGCAAAGGCCGGATGATCCGGACCGGGGTTCGGATGATCCGGGCATCATCCGGATGATCCAGACCGGGGTCCGGATCATCCGGCTTCGGGAGCCCTCCAGCCGGTTCGGTCATGCATTTCCCGGACGATCCGGACGGCAATCCGGATGATCCGGATTCAGGGGCATTTTGTCTGGTTCTGTTTGGGGATTATCCGGATGATCCGGACCGGGGTCCGGACGATCCGGGCTTCCTCCGGACGATCCGGACCGGGGTCCGAATGATCCAGCCAACTGCAGGCTGGTCCTTCTCCTTGCTCCTTCTTCCTCTTGGCCTTGATCTTGGGGGTTCTTCCTTGGTCCTTCGTGGTCATCTTCCTCATACCTAAGGATGCACAGGGTTTCATTGTGAGGTAGCATCCAAGTCCCTTTGCCATCCAAGTCATACTCGAAGAGGAGTGAGTTCACCTTAGCTCCGATGTTGCGTACTCGTGCTCTTGTCATAGGGCCACTTGGGGGTTGGTTTGATGGAGTAGTCTTCATGGGGATGATGGAAGGATGCTCCGCATCAACCTTCTTCACTAAGGTAGTATATTTTTATTACCATTTTTACCTTATTGTTCTAAGTGTAGCTAAACCCCCTTTTTATCTAGCTAGTTTCCCAAGCAACTTATATAGACTATTTCCAAACTCTGATTTAGGTGTGTACGTAGCTGCGTGAAGTGACACCGTAGTTCCGGGGTTTGTGGTGCCTTCCTATCAGCTCCCTATGGGTTCGACACTTACTTATCACGAAAGTGATACAACAACCATGTGCACTTGCAGGATATCAGGCAGCACAACCGATAAAGCTGGAGGAACCCCGCATAGTAAATGCCTGCAAGGCGCACCTACCATGCGCGGTGTGTGGCGTGCGATGTGAGACGACGAACATAAAGAGACGTGGTGGGAGTAAGAAGACGACATGTGAACAGGGCAACCACAAACACAAAAGAAACGATAAACCCACCACACGAGCTGCTCCACGTGGATATGGACCCAACACTAGGGGAAGAACACACACTGAAACAAGAATGAAAGAAACACACCGGGCACCACCCAGGCACAAGCAAACCCCAATGCAAGAGACAGGGTTGAGCCTATGACAAAAAGCACCCAAGAGAACACCAGCGAGCACCTAACCAGCGGGGTCTGGAAACACACTGGCCCGTGAACAACCAAAGGGCCAAAAATTGGCGTCGCGCGAAGCAAACCAGGTTAGCATGAAGGTAGGATAGAAAGGGCACAACGCAACACAGAAGAAACACTTCCGCCGCAGAAAGAGAGGGAACAAGAGTACCAGCCCTGCCAAGATATGATATCCTTCTCAAACACGACGCACGTCGCGCATGAGCGACCTGGGCAACACCAAATCGGGAAACCAAGTACCACGACGAACGAGAACCAACCTTTGACGTGGCTTGAGACTGCGTCGGTATTTCCCCAAAGAGGAAGGGATGATGCAGCACAGCGACTGTAAGTATTTCCCTCAGTTATGAAACCAAGGTATCGAACCATTAGGAGGATCACCACCACCTAATAAGCAGCACATGCACCCAAAGAACAAATACTTGCAATTCGACGCGAAAGAGAGGTTGTCAATCTCTCTATGGTAAAAAGATAGATTATGTAGTGATAGATTGGAGAGATAGATCTCTCAAGAACACAAAATAAAAAGGGCAAATAAAAAGTGCAGCAATATATTTTTGGGTTTTTGGAATAGTAGATCTGAGAACAAAAGAGGCAAAAAGATAGATCGGAAAGCAATATGTTGGAAAAGTAGACCCGGGGGCCGTAGGTTTGACTAGTGGCTTCTCTCATGAGTATAGCACACGGTGGGTGAACAAATTACTCTTGGGCAATTGATAGAAGATCAAATAATCATGACGATATCCAAGGCAATGATTATTATATAGGCATCACGTCCAAGATAAGTAGACCGACTCCTGCCTGCATCTACCACTATTACTCCACACATCGACCGCTATCCAGCATGCATCTAGTGTATTAAGTTCATGGAAAAACGGAGTAATGCAATTAGAACGATGACATGATGTAGACAAGATCTATTTATGTAGGAATAGACCCCATCTTGTTATCCTTAATGGCAACGATACATGTGTGCCTTGCCGCCCCTTCTGTCACTAGGAAAGGACACCGCAAGATCGAACCCATCACAAAGCACCTCTTCCCATGACAAGAAAAATTGATCTACTTGGCCTAACTAAACCAAATATTCGAAGAAGAAATACGAGGCTATAAGTAATCATGCATATAAGAGATCAAAGAAGACTAAAATAATATTCATGGATAGAAACTGATCATGGACTCAAAATTCATCGGATCCCAACAAACATACCGCAAAAGTTTACATCAAATAGATCTCCAAATGACCATTGTATTGAGAATCAAAAGAGAGAGAGAGGAAGCCATCTAGCTACTGCCTACGGACACGTAGGTCTATGGTGCACTACTCACGCATCATCGGAGAGGCACAAATGAGGATGATGAACCCTTCGGTGATGGTGTTAGATTGGATCTCGAGGCTCTGGAACTTGCGGCGGCTGGATGTGTTTTTTGTCAACTCCCTTAGGGTTTCTGGAATATTTGGGAATTTATAGGCATCAGAGGTAATGGAGAGGGGCCCCGTGGAGGGCACAACCCATCAGGGCGCACCGGGGGCCTCTGGCGCGCCCTGGTGGGTTGTGGTCTCTATAGCCCACCTCTCTGGCACTTCTTTGGCCCACTGGGTGTCTTCTGGTCCAAAAAAAATCTCCAAAAAATTTCGTCGCGATTGGACTTTGTTTGGTACTGATATTCTGCGAAGTAAAAAACAAGGAAAAACAGCAACTGGCACTTTGGCACTATGTCAATAGGTTAGTCCCAAAAAATGATATAAAATGGCTATAAAGTGATTGTAAAACATCCAAGAATGATAATATAACAGCATGGCACAAGCAAAAATTATACATACGTTGGAGACGTATCACCATCCCCAAGCTTAATTCCTAGTCGTCCTCGAGTAGGTAAATGATAAAAATAGAATTTTTGATGTGGAATGCTGCCTAACATGTTCATCTCATATTCTTTTCTTTGTAGCATGGACATTTGGACTTTAGATGATTCAAAGCAACAGTCTAGTTTTAAAATAATGAATTCAATACTCAAGCGTGCCAACAAGCAACCATGTCTTTCAAAATATCAACACTAAAGAAAGTTATCCCTAGCCCATCATGCTCAATCATTGATCCAATCATGAAACACACTCAAATATTAGCTATACCCAATGCTCAAGCACGATCATAGTTCCCCCTAGTTGGTGCTTTATAAGAGAAGATGGAGACCCAATGTAAAAATAAAAATTGCATAAAGTAAATAGATAGGCCCTTCGCAGAGGGAAGTAGGGATTTGTAGAGGTGCCAGAGCTCAAAGTTTAAATTGAGAGAGAAAAATATTTTGAGTGGCATGCCTTTCCTGTCAACGAAAATGACAAAGTAGTTCACAATACTTTCCATGCTAGATATATCATAGGCGGTTCCCAAACAGAAAATAAAGTTTATTCCTTTTTCCACCATTCTTTCACATTCCATGGCTGGCCGTATCCACGGTTGCCTTCCATATCAACACTTTCCAAGGAATTTATTATTTGACAACATAAAATAATTTTTTTCTTTTCCATTTCGGTAATGGGCATCCCTATTACCGCCGCACTCTCGTGCAATGACAAGTGAATAAACACTCATCTTGAGAATAACACATCTAGCATGGAAAAATAATGGACACCCCCTACCGTTTCATGAGCGGTATGAGCACACAAAAAAAGGAAATTTATTTTTAAAATTAGAGATGGCACATACAAATTTGCTTAGAACGGCATGGAAATACCGCATATAGGTAGGTATGGTGGACTCATAAGGCAAAACTGGGTTTAAGGATTTTGGATGCACACGTAGTATTTCTACTTAGTACAAGTGGAGGCTAGCAAATAGATTGAGAAGCAACCAACCAAGAAACGAAAATTCACATAAGTGAGCATTGAGCATAACTAACACCGAATAATGCACCATAAGTAGGATGTATTTTCATTGCATAACTATTGACTTTCGTGCATGCATAGGGAATCACAAACCTTAAAACCAATATTCCTACTAAAGCATAATTACTCACTAAAATGACTCACATATTACTATCATCATCTCTCAAAACTATTACAAGAAATTAAGTTTAATTTGTCCAATGATCTCCTGAAAGTTTTTATTATATCCTCCTTGGATATCTATCACTTTGGGACTAGTTTCATATATTGCCA
Organism: Elymus sibiricus; assembly: GCA_039707655.1. Classification (NCBI taxonomy): domain Eukaryota; kingdom Viridiplantae; phylum Streptophyta; class Magnoliopsida; order Poales; family Poaceae; genus Elymus; species Elymus sibiricus. The sequence goes on along the minus strand of CM077673.1, from coordinate 129,308,142 downwards.
TTGCTTTTGACAAGCTAAAACAAATTTAAGTGAAGCACATGAGGACAAAGATTTCATCTCTCAAAATAGTATAAGTGAAGCATGAGAAGATTTCTTCAAAATTTACTAACTCTCAAATTAATCTAAGTGAAGCATGAGAGTATTTCTACAAAATTTTCCAAGCACACCGTGCTCAAAAAGATATAAGTGAAGCACTAGAGCAATTCTATAGCTCAAAAAGTTTAAGTGAAGCATATAGAGCAATTCTAACAAATCATTGCATAATTTTGGCTCTCTCAAATAGGTGTGTCCAGCAAGGATACAAGTGACAAACTAACAAGCAAAGCAAGCAAAGACTCAAATGATACAAGACGCTCCAAGCAAAACTCATGATATGTGACGAATAAAAATATAGCTCCAAGTAAAATACCAATGGTCGTTAGAAGAAAGAGGGGATGCCACTCGGGGGCATCCCCAAGCTTAGTTGCTTGTTTCTCTTTGGATATATCTTGGGGGTACTGTAGCATCCCCAAGCTTAGGATCTTTTCACTCCTTATTCCTCCATCCATCGTGATCTCACCCAAAACTTGAAAACTTCAATCACACAAAACTCAACAAAATCTTCGTGAGATCCGTTAGTATAATAAAGCAAATCACTACTTTAAGTACTGTTGCAAACTGAGGGAGTCCTGGATTAAGGGGTCCTCGGGAGGCCGACCTATTTCTTATGGGCCGGACTGTATGGGCCGTTTGCCGAGCACTGGATTGATCGAAGACCCTGTCTCCAGGAAGGAAGCTTCGAGGATCGTGGCATATTCTCCATGTTTGGAGTAGTGAATAGGCATGTTTATCCCTTCGACGTGTAACCAACCATGTGTAAACCCTAGGTACCCTCGGCGTCTATATAATCCGAAGGGTTTTAGGTTGTAGGGCAACGGAACTCATCTAGGGTTTTAGTCATACGATCTCGTGGTAGATCAACTCTGTAACCCTTATACCATCAATATAATCAAGCAGGACGTAGGGTATTACCTCCATAGGAGGGCCCGAACCTGGGTAAACATCGTCTCCCACCTCTCCTGTTAACATCGATCTTAGTCTCACAGCTCGGGACCCCCTACCCGAGATCTGCCGGTTTTGGCACCGACATTGGTGCTTTCATTGAGAGTTACGCTGTGATCACCAAAGGAATCGATGGCTCGTCTTGTCATCAACGAAGAGGTTCGCAACACGGGCACTTTCGTCCCCGGACAGATCATCGCTTTCGGCAGCATTGTGCTGCACGCCGACCCGACCGGCCATCTAGGCCGTGTCGGAAGTTTCGCCCCTAATCAAGAGGTCAGATTCCGGAAGTTAGAGTTCTCCGTAGACTCTCGGGGCGATCTATCACTAACCGGGCTCGCAGTCTCGCCTGTCACGCCCGAAGACTCTGAGGCTTTAACCTCAGGTCCATCTTTCGGCCCCGCCCATGGGATCTACCCCGGCGAGGACCCGACTCTCAATCCGGACCCGGTCATAGTGCCAGACGTCCGGACATCTGTTCTTGCCGAACACTCTCCCCGTGAGGACGCATCGGAGGTTTACTCCGGAAGCTCTGGGCAGTCCGACCCGATCGAGCTCTCGATACTCAATGAGGCTCTAGATCGGATCTCGTCGATGAAGATTACCGACGACCCAACCCCGATCTGTTCCCAGATCGGGCTTCAGACGGGTCAGGACGAATTTTTCGTCCCCCCCACCACCCACTTGATAGCCACTGTCGAGGATTTAACCGACATGTTGGACTATGATTCTGAGGAAGCAGAATACATGGATGATGAGGATAGCGCCCTCACCCCCGTTAACACCGGACGGTGGACTGCCACCTCCACGTACGACGTCTACATGGTGGACACTCCGAAAAGTGATGGCGACAAATCGGATGAAGCGTCGTCAAGACGCCGAAAGCCGCATAAACGGTCAAAAGGAAAAAGGGAAGAAAAGCTATCGATGGCACCGGGGACGGAGACACCCCGGAAGACCTCGGCGATCCCGAAATCCCCGAACACCCGTTAGAGGGTCAGGAGAGGCCGGAAGATTGGCGCAACCCCGACGATCTAGATGATCCCGAGGACGACGATTACCTCCGCTCTGTCGAGGGGGAGGACAATGCGGAAGCCGATGACTTCGCCATCCCCGATAATCCTGCAGATCAGGAACTATTCAGGCAATAGCTTATAGCCACGGCCCGCAGCCTGAAAGCAAAAGAACGACAGCTTAAAGCCGAACAAGACAACCACAATGATCGATGGACCAGAGTCCTCTCAGCTGAGGAAGGATACGGTACCGGTCTATCGGACCAACCTAAGAGCTATCCACGCAGAAGGCTGCTGCCACAATTCGATGACGAGCTCACTGATACGTCGTCTCCCAAACATACCCCATACGACAAGCCAGACCGCCCTCCTCGAGGACGAGACAGGACGGCTGACGACACCGGCTATAGGCCGACGATACCTCGTAAACGGGGAAAAGAGCCACTAGAGCCCGATGACAGGTTCGACCTGCGACACGACCTGGACTACAGAGCAGGTCGTACGCGATCCATCTACGGATCCAGAGGATACTCACCCGATAGACGGGAAGGGTACCGGCCTTGGTTCGACCGCAACAATGAAGGTCGGGAACGAAACCGAGCTAGGACAGA